>CM037877.1:143960657-144560657 GCA_021292165.1 Shinisaurus crocodilurus | reverse complement strand
CTTTCAATATCCTCTTGCTCCCATGTAATACCGGAGCAAGGCTCTTTATCCATTCAAGCACTCTAGCTTTCAAACTTTTAGAAGTTTCACCACTCTGTTCTGGAAACCCGCGAAGGCGTATGTTAGATCTACGTTCCCGATCTTGCAAGTCAATCAATTTCAGTTCAATTTGATCAAACCTCATATTGTGATCTTGTATTTCAGACTTATTTGCCAGTATCCCTTTTTCCATCTCAGACATTTTCAAACTCACAGATTTTAATTCTGTTTTTATTTCAGCAATTGATTTTTGTAGCTCCCCAACCACCTCCGCTACAATCTCTTTATTGTTTGCTTTCATTTCATCTTTTCTCTGGTTTTTTATAAGTTCATTATTTTCTTTTAAAAGCTTCTGGAACTGTGCCATCATTTCAGTCGACATGCTTTCTTTCTGTTTTTTTGGTATCACTACAGAAACAGCAGATCCCACCTTCTGCTGAGACGAAATTTCCGGGATTGTACAAGCACTTCCTGCTCTCAGTGATTCAGCACTACGGCTGATCTTATCTTTTTTGATCTCCGTATTGTTTTTAAAATTAATTTCTTCTTCAAGCTGTACCCTATCCAGCCGTGACACTCTTATATCACTAGGACGGGTTTCTTTCTCTCCCAGACCGATGGAATTTTATATTTACGATCTCTAGACATTTGGCAACCAGCCCAGAAGTACGAAAGAAAGTTTGGAAAACAATTCCGAAAAAAACACAGTCCTTTGCCTTATTCAAGTTTGAAAGAAGAATGCTACTCACAGGATCCTTATTATTTCAGGGGAGATTTATTCTTTCATATCTTTTCCGACCGGAGCTCTCTCAATATCCATCCTACTCCATTCGGCTAGAAGCCCCGCCCCCTGGATGTTAGGTTTTGCATAGGCAGAACGAGATTATCACCTGACATGGAGGTTGTCTCTTGAGATGAAGTACACAAAGTCTTTAGTCACGAGACATAGTCTCAAGGTGATATGACTCAGCAGTCTTGGGACAGATTTGGGGTAAACATGTTGATGAATAGGTTATACAACTGGGGTGAGTAATATCCTATTTATAGGTACAGGGTCAGTGGTATAAAGACTGACACACTTGTTGACAGTCTCACTCCTCTCGACTCGACTCGACTTGTCTCTTGTTCTGGACTTCACTTCATCTAGCCTTACCACTGGGGTATTGGATTTGTATCTGCAATGATGTAGTGAGTAAGAGATGCATTGATTGCCTTAATCCCATGTAATTGGGTCTTACAAATAAACTCTTTAATCTTTATAAACTGCTGTTATCTCCTCCTTCCGTCTGCGTGACTGGGACTGAGGGTCACTGGCTAGGGAAGCTTTTGAACCCGGGTCAGTCCAGCTCTCACAAGTTAGTGAGGGTAAGTATAAGAAATAGGAACCTGCATGCTGGTCAATGTTGTCTTCTTTTTCCAGTGTTGCTTCCCTCTGCCTTGGACCAACCCCACCCTCACACAAACAAAGTAGCAAGCAAAATGAAATGCCGATGATTGATCAGTTACTGGGCAAAATAGAGCAGTTTATTTTCATAAGGTGAAAGTGAAATGCCTGTTTGGTAAATACCGTAACTGTAAATATTCATATTTCATAATAAAATTGGCTCTTAATTTAGGTAGAAAGGCCACCTTAACCCAATGTATCTGGTAGAAGGCACCGATTCAGTTTAGTGATTCTTTAAGGCAGTGGTTCTCAACCTTTTTTGCCCCATGCACCCTCTTCACCATATGTCAGAATGTCATTCCCCCCTTTCCAAGATTGTCTGACTTACGTACGTACGGGTATTTAAAAATAGTAGTCAGTAAATACTGTAGTCAGTAAAGTTGTTCAGGAAACTCAAGCTCAGAGGCCCTCCAAATTCCTTTAAGCTTTATGCTTAAAGCATCGCCACCGCCAAAGCCCCGCTGCCGCCGAAGCCCCCCCAGGACCCCTGGCGCCACCCCCAGACCCCCCCGCCACCCCGTCACCGTGCCTGCTCCCGCCGCCGAAGAATCCCTGCTGCCGCCGAAGAAGCCCCGCTTCCGCCAAAGAAGCCTCGCCGCCGCCGAAAAAGCCTCCCCGCCGCCGCCGAAGAAGCCCCGCTGCCGCCAAAGAAGCCACGCCGCCGCCGAAGAAGCCACGCCACCGCCGAAGAAGCCACGCTGCCGCTGAAGAAGCCCCGCTGCCGCCGAAGAAGCCTCGCCGCCACCGAAGCCACGCCGGGGCTTCAGCGGCAGCGAGGCTTCTTCGGCGGCAGCGGGGCTTCTTCGGCGGCGGAAGTTGGCGGCGGAAGTTGGCAGCAGTGGGGCTTCTTTGGCGGCGGAAGTTGGCAGCAGTGGGGCTTCTTCGGCGGCGGAAGTTGGTGGCAGCAGGGCTTCTTCTTCGGCGGCGAGGCTTCTTTGGCGGAAGCGGGGATTCTTCGGCGGCAGCGGGGCTTCTTCGGCCATTTTAACCTGTAAAATGTACAGGTTAAAGTGTGCATTTTTAAAGTTGTGCATTTTAAAAAGAACTCATTTTTAAAAGTGCTTCTTTTAAAAAGTGCACATTTTTAAAAAGTGCACATTTTTTAAGCTGCATATTTTGCAAACACGAATGCAAGTTTGGAAATTTGTGGACATTTTCAGAGAACTCCTGTTCATGTCCGAAGTTGCAAACAAGACATGTTTGAGTGATCTGTGAACTGAACTGAAATTCCTGTACACATCCTTAAACTGTCCCCTTGTCAAGGCTGGTGGGCTGTGTCTATGAAGATTCAGTCCTGCACATCTATAGGAAATTCCTTCATCAAGTTGTGTACTAGTTCCCTCTGATATTACTCAGAGGCATCTGAGGACAAGGCTATAAAATATGGTGCTGGAGAGTTGTCTAACAGCCTTCGGTATATAGTCCAACTTGCTCATGAAGATCAGAGCTCCTTCTTTGCTGACCTCTATGTTATCATGATTGTTTCTGAGGCTATGGATAGCATTACATTCTGCATGGCTGAAACTGGTAAACAATGCATTTTGATTATTACCTGCTTGAGTGTGGTGGAGGAAGCAGTCTGTGTAAAAATCTCATTTGGTTTTATGACCATCTGGAGGGGTCCATCTAGGGGTATACCGCCTCTGGAGCAATGGTCAAATAACAGGTGCGCAGAATGAGCCTAGCCCCTTTTCTTTCATGCTGGCCCCGTTATTAGCAAAATTTGGAAGGCTGCAGGGGACATGATTTGGCTAAAATGAGGGAGGGAGTGTGGATTTCATTCAAGGCCCCCCTTACCATTACCTCCATAATTTGAGCACTGCTCTGATCACAGAAGTTTCATTTTGTTATCATGCTTAATAACTGATAGATGTGCATTCCACTTCTCTCCCTCGTCTGAATGGAGTAGGTAGGGGGTGGGATGGTGTTGTGACTGTCCTTGAAGTGAGGTGGGATGCTGCAACATGTGGTTCATGTTACAGCCCCACATCAGCAGAGGATGGGACCACAGGCTCTATAAGTCTGCTGTGACTGGCCCATCCACTCCCATCCTCTGATGTGAATGGTGCCCTCCTTGGTATGTTTCCGGAGGCAGGCAAAAACCTTTTTTGTTCTGGCAGGCCTTTGGGAATAGTCTGGACCTGTGAGAATGGTTAGCACTGTTTATATTATTGCTTCTTTAACTTTGATATTTTATTGATTGTACTATATTTAACTCTTGTATATTTCTATTTATATATTTTAATTGTACAAGTTTTAATGTAAAGCCACCTTGAGTCCCACTACTGGGGAAAAGGTGGGATAATAATAATAATAATAATAATAATAATAATAATAATAATAACAACAACAACAACAACAACAACAACAACAACTCCTCTGGTTGCTTCAGGGCTAAGTACGAATTGTTAACTCAGGAAGTGGTTGGTCGTGGTCACTGGGGGTTCTGCCTTTCTTCTCTGGACGGCATTGCATGAGAAATGGGCAAAGGGCCTTTTGGGTGCTGTGGTTTAATTAGGTTGGTCGTGTAGTACAGAGCACTGTAGGAAGGAAGATCAAGAGGACCCAATGGGGAGTGTCCTGAGGCACCTTTATGGTGAGAATGTATTCCCTACACTAGGGCTATAGGTCTGTAGGGGTGAGGAAAAGACCACCAGAGAGGATTAAACTAGCTCACACACCTAAAGCTCTGGGGCTTGGCAGGGCTTCCCTCTGCACCTAAGGGTGTGGCCAGCAGGCCTGGAACCAGACAAGGCACTAGCTGCAGGATGGGGCAGGGAAGCTTCAGTTAATGTGGCACAGGAAGGGGAAGATAGGCCTCCCAACTTGGCTGGATCCTACACAGCCATAGTGGTTTTGCTACAGCTCTCATATAAAATCAAGAAACATTTAACCCAGTTTCCTGGGCTTGCCTCTTTCTTTTCAAAAATATCCTCCTTAATTTGTCCCCAACCCCCCTTTTTTTTAAAGTAAGACATTTTAGTGAATTTCACAATCTAGATCAGTGTCCTCCAACCTTGGTTCCCCAGATGTTTTTGGCCTACAACTCCCAGCATGCCCCAGCCAGCATAGCTGGCTGTGGCATGCTGGGAGTTGTAGGCCAAAAGCATCTGGGGACCCAAGGTTGGAGGACACTGATCTAGATACACGCTGTGTAGAACCATTTTTCCTTTTGTCAGTCCTGAGCCCGCTGCTACTCAGCTTCACGGATGGACCTCAACTCCTCACATTTTCTTTTCTCCCTTGCTCGTATAATATTCAAACACAGGATCATCCATGAAGTGTCGATACCTGTTCAGGGATTCCACTGTGTCTTATACCAGCTCCTTCCTGAAATTCCAAGTGATATGCCTGTTTTTCATCTGTCGAAATCCATCCGTCTAACACTCCATCAAGCAGCCATTCCCACACTCCCATGAAATAAGACGACAAAGCTGAATGAAACTGAATCACTGTGTCAGGCAGGCAGGGATCCATCCACTGTTTTTTGGATAAGATGCTAACCATTAACAGTAGGAGATCATCCAGCCAATTTTAGTAGCAAATAATACTAAAATACTCTGTGATGCAGTACAGTGAAAAGCTGGGCTTCTCTGCACTATGTATAACACTTGTTCCCTGGTGGAAGAAGAATTTGTATTCTTTATTTTTTTTGGCTTACTTTCAGCCAACAAAACCTAAATCCATATGCAAAAATATAAAAATAAAGATGACTGCAATTCAGAACTCATGACTTGTCCCACTGAATCAATAGGATTTGGACCATAATTTAGGGCACAATCCCATGCATGTTTAGACAGAAAAAAGTCCTACAACTTCCAGCATTTCCCAGCCAACCATGCTGTAGGACTTTTTTCTATCTAAGCATGCATTGGATTGCTTCCTTAGTTAGTTGCCTTTGATTCATTTTCCTTTAGCAAAGAGTAAGATCTTGGGGTCAGAACAGGGTGGGTGAGTATCTATGAATTGCTCCCTCACATCTTGCCCATTCTTTCCTGCCAACAAACAACTGAAAGCAGATATATTGGAGGGCATTAGCACTTCTGGCTCCCTACTTGCCTAAATCTGTCCAAACATTAGCAAAATTCATTTGCCAAAGAAGATACATTTTCAGTTGGAAAGCAGATCAGCATCTGAAAACATCACCTTGATAAATAGTCACATATCCACACTGTTTGATCACATATGCATTGCATTTTTATATAATCCCACGTACAGTACAAGGCCTTTTATACAATAACAAAAGTAAAGAAAAGATAAAAGACAGGCCAGTGTCCCTAGAAGCTTACAGTCTAATTGTGCTATTGATTCCATATTTGGTAATCTTTTGGATGTTATAATGAAAAGGAAGCAATGTATTTTTAGCACCCCTGCATACAATACAATGATCAACTTATGTAACCTATTGGCACAGGATTTTCCAATGACATTCAGCATAAATGGTTATAAGAACAGATTACATAAATAGTGATAGACAGGTCTATTGCTGGGTAGTAGCCAAGAAATGAAAAGCACAACTTCCATTTTCATAGACAGTACACCTCTGACTTATAGGGGCTAGGGGTTAATGATAGATGCCACAATCAGTATCAGAGAGGCAGTATGCCTATGTACCACCAGCTGTTGGAGAACATGGGTGGGACGGTGCTGTTGCACTCATGTCCTGCTTGTGGGTTTCCCGTGGGCAGCAGGTGAGCCACTGTGTGAACAGAATGCTGGACTAGATGGACCCTTGGTCTGATCCAGCACGGCTCTTCTTATGTTCTTAACAACATTTTTTTTGCATCAAGAAACGATGACAGATGAACATATAGAAGAATAAATATTAAGGAAGCATGTTAAAATTTAATTTAATTATTAAATTAAATTAAATTAAATTAAATTAAAAAGGGAGCAGCCAATCTGAAGCATGGGAAGACTAACAGCTAAGCCACTACGCAATTTGCTGGCCTAGATGCCAGTCATTTTGAACTGTGAACTGGGAGGAAGCTGGGTTCACACCACAGTTGAAAAACTCAGTGAGTCCTCCAGAATTATTATGTCTCTCTTAATTTTTGGACAGCTTTAAAAATGATTGAACAAATAAACAGAGGATATGGCTATTGATGGATATTACCTATGATAGCTAAATGGAACTTCCAGGTTCACAGGAATTATATACCTCTGGATACTAGTGGGAGGGGCCAAATAGCCAAGAAGGATGTTATTTTCATATTTTGCTAGGACGTTTCCTGCAACGTTGTAAAAAAAAAAAAATTCTTCTGCATATTTTTAAGCATCCTCATTCAATTTGATAGAAAAATAAATTGATTTTAAAAAAGAAAGAAAATGTCATAGGAGGAGAATTTTTTTGATGAAATACTTACAGTTGCGGCGTAGGGTTCCTGTGCTTACCTTAGTTACACAGTGGCTGTGTGTGTTCTGTCTTTCAATTGAAAAATCATCTCTCTGGGGGTCTGCAGCCTCCCTGGATTCCCATGCTTCCATTAGAGTCCAGAGGAAAACATAATTGAGTAACTCGTCCCATGGGTCTTTGAGAAATGGCCAAGGAGAAATGTGCAATACAAAGAGACAAATGCACATCACCTTGGCCATTTTGCATTGATAAAATTAAGCCTCTTTTGTAGGGGGGAAACCTTTCAGGAATTTGGAAGACAGTTTTTGGCACAACACTAGCTTCTGGAGGCATCGGAGAGGCTACTGTTGGAAAAAGGATGTTGAACTAGACAGAGCTTTGTTCCAACAATAGATCTTATGATCTATTGTTACAGTGCAACCCAACCCCCCTTGGATGGTTATCTGAGGGTGGTTAGGAGAGAAGATGCCTATCAGCAGAGAAGAGCTCCAGTGAGAGGGGAGCACAACCACTCTAGTAGCTCCTGGTACACCCACAGAAATGTACGAGGGTGTTATGCCCCTCTGGAGGAATCCTTTTTAGACTATGATCTGGATCCTCCTGAGCAGATATCCCTGGGGAACAAGATGTTTCAAGGTTCTGGGCCCTCAGGAGAGTGGACTTCAGATCTTCCCCCTTGAAAGGTGGAAAGCTTTGCTTCTGAGTCAGATGGGGTTGCTGAGCCCCCATGCAGCCCCATAGAATGCTGGTGCCTGGAGGTATAGGCTTAGACCATGGCCATGTGAAGGAGTGCCCACTTACAGAACTGGCCTCCATGGGAGCAAAGCCCTCCTCACAAATAGGAGGACCTCCTCACTTTTGCCAGAGTGCCTGTAATGAACTGCAGCAGAGCCCTGTGTGTGGCTCAGGAAGTTCTGGCAATATAAGTATCAGCCTAGCCATTGCTAGAAATAATGTCTTCTACCAGCTCCAGTGCCTTGTACCTCTGACCTTGTTCTGTGATTGAACCTTTGTGCTACTCACCTTGGAGTCCTACTTGACTTTGCTTCATGGACTGTGTATAGTATCTGACTGCTTGTCTGTGTTTGGACCTTGGCTGCTCCTCAGGCCTCTCTCTTGGAACTCTCCCTCTTGCCTGGTAAAACTGTGCTTTTGACCATTGCCTGTTTATTGACTTGGTTTTGGATTGCCCCTTAGTTTAACCTAACACTGAGCCTGATCCAGCCATAGCAGGACAGTGGGTGTAGATCTACCACGGGTGCGGTTCCCACTAGTGGTAGGCCCCAAGCCAGGTCACTGGATCCAAAGCCTCACCATTCCTTCAAAAGGTCCCCAGATCTGGCCCCTCAGCTAAGCCAGCCTGGAGCTGGCATAGCTAATTCTCCCACCTAGCAGTTTCAATAGGGGGAAATTCCATAAAATGAAGATCCACCAGGCTGGAAAGGCTTTGGAGTGCCATATGATCCACTACGTCACTTCCTCACTCCACTTATGATTGCTCTGCCCACCCACTAATATTAGGTAGCCATTTTGTTTCCACAAGCTCCTATTTAATTTTGCAGCCTGAGCCTGTACCCTTGCCTTTTGATCATCCCCAATTGCAGCTTTATACCACCTCAGTCCCACTTTCTCTAAATTGCCTGCTTTTACTGATCAAATCTTTCACTTTCCAAGAAGTAAAGACAAAAAAAAACTATGTTTGTCAAAACTTTTTGTTTGTCAGAAAGACAGCTATTGCTGGCTACCATTTTCTCTGCTCTCTGTTAATAGAAGGAACAAAAAAACAGACAAATGGTTCGACGATAAGAAAGCATTACTTATTTCTGTTTTATAACATTAAAAGAGTGCTGTTAACGCTGTTGTTTACGTGTCAGACTAAGCTGTATTTCATTTGCAATTATTTGACTGAGATTTCTTTTCTTGTGTCTTTTTTATACTGTAGGACTTTGAACACCCAAACACAGAGACAAAAACAACAAACCCAAAAAAACTAGACATCTAAGGAAGTAATAATTCTAAGAAACCAAATGTGTTGTTTTTTCTTCAGCTTTCTTGTTCTTTCAATCCTTTACAAGAAAAGCTGTGAACAAACACTTTAACAAACAAATATATGCTTCCTATGTGGCATCATATATAGTATTGCCACCAGTTTCACTCAGTGTGAAGTACGAGATGTATCTGGAGGTTCCTACTTAGGCAAAATGAAGAATTTCAAGAGAAGCCCAAAGAGTTTTTTTGGGGGGACTTGTGGATTTTCCTCAGGGGACTTTTCTGCATCCTTAGGTTGACACCAGAGATAGAGAAAAATTTGAGGAAAATATGGAGGACGTTCCTTCTTACACCAAAATATCTCAGGAATTTTGAGGGAAGCTGAATGTGTCTGGTTCATACTGAACCCTGGAAATCAGGCTCTCACTCCATGAGTTGAGTTCACGAGATGGTACTCCTCTCCCCAATCCAGTACAGTTAGTATGTTAGGGCCTGGATAACTTATGGTACAACTGGCAATAAATGGCATGGCTCTACATCATGGTACAACCAGTAGAGCAGTGGAATGTCAGGCCAGTGAAGAGATAGCATGTGAGGAATGGGATGTTCTGCAAGAGCTCTGCAACAGCTGCTCCATACCCTGCCCTCTGTGCATGGGAGAAGCAAATTGGGGGCTGTAGTTGAATAGCATTGAATGAATAACCAGCTTGTGTGTGTGTGTGTGTGTGTGGTGGGTGGTGGGTGGTGGGGGAGTTAAAAAGTGAGTGCATACAGAAAAGAATACAGATTCATCTTAATAAGTTATAACTGTTTCTCAATGGGAACAGCGTTTTGTTGTTGTTTCCAGATGCCTTTGAATAATGGAGAAATTGGGGTTGTCAAGATGCTATCCTTCATGACCTATAATTCTATTTGGTCAGTTTGCCAAAAGACAGATTTTATGTTTTATGTTTCATTTTTGCTTTTCTACAAGGATCTCAAGATTGTGATAAGAGTTACTGCCTTCCTAATGACACTAGCCAAGGCACACACGACAGACTTGATAGGGCAAATGTAAAAGACTGTAGTAGAGAGGTTTGATTGTTAATAATTTTGATTTTATCTTCATATGTTTTATCATTGATTTGGCTAACAGTCACTTATAAGAATTGAAACTGGAAATTGGTATGACAGAATTTCATATTTATGTTTATTCTTGCAGTCCTGGATTTATTCATTTTTCCTATTCTATGTTTAATTTAGTTTACCCCCCGTTTATTTGTAAAATATTGGGTATTTTTCCTGTTGACATTGTGATGACCTAAGGTTATAAACAATAACACTGAGCTTAACTGAAGTATAAGTTCATTTTGCTGATGACAACAAATTATTTTATTTTATTTATTTATTTATTATATTTTTTAATTGCCCATCTGGCCGGCCACCCGGCCACCCTGGGTGATGTACAATCAGGATAAAATACAATAAGACACCATTAAAACACTATTAAAACACCATTAAGCCAATATAAGAGTTTTTTTTTTAATATAAAAAAAACCTAACCCACCCCTATTCCCGCCTGAACAGCCATGTTTTTAAAGCCTGGCAGAAGTTCATCAAGGAGGGGGCATGGTGAAGGTCACTGGGGAGGGAGTTCCATAACTTGGGGGCTGCCACAGAAAAGGCCCTCTTCCTAATCCCCACCAGCCTGGCTGCTCTGGGACAAGGAGAAGGTCATCCATGGCAGACTTTGTTGAGCGGCCTACTTGATGTTGGGGTGGTTAAAACAAAAAGGTATTGCAAAGAGCTCCAAAAAGATCTCTCCATACTGGGCTAATGGGCATTAAAATGGCAAATGCAATTCAATGTAAGCAAGTGTAAAGCAATGCACTGATGGGATCTGAGCTAGTGGTGTCTCACAAAGAAAGAGATCTTGGTGTTGTGGTGGACAGCATGATGAAAATGTCAATCAAGCATGTGGTTGCTATGAAAAAGGAAAATTCCATGTTGGACAAAATTAGGAAAGGAATCAGAAATAAAACTATGGTGCAACCACACTTGGAATACTGTGTACAGTACTGGTCACTGCACCTAAAAAGGGATATTGGTAAAAGGTAAAGGTGCAGAAAAGGACAAGCAAAATTATCAAGGGGCTGGCCTGTGACTTACGCTGGCTCAGCTTGTCTGAGCATGGAAAGCTAAGCAGGGTCAGGCCTGGTTATTACTTGGATGGGAGACCCCTCCTCTAGTTTCCTGCATTGAGCAGGGGGTTGGACTCAATAGCTTTGTAAGCTCCTTCCAACTCTTTGATCTATGAAATCTATGAAACTGCACTATGAGGAGGAAAAGTTGCAACATCTGGGACTGTTCAGCTTAGAAATAAGGCAAGTAAAGGGAAGCATGATAGTGGTGTACAAAACCATGCATGGTGTGTAGGAAGTGGATAGGGAGATGTTTCTCTCTCTCTCTCTCTCTCTCTCTCTCTCTCTCTCTCTCTCTCATAATACTAGAACCCAGCAGGGATGGGGACTCGGACTCGAGGACTCGACTCGTGAGTCGGACTGAGTCCCCCCTCTGACTCGACTCGGACTCGAGTCCCAATATTTTTAATGGGACTCGAGACTCGACTCGGGACTCGAGACCAAGGACTCGTCAACATCCCTGGGCTGTTGACGAGTCTTCTGGCTGTGCCAGAAGGAGCGCGATCACCGGTGAAGAGCGCATGGAAGCAAGGCGCGCCGCTGCTTGGTCACTATGGACAGCTACCAGGAGCGCAGCCCCAACGATGTGTTGAGATTTATTTTGATTGATGTGTTGTTGTGGGGGGGTTGGGTTAGGGTCAGACATTTTGGGTTTGGCTGCCTCTGCCTGACTGTTTGGGGTTCCCTGCCTCCTCTGCCTGCCTGGTTATTTTGGGTTTGTCTGCCTGGTCTGTTCTTGCCAAAATCAGTTGCAGAGTTTTGAAATAAAAAGGCACACTTGTGCCTAGAATTTATTTAAGTCACACATCTGAAGTAGCATTATTTTGTTGGGGGGAAACCCCATTGATTTTAATAGGGACTCGTGGAGTCAGTTTTGGGAGTGACTCAGGACTCGTGACTCGTGAGTCACCATTTTGGACCAAGGACTGGGACTCGGACTCGAGACTCGGGTCCAAAGACTCGTGACTCGACTCGTGACTCGAGACCAAGGACTCTTCAACATCCCTGGAACCCAGGGTCATTCCATGAAGCTGATTGATGGGAGATTCTAGGGATGTAACCGTGAGTCTCAGGGGGGCTGAAAGTGGGCCAAAAGTGACCCACTTGGCCCCCCCTGAGACTCTCGCAACTTACCTTCCTGCCACTCGCTCCAGGATGCACCGGGGAAATGAGCTTCTGGTCCCTGGCGCGTCTCTTTCCAGTTCCTCTGGGGCTGCGTTTGTAGCCTAAAAACCAGGGCAACCCAGCTTGAAACGGCCGTGATTCGCGGTGGTTTTAAGCTGGGTTGCCCTGGTTTTTACACTAAAAATGCAGCGCAGGGTCCCATCACGTCACTTCTTGGCAGCCGGAAGTGACGCGACGGGCTCCTTGCTGCCATTGCGAGGAATCAAGCAGTGGGGGGTGCATGTCGAGAACAAGGGGAGCACCCCCCAAGGTAAGTGTGCATCCCTAGTCTGAGATTCAGGACAGATAAAGGGACAGATTAAACGATGGGATTCACTTCCATGCTATGTAGTGATAATGACCAATTTGTAGAGCTTTAGAAGGGGAGTAGATAAATTC
The DNA here is from genome assembly GCA_021292165.1 of Shinisaurus crocodilurus. NCBI lineage: Eukaryota > Metazoa > Chordata > Lepidosauria > Squamata > Shinisauridae > Shinisaurus > Shinisaurus crocodilurus. Next base: position 144,548,086 of record CM037877.1, on the reverse strand, counting down.
ATGGAGGATAAGTCTGTCAATGGCTACTAGTTATGATAGCTATATGCTACCTCTGGTATCAGAGGCATTATGCTGGGGAACATGGGCAATAGGGTGCTGTTGTACTCATGTCCTGCTTGTGAGCTTCCCGTAGGCAGCTGGTTGGCCACTGTGTGAACAGAATGCTGGACTAGATGGACCCTGCCTTGGTTCTGATCCAGCATGGCTCTTCTTACATTCTTAAGTTTGTGATACTTACACACACACAACAACTTTCCATATTTGCACTTTCTTGCCATCACAAGTCCTCCTCCTCACAGCCAACACAAGGACACCCATGAGCTACTAAAACATTAGAGAATTAATTTTAACTGTGGGTGTATATTAGAAGCTTTGTGCTGCCTGCAGAGAAGTGAAATAGTTTTTGTCATACTGCAGATTTAAATATACCTATTTTACTTTAGTCAGCACCAAACACTGCAAATATATTCTGGTCACTTCCAAAACCTGTCTGAATGATGAAATGAGAAAAGAATTATTTCTGTGTGTGGAACAGCTGATCAACAATCATGTCAAAAGTTCATGGCCAAGGGAGAGCAAAACATCACATAGGGCATTTTTCCAAACAAAGTGGTAAATCAATATGAATTTTCTACTGCATAAAAAATTGATAGTATGTTTTCCATTGGATTTGTGATGATTATGATAATCTCATTTCTATTGTTGCACCAACACAGAGCTCGTCTGCATTGCATCTCAAAAGTGTAATCTTGCACATTAAGGGCAAATTAGAACATTAAAATTGTTGTCAGAATCAAGGTTGCATGTGGGGGGGGGATATAGCCCCCTGTTGCCAGCTGCCCCACCTATTTGTACTGTGAGGCAGCTGGCAACTGGCCACTTGGCCAGGAACCAAGATCCATCCCATGCTGTCTGGCAGGCAGAGAAACTTGGAGCCAAGTGAACCTGGGTCAGCACTGGGCTTCACCCTGTTGAGTTGCCTAAGGAGAAAAAGAGCTCTAGTTAAAAGCCCAGCAGCAGGCTGTGATGGAAAGCTCTTTGAGGGCAGGGTGACTGGGTGAGACAAGCTCTGCTCACTTTCACTGATATCTTTCCCATTGTCACCTTCAGAGAACTGGAGTCAATGTCCAGCATTGGTCTGATAGTGATATTTACTCTGCAGACACCATCCATCTGAACCTTTCACTCTTGTATACAGTGAAGGCAATATCTATCCATGCCTGCTGAAGGAGAAGAGGCAGTATTACGTAGTAGTCGTTTATATATTGTGTTCAAGGGACCTTTGGGATTCCTTGGAAGCTTATCAAGGGTTCTTCAACAAGGAGGTCCATAAAGGTGGACTAGCATCCAGGAAAGATGTGCACATCATAAACAATCTTCCCCTGATTGTGCAGCTGCAGAAGAATATTTGGTGTATACTAAGGTGTACATCCTGTTTGGCTAGGGAGTAATGGTGAAGCTCAATTGGCCTGGCCAATATGAACTGAATTTAAGGGTGTTCACAAGAGCCCTCTCCACATGTACTACCACAGCATAAAAGGGGCAGAGAGATTGTGCCCATCAATCCTATCCCTGACATCCACATCTTCCTGGCCTTGCTCCCAATGGGCAGTATTCTATACTGCCATGCTCCTGCTGTTTCTGTTTCGCCAGCGGGACCCACTGCTAGCGCTTTCCTAAAGCAACACTAGTTTCCAGAACAGGAAAGGTCACCGGAGCTCCACTGCCAGAAATTGGCATTCTGACTCATTTCCATTTGCTTAAGGATCTGCTAGCTTCCCGTTGCACTAGCTGTGGGTCCTGCTAGCACGCGAGCAGCAATGGATACTGCCCAATGTCCCACATTGAGAGGAACATTGGCTAGTGGGAGGGGCGCTGTGTATACAACTTAATGAACATAGGCTGTCATGTTAGTGAAAACCTTGCACAATTAGACATGGAGTTCTTACATGCTACAGCGTTATACACATGGGCCCTCCTTGCTGACATTCCACTGAGTGCAGGTATGGATGTCAATGAGTGGGATCTGGAGGAGCACAGGACAGATGTCGAAGACGTGGCTAGTGCTGTCCCCTTGGTACATTGGTGATATTCATGGAAGGGTATCATGTGAACACCCCTTGTGTGCATCCTAGAACATGCAGTAGAATCCTCTGCAATGTTCATGCATTCTATGGAGGACAGAGCAGAGATCCCATAGGAGACAAGTCAATATGGAACGTGTTCTCTAAAGAAAGAAAATTTGAAATCCACTGGTATAATCCCCCCCCCAACTATTCCCCTGGAGCAAAATTCCCCAACCTGGTGCTCTCCAGATGTGTTGGACTTCAACTCCCATCAGTCTCAGCCACCATAGCCAGTTCTCAGGAATCCTGGAGGTTGTAGCCCAAAACATATAGAGGGCACCAAGTTGGGGCAGACTGCCCTAGAGCAGCATTTCTCAACCTGGTGCCCTCCAGATGTTGATGGCTTTTTAGCAGACAAGGCACTGCATAAAGGGTAATAATAATAAGTAATAAATACATGTGATTAGACTTCAGCTGACATCAGCTCCAAACAGCATGGCCAATGGTCAGGGATGCTGGAAGCTGTAGTGCAAAACATCTGGAGGGAACCAGGTTAGAGAAGGCTACCCTGGATACTGCAATTCCTTAACAATATTTTTTTTTTAGTTTCTTCTTTGTGTAAATGTAAGTGTGCAATTGTGTACAGTTTTCATTTCAGGGATGCCTTAAATTTGCCATCTAAAGAAAACCAAATTAACTACAACATATCATCATACTTGACATGCACAAAGTTGAGAAAATGGCTCCCCCCTTATATTTCAGCAGGTGATATCTGAAATGTTGCGGCCTAAACACATTCTCTCTCTCTCTCTCTCTCTCTCTCTCTCTCTCTCTCTCTCTCTCTCACACACACACACACACACACACTATATATATATATATATATATATATATATATTAGACTGCAATATATATCACAGTCTACAACAGCGCTCTGTTGCTTACGATATTAAATACTCGTCATCAGGCCAATGAGCATCGACAATGTACTTTTACATAGACTCATCCAGCAAACCCCTTACCCAGAATAATGGAATCATGTGATAATGGTGGACTGGGTTTTCCTTTATGTCTTCTTTTTAAAACAGAGCATAGAATTTAGCGCACAGCTTTGTTAACACTAAAGAAAGAAACTATCACGCCCAGCCCCAGAGAGCTTTGGTGATGTGAACTTCCATACATTAAGTAGGCTCTCCCCCCGCTCCCCATATCTTATACTGCAACAACAAAAACAACATTTGGATTCTGCCCTTCCTCCAAGGAACTCAGAGTACTGTTTCAACTTCACAGCAATTCAGTGAAGAAGACTAGGTTGACAAATAGTTACTTTTGCAAGACATCCACTGAGCTTCCTTGTTGTCTTGTTTCAACAAGGTTGAGGGTCATACTAGTGTGTGCCAAAATGCACCACCTATTTTCATGGAATTCTTTGCTCCCCATGAAAGATGCATTGTTGTTGTTTTTTCCTGCCTGTTTCACAGGGAGGGGGAAAACTTCACTGAAATAGCCGAAGAGCTTCTCAGAGAGGGAGGGCAGGGGGATTGCATTTACTTTATTTATTGTACATGGTGGGCAAGGGATATTTTGCCCCTCCTTAAACGCCCTTTAAACACCCTGTGTGTGCTTGCTTGCAGTGGCACAGAACTCTTCACACACAGGCTTACAGTCCAGCAGCACTGTGATGTTATGTTATTTGGGTTTAAAAATTTAAAGTGTATAGGTGGTAAGTATAATGTGTTTGTGTATTAAGTATAAGTACGGTATGTATTCCTGCCGTAACTGGTTGAGTGAGAAAGGATGGGCAGGAAGAAGGGTATATTTACGGAGGCTGGAGCAGGCCGAGGGAACATCATCAGGGCCTGCTCCAGTTGGACTGCCCCCCCCACAGGGCTAACTGACATCTACAGCCCTGTGGGGAAGAAGAAGGAGGCTGGAGCTTCTTGAGACACAGAGAATTACAGAAGTAATAATTAATACTCCCCCTTCTTCCCTCCCCATTCCTTTTCCCTTGTGTGTCATGTCTTTTTAGATTGTAAGCCTGCGGGCAGGGACTGTATTGTTAATTGTTGTAAACCGCCCAGAGAGCTTCGGCTATTGGGCGGTATAAAAAATAATTAAATAAATAAATAAATAAATAAATAAATATGTGACATGATTGGCTGAGAGTGTGTGAAGGGGGGTAGAGCCTGTGTTAGATAAACAGTGGGCGGTGCTATTCAGGAGGAGTTTGACAGGTTTTTGTGAGGGTTTGAGGGGATTTGTGAAGAGAGTGCAGGAGTGAGAGGAGTGTGTGTGGAATGTGAAGTGCTGTTTGGGAGTCCATGAAGCTGCCTGGAGAGAGTTGAGTGATTATATTAGGATTGTTAAGAGTTTAGCTAGTGAGTGCAGGGATTGATATTGGGAACAGTTGGTGAGGGAGGATTGGTAACAGGATAAGATAGTACAGTACTTAACGTTTGACTGAAACTTACCTATGAAACTTATTTCCAGAAACTGTTGTATTTTAAAATAAACTTTTCTTTGAAACAGCCTATGTGGAAGCTGTGCTTATTGTACTGGTCAAAGAGGTACAAGGTAGGGATTAGACATCCCAAAGGCAGTGTGAGAAGTGTAAGGGTAAGGGTTAGTGGAAAAGAAAACCCCAACCTTATGTAAGCGCACCCAGAGATCCCAGTAAGGGGGGCAAGCTTGAGGCCTTACTGAGGGGTGGGATGTGACAGGCACTTCCTAGAATGCCCATATGACCATGAGATGTTGCATGGTCACATGGGCATTCTAGGAACTGCTGCAGGTAAGGAAGGCTGTGTGTGAAGACTCGTAGGGATGTATGAGAATTCCATTTGGAGTGAAATCTCAATGGATTTTACTGGCTTGGTCCTGGCAGATTTCGTTTTGCTTCCCCTCACTGGTGTCAACTTGAGTTGATCCAATACATGGATTTAGGATTTTTTTTTAATGGTGGCAGAAATTTGTGCAAATGGGATCTCTTTTTTCCCTTCAGGTCTTTAAATTTGTGCAAATGGGGTCATATTTTATTTTATTTTATTTAATCTGGGGTCCTGCATAAGTGCACACTTGACTTGAGGAAGTCTGCCTGTCTGTGATGTAGCCCTGTAGAGGCATACTGTATTCATTCCCATTGTAAATATCCTTGTCAGTTTCATCCTCTCCATATACACTACTGAGCCATATTCCTACTTGTCAAAGAACTGGTCAATTTCATCCTCCACTACAGTGCTTAGCAAGCAAAGAGTGGGGTGGACTTTTCACCTTGCCTTTGGCTGCTAGTCATGTTTTCAAAAAGACAAGCAGCCACCTTCTTTTTTGTCTGGTACCAGGCATTTTTGAATCTGGGCACATCCGGACAGCCCTTAAAAAAAAAAAAAGAAGTAATCTGGCCACCCAACGGATGGACCTTTAGGAATGTGTTGGCTGAAGGGGGTTCAACTTGGACTCCTCTTCTATGCGGCCTCTGCTGTCACTTCCAGGGTTGTGGGCAGCTACTTCATGATCCTCCTCAGAACAGTCTTCAGAATCCAGGTCTGGTGCAATCACAGCCTGGGAGATGGCCTGAGCGATTGATCCTTGCTCAAAGTCATCATTTTCAGAGAGCTCGCTATTGAAGGGGTCTGGCAGTGGGCGGCAGGGCTGGGGGAGGCTAGGTCACAGCATTACTGAACAGATAATTGGCCCTGTTTTCCCTTGTCTATACCTAAGATACTTGCCGCTACACAAGATGCTTGCCACACTACCTAATGTACTTGCCACTATGCAACACTGCTTCTCTTTGAAGCAGAGATTACAGAGCCTATGCGGGGGCAACAACGTCACTGTTATGACAAGGCACACATACCGTGGAACACTAATCATTGTATTATGCGGCACGGAGTTGTAGTGAATTTGAATACTGAAGAGTTAACAGCCAACTGAGGCCTGGCAACATTCCTGAGGCACTATAACAATAACTGGAATAGATGATACAATTATGCACTGAAATACTAAACTCTGGAACGGGAATAAATTATGCACATTTGCCTACATTTACTCCATTACCATGTTTTATTCCAGTTGGCTGGCTTTTACAAACTTTTAAAAAATAACCATACTTTTGTGTGTGTCTTTAAGTGGAGGAGAACCATATGTAGTGCTTCAACCCGCTCATCCTCCCCCATTCCATTCCTGGCTCTACTGTTTGTCTTGACAGCTAAACTGAAATGAAGATTCACTGCCTGGAATCCAGCAGAATGTATTAACCAGACTACATGGAAAGGGGGTAAGCCACTTACTCATAAACCATTTACATTATTCTTCCTGAGGAAAGGTTGAGAGAGGTAAAATAGATGAAGAGAAGCTCCATGTGATGGATCTGTAGCTGGACTGTACCATTTCTGACTGCAAGTGGTGGAATCAAAAGTTTGAATGGTCTCTCACATAAAAACTAGCATACAAAATCTCCCCCCCCCCCCCAAAAGTGCTCTTTAAAAAGAAAAAGTGCCAACAGAAAGGCACTTCTTAGGAGGGGAATATTTTCGCCCCTGTGCAGGTCACCTTACCTTCTCCACCAGGATCCAGTAGTCAAGTGATCATCCTGTAACAATGGGCTGACAGTAATTTCACAAATTAAGTATTGTGACTGCAGCAATAACAAACTCAAGTAAAGTGGCCTATGCGGGATAAAATCCTCATCTAAGACAAATGGATTTCCAAATTAACAGGAATGGCAAGGGAAATTACAGGAAACGCAAAAGAGGCTTATATTTAAGCCTGATGTATTAAAAACTTCTTTGCCATGGGGGAAAAATCTTTTAAAAATGTGCTAATGCTATTAAACTTAAGTTAGATTTGTTTGGAAGGGCGATTTGTTCTCTGTTACGACAACAGTGACATGAGTAAAATCTGATCTTCTGGCCTCAAAAGTATCCTTACAGAAAGCCATTCATTTAAATTGGAGTGAATTAGTTGGAAGTACATCACATTGAAATCAATGGACTTACTGGAAAGTGAGTGTGCATAAGAGCATAGCCTAAACCAATGCGGATTTAGGTATCCCTAAGCCCATCTTCAGGGCTAGCTCAAGACATACCACCAGCTGAGATGGACCAGCAAATATCACTGCCACTGTTGCTGCACGACATGCCACGCACACACACCACCATCTCACACCCCTCACTCTTCCCCCCCCCCCCAGTGCACTGGCTGCAAGCTGTCCATGGGTATCTTACCCCATTCATTGCCCCTATGCCTCACTCATAGGGTCTTTACTCAGATGAAGGTATTTGAATGATGAGGCAAGTTAGCCCTGGAGAGTCCTTGGAGCACCACTTTCTTGCACAGGGAAAAATGCTGCTGAACGTTTAACAGCTCAGAATTAAACGTTAAACAGAATCTTTGCCACTGCAAAAATATGGCAGCAGGGATCCTACACAGCAGCTGCTAGCTGGTAGCCTCAGGCACACCCAGCCCCACCTTGACCTTTTATCTCGGATGGAGCAGGCAGCCGGGATGGACAGGCCAGTGGGCCTGCGGACAGGCCAGTGGGCCTGCAGGCAACCCAATGGCTGATGGGCAGGAGGAACATAATCCATCACCCCTCCTGATATGCCACCTGAGACGAGGGACTCACCTTGCCTCATGGAAGGACTGGCCCTGCCCATTGGTCTCAATGAGCTTAGGCATGCCTAACTGCATGGGAGCAGACTGTTATTATTTTAAATCACCTTTGATATGTCTTTGAATTGTTTTAATGTCTGTATATGTATGTATACTTGCCTGAATTTTCTTCTTTCTTTCTTTTTCTTTCATACTTTAAGATGAACAGAGGGGTAAGAGTCTCAGAATTCTGGCTGACAAGACTTATCATTTTTTTAGAGGCTTGAATAAATAAATAGGCATATATGCATACTGCTTTGCAGTTATCAATTTCTACCCTATTCCTAAAGTTATCTCTTTCTCTGAAACAGTCTATCATTGCAAGTGTTCTGAGTTTATTTTCCTCTTGAAAAATGGAGGAGTTATGCTCCTAAAACTCAATTATTCCTTGTGCAATTGGCAAGCTAAACAATAGGGCCTGAAAATTATTGTGTTTTTATTCATCTGAGGTGGCAAAGACTCCATTCTGGTCCATCCATTATAACTTTTTATGGTTCAGGAACATCTTCATGTGCAGCTGTAGAAAGATACAGGCCATTGCCAAACAGGAAGTCTGAAGAACTCTTGTTGCATGTGTATCTTTAAGCATAAGAAGTGATAGGAAATTGCAGTTATACAGAAAATTCTCAGAGCATTTCCATGGTTACTAATAATGTGACAGTAGAAAAATATATGGATAATATAGGGACACGGTCTATTAGGTTAGCAGTATGTGCTTATCCCTGGTTATTTTACTACCCTACTGCTCAAATCATCATCATCATCATCATCATCATCATCATCATCATCATTAATTGTGAATTTCAACAAAACAAAACAAAACCATAAGAAAAAAAAGAATGAAAAAGAAACATTTTTCTTGAATAAATTGAAATCAATCACTTACAATAGGTGTGTATGAAATGTATAACTATGAGTATATATGTTTATATGAAAATACATCTATCAATAACAACAATTATGCATCAGTTTCAAGAAAGGCATGCCAAATATCCATATATTTATCAATTCACAGGTGGCATCTAAATACCACCCATTCAAATGTTGAAAGCATCATTATCCACTGTGTTATATGAGGTGGGTGTTTATCTTTCCAGTGTTGTGATATCTGTCTAAAGGACATGGAAAATCCATTTACATTGACCTTTGCGTTAACTTCCAAGCAACAGGTAAATAATTTAAGAGAACATGTGTACATCAGTAAATATTAAAGAGCATTCTAATACTAAGTTTATCCATATTATGACCTCCTCCCCCAAAGAGGCAACTATTGGACATTGCCAAAACATATGGGTAAGAGAAGCATTAGTGGTATTACATCTCTAAAAGTTAGGTGACTTAGACAAACCCTTATTAAAAAGATGTTGTGGCTAGGGATGTGCGCGGAGGAGCCCAGCACCCGACTCGTGGGGTGCTGGTCGAGCACTCCTGCTGTGCAATCCGCCCCCGAGCACCCTGGGAGCGCCAGCTGAGGTGCTCACCAAGGCGCTCGCCGGACTTCTGAGTCCCCGGCGCTACGTTTTTAACGTAAATAACATGGTAAACGTCCTTAAAATGGATGTGATTTGCATAACTAGCGCTTTGTTTTTTCTGTTAAAAACAGCATAAAATACATTAGAATCTATGTATTTTAAAATATGTAGGACATGAGCCGAGCCAGGGAAAGGTAAGTTGTGTGGAGCTTGGGGGGGGTGGTTGAGGCTGGCAAGTTTGCCCCGCTTTTCACCCCCCCATCGAGCTCTGCGCACATCCCTAGTTGTGTGGCATTCAATAAACATGAAACAAAAGTTTTTGCTGAATAAGACATAATCTAAGATCCATGGATACTTCTGGCACAGACGTAAAAAATAATAATCCATTGATTAGGCAAAATAGGACAGTCCAGTTCCCCATTCCATTCCTGCTTAAGACCCTGTGTATCATATTTAGTCACTGATAATAAGTATTTATAAACATGGGTCGTGTGGGTTGATAAAACCTTTGCTACTGGTAAGTGCTTCCAGTAGCAATGGAGACTCTGAAGCTGTAAAAGTGGCAGAGCCAAACATAGATTCTAACAAATGTTGCAATTGCAAGTATTGCCATTCAGCTGTAGCAGGCAAATTGTATTTGGCACAAAAAAGTCGAGAATGACAAAAATTCATAATCAGCACCCACTAATTGATCCAAGGTAAATTATCTGTCTAAGTCTGGCACAGGAACATTTGCTTACCAAGTTTTAAATCTAGGTTTTCCCATGAAGTCAATTTAGCATGAGAAAATAGATCAAACTGTAATTGACATGATATTATATGCCACACCTTTCTCACTGCTGTAATTGTAGGAGGAACCCATTTTAGTGTGCCAATAAGCTAAGCTAATGTCATCCATTTGGAGAGAGGTTCCAGACATAAAGATTCCAAAACTGACCAAGGTGGAATCGGATAATCTAATCTAAGCGGAAACGACTAAAATTTAGTACTGGTCAACAAAGAAACCCTGTGATGTACAACAAGATCTGGAAGGCCAAGCCCACCTTCTTTAATTGGAAGTTGCATCCTTTCAAAGAAATTCATGGGAGGGAGGAACCCCAATGAAAATTTCAGAACAGAGCATTAAGTTTTTGAAAATATTTGCCAGGTATAAATAGAGGAATCCCATGTAAAATATAGATAATCCTAGGTATAATATTAATCTTACATGCATTAAAGCCAGTGTGGCATAGTGGTGAGAGTGTTGGACTGGGACTCGGGAGATCCGGGCTCTAATCCCCGCTCGGCCATGAAACTCACTGGGTGACTTTGGGCCAGTCACTGCCTCTCAGCCTAACCTACCTCACAGGGTTGTTGTGAGGCTAAAGTGGAGAGGAAGATTATGTAAGCCGCCTTGGGTTCCTTGCAGGAAAAAAGGCGGGGTATAAATATAATAAATAAATAAAATTAAAAAAACCTTACCCCACAAACTCAACTTTACAAATACATCTATCTATATCACATGAGATCTCATTAATCAACTTACTCAAATTCCCAAAAAAGTAATAAGAACTGGGCACCATTGAAATTGCCAATTAGCTAATACACTATGAATTATATTTCCAATTGGCATAAATTCAGACTCTGACCAGTCAACTGAATAGCCAGACAAATCACCAAAAGTAACAATCACCTGCATCAAAGCTGGAGCAGATGACTGGAGTTTTGAGATAAACAGTAAAAGATCATCAGCATAAATAATAATTTTGAATTCTAAACTGCTCATATGTTTGTGTGTGTGTTGTATCTGTGTGTATCCATTCAGATTTTAAAATGTTTTGCTATTGACATTTTTCTTCAGCAAAATTTTAAACTTTTGTTATTTGCACCTTTTTGGTCGGGGTTGTTGTTGTCACCCACCCCACATCTAAGAGTCAACCCCCACACGACCAAAAGTAGATACCTGAGACCCAAGGGCTTTAAGACTGGTTTCGTAGAGGCAGCCAGAGAGATCCCCCCCCTGGTGGTAGTAGAAAAGGCCACAGAAGGGGAAAACAGAAGGAGTGGGCCACACTATTTGGCCCATTTCCTTTTGACTATGGATGTTGCAGAAATCTGCAATGGACTCAAATGAGTTCAGATATCTAAGAATCCAACCCACAGATTCTGCCATGGACTGGCTTTTCCTGAGTTGTGAAGATTCATTGTAGACTTGCGGACTAGGTTTTGTTTTTACTTTCTGTAATTTTATGCAAATTTAGTCATAGAAAAGTATGGGGGGGGGGAACACCAATCAAAAACCTGCATTTCTCCCACAGGCTAAAGTGTGAAAATATGCTTTTGGGGATTTGCATATGTTTGGGGGATTTTTACATTTTCAGGAATTTGTGAATTTGCATACAAACAGATTTGTGCAAAATTCGATTCCGACAATGAGCAGACAGTGGAGCAGAAGACACCTACCATTCCATGAAACATAGACGGAACAGAATTTACAACGTCCGCACATCCCTAATTGCAGGTCCGTGACAATGGGCATGATGACCAAGAAGAGATCAGCAGGAAAACCTGAGAATGGAAGCTGAAGTTTAGGCTGGACAAAAGGCTGAGAAAATGAACAGATAGAAGGGTCTGTGATGGAAGGACAAAAAGCATTCAGGAGAAGGGTCCAGCACCCCCTCATTGGTTAGGAATGTGGGGTTTCAAACAAAGTCAAAACAGTGGTATAGATCAGCCTCTTCGCAAACCTTTGACTAGAATTGTTTCCTGTGGTCCTCTGCCATTCTACTCCCCTAGTGTGTTTGGAGTATGTATTAGACCTGTGTGCAAATGTGTTTTTGAGCTTACCTAATCACTGCAAGGCATCTGAGGGCACTGTGTGTGTGTTTTCTTTCTATTACACATCTCACCATTGTGCTGCAGCCTCCCAGGCTTCCTGGGCTTCCTGGTTTGAAAAAGCCATATGGGAGGAATTACCTCATGATGTCTTTCCCTGGGCTTTAATGGAAGTGTGGGAAGCCTAGATGGCTGCCTAGGAGGTGATTGTACAATGAAAAACAGGACACTTGCACACAGACGTAGGGTTGGGGGAGAATTTAATTTGGTCTGCATTTTTATGCAAACTGGCCTAATTTGCCATCCCCTGGGCCTAGCTATTATGTTGATTGGAACACAGTTCTCCTTTGGATTGTGTACTTCTCTGAATGCTGGACTGCAGTTCTCTGCTCAAAATTTGCATGCAAAAATATGTATATTAGGGGAAATTGTGTACAAAATGAGCATCATGGAAAATTGTAGGAATATAAATGTGGATTCTCATATATTATACAAAACATATTCACAGACAGATGCAGAAATTGGATGGAATGGATTTATAACCGAGTACAGTAAAAGCTGGGATTGCAAGTAACAGACTGCAAGTCTTTTGCAAGACAAGCAAATTTTTAAAATAAATTTTAACTTGATAAACAAGCGGCATCTTGCAATACAAGTACTGTAGTATGGTCAAGAAAAATGAAGACCTAACACTATCATTCTTTATTGCAGCTTAAATTAAAAATATGTGTACAAATTCCTTATGGGGAATTTAGCTTTGATATACAAGTGCTTTGGATTACAAGCACGTTTCCGGAACAAATTATGCTTGCAATCCAAGGTATTACTGGATATGCAAAACTTGTATGGACTGGAAACAGACTGATTTAACTCTTTGCATAGGAGCAGGGACATTGAAAGGAAGGAAGAAAGAAAGCAAGCAAGGGTGGGCAGAAAGTTGGTCTCCAGATGTTTTGGACTTCAACTCCCCGCATTCATGATAATTGCCCATGTTGGCAGGGGCTTCTGGGAGATGAAGTCCAAAACATCTGAAGATCTACTGCCCACCCTTGAAATAAAGTGTGTGACAAAACTAACATGGAAATACATACAAACAGATAAGGAAGAAGCCTGGAGAAAAAGCATGAGAAGACTAGTATTAATGCAGGATTTCTTGGGAGCCAGATGCTCAACAACCAGGGCATGACGGTCACAGCAGCCCTGCTCAATTATTTTTTCTTTTTCACTAACTTGAACAGAGGTACTCTGCCTTTGAAAAAGGAGGTTCCATTATCATGGCTACTATCCTTTGATTAGTGTGTCTAATCATACACACACACACACACACACACACACACGATTAGACACACTAATTATCTATCTATCTATCTATCTATCTATCTATCTATGGCCAGAGTCCTCAAAACATCTTACATGGCAATGAATCTCATAAGTTAATCATAACTTGGGGCAGAAAAATACATGGGGGAAGGAAACACAGTCGAATACAAGGTGTAGAGCAGGGCTGAGAAATTGCTCGCGAAGACACGAAGGAGAACGAGGACTTTGCTGCAATAGGAGAAGCGAGGGGGGCTTGCTAACGACGGGAGAGAGAGCAATGACCTAATCAAGGAAGGTCTTCTGTTACCTTTGGCTGTCCCGGTGCCATGCAACGCTCGGACATGACACTGCAGCAGCAGCAACCCGCCTTCTCCGCCGGCAGCTGGTTGACCCCGTGCTATTACCTGTTGCAAAAGAAGCTGGACCCTCCTCCCTGCCCCGGTGGCCCCACAGGCGCCGCTGCTGAGATAGACCACCCGGGACTGCATGGGCCCTATGGGCAAAGGAGAAGAGGAGGACCAAGGCCCGGGGGCAAGGGTACCATCAAGCACAGCGTCACTCCCTCTGGAAACTGCATCCGCTGCTCGTAGGGCCAGGACGAGACAGAAATGCACAAGAGAATGGAGAGCGGCACGGAGAGGCAGACATCGACGTGCTACTACAACCTTAAATGGGGGTGTTGGGGCTTAAGAGGTCTTATACAATGACCTCCAGCGAGCACCCCCCCCGCCGCCCATCCCTCTTCTTGCCTCCCAACAAGCATTTTCGTAAAACCGGGCGCTGCGGCGGCCGGGTGCTGCACAGCCCAGTTCTTAACAAGCCATAACCCGGTACCGGTCCGCAACCCAGGGGTTGGGGACCCCTGCCCCAGAACACTGGAATATCCAAAGGATTCAAAGGGGAGAATGACAGCCAGGCCTGTAGTCAACATAAAAGTTTTTTTGCAGGGCTGCCAAAAAAGTAGAGGGCATTTCATCTGGTTTGTGGGCCTTTTAAAGACAAAATTGTAAACTGTTCTTTAATTATTTGTTCCAAAATAATAATAATAATAATAATAATAATAATAATAATGGGGGAGAAAAAAATTAGGGGCGCAGGGCCCCCATAGCCCACCCCTGGCTACAGGCCCAATGGCAGCTGCCAAATGGTGACGGCCGAGAAGGGGTCTGCAGTACTAGAACTAAAATAACATTTTAAACCAAGAGAAAAGGACCACTGCTGCCATGGTAACAACATTCCGACAAACCTTCAGATAATTTTATCCCCCCCAAAAATCTAAAAATTCCTCCCCCCTCCAATTTACTGTTTGCAAATGTGAGGGCAATTTTTTTTGGGGGGTGTGTGCATTTTTGCTCATCCCCAAATCAGATACGGCTGTGTGATAACATCCAAGACAAGTGAGATTCATTATGACTGAAAGAAAGTTGGGTAAACATTCATTCTCAGGTGAATGTTTTCTCCAGAAGTGCTGGAGAATGGTTGAAAGGGAAAGAAAATAAGCTTTGCAAATCTAGAACAGAATCGATGTGTCTTGGAAGATATGTTTCTGAGAAAAGCCCTGAGAATTTTCTTTATCTAAGCCCCCTATAAAAATGGCCACTTTGCAGAATTTTCTCCAAATATTCTCCGCCATGTTTTTGAGGTGGTGGCCATTTTCTCCCCACGATGCCCCATAATGATGGAAATTCCAGGGCATTACGGATGATGCAAAATAGTAGCCAGGTGAAATCCCCACCCCACCCCACCCCACACACTCCATTTGTCTGGCTACAAATACGGTGGAGAATTTCATTAGCTTTGCTGACACTGTCAAAATGTTGGTGAAAAACTTTGTGTAATTTTGGATCAGCACTTTAAGGAAACGCCATCAATATCGCTAACTGCTTTAGGACTATTGCAGCAGATAGATGAAACAAATTTTATACCAAACACTCGTAAAATGCTCATTCTCACAATCGATGTAATCACTTCATGCTGCAGACCAGTGATGGACATGCAGACATGAAGCAGCCCTAAATTATTTTGATTGGCCTCCAGTCACTTCCTGCCACTAACATCCTTGTCAGCATCAGTCTGCAGGTGCAAGTTCAACTGTGTTTCTTGTGGCCAAACACACTGCCATGGCTGCCATGGCTGCCTAAGCAACACAGATGAAACCAAACTATGAGGAAATTATAGGAAATTATACAGGTAGGTATGTAAAAGCATAGAACCTCTCCAGGTGGAATCAATTCCAAAGGTTGAACCATTTTGCTGTTGCTTTATATTATAAGCCTGTTTTTGCCTGTGAACTCTAAACACAAAGTTCATAGAAAGCATTAAAAAAAAAAGTACTGCATTCTGCTAGCTTCATCGAGCGACAAGTAAAACATACCAGCAGTATAAGTGAGTTTAACATCAGCAACAGTCACCAATATGGAGCGACAGATGGAGAATTAACTGAAATTCAGTTATTTGTATTAAATGACTCCTAGGTGCTATTGAGTCTGGTACAATATTAAGGAAGAAGAGAAACTACCATATGTGATTGTGGAATTGGGGTTATTTTTAGCTGTTGTGAAATATGCTTTGCTCGAAGATTTTCCTTTTCTCATGGCAAGGATTTGGTTAATTACTGCTTTCTCTTAATAAGTTTTTTCCCCCTTTCAGCTTAACCAAAACCATTCTCCCCTTAAGCAGACATTTAAATAAAATAGCCTAATTTAACCAGAAACAATATGTTATTGAGAAATGGAGTCTGGGTATAAAATTAGCTTTCTATGGACATTACAAACACTGAAGCAAATTACATATCAAGGACAGATGGGTGTTAGGCTTGAAGGAGAATTTTTGTTTGTTTTTAAAATACAGGGCTTCAAGACATCATGGAGATTTCTAAAAGGATTCAACTCTCAGCCTCATTTCCATCCATACTACAGGACTTAAGTTTCCAATACAAGTGCAAAATAAAGATCAGCTGGATATAGAGCTCCTATTCCTTTAATAGTTGTGTGGAAGAGGGAAGTCTGGAATGTGCAGCTTTTCTTACATTCTCCATGGGCAGTATCACTTGCAGCAATTTCCTCTTGTATTATTTATTTATTTGTTTAATACATTTTTATACCGCCCAATAGCCGAAGCTCTCTGGGCGGTTTACAACAGTTAAAACCATAAAATAAAATATAAAATAAATATAAAATTTAAAACCATAGATTAAAACAAACAGCAGAGCTAGCATCAGCAGTTACAATAACAGAGTTAAAAACAACTACAAAATTAAAATAATTAAAATGATTAAAATGCCTGGGAGAATAGAAAGATCTTCACCTGGCGCTGGAAAGAGTACAAAGTAGGTGCCAGGTGAGCCTCTTTGGGGAGCTCATTCCACAACTGGGGTGCCACAGCAGAAAAGGCCCTCCTCCTGGTAGCCAGCTGCCTCACTTCAAATAGCAAATTGCAGCTGTTTTAAGGTACTTTACCATGTTATTTACATTAAAAGAGCAGCACCGGAGAACCAGGAAGTGATGCGCCGGGGCCACCCGGGCCATACAGCAGGAGGTGAGCAGTGGGTGACCCCCCTCTGGTCTGTGGAAAAAATTATTCCATGGAACCCGGTCCCTGGTCCCAAAAAGGTTGGGGACCGCTGTTCTGGGGCATCCTGGGGGAAAATGATGGCCACCACAAAAAAGGGGGGGTCTGAGAACAGACTGTGGCAGCAGATTTACAAAATACTTAATACTTGCAGGGGGGGGGAGTTTTCCAGTATGTGTCTTCAAAATACTGTGCAATAAAAATGCCTTCAGGAGCAGAAGCATAATTAGCTCTTTCTCAAACTCATTAAAAAGTTTCTATTTTTGTGATGAATCATTCCACAGATTAGTAAGAAGGCATTTTACCAGGTACTAGAATCTTTCTGCTGTTATTTCCCATAGTAAGTCTGTGTTCAGTTTTCCTAAATGGCACTCAGGTCATTGTTGCTATATAACATCCACCAGCTACGTTATGTGCATGCTCAAAAGGACAAAGACTGACAGTGCCCTAGTTTTTTTTCCATCTTCTCATTCATACAGTCTGGCACAACAGATCTGAACACCAAAATTAGTAACAGCAAAAAAAGACACAAAAGAAAAATCAGTGCCAATGTATTTGGATTACTGCCATACTCTTACATTGGTGCTGCATCTTATTTACATTAACAAGTAAAAAAATAAGAATCAAGGTGTTAATTACATCAACCAGATGTACAAGTTAATTTTTTTTACATGTTTACATAAATTCTGCAAAATAAAAATTCCAAGAAACCAGCAGGAGTTCTTTTAAATACACATTCTGCAAGGTATGGATGGTTAATTCCAGTCAAAAACATTACATCTCGTAATGGAAAGAGAATTGGCAATTAGTTGGGAAAACTGAAGTCTATGAGCTTCTTTGTTGCCTGACATTCAAAGAGCAAAGTCAAAGCACCTTTAGCTTATTTTTCTAATAATTCAACTAATGGAAACCAGTGTAATCAATGATGTTTGAATATTAATCTGTTTAAAGCAGAAGAAATTGTGATTTTTATCTCTTGACATTTCAGATGTTATATTAGCCTTGGGGAGGACAAAGCATCTCCAAAAACTGACATCACATCATGGTCAGGATCCTTAGCTGCAAAACAGTAGGATTTTCTGAATTGTTATTTTGCATATTAGTTCAGATCCCAACTAATGCATATTAGGTGAATCATCTTGCTTGCTACTGGGCATAATTCTGGGCTATTTCACATCATCATCCCTTAATCAACCAGCTTGCTATTGCTTATTGTGCCAAGCTATTGATTAGTGCCATTTTCTATAGAAGTAGATGACTGGTGCTTGTCATGTTGCATACTGCCAAGCTATTGTTAATCACAAAATTCCCCATTCGAAGAGCTGACTAGCATGATATTGCATATTACCAGCAGCAGCCCTGAGTCACTTTCTATTTTTGAGATTTTTTCAGCCTTGTGATTTTCACATTGAAGCTTCTGGGTAACAATAAACCCCTTTTGGGGAAGTTCTCCTGGTTAAGACATGCTGGATTATTTGCTTCAGATAAGAAGTGCTTGGAAAGAGATATAGGGAAGAGAGCCAGTGTGGCGTAGTGGTGAGTGTGTTGGACTGGGACTCGGGAGATCCGGGTTCTAGTCCCCGCTCGGCCATGAAACTCACTGGGTGACTTTGGGCCAGTCACTGCCTCTCAACCTAACCTACCTCACAGGGTTGTTGTGAGGATAAAATGGAGAGGAGGATGAGGATTATGTAAGCTGCCTTGGGTTCCTTGCAGGAAAAAAGGCGGGGTATAAATATAATAAATAAATAAATAAATAAATATAAGGCCAGGGGGTTATTTTCAGCTGCCATCCATGAGAAATATCCCATTCCTAAATTGGTTTTGATGAAATATTGAAACAAGATATAATTCAGAGATCTCATCATCTTGTCTATAACAACAACAATTCTGTTATATTTTCAGCTCAGATCCAGTTTTACACTTGTACATATTCAGCATATATATGATTCTTGGCTATTATGTGTGCCATGTTTTACTTGTGTTTCTCATTTATACTTGTAACATACTGTATGGCCATTTTCTATTAGTAATATTACCCACCTTACATTATTGATAGGTTCCATTCATCATCTGTTTTTCATCGATCCTTATTCATGTTGCATCCCTGCAGAATCCCAGTCAGTTGAGGGTTGGGCCATGTCTTCACCTCACCGACACGACCCAGGTGCAATGCTTTTCATTTCTATGAGAGAAACTCAGGAACGCCATTGGGGTGGGGGCTGAACCTGCTTTCTGCCTCTCGTGAGCGCCTACGCTGTGGAAACAAGACTTTAATGACTTTCATTGTTTTGATTGGAAATGGCTGAAATTCATTTTTAATGTAAATCACCGTGGGTGTCTTTATGGCTCAGAGATGGTATATAAATATAACAAATGAATACATACATTTTCCAATCTAGATAGCCCCAGCCTTTGTTTGCATGACTTATCCTGGATCACATTTTTTTTATCTTGCTAAAGTGCTGTGATAGAATGTTGGAAAGTAGTGCACACACATACACACACACACACACACACAGTGTGTGTGTGTGTGTGTGTGTGTGAGAGAGAGAGAGAGAGAGAGAGAGAGAGAGAGAGAGAGAGAGAGAGAACATCCAACACAAGTCTATGGATAGATAATTTTTTAAGCATTATTGATTTAATGTCCTATTCTGTTATTAATAGCCTTTGGTACTAGGATTTCTTTATTTTTGCTCTTTCAACATGGCTGATGCTGGGTCATAACTCAGTGGAAAGACATCCTTTGTGTGCATCTTGTCTCAGGTTCAATCTGCAGCCCCTCCAATTAAAGTAGGGGTACAGAGCCTCAGAACTAGGCGTCAAATCCAGTCTACCTGGGGGCCAAATCCATTCTTCCTGGGGTCCCAACCTGTCCCTCCAGGGTTCCACAAATGGCACCACCCCCTCTCTCTGGCTCCATGCCCCTTTCCCCCTTTCCCACAGCCACTGATCTGTTGGTGGTTTCTCAGCTTTTGCAGTCCCTCCCCCCTTCTGAAATGTCTGGAGAGGTTGAAAGGCACTGAAAGCTTTACTGGCAGTGAAAGCTTTGAGCTAAAGTATGTTGGCATTTTTGGTATTGTGGCCCCACCCCTTTGATTTTGGCCACACCCCATTTGCATTTGACCCTGCCCACCACTGGAATGCAGCCCCTGAGAGCTTCTCTGAAACTGAATTCTGCCATCAGGCTGAAAGATGTCTAACACGCCTGAGTTAAAGGATTTCATATGTCAGGAGTGGCAAAGAAATCTGCTTCAGCCCTTGGGCAGCTGTTGCAGGTCAGAGTAGTAAATAGCAGGCCAGATAGCCACAGGAAAATATATAGGAAGCTGCCTTATAGTGAGTTCAGACCATTGGTCCATCTAGCCCAGTACTGTCGACACTGACTGGCAGCTGCTCTCCAGCTTTTCAGGCAGAAATATTTCAAGCCCTACCTGGAGATGCTGGAGATTGAACCCGGTACCTTCTGCATACAAAGCATATGTTCTACCACTGAACTACGGCCTCTCAACATAAAGCTTCCATGTAATTTCATTGTGCCACTTACAGACTTATCCTCCATAGGATCATAGAGTTGGAAGGGGCCTACAAAGCCATCGAGTCCAACCCCCTGCTCAATGCAGGAAACTAGAGGAGGGGTCTCCCATCCAAGTAATAACCAGGCCTGACCCTGCTTAGCTTTCCACACTCAGACAAGCTGAGCCAGCGTGACCCACAGGCCTGTCTAATCCTTCTTTAAAGCCAACTAAGTCAGTGGCCACCATGACTTGTAGTAGCAGTTTCCAAAAGTAAAAATGAAATTTGGATGGAGACAGAGTAATCTATCAGTGTAAGGCCTATGGTAGTGGATTGGCCATGGAACGGCAAGCTGTCTGTTGTATCCAATGATAATCTAACGTAAGTCTCATTCATTTCAATAGGTCTACTCTAAGCAGGAGTAACCTCGTATACTCAAGTACATCTACATCCATGCAAATAGACACCTTGACTGACATTAAACATAGACATCTGAGTACGCAGCAGGTTTTGCTTTAGATCTCCAGGAAGAAAAATGTGCCTTGATAAAAACCAATATTGCCATTGCCATTGCCGTTACTATTATTTTAAGTCTATGCACAGTCAAAGTTTTAGCTGAGATTTCATAACCACAAGCATTGATTAGAAAAGACATTATATAATGAATTCATACCAGAACAATTCAGTCTGCTAAGTATACATCTTAATTGCAAATGGTCTTTTTATTAAAAGTCCATTAAAAAGTTAATTAAAGTAATAACTTTGTGAAAGATGATTGTGCCATTATAGTTAAAAATCTGTTGGTCTGTCTCATATTTTTTCCAGGGTGTATAGCTCTAACACTTCCACATTTTTTAAAAATTTTGTCAGGATCCAGGAGCATACTTTAGTTTAGCTCAGGGGAGGGGAACTGGTGCTTCTCCAGATCCTGATGAGGTCAAACTGCCATCAGCCCCATTCAGCATGGCCAATGGTAAGAATGATAGGAGTTGTAGACTAACAACATCTGGGGGAGGGCACTAGGTTGAGCGATGCTGTTCTAATATATCACGGGTGCAGAAACTCTTTCAGCATCAGGGCCACATTCCCTTTTGGAGAAGCTCTGGGGGCCACATTCCAAAAAGCAGTGGGGCCAAAATTATCAGAATATTTTATCTTAAAGCTCTTACTGCCAGTAACTAAGCCTTAAGAGAGGCATTTCAACATTTTAGAATGGGGGGGGGACTGCAAAAAAGATGGGAAACCACCAAAAGACTGGTAGCTGGGGAAAATGGGTGGGGCCAGAGGAAGGGATGTAGCCTTCTGGGAACCCCAAAGAAACATATTGGGACCACCAGAGGGCCAGATTTGGCCCTCAGGCCTGAGGTTCTACACTCCTGTTCTGGGGATGCTCACTGAAGAGTTTCTGCACTGCAGTGGGGCACCACAGGAAAATGGGACATGGCCAAAATACCAGCGTCTTTTACCTTAAAGCTCTAACTGTCAGTAACTAAGTCTTAGGAGAAGCATTTCAACCTCTTAGAATGGGGAGAAAACTGCAAAAACAGCCAGGAAACCATCAAACGGTCAATAGTTGAGGGGAAGGGGAAGGGGAAGGGAGTGTGGCCATCTAGGGAATGCTGGAGGGCCACATTGGAACCTGAGGTGGGCCAGTTTGGGCCCTCTGGCCTGAGGTTCTGCATCCATGTAATACATCAACAAAGCCCATGAAAAAGAGTCAGATCTATCTACCTAAATGCCTAATGGACAACTTCCCCACCCCAGAAAAAGCCTATCCAGTCACAACTGACATGTCGTTCTCACTGTGGTGACAAACCTGTGTCTGACTGCTACCACTTCTGACTGTAGGTGGGGCTTGCATGATTGAATGCTCCTCCATACACCTCCAACCAATCCCTGCACACAGAAGACAAGCATCTCCTTGACATGCTAGTTTTCTGTATGAAGGGGGAGGAGGAGAATGTCCCCGGTGCTGATGAAACTATTCTCCTTATTGTTATTGACAGCTAAATGTGTTTCAGATAATTAATCTCTCTTTTCCCAATGTTGTGCCTCCATGTGGGATGGAGGAGGAAGACATAGGGCAACCGAACCAGAGTGTGTTTGGGGAGGGTCCAGGCATGTGTCAACTGCAGCTTGGCCCAGCTGTGCTGACTTGCCAATCAGTGCTTGCTTAAAAGACACGCCCCAAACACACTTCAGACACTGGAAGCAATTGTTATTGTAAATCAGTCATAGCCAGAAACTCCTGCCAGCCCCCGGAATGAGACTTGGGCATTTTGACTCCAGAATGACCTTGACTACCCTTCAGCCTGTTCCTAAACTGGTTCGTGTTATCTTGATCTCAGACACATATTTTGGCTTCTAACCTTGGACTGTGTTAACGACTGCGGCTTATCTCTGGACCGGACTAATTTACAACACCCAGTAGCAATAATCTTCAGCAATGAAACATCCTTCTTTTAACTAGCATGCACAAACAAACCTTCCAGCTCCTACAAACAGACCTATTTTCTATATGTACAGAGATGTTTTGCATGTGCAAGTCCTAAGTCATGCAGTGCAGTCCCCAGCCAGTAGCCTGAAGAGGTGCGGCCTAAACATAACTTTACCATCTCAGTGAGAGGCAGTAGCGGCTGGTGGCTCCAATGTCAGTGGGGCGGTTTATCCACTGATTTTTAGTCTGAACTTTAAAGGAGATATCCATGGTGCTGAACCTATCCCCAAAATAGGTTCAGCACCATGGATAGCATTGGAGTCTCCAGCCTCCACTGGTAAGAGGTAAGCCTCAGCCAACTGTCTGAAGGGTAGAAGTGAGCAAGCCTGGTAAACATCCTTGAGTAGGAAGTTACAGGGGGATGCAGCAACAACCAAGAAGTTCCTCCTCAACCAAGGGTCCACTTTCTGTACTTCTTATGGAGGAGCATCCAATGCAGGGCCTTCCCAGATCTCCAAGCATGCTGGGGCATATGTAGGAGGAACTGGTGGGCCGGTTGGAGGGATGAGGCTTTACAGAACAAGTTGCCCACACAATAGATTTACAATCGATACACAATGCAGTGCAAATTGTAACAGTTATTAGACTTTTTCCAGCTATGTATAAACTCAGTGCCTTCAGTCGCTATGGCAACATCATAACTGCACCAGGAAAGCAACAGGCGTGTCTTGATACGGTTCTGATCAGCACTTTGTGCTGCAAATTAATATTAAATGGGAAGTCAATAATGAATGAAAATACCTTTATAAGCAGCAAGTGGGGATGGGTTCATAGCAGGAAGTATTAAGCATTTTAACAGCCCTGCACTTCTAATGAGCACTATGGAAAAGAAGAAGAAGAAGAAGAGGGGAGGGGGAGAAAAAGAAGAGCTCTTGCTTTTTCATAAACACTAGAATAAAATAGGTTCCAAAAGAAAATTTCAATGCAGAGTGAGTCATCTACACAGCAGGCAGAATTATATGTCGTCTCTCTCCATATTTAGGCCATCGTTCATGGTGTTTAATTAGATGTTGTTTAATGCCTCACTTGTCAAAGGAGCCGCAGACTAGACATGACATATTAAGATTAAGAAGAAGAAGAAAATCTTTTGTCATCACTTATTGAAGGGGTTGGCAGAGTGCACAAATTATTTAGAAGAAAAACAACCAAAGGGGAGATCGGAGTGGGGTGTTAGTGTCTGCCTGGGGCCACACAAGCTGCAGTACCTTAATCTAGACTTGGGAGAGTATATTCTCTGGTCCATGGTCTCTTGTGCCCAGTTTCTAAAACTGGGGATTGAAGTGTAGCAGTCAGAAGGGACTGCCAGGGAAGGGCAGGGGACCAATCTCCTAAAACAGTGTTCTCCAACCTTGGGTCCCCAGATGTTTTTGGCCTACAACTCCCAGCATGCCCCAGCCAGCTATGCTGGCTGGAGCATGCTGGGAGTTCTAGGCCAAAAACATCTGGGGACCCAAGGTTGGAGAACACCTTCCTAAAATATATAGAAAACCTGGCCAATCCATAGCCTGGTCACTGCTGCAGCTCTCTATTCCATTCCTTGTCTGAAGAAGGCTCTGAGGCCTGAAGACACACAGTCCCAGGTAGTTCACTAGGCTGTGGCCCAGTCTCACCCCAGTTTTATTTATTTTATTAATTTATTTAAAATATTTCTTGGTCACCTTTCAGGACAGAAGCTCTCCCAAGGCGGCATACAACAATAAAAAGACATAAAACCGATACAATATTAAGAATGATAAAAACACAACAAAAACAGCGATCATATCAGGAGAAGGCCACAGTAAAATAATAGGGCTTCAAGGCCTTATTCAAATCCTGCAATGATAGAACACTGCAGAGAAGGGCCACTCAGGTGTGGTCACCCACCTAACTGCCCTCACAGGTGGGCAAATGAGAAGAGCCTCTCTTGTTGATCTTAAAAGCATGTGCTCTAGTTCAGTGATGGCGAACCTCTTTGAACCCAAGTGCCCAAACTGCAACACAAAACCAACTTTTTTTGGACTGCAAACACTGCATTAGGTAAAAGTTTGCATTGGGCATGCTTTTGCACAATTTATTTATTTCAAAGTGCCAACACTGCAATTAAACCTGAATACCGAGGTTTTAGTTTTAGAAAAACAACTCATACAGTTGTCCGAACAAATTAACATCTTTTGTCTTAAAAGAAAAACACAATAACAGAGCTTTCAAACAGATACAAACAGTTTTTTGTTGAAAAAAAAATCAACTCAAAAAATTATTATAGTACTACATTGTACACATTAGGCACATGTATTTTTGGATAAAGGATTCTCAACTTGTAATATGATTATATGCCAGAATGAAATTGTATCGGGCAAGCTTTACCCCGGGTCCTTTCCCTGCTTCTACAGGTGTCGGATTAGTAAAAGTAAAAGTCAACCTGTACTAGGATGAGCAAGATAAACAAGAAAACTAAACACGCTTAACACATTTTAAACACTTTATGTCTTGGACTGCAAACACTGCATTAGGTAAAAGTTTGCATTGGGCATGCTTTTGCACAATTAATGTGATTTTTGCTATTGCATGCATGCTGATAATTTGTCAAACCTTGGCTCATACTCCGTTAGTTTGAGAGCAACACATGCAGCACTCAGGTCAACTGTTAGGGCTTTACATCCAAGCCATGCTCTGTGCATCATTCTTCAAAATCTTTTAAATGTGATAACAATGTAGAAAAGAATTCTGTAACAGGAATTCTAGAATAAAATCATTCTGTTCCACACTGTGAGAAAGAACAAGATCATTAGTGTTTTGCAGAAGGGGACGGTCTTTTCGCGATCTGGTGACCAATGGCTCGAGTTCCCACAGAGAGGTCCCTGCATCCCAGCTGTGGCGCCCATGCCTTAGGTTCGCCATCACTGCTCTAGTTCAACCCTAGCAAGTCTGGATCAATTAATGCAGCAATAAAGAAACAATATAATCCAACTGTATTTATCCACTGGACAAGAACCTCTGATCCTTAGAAGGGATCATAGCTCATTGATGGAGCACATGTATTTTCATGCAAAGGGTTGTATCCAATATTAGTGCTATTTACAATCGACCCATTGAAATGAATGGGTCAGACTAGCATCCAAAAGTATCCCATTGGATACAGCCACAAAGGTCCTAAATTGTAAATTCAATCCCTGGAATTAACAGTGATTTGGATTAGGTGGCATATGTTGGGAAAGACATCTGCCCCAAAGCTGCTGCCAATCATGGCACTGGGCTTGATGGACAGATAGTCTTCAGCAGTATAAGGCAGCCCCCTATATTAGGGGTTTGCTTATTTTTCATCTGAAAAGAAAGGGAAATCCTGCCTGCAGTGTAAAATAAGAAAATCTTATTTAGCTCAGAAATTGCCAAGTTTGGTGTTCTCAGGGGCCACTCCATTCTTCACATAGTAGAATAGGGACCAGAATTGTATTTTGTCCTACTGCCGCATAGTGGGTGGTGGTGACACTTTATAAAAATGTCAGCTCCATGTGGCAATAAGAGTTCCTCAGTTATGGAGTACAAGCACACAAAAAGTCTGGAGGATTAAATGAAAACAAAAAGACTAAGGGCAGTATCCAACTGTGTCATTCTGTTAGCACAAATGACATTGTGCTAGCAGAAAGTAGGTTTTGAACTATGCACAAGAGAAGAATCCAATTAATTTGCATTTGTGCAAGCATGGTTTGACAAGCAGTTGTGCATTATGCTTGTGCAATCAGTTGTGTGTAACTCTTGTGCAAACCATAGCGAATAGTTCTTGTGCAACCCCTTGTGCATTCCACCTCTGCATTCCACTTGTGCAACTGGTTGCACAACTGCTTGTGCAAACAGTTGCACAAATGGAATGGGCAACTGCTTGTGCAATGGAAAGATCCAGCAGAGCTCAGTTGGCACAATTTGAGATTGCAGAATGACACCGTTGGATACTGCCCTAACATAGCATCACAATGTGGAATTTAGCTAACAAACTTTAAGAAAACAATTTTCTTTTCCTCCCTAGTTTCTTCTATTGAGCATTTTATAATACTTTGATGATGTTTGGCAGGGTTACTGGGGGAACAGATAAAATTGTTATATGCCCTGAGTCTGGCCACCAGGTAGGTATGAGCAATTTGTTCCTGACATAAATGTTTATGTTCCTGAGAGAAAAAACAAAAACCAAAAACCAAAAAACTAACACTTGTCACCATTGTTATAGTTCTACCAAGTTATCATAGCCAGTTAGACAAAGATTCAGAAAGCTTATCTTAGAGAAGGAAGGAGGTCCCTGAGAAACTTGACTCTTGGGCCTTCTGGAAAACAGTCACTAGAGAACTCACTTCCACAGATCCATCCACAAAAGAGGCATAATCACCCACCCCAAGACTCTAACGCACATATGACCAGCCTCTGTACTCAGAAATCCAGCAAAAATATTTGAGGACCATCATTGGACCAGAAAGTCCAAACTCCAGGCCATACAGATAAGTCCAGACAAGTGACTAGGCTGCAATTTTTGTTATTAGTCTACCTCAAGTGTAAGCAATCTTTTTGGGCCATTGGCCCCTTTGGAAATTTGAGAAACTGTCCTGGGCACTAACACAAAATGTGTGCACTGCAGATGAAAGCACTGTCCTGCAGCCACCCACCATCTTCATTTCCTAAGAATGTCTCTGAGCCCCACATGTGGCCTAGGGACATTCATGTGAAAAGAAGCTGAGAGCAGTTAGTGGCCTTCACTTTGCTTTGAAGCAATCCTAGTCTGCCAATAATAAACGTTGTAATTAAAATAATAAGAAGGGGAGGGGGAGGGCACCTCAGTGGGTGCTAAGAAAGGTGTCCAAGGGCACACTGGTACCTGGGTGCACGACATTACCTAGCCCTGGTTTACCTCCTCATACATGTCTAGTTAAGGTTTGCTTTGTTTTTGCCCCTTTGCTTTTCCTTCTGTTCTTTTGACTGTTCTGTCTGCTGCATTGCTTACTTGTGAGGGTTTAAAAAACATATTGTGTCTGTTTTTAGCTGTAAGCCACATTCCAGCTTGTATCAACTGGAAAAGCAGGATATAAAAGATTAGAATGGAATAAAAATGAATAATACCTATGTATGTTAATAATTGTGGCCTTTTAAAAATCATTTTAAAACTTTTTTTCCTGCTTGATCACCTGAAGAAGAGTAGAAGAGTGGGTATTTACAAGCCTCATCTATTCAGGTCATTAAAGCTGCCACACAAAAGTTTAAAAGGACCCAATGCTTCGTAATTGGTTGACGTGATTCACTCCTGCTCTGCTCCAAATGGGATATATTTACATAGTTACCACTTCAATCAAAGTTTCCTTGAGATAAACAAAGTATAACCCCCACCCCATAAAAAAAGTAGGAGGTAGAGCTGGCTTGACAACAGTCGGGAACTCTGATCACTTGTGATTCATATTAACAGAGCTTTCCTAAAATTAATTAGTGAACATCTCCAGCGTTCTAATGCAGCCATAATTTGTTTTCAAAAGTTGTCTTGGTTAATGACTCACAGAAAGCCGCTCTTCCATTTTAATGTCAGATTCTCTCTTGAGAAGTGTGCTCAGTATTATGATTTTAAAGTGCTGTCGTTTCAATTGTGCTATCAAGATACTTTTTAAAAGATGGGGGTGTTTTTCAAGTATTTTAACTGCATTAATTAGATATGTGTGGGTCACTTGATATTTGCTGCAACAGACTGCCAACAAAAATAAAATATCTGTTTAGTAGTCCTTGAAAATAAGTAAGAGGAGAATTACTACCGCTATGCACCATTCTGTCATATACAAAGTGGAGATATGGCCCTCTCTGTAGGTTTCTTTAGAAAGGACAATGGACACTAATGAGAAATTTACTGCAGCAAGAAAGCCTTTTTTCTAAACATTGAAATGCAGCTTGAGTCACATTTACCTGCTAAGGTAGCAGCTGAGACCAGATTTGCCTGGGGATAGGCAGCACTATGGGAGTTGAAAGAAGCTACAGATTTCTGAGGAATTTTCTCCGGTCTAAGGCCTTTTGGTGTTTCTTTGGAATTTGGTACTGCCAAACTGATTTCTTCTGCAGCTGCAAAATAAACACGCAGGACAATATCCAACGGTGTCATTCTGTAAACTCAAGTAGCACTAGCAGCAGAGCTCCACCGAATCTTTCCTTTGCACAAGCAGTGGCACAGGAATATTTTTTTAAAAATTATATATATAAAACATGTATAAGCCAGAAACATATAGACATGTAAAATATAGCTTCGCAAGAGCTGAAGATAATCCTGAATGTCTTTTCAGACTTGAGGGCTTTTATCTCTGGGTACGGTATTGTTAGTGCCAATGTTTTTTGTTTGTAGCTTCCCGAGATAAGGCCTCTCAGCATAGAAGCTTTTCTGCTGTTGGGTGGCGAAGCCAGCGAAGCCAAACGCGTTTCGGCCCAAAGACCTTCTTCAGTGGCACTGTAGTTCCAACTCAATTCCGTTTACAATCTATTGCTCTGTATTCACAATTCAATGCTGGTCTCATTTGCCAACTTCCTGAGACAACTTCCTGAGAAAGGATGCATTGAAATTTGCACTGCTTAGGGAAGCATGCACATTCAGTGGGTTACATACCTGCGGTATGTACGTATACATGCATATAAGCCACTCAACATAGGAAGCTGCCTTATACTGAGTCAGAACATTGATTCTCATTCAGTATTGCCACTGACGGGCAGCAGCAGCTCTTCAGGGTTTCAAATAGAAGTCTTTCCTACCTGTAGCTGGAGATGGCAAGGATTGGACCTGGAGCATTTTGGATAAAACGGTTGAGCTCTACCACTAAGCTATTGCCTGTCACCGAGTTCGAATGCTAGTTCATGGATGGAACCACTGCCCATGTAGGAAGCGTTAAGAATGTGAAGGGTCAGGGCTTGATATTTGGAAGCAAAGTAAACATTGAGTGGAGAGGTAAGTACAAGCTGAGAGCTGTTTGGTCTTTACAAAGGAACACATTTACCCAGAGAGGATCCAGGCAAAGAGTTTGAGGTTTTGTAGCAGGGGTGTTGAACCTCTTTCAGCCCAAGGGTCAAATTCCATATCGGAGAAGCTCTCGGGGGCCACATTGCAGTGGTGGGTGGGGCTGAAGGCAAAAGGGGTGGGACCAAAGACAAAGCAGGTTCAAACATACTGGTTTATTTTAGCGTATAGGTCTTACTGCCAGTAGCTAAATGTTAGGAGAGGCATTTCAACTTTTAAGAATGTGGAACAAAACCTGCACAAAAGCTGGGAAACCACTGAATTATCGGTGGTTGAAGGAAAGGGGTTGAGATCGGGGAAAGTGGATGTGGCCCTCTGGGGGAAACCAGGGGGCCAGACTGAGACCCCAGGTGAACTGGATTTGGTCCCTGGAGCTGATGTTTTTCACCGCTGCTTTATTGGGACAGGAAACTCTCTTCCTGCTCCCATTGTGTTCACCTGGCAACTACTAAACTAGAGTACAGCTGTAGTACTGTACTCTGGAGGCACCTAAGTGCAGAGAGCAAACCAGCAGGTTCTTCATCTGACAAGATGCCACAACAATACCTGTCTCTGGTTGCCAGAGTTCCCAGTTTGAGATCCCTGAACCGTAATGTTTTGACATTAAAACACCCCTGAACAATGAAGCATGGGCTCACTTACAAACTGGTCTTAAGCTCTGAGACGCCAGAGGTGCACAGTGCAAGATACCAAAGGTTCTTTCCCATTGTTACCATGCTTGCTCAGGACATGTGGCTCTATATACATTGAAACCTGCTTCTCTGTGTTCAGCAAGTATGCCCTTCTGGAACACCAGTGATTAGGGGAGTGGGGGGAACTTAGCTCAAATGCTATGGCAACATCCCCCGATGTGTAGCTCTGTCTCTATTCTGCTGGGGGACAGATAGGTCCAATACAGCCTCCCCAGAAATTGCACGTTTACTGAAATACACAGGAGCTGTCGAGTGCCACCTCCACCTTCCTCCATAGATAAGCCAGTAACTTGTAATTTCATTTTTTAAAAATAAATTTTATTTAATTTTCCTCAAACAAAATATAACAAAATACAACCATAACACAGAATTTGAACTAAAATTAGCTTTTATTATGCAGAAGTTACAGACAAGTCAGCATTGCTTCAGGCTGCAAAACAGATCTTCTTCCAGTCAATAAAAACAAAAGGTTTTTACATAGTACAAGATCAGTTCCCTAAGTTGCAGCAGCATGAAAGAGAGTTGATATGAAACTGTGCTTAGAGATGGTCTTGGTCCTCCTGGTTCAAGCCGAGTGAGCTACTATGCTCCGCCCTCAATATGGGCCTTTCCACGGGATGGCCTCTCTGCCTGCCAAAGTGCCAATCTCTTTGACCATTGGGTTACATTGTGTTGCTCCTCCTTTTTCCTCTGATGCCTAAGCCTTGGATCTCTGATTCTCTCCTCCTCCTGCTCGTCACTAGGAGCTTGCTTTCCCACAGTTTTGGAGGGACCTCCTGGGCTGCCCTCCAGCAGCTTATGTGCTGGCTGGTCTCCTCTCTATCACAGTTATTCTCTCCTATCTTCTGCTTCTGTGCCCTTGACATCTCAGCAGTATGTTCCCCCTCCCCTTCCCGGTCAGACTCAGAATCAGTGCCCAGGTCTTCTTGAAGAACATCTGCAGATGTGTTCGGCCTAATCCCTATAGGAGCAAAGCATGTGTAACTTAGCAACATTGGTCTAGGCAGCGAAATATCCCCATAATGTACTCAGGCAATAGCAACAGAGATCAGAGATTTCCAGAAAATATATTTTATTGAGAAACACACACACACACACAGCTATTTGAAGACTGTCCCAGAGAAGAGAGAGGTAAAGTGGGGAATGAGAAGTGGGTGGCAGTGAGGCAAAGGAGTCTGTGATGCTCCAGCGTTCAGTGGAGGGGAGGAGGGAGAGCTGAAGAGATGGATTTTCTCAGTGACGGTGAGACTTTACCAGGCTAGGATCGCTGGAGAAGTCAGGAGTGCAGAAATAGAAGCCCAAAACTGCCAGGTGGGTGGGGAACTCCCTTTCCCATTTCAATAGAGCAGGTCACTCCCACCTTGGGTCCCCAGATGTTGGTGGCCTACAGCTCCCAGCATACCCAGCCAGCATGGCTCATGGCAAAGAATTCTGGGAGCTGTAGTCCAGCAGCATCTGGGGACCCAAGGTTGGAGAGCCCTGCAATAGAGGAAGTCAGCGGCAACTGCAACTGCATTTGCCAGCTAACCTTTCCAGGCAAGAAGTAGACTTCAGCGTGATCAGGTGGGGACTTACATGGAGGTGAGTTTCTGCTCTCTAGAAACACTTCATTTCCATGTGGTTGTTTCGTTCCACATCTATCTGTGCTATAACATTACCTCAGCAATCTTTGCCTAATGCCCCGAGAGATTGCTGAATCCTGTTAATTGTAGAATAGTAATAAAGAACTAGGTTTAAAGCAGCTTTAAGAGAACAATGACTACATCTCCATTGACCAACTTTTTTTTATTCCCCTTGCAGTTGCAACACAGCTGGTAAATGTCTTTCTTTTTTACTGGCCAGCTGGCTTTTTAGGCATTCCATGTAAAGCTTTTTGGCTAGTAAGTTACTACAGGAGGACAGGAGATATACCACTCAAGGTCATCATCGTCTGCTTCACTTGAAGGTCTAATTGCTAGATATTTTCAAATGTGAACTAGGGGTGGTTGTTTGACCCTTTGTAGGCCCAGGCAGGAAGAAAAACAGGAGATCTATTAAGTCCCCCTTGACTACCACATGTGGCTGCTGGGCTGTATTTGGCTTGGTGGGTTACATGTTAGGTGAGCCTGCTATGTGAACACACAGTCAAGCACAATATAGGAGGTGGATCCCGCATCTAAACCTGTTCTTGTATATTGTGGTGTGCACAGCAGAAGCTCCTGGTGAATGGTACCCCTAAATCAGAGGTGAACAACATGTGGCATGCAAGCAGCATGTGATCCTCCTGGCCCTTTGTACAGACTCCAATGCTGCTGCATCAGGGGGGGGGGACCCTCAGTGATTTTGCTATAAAATAAGGTGAAATCATTGGCAGAGGAGTGGGGTGAGGTTGCCATCACAGCACCATTGAATTTCAGCAGAAAATTCATTAGCATGGCAGAGAGGGCACAGATTTGGTCCCCAATGGATTTGAGGGTGGGGGATTGGCCCACAATGGGTTCCAGGGGGAAATTGCTCTCTGGAGCCATGGAAGTTTCCCAGCCTGCCCTAAAGAATTGCCTCAGAAACATTTTATTTTGCAAAAGCTCCACGTTACCTAAATTTCTTCAAAATATATTCTCATGTTGTGTTGTCTTATTTTCTTTTTCCTTCTCCCCCCGTCCTCCACCAAATAACTCAGTTATTTTTTCCGGCAGTCACCAAATTAAGTTCAAGAAAGTGCATTGTGTTTCAATTGTATCCAAATGTTTAATTCAGATTTACCTGAAAACCTGGAAGGGTGGCAAGGAATCACTTCCCAATGCCTATTAGGATTCTGACATGTTGTTTAAAAAAATTATTTCTGCCCTTACATAAACAAACACGACACGCTTAAATATCAAAGGATGATCATACTTGGTTTGAAAGACATATCTTAAAGATCATGGCTGCAGATCAGTTCAGAAGCTCACATGAGGAGAGATCTATATAGACAAGTGGAAATTTATATAATTTGCATGCTTTATTGCAGTTGCAGATTTGTTTTGTGGGCAAATTTCTGAACATTGTTGTGATTCTTTATATATGTATACACACACACACACACACTGTAGAAAGTGAACTGGCACACAGTAAGTATGTGGAGACAGTGGGAAAGTCTAGAGGGAATGAACTTGATGAAGCTCTCCCACTTGACTCCACCCAGTAGGGTTGACTGGTCCAAACAATACAAAATGTGTTGTATCAAGTAACCAATATTAGCAGGCTAAAAGGCAGCAAAGTTTTACCCCTAAGATTTACCCCAGGCCCCCATGCTTTGCCCCTGATCTGTAAGATTCTGTTCTACCTCTGCGTCATCATACCTACCCCTCTACATCAGGGTCGGAAAAAGATTTTGAGCCCAAAGACCACAATGAATTCATGCAGGCATGTTGGGGCAGGGTCACAGCTCAGTAGGCAGGGCCACCCACCATGTCTGACATGCAGTCCCTGGCCTGCTTGGCCATCCACACAGGCTCCATTTCTCACCACACAGCAAGGGGAAGCTCTTATCTCTGATCAGCTCCTCATCAGAGATAAAATAATTTCCCTGCCTAGGGAAAAGGAGAGGGGGCAGGGCCTTGGGAAAAGGCTAGCAGGTTGGATGGGGAACCACTGCACACTGTATCTGGAGGTTCCCCATGCCTGCTCTATACTGACGTTGCCCCTAACATTTCAGACTCCTCCAAGCCCCATTTCTGATGATATGCCCAGTTCTGCCCTCATGCTGCTTATCCTCATTCCTCCCAAGGGACCAGTAGCTTTGAAATTGTAAGTCGGCAGCCCTAGTTCCCAGATGTTTTTCTGTTTCTCAGTACTTAGCAAAAAACCAGCCACCATCCAATACTGAGTGAAGTGAGCTGGTGTGGTGGCTAAGAATGTGAGCTCTGAGCCGAAACGTCCTCAACCAAATCTTGTATAAGCCACAAACTCACTTAGCTAAGCTCGCATCTCTCAGCCTTAGATCCCCGCGCACCAATATCACTGTAATCACTCCCTCTAGCAGTGAACACACAGGGCGAGTGCCAGGGATGTTGAAGAGTCCTTAGTCTCGAGTCACGAGTCGAGTCACGAGTCTTTGGACCCGAGTCTCGAGTTCGAGTCCGAGTCCTTGGTCCAAAATGGTGACTCACAAGTCACGAGTCATGAGTCACTCCCAAAGCTGACTCCACGAGTCCCTATTAAAATCAATTGGGTTTTTTCCCAACAAAATAAGGCTACTTCACACTCAGAGCAGCCACACAGAGTAATCTCAGGTCCTTCTTCTGCCTCTCCCAAGTACGCAATACATCAATCAAAATAAATCTTGACACACTGTTGGGGCTGCACTCCTGGTAGCCGTCCATAGTGGCCGAGCAGCGGCACACCTCTCTTCCATGTGCTCTTCGCCGGCAATCACGCTCCTCTCCACTCCTTCTGGCACAGCCCAGGGATGTTGACGAGTCCTTGGTCTCGAGTCCCGAGTCGAGTCTCGAGTCCCATTAAAAATATTGGGACTCGAGTCCGAGTCGAGTCAGAGGGGGGACTCAGTCCAACTCACGAGTCAAGTCCTCGAGTCCGAGTCCCCATCCCTGGCGAGTGCTGACAGAGATGGAGCCAAAATGGGGCTGATGAAGAAAAAGAGGGAGGTCTCGGTGCGCTTGTGGGAACCTCAAGGTTTGTAGAAGTACTTTAAAAAAAAGAAAAAGGAAACCCTAAGAGAGGATAGAATAAAAACAGACAAAAAACACCCAATGAAGATTGAGGCATGCTCAGTAGCTACAGAATATCCATTATCAGTTGGGAAAGAAAAACCGATACTGGGAGAAGGGGTGGGCAGAATGCCTTGCTTGAGCACCTTACGCTTTATGATCCTAAAGGAGGGCATGGCTGGCTGGCTGGCTGGCTGGCTGCTGGAACCCTGTACAGGAGCAGACTTGCTAAGAGATGAGGAGGACACACTGCAACATTTTGTTCCAGGTTCTACTTTGGAGGGTGGGGGACTTATGCTGATCTCTCTTACATGTTGATGTAAGGATGACAGAGATAAGGTGTACAACAGGGTTGTCCCCTTTCCCCTGTAATATTTGTGTTCGTTATGAGTTGTTAGCGAATGCTGTCAGGCAGGAGATAAATTTACAGGGGATAGGGATAAAGACTGAGTGTAAGATACACCTTTTTGCAGATGATATTTTGTTAACACTTGAAAAGCCCAAGGAAAACTGGGATAGGTTAGAGAAACATTTGAATGAATTTAGGGAAGTAACGGGGTTAAAAGTTAATTGGGATAAATCTAAGATTATGTTATTTAATTATAGCAAAATGGAGGAAAGGGTAGGATTTTTAAAAAAGAAAGTTGATATAAAGATAAAAAAATATAATTAAATATTTAGGTATAGATATATTAAAAGACTTGGATCAAATAGGAGAATGGAATTTTAAAAAATTAAAAGGTGAGGTTAAGAATAAAATAGAGGATTATAAAAAAAACTTGGATTATCATGGTTTGGTAGGATAGCTTTGATAAAAATGAAGATTTTACCGAAGATAATTTTTTTGTTTAGAATGATACCATATAAGATATCAGAGAAGGAAATTAAAGAATGGCAAGTAATTTTAAATAGTTATTGTAATGGGGGGGGGGAGATTGAGGATTACTAAGAATAGGTGGTATAAATCTCAAAAAGTAGGGGGACTTCTGTAGCGGACGGGACCCCTCCTCCAAAGCCCACACCCTCAATGTGTACTTCACGCTCACTTCAGACTTTAAGCTGTTTTCTTAAACTGCATTAGCCGATGATATGTCTTAGGCCTTATATGTAGCTGTTCACCCACGTTTGTTTGCCTTTATTAAGAGCAGTTTGTTTTATTTGTTTACTTGAAGCAGGGTGCCCCTCCGTTAATTCCCTTCTTACTTTCCTGTCCACCAGTCAGACTCTGGAGACTTAGAACTTTGAATAAAAAGGTTGATTTATTGTTCTAACAAAGTCTCAAAACTGATATTCAACTCAGGCACAGATAACTTGGATTTTCAACAGTTAATTCAAACTTGTTCTTTGCTTAGATTCAGGTTAAAGGCAGGCAGATGTTATATCTTTGTATCAACTTGGCTTGGTTACTTGAAGTTACAGTATCAGACCAGGGAACTTAACTGTCCCTCTCACTAGTCCAGAGCTTCACCTTCTTCCTCAGAAGGTCCTTCACTCCCTAAGTGGAGACTCCTGTGAATTGTTCTATACTAACACCTTCACATTTGCTTTCTCACAACTTAGTCACTAGATTTCCCATCTGAACTCTTCTCTTCAGTACCACCTTTCCCTACCTACTCTATTAACCTCCCACTCCCTCTCTCCCCAACTGACAACCGACTCCCTTTAACTGCCAACTCCCTGGGGCTCTATGCTCTCTGCTTCAACCAATCAGAGCCTCTGGAATATTCAGGCTGGCCCCTCCCTGGGCTTCTGCCTGTCACTCCGCCACAACTTGGTCTTCCAAACATAAAATGCTACTATATAGCAAATCATGTTAGATATATTATGGATATTATTGCTAGGAAGGATCTCATGTGGTGGGAAATAGAAGCATATGAATTGGGAAATAGGGTGAATAATTTTTTATTTGCAAAGCAAGGGTATATGATAAAAAGATTAGAAAACCCCTATTTAAAACATATGTTAGAAATTTGGAATATGGGGGTAACACGTACCTCTCCGCGGCTCAGGGTTCTCAGCGGCTTGCCCCTCCATGCCGCCGCCAGCCTGCTCTTGATCTTCTGAGCAGCGCGGAGTGTTCTCCGTGCCGCTGGAGCCGCCGCCAGAGCCGGAGCTGCTGCGTCCTACTGCTCCGGCGTGCTGCTGGACCCCCGCGCTATGTTTTTGGCGGGGGGAGCCAGGGCAACAGGGCTTAAACCACATTTGAGCAGTTGGTTATGTCTGGAGAACTTATAGAAGGGAATGTATCAGCTAGAGGTATTACAAAGATGATATATAAAATGATTCAGAAATCAGAACAGCAAGCAGAAAATCTTAAGATAGTTTGGGATACAGAGTTTGAAGAGGAAATAGCAAAAGAAGAGTGGAATAAGATATGGGATAGGAGAATATTGAAAAATATGTCAGTAAGGATAAAATAGAATTTCTATAAGTTAATTTGGAGATGGTACCTGACTCCGGTGAGAATAAACAAAATAGATAATAAATGTTCTCCAATGTGTTGGAGAGGTTGTCAGGGGCTGGGTACGTATGCTCATATGTGGTGGAATTGTAAAAATGTATTGGATTTTTGGAAAATGATTTTTGAAGAAATATCAGAAATTGTTGGTATTGATTTAGAAGTTTGTCCTAAATTAGCATTGTTATCAATAACCGAAAAGGTGGCTGGTTCCCAAAATGTTAAAGAATTAATTGTAAATTTGTTAACGGCGGGTAGATTAATGATAGCAAGAAAATGGAAAGTTCAGTAAGTTTTCTCTATCACTGACTGGTATAAAGAAGTGTGGGATATGGCTTTAAATGATATGTTAACTTGTAATATCAAATGTAAAAGGGGACAATTAAAGAAAAACAATTTTAAGGATATCTGGGGTTTATTTTTGGATTTTGTGTTAAATAAGGGGAAAGGGAGTATGCTGTGTCAAGATATGTTGTATTTTTGGAATAATGAATAACAATAGATTATAGAGATAGAATGTATTCTTTGGTCCCGTGGTGATGGGAGCACTATATAAGTTGTATGTTTGTTATTTAGTTTTTTTATATATTGTTTGAAAATTTTTAAATAAAAATTTAAAAAAGAGAGATAAGGTGTACACAGAGGTGGGCAACCTGTGGTCCTGCAGGTGTTTTGGCCTACAACTTCCAGCATCCCTCACTATTAGCTATGCTGGCTAGGGCCGATGGGAGTTGTAGGGCAAAACATCTGAAACGGAGGGCCACATGTTCCCCATCCCTGGTATATACGAAGTGCTTTGAATACAGTAATACCTTGGATTGCAAGTAACTTGG
This sequence comes from Shinisaurus crocodilurus, assembly GCA_021292165.1. Lineage (NCBI taxonomy): Eukaryota > Metazoa > Chordata > Lepidosauria > Squamata > Shinisauridae > Shinisaurus > Shinisaurus crocodilurus. Next base: position 144,509,514 of record CM037877.1, on the reverse strand, counting down.
TTTGAGAGTGTTTTGCAAGACAAGAAAATTTTTAAATATTTATTTAATTTTTTTTTACTTGATATACAAGCGACGTCTTGCAATACAAGTACTGTAGTACGGCTTAAATTAAAAATCTCTATACAAATTTTTTTGGGGGAATTTAGTTTTGATATACAAGTGTTTTGGATTACAAACACGTTTCCGTAACAAATTATGCTCTCAATCCAAGGCATGACTGTACTCCAAAACACTTTATACATGTTAAGTGTTCTATATCGAAATGTTGTATATGTTAAATGTTTCATATTAAGCCCATTTATTTCAACTCTGATGAGCTTTGAACTTTGTTTAATTTATCCACAACCATGAAGTAAAAAGAAAAGGAAAGTGGTAATACATTTCCTGCAGAATGAGGTGGTAGACAGATGACTATACCACTACAGACTGCTGAGGTTGGATTAGGTGTTTGAATGTTCTCCCATGTAAAAAGTTCCTTCCATATAGCAAGCTGATACACTGTGTGTGTGTGTGTGTGTGTGTGTGTAGGTGTTACACAAAGTCTTTCTCTGATAGACTTGTTTACTACATGAAGGACTTTTTATTTTTGTTTTGTTGATAACATGGGGAAATTCTGGATGGGGTTGCACTCCCCCTGAAGGATCAGGTTCGTAGTTTGCGGGTGATCTTGGATCCACAACTGTCACTGAGTCGAGGCACAGGTGAACTCAGTGGCACGGAGCACCTTTTATCAGCTTAGGCTGATATACCAACTACATCCTTATCTGGACAGAGATAGCCTAGCTACAGTTATCCATGCTCTGGTAACCTCTCGTTTGGATTACTGCAATGCGTTATACGTGGGGCTGCCCTTGAAAACGGTCCGGAAACTTCAGCTGGTCCAAAATAGGACAGTGAGATTGTTAACGGGGACTGGCTGACGAGAACATATTATGCCAGTGCTTTCTCATCTGCACTGGCTGCCAGTCTGTTTCCGGGCCCGATTCAAAGTGCTGGTGCTAACATTTAAAGCCCTAAATGGCTTAGGGCCAGGGTATCTGAAGGAACGTCTCCTCCCATATGTACCTGCCCAGACACTAAGATCTGCATCAGGGGTCCTTCTCCGAGAGCCCCTGCCAAAGGAAGTGAGGCAGGTGGCTACCAGGAGGAGGGCCTTTTCTGCTGTGGCACCCCGGTTATGGAATGAGCCTCCCCAAAGAGGTTCGCCTGGCACCTACTTTGTATTCTTTCTGGTGCCAGGTGAAGACCTTTCTGTTCTCCCAGGCATTTTAATCATTTTAATCATCTTAATCATTTTAATCTTGTAATTGTTTTTAATTCCGTTATTGTAACTGCTGCTGCTAGCTCTGCTGTTTGTTTTTAATCTGTGGTTTTAAATTTTATATTTTATATTGTATTTTATGATTTTAACTGTTGTAAACTGCCCAGATAGCTTCGGCTATTGGGTGGTATAAAAATGTATTAAATAAAATAAATAAAGTACAAGCCCCCTACCTGCAGCCTAAAGTGCTACAGTCCAGAATTCTACCACCTCTGCCTAGCGATTCATTCAACATAATTTGAAGATGGGCTCGAAACAGGCTGTCCATGTACACATTGCCAAGGAGTCCAAAAGAGGACATAGATTTGCATTTTAAAAAATCCATATGCTAATTGACACATATAGATTCAAATTTAGAAATACTAACTATAATTTAAATAGAAATAGAATACATTTCACCATAGTGGGGAAGGCTGTGACTGGGTGACCCACGTGCCTGCTCAGTCTGCTTTCCAGATGCTATCTGCTGATGGGAGTTCAAAGCCCCTCTCTGCTTTCTCTTCTGTGCCTTCTTTAGTTTTAAACCGGACTTGGACTGGACAGCCCTTCAAATAGAGGATGCCTTCCACCAGAGGGCTGTCCTCTGACAGCCTTTCACACAGAGGACCGACTGCTATAAGGAAAGACGCATAGCCACCCTAGCTCTAAGGCCTATTTTCTTGTGCTATATTTATGATGTAGGAACATTTGATGTGCACATCCCCACATCAGTTGGTTGGCTCAGTGCTCAGAAGAGCAACATAGGGAAGAGGAGCTCCAGTGTAGGCTTCTCCTATGTGGCCGAGACTTTCTCAAGTTATCTTCACAGCGTGGGGAACAGCTGAGATCGAGTGGTAACATGGGAGAAGAGCCTAGGGTTTTATTAAGCCCATGGATTTCAAGTTACTCTGTTGATTTCTGGCCTTTATGGTGATGCTCCACAGCTGTGAGGCAAGAACATTCTATGCAAGAGGGAGAATAAGTTTGTGGATCAAGGTCCTCCTTGCAGGTTTTTAGGAGACGTGTTAATGCATTTCCATTTCTTTTTAGATCAGTGTTTATGTTGTGAGTACAGATGTGAACAGAAACAAAACTTGAGCTTGACAAAGTTTCCAAAATTCGATCTCGAAGTTCATTCTGTCTTCTGTCCATTTCAGATTACGATCTTAGTTTTTTGTTCTTTTCACATGAAGATTTGTGCTATTTTTGTGTGGAGTTGACACAATTGACAGATTGATGGGGTTTTATGCATTTTGCTGTGTATTGGCAGATGTTTTAACCTAGAAACACAACTGTTACATTTTAAAATAAAATAAAATAGAGTTCTCCATACTTGAATTTAATGGCATGATGGGTGCATTCATGTCAACTGTTTTAACTATTCTACTTTGTATTGAAATTGTTTTAGCTGATAAATTATTTTTAAATTTTGTATACTGAAAAAGAAAATGTAGAATTTTATTGTATTTGTGGTCTGTGTTTTTGTGTATGGTTGGGAACCGCCCAGAAAGCTTCGGCTATTGGGCAGTATAGAAATGAAATGAATGAATGTGAATAAATAAATAAATCATTTCTTCATTTATCTTAACGTACTTAATGTAATCCACACTGCAATGCCATTAGTTAATGTAATCCATATTTACAATGCCAATAAAGGTGCTGCAATCCACATTTTCTTAAGAGTAAGTCTCACTGAGTTTAATGGAGTTTACTTTCAAGTCAGTGTGCACAGGAATGTACCTTTCGATTGTAAAATAATAAATGGCTGCCTAGCATTTCCACACTGCGTCTATAATTTCTAGAGCCCCCATTGGTCTACAATAATGGGCAGCAATACATTCATACAGGAATTAAAAAATAAATCAATGAAATTTTCCCAGTGGAACTCTCAAGCTTAGAATGCATCACTAAATTAAACAGGCAAAAGCTAATTCCAGGCTGCTGTGTGTGCATCAGATTTTTTTTTTTTTTAATTCAGTGATAGGAAAGGGGGAAAGGGAGCAAGGGAGCAGGAAGATGGAAAATTACTGCTGAACATATATAAGAAGCTTTACAGGCAAATGAAAAAGGAAATACCCCTTTTCTGGCTATTGAAATTGATAGAAGCAAAGTATCAGCAATAAAATGATGAAATGGGCCCAGTAAACTTTAACCACCATGGCCATTACTTAAAGACAAATAATTGAGATGGACGAGGATCATGGATTTTATTTCTGCATAAAGATTAAACAATTTGGGGCTACATTATGCTTCTTAAAAATAACTGGAATGCTTCAATTTAAAGTGGTCACTTAAGGTTGACATCAGCCCATTGATGGCTTTTTTCACAGTGTATATTTTGCTTTGATTACATAAAAGTGGATTTTAAAAAAAGATTCCTTTTGCTCAGGAAGAGGTCAGAACTGGAAGATTAATCACAGTTTGCTCCTGAACTTCTAGGGCAGAGGTGGGCAACTTGTTCAGCACTGAAAATTACATCAGGAATCTTTTGCCATCCCAAATTCAAAGTTATTTCTGCCAGGGCAGGGATTTCTATTTCTATACACAAACCCAACTGGGAAGAAGAAGAAGAGAGGGAACTGGGAACAAGGATTCACATAATATAATAATAATAATAATAATAATAATAAAAGAAGTATTGAGGTCTCTTATTACATTGCAGACTCTGACGGTGGGATTATGATGTGTGAATCTAATAACTGGCTACATTTGGAAAACAGGGATGCCTCAAAATAAATACCCCTTAGACCAATATTTAGAGGGCAAATGTGATAAGAGACTCAGTGGCAGTAGATCCAAATATACTGAATAATAGCTATTTTTCTATCTATTGATGTTTTGGAAAGATACAGGGAAATGCACTCTCAAGAATTTTCATTGAGAAATTAGATGTGCTGGTTTCTTGAGGCAGTTGTGTCACCCCATAGCTATTATTGCCTTCTCCCATATGTACCCACTTGAACCTTAAGATCTTCTTTAGAGCCCTTGCTCCTAGCACCCCTGCCAAATGAAGTGAGGCATGTGGCCACCAGGGAGAGGGACATTTTAGTAGTGGCACCCTGATTATGGAATGACCTTCCTAGAGAGGTTCACCTGGCGCCATCCTTGTGGTCTTTTCAGCATAAGGCGAAGGAAGGCTTCTTTGTTCACCCGGCCCTTTTGCATAACTTACATATGTAGTCTGGGCCTCTCAGTTTAAAAATCCTTCTTTTAAACTCCGGCTTTACTGTGCCAGTTTTGTTTTCTGTTGTAGTATTTATGCCATTTTTATTTGATCATTTAGGGTGCAGTCCTATGCATGTTTAGACGGGGGGGGGGAAGTCCTATAACTCCCAGCATTCCCCTGGCCAGCCATGCAGGGCTTGGGCTGTGTGGCGCCATCTTTCCCTTTGTAAAGATGGCGCCACACATCGTGCCCAATATGTGGCTGGCACTGAACATGGCATTCTTGTGTCTGTTTCTCCCCCATAACGTAGAGGCTCCCTTTCCCACGTTGGGCCATCTTCACAGCAACACTCAGTGATGTGGAGCAGAGGTGGAGAAATGTACAACATGACAGCATCATCATGATCTCAGGTGAGTGATCGTATAAGTTTTTATATGGTTTTAAGTGTATTTTAATCTGTTTTCTTAGTTGTATGTTGTACATCGCCCAGAGTGGCCGGGTACCGGCTAGATGGGCGATTTAAAAATAAATAAATAAATTGTAGGGAAAAATTGATGCAGGGATGCTATTTTCGGTGACAGTCCCATGGCACGCATCAGGTGTAGTACCACTTTAAAGAAACAAAACACACAGCCAACAACAATTGTTAAAATACTGTAAACCTGAGGGCTACATACAAACATTAAAAAGTGCACTGCCCTATTTTGTATACTGCAATACAATTATGAGCAGGCATCTTTCTAAATCCTCTAGGTCAGGGCTCTCCAACCTTGGGTCCCCAGATGTTGCTGGACTACAGCTCCCAGAATCCCTTGCCATTAGCCATGCTGGCTGGGTATGCTGGGAGCTGTAGGCCAGCAACATCTGGGGACCCAAGGTTGGAGAGCCCTGCTCTGGGTATAATGGATTCACCTCAATGTTTTGATCTCTGAGAGTGTTATCCTGTGCAAATGGGAGCAGACAAGAGCAATGTGGGAAACTAACTGTAGCCACAAAAGGGAGATTAGTTGTTTCAGTGGAGTGGAAAAGCAAATTACAAATATACCTCAGCATGCAAACCCCTCTCCTTGTATTTCCTCTTCTCGGAAGTTCCCATACTTTCCATACTGCCTTAAGGTTATCTGCATTTTTAAATGCGGAATTATGCTAAAATATTTTATTAATTTGGTAATCGTTATGCAAGGCTTTCAAAATGCAAACAGAATTGTCCTCTGGGAAATAGAGCTCGCACTTGGCGCACCCGAGGCTAAAACAGGCAGCCTTATAATGTCAAAAGGGGGCATAAGGGCAAGTTTCTGAGATGCAATGCATAATAGTATCTTACCTAAAGCAGCAATTTTAATGATACTTTATTGTTACTGAGAAGGGGAAAAAGAGGTCAGTTCTGTATATCGGTTCAGCAAGCATTCGTTACTCTTTTACTCCCTCCGTTCAGTTACTGTGGAGAGAGGATAGAGATGAAAAATGAGGCATACATTTTCAAGGTTGCTAGGGGCAACTAATACTTTCAAATTGATATTCATGTTTTATTACATCTTAAATTTCTACACCTTAAAAACAATAAAGGAAATTGAATTTTCACGAAGAAGCTTTTGTTTGTGGAATGTAGTTCAATTTTAGTTTCTTTTTTCCTGATGTCTTTGTCCGTGCGTTATGAACTCGGTTGCACAAGGAACAAAACAAAACAAAAGTGAAAGAGAGAGAGCAAAACTCCACGAAAGCCTTCAGCTCTCAGTGTGACGGGGCCCAGATTTTGCAGTGCTAACAGATGTGTACTTTATATTCCTGTATCATGTGTGCTTATTTTTCATACCTGAATTAAAGACTGGGAAGGCTGGTGATGTATTTAGGGTTTCAATCCATATCCAATTGCTAAGCACATCCTTCTTTTAGCAGTCATTTGGGATTTATGAGAAATTCAGTTCAGTGCATTTTTGATCAGAATTTACTCAGTTTGCATATTCGAGACCGAAGACAGACTTGGACATAATCTACAGTCGAAGTCCATACGTCTCCGAGCTTGCAGTGTGATTTGCAGACTAAGAAAAACGTGTTCAACAGCATCATCCGTATAGTTTGAAAAATGTGCAAGAAGACATGAGTAATTTAAAAAAATGTGCCCAAATGTGCAGGGTAGGCTGGTGATGCCTGTGTTAGTGGGGCTCCTTATCCATTGCAGCTTTTATTCTGAGCTTTATAGGAACTATCCATGGTGTTCCATGGTGGTGAATATATTTTGGGGATGGAGTTCAGAACCATGGATAGCTCCTTTAAAGCTCAGAATAAAAGATGCAATAGATTAGGAACCCCACTGACATAGGACTCACCAGTCTCCCCTTCAAATACGCTTTATTATTTATTAATTTATTTATTTATTACATTTATACCCCGCCTTTTTTCCTGCAAGGAACCCAAGGCGGCTTACATAATCCTCCTCCTCATCATCATCTCCATTTTATCCTCACAACAACCCTGTGATGTAGGTTAGGCTGAGAGTCGGTGACTGGCCCAAAGTCACCCAGCAAGTTTCATGGCCGAGCGGGGACTAGAACCCGGATCTCTCGAGTCCCAGTTCAACACTCTCACCACTACGCCACACTGGCTTTAATCAATGGGAGATGAATGCATACATTTCAAAGATGTGCACAACTGATGCATACATTTGGAAAAATGCACATGAAAAAAACACATGGATTTTCATGAAAAAAGAACAAAACAAAGCTCATGATCTTATACAGACTCGGGTCAGAATGAGCTTATAGAGATGGAATTTGGAAAACTTCGGCAAGCTTGAGTTTTGCTTATTTGCACATCCTTAGCAGTCACAGATACCTATGTCAACATTCCTACAGTGTGTGTGTGCATGCGGACACACGCACACAAAATCAGGTCTCTTGGATTGATCTATTCTTGATGGTGTTACTGCAAGGCTGCCTTGAAGGGGCAGCTTTGCAGTCTGGGAGTGTTCTTTGAAGCAGGAGAGCCCCTGCAAGAGCACACTCCTCTCACCCTGCAAGTCAGCTAGGTGGCCGATTTCTGCCGTCTAGCTGAGGCGCTTTGGACAGGGAGGGAAGGAGTCTGGGGCACTGCCAGAATACATCATATCCTGGCAACCCTGGTCTCCTCCTCTCCCTGCCCCCTGGAATGCCCTCTTCACCCCATTTCCGAGCTCACTCTTATGACCTCAGAAATGCGGCTGGCACAGTTCTTTCCATGCCGGCTGTGGTGGTGGTGGGGAGGGCGCTCCGAGCACAGAGTCCCAGCTCCGAGGTTGGAGTTGTTTTCTGAACTCAGAGCTGGGTCTCCAAATAATCCTATGGCCCTCTAGACACTGTCTAGGTCGCCAAAGGATTGTTCTGCCCCGTATCTTTGAATACTAAGTTGTTCTATTGTTTTTACTTACTTTATTGAATTGCTTTGTTATTTGATGGAAACTTGATTTTTGCCACTTCAAATGATAGCCGGGACAGAGAATGTGACCTATAAATGTTTGAAATAAATTACATTAAAAAATGGATATACCTGCAAGCAACTGTTTCATATTGAGTTAGGGCACTGGTCCATTTAGCTCAATGTGGTCTACTCAGGGAGTGGCTCTCCACAGCCTCAGAGATTCCTTTCCCAGCCTTGCACCCTGCGACCCTTTAAGGGAATGATCCTGCTCCTTCGCAGAGCCAGGGCTCTGCCGTAAGTCCCAATCAAGTGGCAACTGATTAGATTTCCAAGGGAAGCCACCACCAGTCTAAATCACATTCAATTAAATCTGGTTACAGTAATGTTAGTTTGACTAGCACATGTTGGTGGTGTCAGAATTTAAATCCACCTTGGGAACTCTCCAGAATCAAAAGGTGAGGTAGAAAATAGACAGCCAGAAGTAGAAAGAACTAGCTGTGGTGGAGCGGTAGGCATGACTCTAGGAAATCACTATTTACTTTCATTTAAAGGGTCCCCCCCCCCCGTAGTTCTGTGTTCACATTCCAGTAATTTCCTACAGTTGGTAGGCCAATAGTTTTGAAAATCTGAAATTTAAACTTCATGGAATAGTGGCATCAAACTCAAAGGTTGGTCCTTTAACTCTTGATTCTATCTATCTATCTATCTATCTATCTATCATCTGTCTGTCTCTCTGTGTGTGTTCTCCTCCCAGAGAAGGAAACAAAAATAACATTGCTTAAGACTACTTGTTGACTAAGTCTGACAAAAAATGGACAGGCCAATTTGAAATGTATCAGGTGGCAACCCTAATTTGGTGATATATTATTAAGGACTTGCAGGCACTATCAAATTTCTAATTTATTTTTTCTTAAGTTGCTTTGTATAAAAAGAACTTAGAACATTAAAAGTTGTGGGGCAGATCCCCCCCCCCCCGAGCTAATGCTATGAAACTGGAGAAATCCCATTGGCATCTGTCTTTTATTTTAATGCACCTGGCTCCAATAATATCAGAATTGAACCCGATGACCCCAGCCACCCTCTCTATGAGATTGCTTCATGGGGTTCATCTACCTGAACTGCTAACCCCAAGATTGATTCCAATTAAACTCCTACTGTTTTCCCCTTTGTGACATCAAAAGCTTAGATCTGATGTGTTGATTCACATGAAAAGAAATGCCCTTTGTTCTCTATCTAAGGCACTCTTTATGCCTATTCACAACCCACTCTATAAAGTGTGGGGGGGGGGAAGCTCTATTTTCAGTGTGTGCGGAAAAGTTTCAGGCTTCTTTACTCTTGAACAATGTTACAGAAAAGTCTGAAGAAAATGGAGTAACTCTCCATTAGGAAATTTCAGTTCCACCAACTTGAATGTTCGTGACTCGTCCACCATTTATTTATTTATTTATTATTTATTATATTTATACCCCGCCTTTTTTCCTGCAAGGAACCCAAGGCGGCTTACATAATCCTCCTCCTCCTCTTATCCTCACAACAACCCGGTGAGGTAGGTTAGGCTGAGAGTCAGTGACTGGCCCAAAGTCACCCAGTGAGTTTCATGGCTGAGCGGGGACTAGAACCCGGATCTCCCGAGTCCTAGTCCAATACTCTCACCACTACACCACACTGGCTCTCCATCTTGAATGGTTCAGGTTTGTCAAAACAGCAAAATATAGTCTCTGTCGTTGGTGGGCATTCCATCTTCTCTGTTTTAATCATGTTTTTGCTTCTTGTGCTACAGATTTAGCCATATCTTCTCCCTTGTTTAGGATTAAGTTAAGGATTTTTAACCTCCTTATTAAAATTCAGTGTCAAAGAATGCTTCTAAATCAAGGGAGTTGGCTTTTTGAACTTTCTTAATTGCAACTAACAGAAATTAAAACATGCATTAAAACATGGATTAGCAACTAGCTATTTTGATTTGTCCTGCCTTCTACAGAAGTGAGAGTGGAAAAGGCACAGCCACTAATTCTGAAAGAGTTAGGAGAGCGAGCCCACATTACACGGATCATGAGGTCTTCCTCTTTTTTATTCAGGAAAAATATCTAAACTTTAAACAAATAATCTCATCTCTACAGAAATATTTTTCCCCCAATACTAGTACATATGCATATATATTTTTAAATACTACCTGATGGTGTTAATGGGCTTTTAGTAAGATAGCTGGAATTGAGCATGCATGTATGTGAGTTTTGTTTTGTGGGGTGGGGTGGGGTGGGGTGGGTTCGGTGGGCTTGAGTAGGGATATATGAGAATTTTGTTTGTGCTTGCAAAACAGTCGGACAACACTGGACATGGATGCAATCAGGAGAATGTGTTCTCTGAAAATGTTCGCAAATTGTTGAGCACACGGTCATGGTCGAAAAATGTGCATTTTTTAAAAAAAAATAATCAAAGAAGCAGTTGCAATTACACAATTTTAAAATTGTGCAATATCACACTTTAGTCTAGGGGGAACTTGCACAATTTTGGAAAATATACTTTTGGGGGGGCACAATTTTCCCATTTGCGCAAATTAAATAACAGAGATCACAAATGACCATGATAAAACAGGCAAGAAGAACATCAAGCGAATGTTTGGAGAATCTGGGCAAATGCAAACATCGCTTGCTCATCCAGCCCAAGGGTTGAGGTTCTTCCCCTTCCCTGATCTATCACCTCTTTCATTTCCCCCATTCTTTTCCCTAGTTGTCCCCTCTCCCGCTTCTCCTCTTTCCCTCCTATGCCCAGCAATGGTTTTGAATGCTTAGGGAAGGCTTTACTGCTGAATTTCTGCTTGCCCCACACTCACAGCTGTTTAAGGCCCTGATTGCAAATATTGGAAAATACAAATAAGTGGCCTGTTCAAGGGAACGATCTGAGGACTGAGTTAAAACATTTAGAAATCTAGATATTGCACTGACCTATAAAGTCAGTGCAATAAACATCAGTGCAATCAAGGTAACGCAGAATAAACACAAATTAAATCTGTAACTGGACAGGGCCATATCATAGGGATGTATGGATTTTGTTAAATCTGTTCCATCTGCGTTTTGCAGGTTGTCAGGTGCCTTTCATTCTGTCATCTGCTCATTGACAGAATCAGGGTTTTTTAAAAATTTCTTGAACTTGTGTTCATGTGCATATGTGCAAGTTTGCATTTGTGGAAATTTGCACTTCTGAAAATGCACAAATCCCCCCCATGTGCATTCTCATGCTTGATCGTATGGGGAAATGTGCATTTTCAGTCATTTAAGAAAAATCATATTTTTCTATGACTAAATTTTTATGTGCATTCTCATGCTTGATCGTATGGGGAAATGTGCATTTTCAGTCATTTAAGAAAAATCATATTTTTCTATGACTAAATTTGCATAAAATTCTGGAAAGTAAAAAATTGGTCTGCAAGTCCACGGAATCCATGTGACTCGGGAAAAGATGGTCTGCTGTGGAATCTGTGGGTCAGATTCATAGACATCTGAACTCACTTGAATCCATTGCAGATGTCTCCAACATCCCTAGCTGTAGGTGACTGGCACTGAAAACAGCAGCCGCATGTCTCTGTTGTGATATGTATCACATTACCAGCTGCAGCACATTGTTTATACATGGTAGGGACAGAATGGCGAGGTAAACAGGTTTATTATGTCTTACTAGAAACTGTGGTTTCTGGACTGTAAGAACTGTATGAGCTAATCACATGGTTTGTATGTTCTGATGATGTGCTAACTTGTTTTTCTGTCTGAAGCCATCTTAGAGAGAGGCAGGACTGCTTTCTCTCTTCTTCTTTGTTCTTCTTGCTGGGCTTTTGTTAGTGCAACAATGTAACGCCTTTGCTGAGGTGGAGTGAAGCTCAACTTACTCCACTGGATGTAATGCTTGCTATGCATTTGCACTCTGCATATGGACTGTAACTAGGAAATGTATACTCTGTAGAACTTTACTTGCTAAGTGAATAAACAGGTAGAATTAGACCTGTGGTGTTACAGAGTGTTTCCTGACTCCATGAATTAATCTGCAAACGGAGAAGCTGGAAGCAGGTCAGATTACAAAGCACGCTGCGGAAAGGGGGGAGGTCTGGAAGATCTGTGTGTGGAATGTCTGAGTTCGGCTAGCACACAGAGACAGGATCTTAAATCTCCCCACGCACACGCACTCTGCTGCTTACGCTGACACGCACAAGCTACAACAGTCTCCCCTTATCTTCCTTATATCATGTAGTACAATGCTCAAGGTATCACCATAGTGAAACTTTCCCCATTCCTGCTCCATGTCACTGGATTCAGCTTATAGGAGTGGGGTAATTCTCAGTGCATGCATGCTATGGCACATGTTCTGTGTTACTAGATATTGCCAGCAGGGCTGCTATTTTTGGTGGCAACTATGCATCTCCTCTAATGTCTCATTCTGACAAAAGGGTTATGCATAACTGGGATTTAGAATGATTTCATACATTACACATAATGGGAGGATATACTGGTGTGGTAGAATGTTCACCTGAGCCACTGCAGGTGTGCTGTTATATGCTTTAAAATATCACATATGAAAAGCTCCCTGCATAAAGTAAATGACTAACACATCAAGGAGAGGGCGGGCTATATGCTAAACCTTTCATCCTGATGTGCTATGAAATGAGATTTCTACATAGAGGGCATTTAGAAATATCACCCCCCCTTACATTCAGAACTGGTTTGGTTTGGTTTGGGTCTCTATTACTTCTACCACCTCATTCAGTGTACTCAGTAGGCTGGTGACTAGGCTGGTGCTCGGTCCTGGTTCTTCTCAAATTCTCCAAGACTAAAAGCCACACAACAACATCTACTACTTGGACTTTCTATGACACAGTTTCTCCCTGGTTTCCAGCAACCATTAGCAGTAAGCAGTTCTGTACACCATAACCAATGATCCAAATGTGATTGTTAAGTTGCTTCTGCCAGCTTGTGCTTAATTTCATCATTAGCTTGAACAGCTCTGAAGCTCATAAAAGTTTTGAAGTTACTAACATTTATTTGCTCATTTAAGCAGTCTCTGTAGCAACCTTATGTTCCTATTGGCTTTAACAAGTAACTGGGTAGCCAGGTACAATGAGACATTTTCCAGTAAAGGCGGCATTAATGTGGAGTCAGGGGAGAAATTAGTTCAGTTCACATTTTAATGTGAACTTACGGTACCTAATTTCGCACTTTCAAACCAATATGCAAACAGAAAATGCAAAATCCTATGCATGTTTAGACAGAAAAAAAGTCCTACATACTGGCTGGGGAATGCTGGGAGTTGTAGGACTTTTTCCTGCACAGGATTTGCCCTTAGGATTTTGTAGGACTTTTTTCTGTCTAAACATGCATAGGATTGCACCCTTAATTATTTTTCAAAATTCACTCTTCTCTATTTTGCAATGGAGTTCTCTAATCAAAAGAAAAGTGTGTATATTAGGTGACAGTGCACACAAAAATGCATATATTGGTGAAAATGTGTTATATTCTGAAAATTGTTTGCAAAAATGTGCATATTAGGCAAAGTTGCATATAAAAATGCACAGGTTAGGAGATTTGCACAAAAATGCATATATTTTCATGGGAACTTTTAAAATGATTTCTCAAAGTTCGGGACAAACCACTGGAAAAATGAGAAACTGAGAGAAACCAAAATTGACAGATGTGTCAACCTTTGACATAAACTGTCCCAAGTATCTTTATTGGAATGAAAGACACCTAACAGAGGGTATACCTCATGGTCCTGGATTCAATCTGATTGAAGGATCTCATGTTTTAGGACTGGTGTCAGCAGGAGTCCATTTCTGCTTGGCAACTCTCCTGCCTTCCTGCAAGTCTAGTACAGTTTGCCACATGCATCTTACCAATCTTGTTGAGTATTTTCACACCAGGAAGAGATTACTCAGTCATGTATTTCAGAATGTGTGATTAAGATTAGGGCTAAACTGAAGCTACTCTTTTGGAAGGGCTGAAAAACTCTCCCTGCCCTCCCCTTGATGATTTCATGACATTCCTTGTAAAATAAAAAAGTAAAGGTAGTTATGTTGGCCACAAGAAAAATCCATATTAGTGTAATAACTTTATTAGGGCATCCTAATATATTCCTATCTAATATGCTTGTGAAATCGGTTCACTCAGTTGCTCTCAGAAATATGATCATGAAACCAAATCTGATTGGCTAGGCAGCTAGGGATGTATGGAGAATTTGTTTCAGTTCATTTTTGAACAGGATTTACCCAGTTTGCACTTTCCATACTGAACACAGACTTGGATGCAATCTGCGGTGGGAATCCATACATTTCTGATCTTGCAATGTGATTCACGGACCCACAAAATGTGTTTGACGGCATTTTGAAAAATGTGTTTGAAAAAATGCGTACTTTTAAAAAATGCACAGAAATATGCTTTAATCAAAGGGAGAAGAATGTGTATATTTCTAAGATGCACACAATTGATTTTTACATTTGGAAAAATGCACACGAAAATACACATTTTCACATGAAAAGGGGAAAAAAACAAAGCTTGCAATCTGATACAGACTTGAATGAGTTTCAGGATGGAATCTGGAGAACTCTGACAATCTTGTGTTTTGCTGGTTCGCACATCCGTATAGGCAGCATTGTGACATGGGCACATTCAGTATATTATCCCTGATTGGTTGGGATTGGATTACACATGTGACTCTCATCCAGAGAGGAGAAAGAGGAGAAAGGAGAAGGTGAAATAGACTCAGGAACAAAATGGTGGCAAAGAAGCAGCAGTGAGGGGAACTAACATTGCCAAATAGAATTTTTATTTTTTATAAAAGTTTAGTATCTGCAGAATTGAAGAATTTTGTAGGAGAAATAATCTTTTTAGTAGGCTAGGGTTCATTTGCTGTCTGAGTAAATTCATCTCAGTGCATGTCAGAAATGTCCATCCTTTCCACATTACAACTCCTGTACCTTTAAACATTGCATAGAAGAGGGAAACTCAGAAGGTGCAGTGCTGCAGCAGTTTACAAGACACAACAGTAGATAAAATTCTCTTATCTACGAACAGGTGAAGCAGCCTTCCCAACCCTGGGGGCCTCCAGATGTGTTAGACTATGACCTCCATTATCCCCATCCAGTATGGTTATTGACCATGCTGGCTGGGGATGATAGGGAATGCAGCCCAACCCATCTGCAGATCACCAGATTGGGGCAGCCTGAATTGGAGATATAGGAACCTAATGTTGGAATGATGGCCGATGCTTGGCATAGGTAAATACCACCATAAATATACATTACTTTCTAAACTCTGTTTCCAGTTTTTAAAGGAAGATTGCATTCCTCATTCTATCGTCTCTGTTAGAGTTCAGTATTATTGCCACAAACCTTTAAACAAATTCTGTGTTCCACTGCAGGCGTGAAACAATCGATTTAGATATATAAATGATAAGGTATGGAAATACTATGTAAGAATTCTGGCTATGCACCTGAATATCAAGCTTGTAGTTGTTCAGAATGTGCAAAGAGATAGAGAAGAGAAAAGAAAAAAGAAGTTTCAAGTATTTGTACCTATTAAAGTGGGGGAAATCATAACAGCATAATAGAGTGAACAGTTTCTTTATTTTAGAGCAAAATTATTGTAACTGCTCCATTATCAAACTCATCATTACATTTATCTTCACAGTTTTTCGGTATAATAAAAGGTCATTTATTGCTTGCTTTGATTTGTTCATACTGGGAAATAAATAATGTCTGTTAGTTTTTATTGCATCAGTGTTATCATAGGTTTCCCCCCCCTGTTATTTTTCACTTAATATAAATGCAGGGAAATAAATGGAACAAAATTGAAAAACAACAGGCATGGCTTGATGGGGGGTTCCCAGCCCCTATATGCATCTTACAATCTGGACACTGTCTCTTGCCCTTTATGTCTCTGGCTAAAGTCAGAGAAAAAACTACCTTGAATCTTCCAATCTATTTCCTCCATGGTCCTGTGCTCTGCCCCATCCCGTATCATACCTAGAATTCTGTTTGATGGTAGGAGAAAGGGGCAGACCCAGAAAACAGGCAGGAAGAGCCACAGCTGCCTGTCCCATTCGGGGGTCCCTTGAGGCATACAGGGGAAACTGGTAGCAAGTTCATGGTAGGAACACAGATCAGGCCATGTACATGGTTACAAGGTTCTCATTTTATTCTTTTTACTTTTGAAGTAGGTATATTATTCTTTCATGCGACAAAATGGTGGTATTCCCAAGTAAATGTGTTCAGCATCAGGGCAGCAGAAACAAATTTCATTTTATTCCACTAGTCATGATGGTGCTTTGATATGAGTGAGTTAAAAAAAATGCAAAACTGCACATGCTCAGAGTATTTATTTTTCTTTTCTTTTCTTTTTTTTAAAAAAACTGGTTGGTAAACACATTTTCTTTCCTTCCTTCTTTCTTTTTGTCTTTCCTTTCTTCCTCTTCCTCTTTTTTGCTCTTGCATTATCAGGAGTGTATAATCAGTTGAAAAGCATGGAATAATGGGCGGAGGGGGGGAAAGAGAGATGTTAATTGTATGATTCACAACTGAAGTAATATACACGGCTGCCTAAAGGGGGGCAGCATAAGATCATTACGGGTGCAATCCTAGAAAAAGAAGAAAAAATTCCTACAACTCCCAGCATTCCCCAGCCAGCCATACTGGCTGGGAAATGCTGGGAGCTCCCCCCCTCCCCTGCAGGACCTTTTTCCTAGCTCTAAGTCTAGGACTGCAGTTATGCAGCTGCACCACCACTGCAGCTACTTCATCTCCCACTTTAGGGAGATGAAATGCCCAGCCCAGTTTCTGGGTTGTGAGGTAGCAACCCTAGTTACCTTTAAAAAAAAGAAAAAAAGAAGAAGTATGTTACATTAATTCTAGCTTAAGCAGAGATAATATATGAATATATTTTAATTCAGTTATCATTACATTGACTTAAACCAGGTTTAACCATTCCAGAGTTGTCCTGTTCTGAAAGTTGAATCATTATGGCTATGATCGGGTAGCCGTTTGTTTGTTTGTTTGTCTAAAAAATGGGCTTTATCTGGTGATCTCAATTATATATATATATATATATATATATATATTCCTCAATGAATTGCATTCTAGATAAGTAAGCTTAGCTGCTACCAATGAATTTAACAGCTAATCTTGAAGCCTTTCAAATATACTAGATATTGTAAATACTTCAAAAAGTATATCCATAGGAATTGGATATCTAACCATTCATATCACCTCAACCACTATGTGGCAAAAAATAAATAAATCATCAGCTGTTATGCATGGGCCACCACATCTGTTGGATCCATATGCAGAGGATGCAGACATACTTCTGGAAATGGGGGGGCGGGAGAGAGGATGAATGAATCTTCCATTTGTATTTCAGCTTCTTTTTTAAGTAGGGGTTAAGGTGATGTGAATGTCACCACTTTATTAAGTACTACACTCTGGGTTTATTACAGATTCCCTTCTGCATAAAATTAAAGCTTGCATATGGTTACAGCACTGATTTCTTAATTTCATTAAAATTACCCTACCGACAGCTGGTCTCTTGAACAAATGAATATGTCAGTGGCTGATTATAGATTAATGACATTGCTGTTTCTTCAAAGGTGCAGCAGTTGTTATTTCAATTTAGGTCCATAAAACTTGATGTTTTCAAGTGCCCCCCCCCCATTTTTAAAAAATGTGGCAATTCTTTCAAATGTTTTCCCTTCCCCTCCTTCAGAGAAAGGGCTACTTCCAGTTCCTAGAAAACATCCCCCACATTCTGAAAAGTGTCATAGCAAAGGGAATCTTTATTCTAGCCTACAGAGTGCCTCAACAACTTTATATGTGCTGTTGATGTTCCAAGCTCACACCATGATGACTGCTAATCAAATGTGCCTCAAGGTACCAGCCACTGAAGTATGAAAGTTAGTGTGTGTGGGGGGGTGTTTCTGGGGCTTCCCCCACCCCACTCCTTTTACACTCAAGTGTGATTTATCCTAAGCCAAAATTGTATTATATTCCAAGACTTATGTATACATGGTCTTTCCTTTTCTATAAGTAATGAATGAGTGTGATGTCAAGTTCCTTATGCACAGTATCTTCCTGTGCTATTCTAATAAAGAAAACACCAAAATCATTGACCTTAGAAGCATTAGATGACTTCCTTTCAATTTGGTAGCAGTATCCAAATCATTTGCTAGCTCACACTACTTTATTGGCTCATGTATTGATGCACTGATGTCAGATCAAGTTGATTTTAACATATTTATTTATTTATTTATTGATTATATTTATCAATCGCCCATCTGGCTGGTCACCCGGCCACCCTGGGCGATGTACAATTAAAATACAATAAAACACAATAAAACATAATAATTAAAACAATATAAAAAATTCTCATTAAAAACCTAACCCACCCCATATTCCCGCCTGAACAGCCATGTTTTTAATGCACGGCGGAAGCTCATCACGGAGGGGGCATGGCGAAGGTCACTAGGGAGGGAGTTCCATAATGTGGGGGCCGCCACAGAGAAGGCCCTCTTCCTAGTCCCCACCAGCCTGGCTGCTCTGGCAGATGGGATAAGGAGAAGGCCGTCCGTGGCAGACCTTGTTGAGCGGCCTACTTGATGTTGCTGGAGGCGCTCCTTGAGATAAGCTGGGCCGGAGCTGTGTAGGGTTTTAAAGGTCAAAACCAACACCTTGAATTCGGCTCGGCAAGCAACTGGTAGCCAGTGCAACTCATTAAGCACTGGCGTGATGTGATCACGCCGGCGGCTGCCCTTAATCAGGCGAGCCGCCGCGTTCTGTACCAGCTGAAGCTTCATGGACTCTCCCTCATATACTGCTTCTGTGTTTCTTGAGATCTATGGTCAAGATGTCTTTTGCTCAATCCATTTTTGGACATTCTGCAGGTACTGTCTATATTTTAAGAACTTCAGGGAAGGCCCTTCTCTCAGTACCTCTGCCATCAAATGTGTATCTGGTGGAGATGCGAGATAGGGCCTTCTCAGTGGCTGCTTCCAGGCTCTAGAACTCCCTGCCGAGGGAGGCTAGGTTGGCCCCCTTTCCATTGGCCTTCCACCAGCAGGCAAATACATTTTTTTTCAGGTTGGTCTTTAGCTTATATGCTGGTCTATTGCTGGAGGAATTTTTAAATTGGCTGGTTCTGCTTGTTTTTTAAATTGTGTTTTTAATTTATTTGTTTAATATTGTGTTTTAATTAAGATTTTGTTTTCAATCTGGATTTTATTCTTAGCCACCTTGAGTGCCATTCTTTGGCAGGAAGAGGGGATGTTAAATGTAAATAAATGAATAAATAAAGCTGGGCATCTTCAGATACATTTAAGTTCAAGACAGCAGTTGCCATGGTTCCCAACTCTCCTTCTTCCCGGACTAAGGCAAAGACAGTGCAAGAGATACAGAAGAGAACCCTGTTGGGGATGGCAACATTAGTAAATGTTGATTATTCATCTTGGCTAGCTCTACTCACAACTACTAGTCAGTTTGCTAGTATAGGGTTGCCAATTTTTTATATCAGAAATCCTATCACCTTGGTAGAGCTAGAAGGCAGACCCAGGGCAAGTGGAGCCAGGGCAGGATCTGGTAATTCAGGAGTAGACTCAGAGTGGTGGATTATGGGTAGAGTCTGGCAGAACTAGGAGGCTTCTGGCTTTTCAGACCTCACTACTAGTTGCTTGATAGAATGCAGGTTCACTGCTTGAGCAAGTAAAATACTGGACCACTGAAAATCCAATACACCCTTCCCTAATTTGGGTCCCTCCAGATGTTTTGGACTACAACTTTCATCAGCCCCAGCCTTCATGGACAATCATCATGGATTATATGAGCTGTAGTCTAAAACATCTGGAGGGACCCAGGTTGGGAAGGTGGCACTAGTACGATATTAGGTGAAAGATAAAATAAATTTCATCATATTCATTTCAGTATAAAGATTTTGCTTTCATTTTATAATGACAAACTGTGCCTCATGGAGAATTTAGAGTGTAGTTTTAAAAATAACAACTGTACTTATCCATTGAAAAGCCTCACTCAGGTATTAGTGGTACCCATTTTAATATCATTCATGCATCACAGTTAATAAATGCAATGATTTAATAAATGCCTCATTTGATATGAAGCCTAAGTGCAGTTAAGAAGAAAAAATAGCTATTAGCAGTTGAAACTGTTTGCTACTGAACTACATAGCAAAGAAACAAACCCTTTCATTAAAATGTTGTGGGGCAGAGCCCTGTGACTGACATATACACTAAATGGCAGACAATTAGATATGAAACAGGAATCAGGTCAGGGGGATGTAGAAATCAGCTGCATGGACAATTCATGCCATTATGGAATTATCACCTTTATCATGCACGTGGCACAATTAATTATAAACTATTTAAGAAGGTATGCAGTTAATGACCTGGCCTCACTTTGAAATGGCTACTGTCTGTATTCTTAGAAACCACTGTGTTCTCAAGACACTAGCCTGCGGCTTGAACAATCCAACCCCATCATCAAATGGATGGTCAGAACCAGTGATGGATGAAGCAGTCTATTTCTGTTCCATATCAGTTTCATATGTATTCTCATCGTAAGTCCATTCTATAAAATTTCTGCAACAGTGTGCAAATAATAATATTTATTATTATTAATAAATAAAACACAACACACAGAGAGATTCACATTTATTTTTGTACACCATTTTCCCCAATATACACAATTTTTGTATGCAACTTTCCCAAGAAATGCATTTCTGTATGCACTTTTGGAACTGATAATTGCATCCCAAAATTCAGAGCAATGTGCAAAACAAAGGATAACTGTGCTCGGATTCATACAGTAGTCCAAGAAGTGTGAATTAAGTCATGCTAAAAATATGAACCAAATGAAAATTTTCCCCATCCCTAGACATGATTGACAAGATTAATATTACCTTGAAGTAATGACCGTATAGATATGAAGCATATATGTTTGGATGGTATGGTATAGATTGAGGGAGATGAAGAATTAATGTCCTCCCAGAAGAACATTCCCTACCACACAGGCTAGTATGGTAGGTATGCCTTGGCTTATGATGAGAAGGGAGGCAGAGCTTCATCGCGCGTGCTGGCACACATCACATCGACATTTGGGGTGGATCCGGATGCTATTTAAGGCTCCTCCGCCCACTTCTCAGGCCTCTTTGCAACATGGCAGTTGGAGCCTTCGCATCAGCAGAGAGGCGCTCTTCTGCCCAAAAGTGGCCTTGTTGTTTGAGCAATTGGGATGGATGGGCTAGTCCCTGGGGAGCCGTGAATATTGCATGAGCTAGTTTCCCCTTCAGTCGGGCTTCAGTGCTGATGTGAATGGGGGGGTTTGGTGCTCCATTCCAAGCTATCCATTTGTTTAGGCTGAAGCCTTATCTTTGCTGGCATCCTAACCTTCACTGCTGCAGAGTTAGGATGGCGGCGGGGGGGGGGGGGGATAGCTTCGCTGGGCCAGGCACCATTTGCTCAGGCCCTGGGGTAGCAGTAAGGCTGGTTTACACCCTTTTTTAGGTGGGGGTCTGTTGATTTCTCCCTGGACATTAGGCCTAGTTCTTTTTGGCCTCTGCTGGTGGTGTATTGAATGTAGTGCAGTTGGGGTAGTCGGGGTGGTTGGTTTGTAACCTAGCTCACTTGGTAGCTGGGCCTTTTTACTTTAAAATTTTGTGCAAGCCATTTGCCTAGCGATATTGTTCTCTGGGTTTACTGCCCCAGCTTGTTTTGGCAGGACTTCTTTACTCTTCTTATCTGTGTCCATGCAAAGTTACTTGTTCCTTTCCTAATATGCTTCCTAAAAGGGATAAGGAGGTAAGAAGGGGAGGGCTTATGAGCCACCTGCTAAGTGCTCACTCCCTGATGTGTGTCATCTTCTTCTCATGAAGAGGAGGTAGATATGTCCAGAGTTTTATCTCACCTGGCTGCACTGGAGAAGGCCAGCGGGCCTCAGAAGCAGGTTCTGTTTCAAGAACCCAGTTCGGGGGGCGGGGTGTGTATCCAAGAAGCAGGATAAGCATAAGCAACCGAATAGTTGCTTGGTGTTCCAGCTAGGCTTGCTGCCTTGGAGGCAAGTGTCAGCGATCCAGCTCCTACCACATTCAGGGGAGATTCTGCTTCTCACCAGCTGAAGCCCCTCCATGAGGCTATATATTCAATGGCTGAGCCGTCACCCTGTGAGGCACTTTTCCCTCAGCAGACATGGGGCTGGCTGGGTTTGGCCCCTTTTAGTCCATGGAACAGCCTGGGCTTGCTCAAGCTTTCAGTTTTGGGGGCAGAGGTTAAATGGGTGAAGAGCAGTGGGAGGGTATACAGCAGGTTGACAATCCATTGTTGGCTTGTGCACAGGTGTGGCAGACCCCTGCGACCTCTGCATCTCCCTTAAGGATGCTACTACAGCAGGGCATGCCTCTGTGGCAGAGGTTTCTGGAGCCACATTGCAGTTGGACATTATCTGTCCTGTCAGGTCTATGTGTCTGTTTTTGCGGGTGTGGCTTCCTTTTTTTGTCACTGAAATGATTTACCAGTAACTAAGCACCATTTTGGACAATCACAGTATGGGCATTGATAGATCTGGGATTAGGTGGTTTTAAGTTCAACTGCCATTCCTTCTGGATCAGGGTGGCTTCCACGGCAGCACAAACTGTCTTTGATGAGGCCAGAATCTAGGTAGTGGGTCAAATGTGTTCCAAGACCTTCCATGGTTTGTCCACTTCTTCATTGAGTTTTGGCTTTGTGTTCAGTGTTCACTAATTGTTTTTTTTCCTGAACAGATCACTGGTAGCCTGTCCGGTTTGAGTAAGGATTCTCATTTGTGGCGATGGTATGATCTTCTGGGCCTGTTGCAGAGCATCAAGAGAACATCTGGAACACAACTTGGGTTTAGCCCGCTTGCCACCATCCAGAGGGTGGACAGGTGTGGCATGTAGTGGGAATGCCTCCCCCCAACCCTTTTACAGCCATGTTTGTTGAGTTGTCCCCCACAGCTGTTGTTTCTGCAGTTGGGGAGAAATGATTTGAGTTTGTTGAAGGGCAAGGCTAGATCTGATTTTGTAAAGATTACACATAGATAGCCAGGTATTCAGATCCTTTGGACTGATATTTTGCCATGGCATGTGTGCTGTGGGGGATAGGTCCAAAGGGATTAAATAGGGCTAGAAGGAAGGTTGATAGAGAGATCAGGCTAGACTTACACCCTTTGGATGGGGTGATGTTGCTTCAGGCTGACAGTGTTCTTTCTAAGGTGGAACTCTACAAGGCTGGTGGGATAGACCTATCTGACATTGGGAATGACATATTTTTGTGGAATCTGCAGAGGGGCCTGCAGGATTTCATCCTCTGCAGGTGGAGGAAGAAGGACTAAGTTGAGGCTTGTCCTTCTTTTGTGGCAGGAATTTAGGGAGGCAACAGGCTTGATGAGAACCCAGAGGCACCTTTAGGAGGACTGGCGATTTCTGAGGCTTGCCATTCTAGGGCCATGTGAGACCCATTGGCTTGATAAGGGTTGCCTTCAGAGCTAACCTAGATCACCTGCCTGGAGTTGTGAGGCCCTGGGAGAGGGTGAGGGCATCACCCCTGTGAGCCAGAGTTAGGCTCACCCAGAAATGGGGCAGACAAGCTGTCCATAACACACTCAATTAGATTCCTGCACAGTCAACTTGCAGACCCAGTTAAATAATTTAAGAAAAAGGTGTCCATGTTCCACCAAACACTTGTGTCTCGCCTTTCTTCCTCCCAGTCTAATACTCTAGCCCAGCCGTCCCCAACTTGGCGCTCTCCAGATGTGTTGGACTGCAGCTTCCATCATTCCTAGCCACCATGGCCATGACTCGAGGGCACTAGGTTGGGGAAGGCTGCTCTAGCCACTACATCAAACTGGCTCATTCAAGGTAGGATATATGGGATTTTCTCCACTTTATCTTCACAACAACCTTGTTGAAGTAAGATGAGATGAGAGATATTGGCTCTCCCTTAATAGTGAACTTCATGGGATTTGAATTGGAGCCTCACAATTTAGATCCAGTAAACTCCCCAAGGTATCACACTGGTTCTCCTTCTCTATACAGCAGAGTGACAAATAAGAGAGAGAACCTGCAGCAGCAGTAAACTGATGAGAGGCGGGTATGTGAATTCAGTGGTCTCAGAATCGACATTGTATTTTGCTTGTGGTGGTGAAGCCTTTGACACTGATTGGCTGAGCTGGGGTGCTGCCCCGCCGCTGGCTCCGAATGTTCAGGCAACTCATCACAGGGAGTCCCATTTCTGGGTCCAGTTAGGATTGAAAGCTCACACTGAAAGTATCTGAGGAATGTGGAGATGGCAAAGGAGACAAGACGATGAGTTGAGAAGGTGCACTTTAGAAAATGGACAGCATTTAAAATATGGATATGGAACCTTCAGCTCATGGGCCTCATCTTGTGTCCAAGTCCTGCTCCCTAGAGGAATCCCCACTGCTATCTCCAATCTGAGATCAGAGATAACAGTGGTAATGTGGGCGGTGGGTGGCTGACTGACTTTGGGAGGAGCTGCCAATCTTCCCAGCAGTGGGCGATGTGCATCACACAAAGACAGGGACTCCATTGGTGCTGGGAGGAGCAGCTGCTCTTCCAAGCACCATCCTTTTGTGTGTGATGTGTGCTGCCCCCATGAGGACAGTGCAAGCTGTGCAAAGCCAGGGACCCAGCTGATTCAAGGAAGAGTGGCTGCTCCTCCCAGTGCCAGCCGAGTCCCTTCCCCCATGCTGAGAAAGACACAGAACTCTGTGCCTCTCTCAGCACAGAGATAGGCAAAATGAGCAGGGGTGGGGTGGGGGGGATGATGTCAGTGGGTGTGGCCATCATGCCCATTAACATCATCTTGCTGATGGAAGGCCCAGTGGGGGGACATTTTGACCCCCCAATTGGACCTTCAGCAGCCCTGATTTCAAGTCAGGAGGGGCTGTGCTTTGTGGGGAAGGTAGAGGGGAGTGTTAAGAAGGCCACAAGAGACAGGGTGGTAAAAGGAAGCAAGACAAAGGAAGCAGTGACCTGAAAGGTAGCAATCCGGGCAACCCAGAGAAAAAAATGGATAGAGAAAAGGAATGGAGGAAGAAATGAGGAAACACAGGGAAAACAAGACTGAAGCAAAATGCCTAGCGACAGCCAGGGATAGCTATACAGTATTAGCAGGAAGGAAGTTGGCCAGAAAAGAAGTACCAAAGGGACATAGGGTTGCTATGCCTTGAGTATAGACACTAATGAGGAGATTTTGCTGGTTGTGGTCTGTATTGTCACTACAAGATGGCCAAGAAGCAGGGAATGAGGCTTGGGAGGAGGTGGGGACCTGCATTTCACATATTGCTTTGAACTAGCTAGCCAATTCTTTGGCTGAAGTCTTAAAGTGTTTTTTCCCCCCAACAACATTTCTTATTCATCAGTCACCACTCACTTTAGCAGAGCACATAATTGGCTCATTTATCCCGGCAGGTAATCTCAGTTGGACATCAGACCAGGCCCACTCATCTCAGCAAGTGCATGTTTAATCTATAATAAAAGCTTGCCTTTTTCAATACTTTTGATAAGACACCAGCTCAAAAAGACACCCCAAAGTATTCCCGACCTGCCATGCATGCAGAGATTAGTCCTCCATATAGAGAGCCCCTGAATTTAAGCTAATATCTCAAGATCTGAGGAGTAAGAATACTAGATATTCTGTACAGGGATGCTACAAATATCCAAGATTTGCAGGTTCTAATATGAACACTTCATAGTTCATTTTGTAAAAAAAAAAAAAATGTCCCAGGCCAAAGGCAATCAAGGGACCAACAATATAACTGACCTCAAAGCAGGATCCTCCATATATTGGCCTCCTCACCAGAGGATAACATAAAATCCAAACAGTTAATGAACAAAGAAGTCTAGATCCAGGTTAGAGATATGCTATTCAATTTTACCACCACCAGCAGCAACAACAATAATGCAAACAAAACAAAAAAGCAGTTTAATCAGTTCTGGAACTCTAGAATGAACCTGAGAACTCTCATGGTTCTAGATGGAGCCTTTGCTGTGCATGGACATATACACTCTTCCTTTGATGTGGCAAGATGACATAATCACATGGTACAAGTCTTCATGTCCACTCTGGGTCTTACTGTGATGGTGAAGCCTCTTGAATTTTCAGATCCAGGTATTCAAGTACATTATTCAATGGAATCAAGGGGCATAATCCAAAGCCATGCATGGCCTTCTATTCATGCAATGTGCCTTTCACCTCCTCTCTCAGCCCCCCGCAGCCCCACAAAATCTGCTTTGGAGGTTCCCCCAACCCTCATAACATATTTTTAGGATGTGCAGGGAGCTGCAGGGAGCAGAATCTCCTCTTTCCTATTCTGCTAACAGAAGCTGTTCCATCAGCAGCATCCCGCAAGGCACCCAGAATCCAAAATACATTCTCAAATGCATACTGGAAGTTCAGCACTGAATGGAAAGATTTGGCTTTGCCAGACTTGTTTAAAAAAATGAAATCTGCAGGTCACCTCTATACCAAGATATTTGCCTGAGCCTCAAGCTATAGAACAGGGGTGGGCATCTTGTGGCCCTCCACATGTTTTGGCTCCAACTTGCATGGCCCCTCACTATCTGGCTTTGAGTCCCTGTGTATGGGGTCCATGTTTGTGGTGCTGAATTATGTTCTCACAGGCTCATCATCTTTTGGCAGGCAGATAGATTAGATTAGATTAGATTATTTATTTACGATCATAGACCAAAACCACTTTGTACAAAATCATACATAATCATACGCAATCTACATTAGGACATTGGCAGGCAGATACAATATGGTCCTATCCATGCCTGGAGTAGCTGGACATATTCAATTTAACCAGGGGAAATGTGTGAGAACTTTGATCATTTTTTGAAAAGAACTTCCCAAAATTCACAAATGACTTCATCAATGGGATGGAAAGAATTTGAGATTAAAGAAAATTCTAATGTGGGAGAAATCAAAACTGACAGATTCATCCATACCTAGTTACACTATAAACCCAGTCTGAAAAAGAAAACAAAAAACCCCTAGAAGTATGGATGGTGGAGAAATTCATTCAGTCCACATTTTAAGCAAACTGACTGAATTCTCATGTCCTTGTCTATACCTGGATTCGAACATGGTTATTTTATTTACGGTATGTATTTTTTGATTGAACACTTCTCTGAATTTTGCAGTGAAATTCTTCTCTCAACAAATGTGCATAAAACTGTGTGTTCCTGGAGAATATATACAAAACTGGGTTGGATCAACACTTAGTTGTACTTAGAGGAGACCCATTGAAATCAAGCTAGTCATGAGTAACTTAAGGCCCATTGATTTCAATGAGTCTTCTCCAAGTATGATTATGTCTGGATCAATCCTGCATATTTTTGGAGAAAATAGGTAATGCACAAAATTGCATATTTTAAGGGAAATAGCATACAAAAGTAAATGTGAATATCCATGCATGTTTTATTTGTTTTTTTTTAGTTGTCAGACTGATGTGGAAATGGGATGGAATAGACTTATGACTGAACACACCCCTTCTTAGGACTGAGTGACAATGCTCCCCCAATTCATTGACCCATTTGCAGGCAGTGAGGTGGGTATTTTGGAGATTGGGTGAGATAATTATTTGAAGTTTCAGTGGTGAGGGCTTGGTCACTTCAAACAGCTTCCACCCAACCTCCAAAAAGCCCCTATATTTACCATCGATAGACCATTGTGTCCCCTGAATGTCATTCTTTACCCCAGTTGAGAGGTGAAAGTTCTCAACTGAGAACTTTTTTATACACACGTATAAACATAAGTCTGATATACTGAACTGGATTAACTCTGCTATGGAACTTAATTTGAATCCTATCTTAATATCCCCCCCTCCCTCCTTTTCAGCATCATCAGTAAAATGCAGCTACTCAGTGAAACTTCAACAAAAAGGATACTCAGGCAGGCCTGGGTAGGAAATTTAATGCAATGGCTTGAAATGGCATAATTGTGAAGATCTGAATGCGGCTTTCAATATACGGAACAAACAGGAGAGAGGAGAAAGCACATGTGAATCTCTCCCACCCACTCCTTCTAAGGCTCAGCTATATATGCCGGAGCACGCTCATCTCCTCACAAGTGAAGAGAAGCTTCAGCTATTTTAAACATGTAGGAACAAGAGGAAAAATCCATGCTTCCTCTCCCCCCACCTTGTTAATATTTGACTTTTAGTGTTTTCATCCCATAAGCTTGTTTCTTCGCAAATCACAATTCTTTCAAAGTGCTCCGTGCTTTCTTTCAATAATATTTTCAGTAACCTAACTATTTTCATAGTGCCACTTTTGAGATTTTTTTGTGTTTGTTTTGCTTCAGCGTATGCATAGCATGCTGCTGTATGTGGCAATCAGACATGGATGATGAGATATTAGCTCGATCAAGTTTTTGTAAATAGATTTACAGAGTCTGTTCCACCTCACAAAAGAAAACATGGAAAGGGACACAAATCCATAAATGCATTACTTACTAATTGGGCTTACTATGCATTCTGCCAAAGGTGTGGGGGGGGAATGGATTTGACAACAGGCGCTCATTCAAAAAATGCAGAACCTCACCACCCCCATCCCCCACTATGTACATTTCTAAAATGTACACAAATACACTTTAGTCAATGGGAGAATGTCCCCATTCATATGTCCATTAATGTATCCATTTGAGAAATGGGCACAAACATAAATACAGATTTTTTTTTCCCCATTAAAAAAGAAATACACCCTCAGATGGAACTGGCATAGAATGGATTTGGAAGGAGATGGATGGAGGAAGTCACAAAACTGGACTTCATAGATCTGCCCATCCTTATTGGTAACTAGAATACCTTTCTGTTTGTGATGCTCTCTCTCTCTCTCTCTCTCTCTCTCACACACACACACACACGTTTTATGTTGATTTAGAATGGATGATTTTGAGACACTCTGCAATCATTTACAACTTCCATAGTTTCTATTTTAATTTTTTTTTTTTTTTAAAGAGGTTTCTTTAGTAGAGTAGCTCCGCAGGTCTCTCACTGTAGAGAAGGGACGACACTCTATGTAATTGCGATTGTGCAAGCCCAATTTAGTGCACAGGTGGTGTGCATTTATTACATATTCCTCCCCACTTGGTCTGGAGGGGGGGAAAGCAATGGACAATTCTGTATAAATACACAGCTGCAGTTGAAGATTGATTTAGTGTTACATTGATCCACCCTTGTGTAGCTCAAACAAATACATCCAGCTATTAAAAAATGTTCATTAGAGTGTACCAATAACTTTGTTGTTGTTGTTTAGTATTATTCTGCTTTTCGTATATAAAAAACCCTGTCAGCTGTGTACAGCTCTGCCCTAACGGTTGATAATCATGCCATATATTTTTGGTTAAAAGGACTGAAATACCCAAAATACCAGCCTATTTTAGCTGAAAGCTGAAAGCTCTTACTGCCAGTGATCAAGCTGTAGGAAAGGCATTTCACCCTTTTAGAATGGGGGGGGGGGAGTGCACAAAAACCATGAAACCTCCCAATGATTGGTGCTAAGGGGGAAAGGAGGTGGGGCCAGGGGAAGGGGGTGTAGCCATCTGGGGAACCCAGGAAGGTTGGAGAGTGGACCCAGGAGGGCCAGGCTTGGCCCCAGGGCCTTAGGTTGTGCACCCCCATTCTAGAGAAATGGTCTTGTCTTGCTCACCTCCTGCAACTCCTGCTTTGCTCCAGGTAATTCTAACTCTTCCACTGTAACAGTGAACATTTTGATGGATAAAAAAAAAGTTTGTCTGCAGTTTTAATACAGGGGAAAATGTGCTTGTACTATCAGAAGTTTCAGAAACACTGCCCTAGAAGCTTGCAAAGAATCTCATAGATTTCCTTTACACGGTAACAGTTGGTTCCATCTCCTCTGCCACTATAAGGCAGTTGAGGAAAGAGAGAAAGAAAAATAGACTTGGGGAAAATGAGAACAACCTTCTGGCAAGGAGCTGGTATGTGTGCTTGATCATTATCCAGTACTACAATGGAACAGACTGTAAAGACTCTTTCAGGAAGATGGCTCGGTCATTCTGCCTTGACAATGAGAGTTGTTAATAATTTGACAATGGCAGAGGAGAAGGTAGATATAGGAAATTTAGACCCCTCTTGCGTCCAGTGCTGGGAAACTTTTCTGTGTCAATTCTACTGTTTTGTTGTTGGATGGTGAGGTAGTGGTGGGTTTTTAGGATGATTTGCGCATGGGATTATGATGAAAGGATGCAATGCAAGGAAATAAAGTGTGCTGGATGAGATACAGACTTCTGCAGTGAATTACCTTATTTGAATGCCTTGTCAAAATATCCACAACATTTGGGTAATTAGCTGTTCAAAGAAATGGGAGTTCTGGTAAAACAGGGTAACACTGAATTACACGAAAAGAACAGAGATTGTGTGTATAGCAAGGGGCATACTCCAGAGAATACTGTGGATGCAGCTCCCACCTGTGGGAGAGAACTCAAAGAGCCCTGTTTACCCTCTAATCCTTGCTACATATCTGCAGGCAATACTGTTATGATGGGATATAGTTATGATAATTTGGTTGTGGCTATAGCTCAGAAGGAAGTCCACAGCCCTCATAAAAGTGTTGAGTAAGCAGAGATTACTCTGAAGGTTTGAATGGAAGGGTGATTGAGTTGCTTAAAGGCATGCATGGGCAAGGCATGGAGGCTTGCAGTGATTAGATTTAATATGCAAATTGCCAAAGGCACAGGAGGGTTCTCCTGAAAAGAAATGGCTCTCCCCCCACTGGGCAGACTCAACAAGAAGCTTCAACTCTTCAGTAAGACAGGCTAACCCATCAAGTAGGCAGACCAACAAAAAGTTTTTCCTGATGATACCCATCGAGAGCCATCAAAACACAAAGAGTAGGGCCATCAGCAGCAATTCAGAGCATCTGAGGGACAGAGACCCCACCCACGCTCTCATTTCTCCAAGAAGGCAGGAGAAAGGGTGTAAAAACCAAGAGTTTTTAGTAGGGGTGTTCATCCTACCTTGGGGGGGGGTGCTTGCCTTTTCTCGGCGAGCACCCCCCATGAAGGCCCGAATCCCCATGCCACTCGATCCACCTCGCCGGCAGCGCGGGGTCCCGTCGCGTCACTTCCGGCTGCCAGGAAGTGACGCGACGGACCCCGCACTATGCTTTTAGCGTAAAAACCAGGGCAACCCAGTTTATAATGGCCACGAATAGCAAATTCACTATGCTGGCTGGGGCATGCTGGGAGTTGTAGGCCAAAAACATCTCGGGACCCAAAGTTAGAGAACACTGCTCTAGATGTTTTGGCTGACAACTCCCATCAGACCTAGCCAGCTCAGCCAATGTGCAACTTGTGGCCCATTCATGAATTAGTAGAAGCAACTGGATTCCTTTAACTACAGTAGAGCTATCTCCAAAGCGGGAACTACAGGAACCATTAGCACGACTGTTCTGGTATTTGGCCCTTTCCACAGGGGTAAGGTGGAGTGTGAGTGGGGTGAAGAGTAGGACAAAGACCTTAAGTTGCCTTGCATGGATTCCTGTTAGCTGCTCAGGATTATTAGAGCCATTGAGATCTCAAGGCCACATGATCGCCCTGGGCAACGACCCTTGAATTTAGACCTGGAGGTTGTGATAACCAGCCTATGGTCCCCAGTTACTGGAGCTGCTGCTCGTGTCAGAAACTGGAGTGCAGCATGCAGAAGATACTCTTTGTTGAGCATGTAAGGACAGATGGCCAAGCTCTCAGCATGTATACCAGGCCTGACCTGTTGTGAAAATGTCTTCCTTTTGTGGCTTCATTTACAGGCCCTGGAAATGGGGGCAGGGGATTTCAGCAATTTCAGTAGATATTAAATTTTGAGTGTGGTGGGGTTTGAAACTCACAGGTGCTCCTGGCCATGTTTCCCCAGAATTCCTGGAATAATACTATGACACCATTCCCCACCCTATGTCCCTCAACATGATGCTACATTATGACATAGCATAGTTTTATGTCAGGAGAACATAGTTCACTTCTAGGGTTGTGTACGGAGCTCAATTTGGGGGGTGGAAGTCCGGTGAACTTGCCGAGCTCGACCCCCCGAGCTCTGCTCGCCCTACCTGCTTCCCTGGCTCGACTCACGTTCTTGCGAGCTGAGCCAGGGAAGTGACTTCCGTGTTTCTGCCGCTATGTTGTTCACATAGAAAATGGTGTAAGATATGTTTAAAAGGTCTGTGATTTACACAGGTTACGCAAATTGTGACTGCTTTTAACGTATCTTATGCCATTTTCTATGTAAACAACGTAGCACCAGGAAACCAGAAGTTCAGCGAGCGCCTCAACCTAGCTTGGCAGGTGCAACGGCAGCACTCGCTGAGCATGCTGCAAGTGGGTGGTGGGCGGATCGCCCACCCCTACAGTCCCCAGGAGCAACAAAAATGGTGCCTGCCAGCCTGTGAGGAATTTTGCCGCCCTATTTCATACCTTTTGCCAAACATAGATACTACACAGCCCTGTTCCCATTTGTACTCTTGAACATGCTTGGGTAGTTTATTAGATTGAGGCCATGAGATTTCAGGTTCAAGAAAGTAACGGAATCCCTGACAGGCAGCTGGTGCAATCTATGCTACCAATGGATAATATTCCAATAGGATAGGAGGAGTAAGTCTTCCTGGCAAGTAAGGCTGGATCTGGATCAGCTGGCTCTGTCTATTGCCCGCTCTTAACAGTGCAATCCTATACATGTCTACTCAGAAGTAAGTCCCAATGCTTTCAATAGAGCTTACTCCCAGGTAATTGGTATAGGATTGCAGGCAAAGGTTTCTACAATCCTGGCAATGGATTCAATGGAGGGAGCTCCCCCCTGCTCATTCAGTAGCTTCATTTCCTAACAAAAGTCTTTGCAGCTGTACGTCAGCATATGAAAGAGATCAGCCGCATTCAAAGTCTGGGTATAATTGACTGTAAGCTATAGACCATGTCATCTCTTGACTTTTGAATTGTTGACCCTGGCACTTACAGAGGCAGCGAGGAGAGAAGAGGCCAGAAGACAGTTGCATTGTCAGAGAGATTAATGCGTGGTCAATGAAAATACTTCCAGTCAGGGAAGCTGCAGGGTTGTGGTGTGTGTGTGTGTGTGTGAGTGTGTGTAATAATGTAGATTACATCAGTAGTCAGGGCACAGAAGTATAAAAAGTGCCTTTCCAAAGACAAGCCCTGGAAGGTGCTTAGAGCTTCGATAAAATAAATTATAAATATCAGTCCGCTGCAGCTGTTGCTGTCTCTGGAAAACAGGAAAACTGCTAGTTTTTCACAGTCTGCCAAAACACCATTATGGCAAAATAATTTATTGCAAAAATCTAGACAGTGTACATTTTATCTCTCTGACAGGAGGGGTGATATTAAAAAGTACAGGGCTCTCAAGGTATGTATGCCTTTACTGTGTACCCTGCGCCTCACCCATTTCCTCACACACGCTTCCACCATCTTTTTTGAGCCAGTGTGGTGCCATGGTTAGAGCAGGGATGGGGAAAGTGTGTGGCCAACCAGATGTCCCTGGATTCCAAATCCCATTATCCCCACCCAGTATGGTCAACGGACATGGATCAGGGGTGGGGAAACTCAGGCTCAGGAATCAAATACAACCCACCTGGAGACCTAATCCCTCCCTTTGGGGTCCCTCAGATGGCAAAGTGACCCTGTGACAATGTGGCTGATTTGGTGCAATGGAAGGATTCATCTCTAGATTCATGTATCTCTACTGAATAGGCAACCATTTAAGAAACCTCTTAATATAAGAATGTATGATATCTGGAGCTCACAATTTGGTCATATCCTGATATCGTAGTGCATAATTAACACAATGACCCTGAATTTTTATCTTGTTCAATAAAATTGCCCCTGAGTTTTGCTCAAAATTCAATCTGCATTCCCAATGTTTGCCTACTAGAACAGATTCCAATTTAACACACACACACACACACACACACACACGTGTTTCATATTGCTTAAAGGGCATACTATTAAAATATTATGCAAACGCTATGATAACTGAATGCAATATGTGCTCATAGAAAATAAAACCCAGTAGCCTCCAGTGCCTACTTCTATTGTATTACATTAATTATAAAAATGTCTCACATTTGAAAATATGAGGGGAACTGTTACGAAAGCTGGAAATTACTTCCTCCCTCTGGTAGACAAAACTTAGTAAAAACTATTCCATTTGACAATTTCAGCTTTATTGTCTCAGGATTTATTTGCTAGTATAAGACATTTGTGGCCACCTGCAATGGAATTGCAGAGCGGTGTGGGATTGGCTCCTATTCTGCTGTGTTCCAAGCAGAAGGGCCAGCCCTACTATTAAGCACAGTGAGGCATCCACCTCAAGTGGCAGATGATGAGGGGCACAGAATGGATAAAACTGTGTGTACCATGTGATCCACCATGCACCCCATAAACTGAAATAATGCTTTCTCCCATGTGAGCCTGCCCAAGTCTTAAGATCTTAAGGAGGACACCTTCTTTCGAGACTGCCATCTTCAGAGGATGTTTGGAGGTGACACAAAAGAGGGCCTTCTTGGTGGCCACTCTCAAGCTGTGGAACTCCCTGCCGAGGGAAGCTAGGCTCGCTCCCTCTCTGCTGTCCCTCTGCTGGCAGGCAAAGTCCACTTTCTTCAAACAGGATGTGGCAATGGACAATAGTGTAGATGGTTTATTGGACATATTTATGGAGGATAGGTCTCTCTGGCTATATGCAACCTCCAGCTTCCAGGGGAAATAGGCCTCTCAGCACCAGTTGCTGGCAATGGTGATAACCATTGCCTTTGTGCTCTTCTTGTGGGCATGCCAGAGGCATCTGGTTGGCCACTGTGGGAAACAGGAAGCAGGATTAGATGGTATCTTGGTCTGATCCAGCAGGGTTATTTTCATGTTCAGTCATCAGGTGAGATTTCAGGGAGCCATGCAAGGGAAGGGCAGTACTGAGGCTGGTATTGAAGGGATGATGAGGCCTAAAATTATTGTGCAGCAAGTGAAATTTAGCATCAGCGATATGGGATGCTTTCTACTAGTTAAGTACAATGATCCACATAGACCAGTTGTGGCAAACACAAGTGGCGTAGGAAGACCATGTGGTAGTGCTACCACCACCTCTGAATATTCCCTGACTTTAAGCTGGAGGCACTTCAGAGCTACAGGCATTCTTGAGAGTAGGGAAGTAATACCTGTCAGCTCTGTTAGTCACCACTAGCCCAGACTCAATCCTGCTATTCCCAGTCTCCTCTCCTTAACTTGGGATATGGCTGAATATCCAGGCACAGTGGGTGAGGTTAGATCCTATGGCCAAGCAAGAACTTAATCAACTTCAGAGTTCACATTAAAAGGAACAGATTGATGAGCAGCATGCCTGACCACATGTGCTTCATATTGCAAAGAGCCTAGAATTGTTCATTGCTAAAGTAACATGGGAGGAAAATTTGGGGGTTCCTCCTGAAGCTAGCCACCTGAGGAATTGCAAGCCAAGCCAAAAGAAGTTCAAGCTTAAAAAATTCTCAAGAGAGCCTGCAAGTTCTGACCATGTAAAGTGAAATTTGAAGTAAATGTGGAGATTCTTCCTGAGGCAGAACAGATGAGGATTTTTGAGAGAAACCAAAAACATTGATAAAATTAGAGACATTTATTGTGGAGCAGAGGCTCCACATATCCCTACGTTGTCACCAGATTTTGCCAAATGCATTTGATGGAAATTTGATGGAGTTCCTTATCCAGTGAAATAACTAAAGAATTTTAAGGGAAATCAAAGAAGTGTGAAAAGACATGATATTTCTTACATCCTTAGGGAAGATTTCACTGCTTGGCGACAACTATATTGTGGAGTCCAACCAACCACAAGAAAAAAAATTGATGTAAAAATACATATCTGGCCATCACTATCTAAAAATTACCGTGGACCTGCGAATGCAGAAGTGACATCGCTGGGATTGATTATTAAGATGGCTAGAACTGCCATCTTCCATTGCATAATGCAGAATGAAATGCATTTCTATACTGTCCAATAGCCAAAGCTCTCTGGGTGGTTTACAAAAATTAAAAATCTTAAAAATACAATATTGTACATAATATAAAACCATTAACATACAAATATATATAAACAGACAGCACACACATGCGTGCACATACATCCATATCAGAACATTGATTAACATTTTAACAATCAAGAATAAGAAATCCCAGGACCCAATCAAAATTTTCTTCAGTTTCTTGTTGCCGCA
The DNA here is from genome assembly GCA_021292165.1 of Shinisaurus crocodilurus. Taxonomy (NCBI): domain Eukaryota; kingdom Metazoa; phylum Chordata; class Lepidosauria; order Squamata; family Shinisauridae; genus Shinisaurus; species Shinisaurus crocodilurus. Next base: position 144,473,369 of record CM037877.1, on the reverse strand, counting down.
TTTCTCTCATATTTATATATTATTTTGAAAAATGCAAATATATTTGTAATATCTATTAAACTTTAAATCAGTCGATCAACTAGAGTGTTATTACACAGACAAATGATGTAGTGAGGGCATCAGCTTAACACACATTCTCTGTGTTTGTTTCTTGTCATCATAAATAAACCTCAACATCTGTTGTCTTATAATTCAGGTCTAGTGGTTTACAAGCTACTGAACCTCAGGCGCCAAGTCACTTATCAACCTGATAATTACTTCTCCCATACTCATCTGACTTTCAAGTCAGTGTCTTCAATATTCCAGCCTTTGTCCTGTCAATGAAAGGTAGCTGCAGCTTCTTCCACTTCATCTTGGACTTAAGATATGTATGACAACGTGAAAGAAATCCATAAAAAGAGCCGTTCCAAATGAACATTACTCAGTAGAAAGTTAAAGGGCAATTATGAATTTGCTTGAGATTATAAAAGTAGTTAAGGAGAAAAATCAGGTCTATAAATCAATCATGTTTCAAGTACATGGGTTTTTACATATAGGGAGTTCTGCGGATTTTCATAAAGGAGCTAACAGCTCCAGCCATGATGCGATCCTTCCATTGTTGACACATACTAATGGACTCTTTTCATATGCTTCTCTTTCTCTGCTGGTAAGGAAATGGATATTTTATCTTCATGTTACAAAATGGGAAGCTTGGAAATGAGTCCCAGCCCCACAAAAAGTGTGTTTTGAATTTCAATAGAACTGTTCCAGTGTTTGAGAATGGCTTGTGGACTAGTTATGACTCACTCCATATACTGAGGCATGTTCTTATGATGGAAATACTTGCTGCTGATATTCTTGGCTGGTGATGTTTGTTGGAAGGGAAAGGAAGCTGACGTAGAGATGTAACACAAACTTCTAAATAGGCACATATGAGAATTTCATTCCTGTTCACAAATAATGTGATCACGTCCCTTTCGCAACCCCAAACATGAATACGAGCAGGAACACAATTCTTGGGAAATTTTTACAATTTCCTGAGCTTGCATTCACTTTTGAAAGTGTACGAATGTGCACATCCCCCTCAACCTCCCACTTTTTCATGCTTTAGCCTATGGGGGGAAATGTGCATTTTGGGTGTACACTTTTTAAATGCACATTTCCCCCATTTTTATTTTTATTTTAAAGATGTTTGGATACTGGAATACAAATGAGGCAAACTGAGCTTCGAGGAGATTTCGGAGAACCACAATGAACTTGAATATCACATATTCACCCATCCCTACAAAATGAGTGGATAATGGATGGTACATTGTAAGCATCACCCCCAGATAGTTTCTGGATGAGAACCGGCACCTAGTCTCAAATGGAAGGAGTTCTTTACAGAATGCAACGGTAGGGAGTGAGGTCATTGGTGCTTCTCTGCAAGCTTGCCATGACTTTCAGAGATGCTGAGAACCATGAGAAACATTGCCTGTTTGGACAATGTGGAAGGGGTGGGACAAAGGCTTGACATACATTATTGGAACCATCAATATGGCAAGCGGCTTTACAAGTTAGGACCATCACCCACCATGTGGAGCACTTACCATGAAGAGACTGTCTCAAGGGGCCACCATTTGATGATGGTAACATGTACATTAAAGTTTACTTTGTGACCTGTTCAGGAGTGGGTTTATCTAGATCTGCGACTTTGAGAAGGACAGCTTAACCCAGCCTTTCAACCTGCCACCCTTCATATACTGTTGGTTTTCAACTCCCAGCCAGCCAGCAATTGCCAAGAATGCTGGGAGACGTATAGTCAAAACAACTGGAGGGCACCAGGTTTGTTGAAGGCTGGCCTAACCACTCTGCTAAATGGCTGGAAGGGTACCCAGAAGATAAGCTAAAGGCTTCTACAAAGCTAGCAGATGTAAAAAAATGGTAGCAGGTAACATTTGGGTACCATTCTAGTGATGTCATGACAGAGATAATCAGGTCACAGAGTGCAGCTATTGCCCACATGAGCTATGAGATCTTCCTCCATCTACTGAGATTAATAATAATCTAATTCAGTGCAAGCAAAAAAGTATAGAAAATTCAACAGTGCTTCTCCCCTTCCTTCATATTGGTCATTATTTCATTCATACTATCATTCAAGTGCAATAAACATTATATACCATAACAACATATTACCACTATTATTTTGAAATATAACAACTCCAATTTTGAATTCAAAATTCTCATTTTGCACAGAAATTTTACCTCAACATTCAAAATTTGAGTACTTTAAGCATGTTGGGTTTTTATTATTATTATTATTATTAATTATCCATAAATAAGACTTGATTGGTTATTTTGGCAAGCATGAAATAAGCTGCCACCTGTCAAATCATATTCTATCTCAGTTACAATACTGTAAAATACGTATCAAAGGGCTGATCCAGGGCTGATGTGTGAGGATTTTGTTGGGGGGGCGGAAGTCCAGTGAACATGCCAGGCTCAACCCCCCTGAACTCTGTCCCTCCTACCTGTTTCCCTGGCTCTACTCATGTTCTCGGCGGACTTCCAGGTTCCCAGTGGTACACTTTTAAAGTAGAAATTGGCGTAAGATATGTCAAAAACGGCAGCAATTTGCGCAAGTTACGCAAATTGTGGCCACTTTTCTTACACCATTTTTTACATTAAAAATGTACCACTGGGAACCTGGAAGTCCGCCGAGCAGCTCGGGTGACGCTCACTTTTGGCTTAGCTCAGCAGGTGCAGTGGCAGCACTCACCGAGAACCCTGCGAGTCAGGTGGTGGGTGGATCACCCACCACTACCCATGAGTACACCTTGCCTTGTATGGGTAGCACCCATGGGATTCCTGTTTGTGGAGCAGCATGGACAGGAGAATTTTTCTTGAAGAAAAGTTTGCCTTCTCCTTCCCATGCATTTTTGTGTGCCATTCTCCAAATACATGCAGTTTTTTCCACAACTGTGCCTAATATACGCATTATTATTTTTTGCAAATAATTTTCCTAATATAATGCATTCTAATGTTATTTCCACTAACATAAAAAAATTTCTATGCATTTTTGACTGGAGAACTCCATTGCAAAATTGGGAGACGTGTGAATTTCAAAGGAGAGCTGGCTTTCGGTTTGTGTATTGGTTTGAATGTGAGAAATTAGATAGGTTTGCATTAAAAGGTAAACTGAACACCTTTTTAACCCCATCCTACCTATAGTGCTATTCAGGTGTTATTCCCCTACATGTTCAAAGAACATGTGGAGAGGTGCAGGGCTGCATGCACTGGCTTTTTTGCAATGTTCCTGTTCCCTATAGCTCCATACCAACCTTCCCACACTGAGTGAGAAGCTATGAATGGGGATTATTATTTGCATGTCCAACTGAACATGCTTAGAACCCTCCACCCACTTTTTGAGAACCCCCCTCCTCCCGCACACACCACAGCTCACCCCATTCAGTAGGGTCTCCTGGCTTTCTCTGTAGCATTTTCAGGAGGCTAGAGAGGCTGCCATGGAAAGGAAGGGCCAGGGAGATACACCAGCACAGTTGATCTAGTGTAAATCAGGATCGAACCCTTAGAATGTGTGGGGGAACTGAGGCTCATGCTGGCTCAGCTTGTCTGAGCGTGGAAAGCTAAGCAGGGTCAGGCCTGGTTATTACTTGGACGGGAGACCCCTCCTCTAGTTTCCTGCATTGAGCAGGGGGTTGGACTCGATGGCCTTGTAGACCCCTTGCAACTCTATGATCCTATGATAACATGCAAGGGTTTTTTTCTTTAGTATGTTCCTACGGAAAAAAGGACAGGTTTGAGCCATAACACTGCGCGTGTTTTACATGGGGAAGCGATTTCTTTCACATTCCTTTTTCTTTCACCCCCCCCCCCATGAAATGCTTCCCCATTAAGGCAAAAGCCATATGTTTGATGGCCATGGTATTAAAGAAGAAAGAGACAATACTAGGCAATTGGCCTGATTAAAAGTTCTTGCCATGAGGAGTTCATAACCATTCTGTTGTGTTTCGATCCTAGGCATCATAACACCATGGTTCCAATAACCATATACACAACATATTCTAATTTCCTAAGGATCCTTCCTCTGTTTTTGATTGAAGTCTAAAACTATTTATTAGCCCCAGTGGCAGATTCCAATTTTAATTCCATTTCTCTTCATTCTATTTCTGTGGGAGCACATTAACGTCTTTAGTTGTAGCATCTGCACATAGATTTTATTATTCCATTAGTTTGCCCCGATGTGAATTTCATTCTGTGATGTTGTTCAAGGAACTCTTTTTTAATGAGAAAGCAAAAACAAAAAAAGAGAGGGAGAGAAGGGGGGAAGGGAAAGGATGGGAGAGAGAGCATGGGAGAGAGAAGGAAAAAGGACGAGATCATGTTGATTGGCATATATTAGAGGAGATATATTTCTATTAAGGGTTTATACAGTTTTTGTTTCAAAAGTAAATGAAATTCGGCACAGGCGCTGAGGAATCACAAGCATACATTTCTAAAACACTTACCAGTCTGTTATGCCTCCACCCATCCTACCCCCCACCCCAAGGAATCCTGGAGCTTCCTGAGTAGGGATGTCCCAAAATCTCAATGGGGGTGGAAGTGGGGGTGAACTCACCCCTGCTCATCCCCCCCAAGCCCCACGGCACTCACCTTCTCCCCGGCTCAGCTTTAATTACAATCTAATAGACCTGACATAAGAGAAAAAAATGGATGAGGAGGGAAGATGAAAATAAGAAAATTGTGAAACGAATTCTAAATTCTGTCCAGCAATTTGCAGACATTTTCAGTGGGCACATGCTCATGCTCACAGTTGGGGCTTTGAACAGGGCATGCTCACATGCTTTGCGAGCAAAAATGAAATTCTCATATATCCCTAATGTGGGTTACACTGTCCCATCTCTCCATTCTGCTGTATGTGTAGATCCAGCCTCAGAAGGAGTTCCAAATGCATCCATATGTTTCCAATGTGCCTCATTTCTTAAAAAAAATAATCTTCCCTTTGGTTGCCACAGTTCTGGAAGAAATAGTTACACTCAGCTCCTGAACTGTTTGCATTGTCTCTTTCAAGCAGCGAAGGGGAACAACAGAAATTAAATACTGGAGTAGCATTGGTCAAGTGTGAACTAGTATATACAGGAGCACATATCTAGCAGTAAACCAGTGGTAAAGCACCAATGCAAATGCAGCCTGAGTTAACATAGATCTGCTACTGGTGAAATGTGAATCCTTTATTGGATAGGGCCAAAACAACCAGTGATTCCTTTTGTGAAGTTAAAAGAGTTTTTCATTGTTCCAGATATTTCCTTAGTGACAGAAGTTGTTCTGCCAAAATCAACACATCATTTCTCCCACTGTAAAATGTCAAAGTGGCATGCTGTGTGACAGAGCATACATTCAACGCACTCTCCAAGTATGAGTAAATCACTTGTATTAGCTGGAAGTGTGTGCACTTTGATAATCATTTAACACTAATGAACAAGATCATGTTGATTCTTTAACTGGTTGGAGTATTTATATATAAAGGAACATTAAGTCATCTGGTAGTTATCCTGAGGTATTAACATGAGAAACAGTGCTGCCTATGATGACTGAACGTAACCATATGATAATAACTACTGAGCTGCAGTGGCAGAGGGAAAACCAAACTGACATTTCAGCACTTTCAACATGACATTCCTGAAGGAGAATTATGATGCTCAGATGCCTTAGGGGAAAGGTTTTCTGAGCAATGCCCACTTCTTGCATCAGGGCAGTCTGGCATTGGGCATACTAACTGAGGAATCATACAGATGTTATGCTTCCCAATGTGAAGACATATCTCATTATACTTACATTTCCCAAATTTTTAATAAATTGGACACCATCCCCCCCCCCCCCGGATTAATACTGGTGGCAGACTCATGAAAAGATATGAATGCTCAAGAACAAAACAATGCTCAAGAACAAAACTGTTTTAATAATACTGTTTTCTAGAATCCCAGTTTCCCTTTTCCCTGTTAGCCAGGCTTGGGGATTGACCATGTCTTCTGATCAAGGGCGATACTACAGGGGTTCCCCTGTTCCCATAAGCTGAAATGCTGGTTGCATCAGGAAATCCTCTTGGAGGAGGATGCAATGCTCATAGTATACATTCTTGACAAAAAAATGGGGGGGCCATTGTGGCATGATGGGGCTCTGAAGGGCATAAAGTGTTGCATATCTTCAACGTGGCGGCTGAATTTTCCAACATTAACCCCCCTCACAGTACACAGCTTGGGCATCAGTGTATGCCATGGAATTCCCTTCCCCCGGCCACGTGCAACTGTGGGCGGGGAGAATTTTGCGCGTGGCGGAAAGGAGAGTGAGACCACTATGGGGTGATCTCACCCTCCAATAGGATACAAGGGTGGAGCGTGCAGGACCGTTATTAGGCCCGCATGCCCACACTCTGGGCTCTTTCTTTTGCAGCTGCAGAGAAAGAAGGATCACCAAGCAGCTACACATTCCGAAGCGCCCAAGGACGAGTGACTGGTTTGATTACAAGGGGGTGTGGGCACCTTTTCCTGCTGCTTTCCCTGGGGAATTATTCAGCCTCTACAGGCCCTGTCTTTCCCCTGCAATAGCCCATTAGCTGTGGCCCTGCAGCACGGCTGTGCCTGGGCTCGCTTGCCATCGGGGATCCTTCAGCCTCTACAGGCCTGTGTAAAGGGTGCTTACCTTGGCAGCAGCCCTTCTGGCAACATTACCAGCGGCTTCTAGCCGCTCACTGTGCGTTGCGGGCGAGGCCAGCTCCCGCCCGAGGCCCGTTGTGTCTCCTGGGGTGGGTTACTTCCCACCCCAGAATACAGCTCCTTGAGCAGTCTCATGGGTGTCCTTGCGTGCCAGGACATGTGTTTCGGTGTGGCCATACACCCCCCCCCTCCTTCTCTCTGTAAAGGATTGAAGCTTATCATCCACCAGGCCTTTTTTCCAATACGTTTGCATTGGTTCTGCCTGTTGATTGCATGCCCCCCCCCATTTATGTTGTTTGGGCCTCATGGCCTGCCTTAACAGGCACAGCCTTTTTACTCTGTGCCTGGGGCCTAGTTGGCCCAGACCTCCTGTCAGGGATCAGGCCTGTGTCCAGCCAGGCTGGGTTTCCTCCTGGTAGGTGCGGCCTTGTGTTATTACTGGGGCCTTGTGTCCTGCTCGGGCCTTGCAGCCCCGCCTTCTCTGAGTGGCATTTCTGCTGTATCTGGGCCTGATTTGCCCAGGACTCCTGTTATTTGGCCCCCTGTTGTGAAATAGGGCATCTCAAAACAACAACAAAAACCCTAGGTGCCTTCCTGTTGGGCTGGTAAGGCCTCCTTCTCTTGCACTGGAGCAGGTAATTTAAATATTAAAAGAAGACTTTTCTTAAGACCTTGCCTCTTTCTTAATTGTTAAAGTTATATTCCAGACCCTTATTGGTTCTGGTGGTAGATTTGCTTCGCTTGCAGGGGCTTTTGCCTTGTTCTACACCTAAGGGTTGGTTTACACACACACCTTTGTTTTATACCGTACAGGGTTGTTGTGTGGATAACGGTTAGGGAGGACTACGTGAGCTGCCTCAGGTCCCTTGCAGGAAAACAAGCAGGATACAAATACAGTACATACATTAGGCCTTCATTCTGACATATGTGGTTTAACATGCTGGTCAGCCTAACAGGGTTGTTGTGTGATAATGTAGGTGAAGCGCTTTGCTTACTCAAAGTACTGATATAAGCCTGTCCCTGACTCTCAGCCTACAGGGTTGTTGTGAGGATTACATGTAAGGGGAATTGTGTAAGCCACCTCGGGTTCCTTGCAGGAAGGCAGGCGGAATACCAGTACAATACTACATAATGCCTTCCTTTTGTAATAGGGGTTTGTATGCTGGTCTACCTCACAGGGTCAGTGTGCGATAAACTATGTGAAACACTTTGATTGCTTGAGTACCGAATCAAGTGAATTAAAGAATTATCTGGATTCTAGTTGATTGCCATTGCTCAGTAGGTAGATGCAGTTCCTACATTAGGCCTTCATTCTGACATACAGAGTTTACACCCTGGTCAACCTGACAGGGTTGTTGTGTGTTAATGTAGGGGAAGCGCTTTGTTTACTTTAGGTATGGATACAAGCCAGTCCTTGACTCTCAGCCTACCCTGCCTTGCAGGGTTGTTGTGAGGATGATATGTAAGGGGAATTGTGTGCACCGCCTCATGTTCCTTGCAAGAAAGCAGGCGGGATACCAGGACAATACTATATAATACCTTCCTTCAAAGAGGGGGTTTGCATGCTGGTCTACCTCACAGGGTCAGTGTGTGATAAAGTATATGAAACATTTTGATTACCGGTACTTCAGTACTGAAACAAATGAATTAAAAAATTATCTGGTTTCTAGTTAATTGCCATTGCTCAGTAGGTAGAGCACCTGCTTTGCCGGCGTCCTCTTGTTCAATCCTCAGCATCTCTAGGAGGGTTTTGGAAACAATTCTACCTACAATCATGGAGAGCCGTTGCCAGCTGGTAATACTGAGCAGAGTGGGCTGATGTGCTGGTGCCCATAATTTTCTGTAAGCTTTCTAATTTTTATTATTTAGGAATTGGTTGCCTCCCAAAGGGACATGATAGCAGGAAGAAAGACGGGGTGTGCCCCCAAGCAGTTGGTTGTGGCTCTATGGTTAAACACCGGCTTGTATGCCGGGGGTCCCAGGATAGGTTCCCAGCATTTCATTGGGGGGCTCCTGCCTGGGAACCCGGAGGGCCATTGCCACTCAGTGTCAGTGGTAGTGGGCTGGACGGCCTAATGGTCTGACTCAGTTTATCCGGCCAGAGGTGTGCTGGCGTGTTCATTTCAATGGAACTTATGTCTGCCTTCTTAGTTTTTAAATGGCCTTATGTATTAGTTAGAATGCGGTGACATACGCCCACCTGAATCCTGCTATTGCTTCACTTATGGTTTTTTATAATGGCCGAGTCATTATTCACATTACTTATTTCACTGCTTCCTGCATAGCCTACCAAGTCAATGTTCTGTGCTGGCACGAGCAATTTTATCATGCCGAGCCATGCTGGGAGTTCTGATGGCAGTTTTATTTGCAAGTTGGTTGGCCCTGATCCATACGCCCTGCTAGTTAGTACCTGATGGCTGAGTGCAGCCCTTCCTTTTTACCTATTCCCTTGGCTGTCTGTGCCTTACGATGTCTCTGTCCATTTCGGGGTTTTGTTCCCTACCATGCCATCTAATACCATGTGTTTTCTTTTTGGCTGTTTTCCCCAGTGCTCACAAGCTGTGGGTCTTCCAGGTAGTTTGTGTTTGTCTGATCTCGAGACAACATCCGGATCTGCAGTGGTGTTCCTGTTGGTCCGTTTGCTGTACGATTTTCATCATCTATTTCTTCCCGCAGCGAACAGTCGTGAGTCCCAATGCTCTTAAGCCATGTGATTTATCAGGTAGCCGAAGCTTCTTTCATCATTTCATGACAATTTCAGACTGGTAAGTGTGGGCGGTCTTGCCTTGTGTGTTTTGGTTCTGTCCTGGAACGTCCAGAGCTTATATCCATTTTTAGTAGGTTTTAAGGGCTCAACTCTTAACAAGGGAGACTTATAGCTGCCTTTCATTGCAATGGGCTGATAACAAAGGAGAATCACGGAAATATGAGTATACAAAAAAAGTGTGAAAACACCACCGTGATGAAACTTTCTTTTATCTTTTTAAACAAAATTTTTACAACTTTTTAACAATACATGTTCAATCATTATATTTAAACTTTCTTTTGTCTATTTTTTGGAATTTTTAACATTTTTTTTTTTTTTACAACACATATTGATTTAATATTTATATAAACTTTAAAAACTTTTCAATAATCAAACTTTACAAACTGTTCACTAACCATGCTGTAACACAGAGTATACATCATGTATAATTATATTCAATGGTAATCACCCCCTTATCTTTCAGGAGTTTAGCATCCACCAAACTTGCTGTATTCTTATAGAGTTAATGAAAACCTTCCTTAGTTTTTTCTTTGTCTTCATGGAGTTGCTACAGCCTTTACTCTTTATTTTTTGAGATGGCCTTCAAGTGAGCCTTCCTCTCCGTTTTTTCTTTCTGAGTGGCTTAAAGCATTATTTTTCCTTGGAATGGTTTCCAGAAGCCTGATATTCTCCGTATCCTCACTTGTTTTTTCCCCCAACAAGAAACCGGTTTGGACTTCTTGTTTCGTGCAATATTTGCCTTTCTCAAGGGTTTCAAGGATAGTCACGGGCATGTTAAAAATTCCAAAAAATAGACAAAAGAAAGTTTAAATATAATGATTGAACATGTATTGTTAAAAAGTTGTAAAAATTTTGTTTAAAAAGATAAAAGAAAGTTTCATCACGGTGGTATTTTCATTGCAATGGGGCTTATGAATGTATTCTGTGCATTAAGCTGGAGGTGCATTCTTAGAAAATATGTGCAGCAGGTCGTTAATCTAGTCCCAAGTTTATTTGCATGATACATTATATTTATTTCATCTGCCGCATTCTACTCACTATGGAGCTTGGGTTTACTCTTGGGCCTCACTTATCAGCACTGTCAGTTTTATCTAATCCTCTGGCCTGTATATGGTGTTGGTAATGTTCTTTATTGCCTACTCGGTTGGCAGCGGGTGGGCTGTCCGGTGTGGTTACGGTATGGCTGGCCTAGGAGGCATGGGTGGCAACCCATGCCCTAGGCCTGCCACTGGCCCATACTTTATTTTGGCCATAGAAGCATATAACTCTGAAGGGGTTAATTCCATTCCTGCAGCTATTGGGTTCTGGTACCCCATATAGTTCTGGGACTTGATAATGACTTGCGTTCAGCCTCATTGTTATTTAATTTGATTTTGGTTCCCATGCCTTGCTTGAATTTTGGGTAGCAAGCAGTGTTGTCGATGGAAAGTAACCAGGGGGACTTTACTTCAAGCATCCTCTCTCGGCTACATGCCTCCTACAGATGGGGGATGGGGTCCTGTTTTATGTTACTTAATGCTTCTCATAGAGCGACCCATGTCCCAGTATAATTGGCTTTGCCCTCCAATTTTCTGGCACAGGCTGCCTCGGGGTGCCAGCTATAGGTGGGCGAGGCTCATATTCCTGTTAATGTGGGAAGGGCCCAATTTCATATTTGCCTTCCTGGGAGACTGCTCAGGGTATCAGCACGTTAGTATTCCTGAGCTGTGGGCGGTAATCCCTTGCCTCTACGGCAGTGCTTCTCAATTATTTTCTGTCATGCCCCCCTAGGAAGAAGAAAACATTTCGCGCGCCCCCGCGCGACTGTAAATAGTATCATTTGTCTATAAAATTGTTATAAGTACACCTTAAAGCAGTGATGGCAAACCTTTTTGAGCCCGAGTGCCCAAACTGCAACACAAAACCAACTTATTTATTTCAAAATGCCAACACTGCAATTAAACCTGAATACTGGGGTTTTAGTTTAGTAAAAACAACTCATACAGTTGTCTGAACTAATTAACATATTTTGTCTTAAGAAGAAAAACACAATAACAGGGCTTTCAATGATACAAACAGTTTTTTATTGAAAAAAACATCAACTCAATTTTTTTAAATAGTACTACATTGTACACATAGCCTGAAGGTAATTTAGGGGGAAAGAGGGGGGGATTGTGAAGAAGCCAGGGAGAATGTGGGGAAAGGAGGAGGAGGTGCTGGCTAGGAGGGAATGAGGTGGCTGGGGGGCAAGAATGAGGCGGCTGCATGGGAACGCATGGCAGGGATGTAATACGAGCCTTACCTGGGCTCTTCCGATCGTTCCTGCGGCGGCCCGATCTCACTCTTCTGAGCGGCGTGGAGCGTTCTCTGCGCCGCTCAAGCTGCTGCCGCCGCTGCCCGTCACTCTTCTGAGCAGCGCGGAGCATTCTCCGCGCCGCTCAAGCTGCTGCTGCCGCTGCCGCCGCCGCCGCCGTCGCCGCCGCCCGTCACTCTTCTGAGCGGCGCGGAGCATTCTCTGCGCCGCTCAAGCTGCTGCTGCCGTCCGTCGCTCTTCTGAGCGGCGTGTTCTCCGCGCCGCTGAAGCCGGCTCCGCCTCTGGACCCGCTGTCGCAGCCCGTCGCGTCATGCCCTGTGCGCTGGATCCCCGCGCTCTGTTTTTGGCGGCGGGGGGGGGGGAACCAGGGCAGCAACAGGACTTAAACAGCCCTGTTGCCCTGGTTCCCCCCTGCCAAAAACAGAGCGCGGGGATCCAGCGCGCAGGACAAGACGTGACGGGCGGCAGATCTGGCGTGCAGGACATGATGCGACGGGCAGCGGTGGGTCCAGCGCGGCTGGCACGGAGGCAGCAGGTAGGCCCGTTGTCCCCGTCCGCCGCATCACGGCCTGAGCCCTGGCGCGCAGCATGACGCTGCCTCACGCGGGCCTACCAATTGGTTTGGCCAATCAGGCGCGCCCCCCTTTACGGAGCCTCGCCCCCCCCAGGGGGGCGCGCCCCACTATTTGAGAAGCACTGCTCTACGGCATCATTTGGGGTCTCTGTTGCCATAAGCACGTTTCCTCTTCTAAGTCTCCTTTTAGGTGGCCCTAGGCAGTGCCTTATCCTGCTTTCCTCTAAGGAAGCAGGAATTTTCTTGAGAAGGCTTCAACTGTTTTGGCAGTGCAAGGATTGTTTGCAACTGCATAAGTATAAGCCAACCTATGTGCTTCCGCAGACTGTTTGGCCCAGATTGCTGCTTGCGTCTGTGGCAGTTTTTTGCATGGGCTTTGTAGTCATAGCTAGGCATTGCTTTATGCACGCTCGGTTGTCACAGTGCAGCACATTATAATTCCTATCTGCCGGCCGTGAAATCCAAGCCACACATTGGGGTCTTTTACAGTCCCTGTCTATGGGGCTCCTCCTGCAGCTCCCTAGCCCAATAGAAGGATCATGTCTGGGGCCCCTTGCAGGCTCGGGAATTGTGTCGAGCTTTTGTTTTATCCGCTCTCTCTTAGGGAGATGCGGTCTACATTAATGGAACTCTTACCGGACATTGGTATGGTTCAGGCCTGGGACCTGGATCCTTTTACGGACACCTTCTTTCCAAGGCTTCCGTTTCCATAATTATTCAGCAGGCTCCCAATTCGTTTTTCCATGAGGCCACTGGAGTGGTGGGCAGCTGCCATGTGTGCCCACGGCAACAGCTTTGGCCAATTTGAAATCTGGGCCCAGTCAGGGAGCTCCGTGTATTCCCTGCACCATAATTGCGATTGCACATGAGAGCAACATCCTTTTCTTCAAATAGACTGGAGTGGCTGCATTGCAGAAACACGATATGAACTGAGTGCTGCCCACATTTTGTGATTATCCTGATCAACAATATTGTGTCTGTGGCCATTGCATGGGCAAGGCCAAGATTTTACCTTATGCACACTCTTGAGAGGTGCAGTGTTGATTAAGAAACTCCTGTCAGCCATTCAGTGCTGTATAAGGCAAGTGCCTAGAGCATTCTACGGTCATCAGTATCTTCTAGACGGTTGCTGCTCTGAATTTTTCTTGCAGACAGTGTCCAGGCAGTGTGTCGTGGCACTCTTAAGCATATCAATTGTATGTACACGAATTGCCATGATTGGTGCTGCTGTTTTCATTTCTGTCTTTTCAGATTCCCGGAGTGGAAGGAGGTCGGCTTGTGTCCTTGTGTTCTGGCACTGTATGGTATTTGGACGGTGTGGAGAACTGATAAGTCAGGCCTTGGATCTCAGCTTGGGATCGGTCTACTGGCTGCACCCAGTGCTTGGGTCAGCGTGCAATGCAGCAGCAGAACCTCCTATCCACGTTATTCTGGTCTGGCCTGGTTGGCCTGCCCCCGCAAGTGCTGGTAGTGCATTTGGGGGAAAGCGATTAGGCGTGCTTACGGGCATGGCCTTGATTTTGCAAGTGTCTGCGGACCTTGCTGTGATTCATCAGAGATGGCCTAGTGTCCAGATTCTCTGGTCCCACATCTTGCCACGATGCTGTTGAAGGGATACTGTCAATCCCAGTGGCCTGAACAAGGCTTGGCGGAAGGTGAACAGAGCAATCTGTAGGAGCCTTGGAGGGAGAGGCATTGTGATTCCTCATCCCGAGATATCCTTGGCTCGGAGGGAGCTGTACCGACGGGGTGCATTTGTCCGAGGTTGGCAATTTTATTTTTCTTCAGGATCTGCGAAGGGCCCTCCTGGAGGTAGTTTCTGCCAGGTGGGGGAGAAGAGACTTAGCTTAAGCACGTCTCTCTCTGTGGCTAGTAAGTGCGGGAATAGGCAGTGGGGTTAGGGTTTTGGTGATCATCCAATGGCACTGTTCAGGTGGCTGGCGAGACCTGGCTGTATCTCAACGCTTGCTGAGTTTCGTGGCTCAGTGGGGGGAAATACGGCTCGCCAGTGAGGATGGCTTACATCACACGGATCGGTGTTCTGTGGCACCGTGAGGTGGGGACTGTGAGAAAGCCTCCCAGCACCCAAGAGGGTGTTAAACTGGGAGGGTGGCGAAGTGCTGCACCACCCCCCGGGTTTGGATGTATCTGCCCGGGATACCTCACTGGCCAATGGCCAGTTTTAGCTAGTACCCGCACTTTCACCCTTTGCAGATCTTGATTAATAAAATGTGGCCCTTTATTTACACCATATACTTGTCTCGCCTCTTCTTTTCCCCTTTTACGCGTGCAAATTACACTGCACAGATTTATGTCTTTGGTTCCTGCATTTCATCCCTAGCCTTGATAGAGAAACGATCGAGGCAGAAGGACAAGGATGCCTCTTGAAAGCAACACATTCACCCAATTAATTTCATAGTCTGAAGGACTGAATGCATTTCTAGGCCACCTTTCCAAAGTGCTCAACATAGCTTACTTACATAAAGCAGGAAACAGAATTAAAACAAACTCAAAGGAAGATTTGAACAATAATGGCTAAAAGCAGCCAATAAACAGACAAGCTTTCCAAAGCCTCTGGGCTGCAGCAGGAACGACCCTGCTCCTGTCTGCCAGAGTTCTTAATAGTGACGCTGTCAGACAGTATCCGAGCACAGCCCAGAAATCAAATCCAGCAGGCTCATAATGCTAGCCTCAATGCGAGGCAGGCAAGCAGTATGAGCCTCCCACTCATCATTTAATCCAAGCCAGAGAGGAACTTAAACCTGGTCTCCCCCCCTCCCCATGTCCCCAGCCCATCTAGCCACCTCCCACCTCAAGGTCCAATCCCGTTACCATTCTTGTGCTTCTCAGTGATGGCAAAAGGAATGGAGGAAATGCTCTTTCTATCATGAGCGCTAGTTAGACCAGATGGATGAACGAAGGCTGTCCGGTCTCAGTGCCTTTCATTTGGGACCTCGGAATACTTAAGGCAGTTTCCCCTTTGCCTTTAAATGGGGAACTTTACAATAATAATGCTACAATCCAAGCAAGATAGGGAAATAACACGCAAATAGGAATAGGTGAGAATTTTGTTCCCATTCAGTTTTGATAAGAATTTACCAAAATTCACAAAGTTCTCCACATTTGGGACACACAGAACTGGAGCTTTTATTTTATTCTTTTTTAAAAAAATGAATGTGAGAAAAACCAAACCTGACTGATTTGTCCATCCAGGTCCAGGGCTTTGCATGCTTTGCTCTTAAAAGTCTGGCTTTGAATCCCTGTACATTCAGTCAAATTAGTGCTTAATAAGGCTTGCCCCCAAAAAAAGAAAAAAAAAGAAAGAAATCTGACAGCCTCCTTTTTAATATAGCAGGTTCAGTATAGCTATCTAGCAGGGAGGTACAAGATGGTCTTCTCCAGGCTGATAACAGCTGTACCTATTGAATTTGGCTAGTGCAGATGGGTGAGAATTTTGTTTCTGTTCATTTTTGATAAGGATTTACCAAGATTTGTAAAGTTCTCCATATTTGGGAGAGAAAGAACTTGAGATTTTAATTACTGTGGTCCTGGTTATTATTTTTTAAAGTAACCACAATAGCTTCCCTTACATTATTAGATTCATAGATCATAGAGTTGGAAGGGGCCTACAAGGCCATCGAGTCCAACCCCCTGCTCAGTGCAGGAAACTAGAGGAGGGGTCTCCCATCCAAGTAATAACCAGGCCTGACCCTGCTTAGCTTTCCACACTCAGACAAGCTGAGCCAGCATGAGCCACAGGCCTGTGTGTGTGTGTGTGTGTTTGCAACTTAATTTTGATTATATCTAAAGTTAGTGCTTTGAGCCCCATTGTAAATATTCTGCCCTGCTAAAACCTGAAACTGGACCGCTGGGTTCAGCATGCCTATCTCCACCCCAAAGCTGCGTCCCTGTCACATAGCTGTCATGCACCTATGTGCTGCCACAGCTCTGAAATGTTCTTGTGGAGCATCTGTGCAAATATACCAAAAGAGGAACCATAATGTTCACTGCACTGAAAAAACTTTACGTGAGGACAAAGTCAAATTAGAATGAGCCTTGGGGTTCATCACAGACCCAAAAGCAGTGGAAGTGAGCTGGGGAAATGAAGCTTCAGTTAGATGAGGCAAATTGCAATGACATCTCAGGCTATGATAAATTACCTTTCAATGTGGCAAAATGAATTCCCTGACTGTACTACACAGTCAAAGTTATCAATCATTGTATGTGCAAGGCTATTTATGAAGTTGTTTTTTTTAAATCAGGTTGAAGGCAAATCAGACCAAAAGTAGCACAAAGCTACAAGAAGGATTATGATGGTGTCCAAACGTTAATAATTAATTTAGCATGGGAGCCCTCTGATCCTTTCTTAATTGGACTTAAAGTTCTTCTTGTAGTTAACAGTATGAGAGTGGATGTTTACAGAAAAGTTCTTAACGGATAGAACCTGAAAAAGGAACAATGTGGGTGTGGAACCCTCTGGATTTAGAGATGTCCAGAAATGTTCAACAAGCAGTCAAAACATTAAATATTATTTGTTCTCTTCAAGTTCCAAGGCCAATTGGGTTTCACCTGTTTGTTCCTATAAAGCTGCTGATTCTGACCTTTCTCCTCCGTCTGAACACCTTGTTGCTCCAGCACGGGACAAGGCTCTCTTAGATGACGCATCCTCACTTTCCTCCAGACCACCAAGCCTCACAGAGTTACTCTCCCCATCTCTACCTTATGGAGTGTCAAAAATTGGGGATGTATGAGAATTTCATTTGGATTAGAATCATAGAACCATAGAATCACAGAATCATAGAAAAGTAGAGTTGGAAGGGGCCTATAAGGCCATTGAGTCCAACCCCCTGCTCAATGCAGGAATCTGAGTCAAAGCATCCCTGACATGGCCGTCCAGCTGAACCTTGAATGCCTCCAGAGGGGGAGAGCCCACCACCTCCCTAGGTAGTTGGTTCCATTGTCTTATTGCTCTAACAGTCAGGAAATTTTTCCAGACATTTAGGTGGAATTTGGATTAATTTATGATATGCATGGTTACTTAGAAGTATGTCTCTATGGTTCAATGGGCTTTCTCTGTTGTATGTGTGTTGAGCATTGCAGCCTAAAACCCCAGAGAGAGAGAGAGAGAGAGGAGAGGAGAGGAGAGGAGAGGAGAGGAGAGGAGAGGAGAGGAGAGGAGAATCATCTGCCTCTGGTTTTAGGGTCCTGTTCCATCACCTCTATTCACCCTCGGTGGAAGTTGCCAATTGCATGTATGACTCAAGAAGTGACCTGGGCAGAAAAGCAAGGGTGTTTCTCCTGTGATGCAGGCCAATTCTAACTCTTTCAAACCCCAAAAGTAAACTTTGTGGGTCATAAACTTTGAGATGGTTCTATCTTTATAGGCTGCTTAGAAACAACAACAACAACAAATAACAACAACAACAACAATAAATAAGTTAACCGTGCCTCTAATCAGAAGTTCAGCAAACTCAATCCTGCACTAATGGAAGGAAGTTGGTATTCCTACCCACCATACATATGTGCCTTTTTCTAATTTGAGTATAAATGCTGTGAAATATGAACTAAGGAAATGAGGAATAGCCTCAAATTATATCTGATGGAATGAAATGAGGATTCCCCCCCCCCAAAGCCCCAAGGTTTAGAATAAATCAGGGAAATGTTGCATTTTAGTAAATTTGCCATGGAATCATTATGATTAAATAACAATTGGATATTTAATTAAACGGGCTGTTGATTAACACATTATTTGTTCTAATTAAAAAGGTCATTTGCTCTTGCACCATATGGTGATTCATTGTTATCACCATTGGCTGATGTCTCCCTCCATCCGACAGGGATGTGCTTTTGCCCCACACACCATCTGGCATTAGATTTCCCAGCACAGCACTGTCATGGGCTTGACAAGTACATAATTCAAAGTTTGCAGAGGTGTGATAGTTTCTTATTTATGCCAAATGTTCAGAGAGCAAGACCACTGATGTTCTGGTTCCCCCCTCCAGCTGAAGCGCTGGAATCAGAAATTATAAACTAAGGTATATGCAGGTGAAGCTGTTAGATAGCAGGAGCTAATTTAGTCTCTAAGTGATGCTTTTAATGAACCTGAAAAAAGTTTGTTACATTACTGAGAGAAAAATGAAATCTTATTGTGACAACTCAAAAAATGGAACCTGAGTATCTAGCTTCCCTACCCACTCCAGAATGTCCAGTGGAATGTATCCCTGTTGTTTTTTTTAACATGCCCTATGTTTCACTGTCCCCCCACTACATAATTGGTGGTCTCTGGTCGAGGAGGATGAAACACATAACTTCTTGACATCAGGATGGGGAAAAGTTCTGCTAGATGTTATGGAGGGGCATCTTGGTTTGCCTGGAGAGAAAGAGAAGCAAAATCATTCTGTACTTGTCAAAGGACCACAGTTGATCCTGGTTTGTTTTAATATGAATAAGCCACAGTTACCTGAGTGGGAGCATAATAGAAAACAGGTTTATTCAAAGGTGAAAGGCATCAATTTCTTCCTCTTGCATGTGTGTGAAGGAGAGGGGAAGAGTCCGAGAGCCCAAGGTTCATGGAGCCCTTTCCTACATGAGTCTTTTTGTGCCCACTAGGGACATTAGATTAGGAATGCTGAGAATTCATTCAGTTCACATTTCGATGTGACCTTACCAAATTTGAATTTCCCGGACCTGAACTGGGCCAGAACTGGAATGCAGTGAGATCGGATGTCAAAATCCATACTTTTCTGAAGTCTGTGATGCAGTTCACACACACACACACACACACACACACAGTGTACATTTTAAACTTTGCATACAAAACGTGTATATATTTTTTAAAATGTGCATGGAAATGTTTTATTTTATGAAAAATGCTTGCAAAAATGCATACATCTGAAAAAGTGTGCATAAAATGTGTACATTTAAAAAAAAGTTTACAAAAACGTGTATTTTGAAAAATGTGCATGAAAATATGGACAATTTTATTGTACAGATGAACAACAACCTTGCAATCAGATGCAGAAATAGGATGGAATGAACTTAGCATTGGAAAAATGAGAACTTGAGTGAAAACAAGCTTAACAGATTCACCCATCCCTACTCTGATATGAGCAATAGGACTTAACCCAAAACAACAGTTTATATCCATTTTGATTAAATGTTTATTCCCTGTTTGTATGCGATGCCACATTTAACATTTTATACAGAATTTTTCAGTTGCTTGTCTCCTCAGCCAGCCACTTCAGCACTGCATGGTGAATTAACATGATGTTGCACTGTTTTGGTGGCCTAAAAGAAATGTATAATATTTTAATTATCCAAGTGATAGCTTCTATTTATTTTTTATTTTATTTTTATTATTATATTTATACCCCACCTTTTTTCCTGCAAGGAACCCAAGGCAGCTTACATAGTCCTCCTCCTCTCCATTTTATCCTCACAATAACCCTGTGTGGTAGGTTAGGCTGAGGGTCAGTGACTGGCCCAAAGTCACCCAGTGAGTTTCATGGCCGAGCGGGGATTAGAACCTGGATCTCCCAAGTCCCAGTCCAACACTCTCACCACTATGCCACACTGGCTCTCTATTTAAAAAACAAACCCTATAGGAAACAAAAAAATATATATTGACTGATAAAGTGATAGATGACTGTTTACAGCCATACTTATTTTCTTCATGGAGCCCTGTTTTTACATAACTGTATAACAGATCTTAAGGGTTGGCATGACTGTATAACAGATCTCACATACATGTTTATCATGTGATTATTGCAACAGGAAGGGATTACTTCTTTGCATGTGTGTATGGGCCATCAAAAATCATACACTACTGAGCTTTCTTATCACTGCAGATCTTCTCAAATGCAATGCTCTTTAGTGGTAATCAGTTCACATATACAGCTGCCAGTCATGAGGGTGGCCAGAAGTTCTATTTTACAGAAGATAGTCCTCTATTTTGGAACCTGGCAGGTGCAAGCCTGTATTTGAAGGTGTCTTCTATTTGAAGAGGTGTCCAATCCAAGCCTGGTTTAAAGATAACAAACCATAAGAACCCATAAGAAGGGAGAGCAGGCGCCTTGAAGTTTCCATCAGCAGTCAGCACCAGGGCAGTAAACTGAGCAGGCAGACAGGTCACCTAGTCAGTCTTCTCCAGTATGGTGAGATGCTGTATTTCTGGTTAAATATTATAATCATTTCTAAATTTGTTATGCAAATTAGTGTGTCCTCTTTTGTCCTCTTCTTGGGTGATGCATTTCCTCTTTTGGGGCACCACACAAATGGGCAGCCATTCATGCAAACCCATTTCATACGTTTGCCAGCTCCCTGCGCAATCACCTGCCAGCAGGCTTCTGGCCCCACAGGAATTGTGTGAAGGCACTAGTGGTATGGCCGGTGCTTCTGGGGGCTGCCTACATGGCCCCTGGTATTCACAGAAGGACAAATGCTTGCTAAAGTGTAGCCCCAATTGTGGAAACGGTGGGGGGAGGGGTGCCTCTAATGAAGGCACCGGGGCTCCCAGTGGAGGTACTGGTCCATATCATCAGGGCTTCCAGTCAATTCTCACCATGTCACAAGCTCAATGGGATCCCTGTGTACTCCTGTCGGTGACTATATGCAGGTTGGCAAATGACTGAACTGGACTGTAATCCATTGTACTCAAAGTAAATGCATGTATGAATGAGAACTAGCTGTTGCCATGTGCGTGTATAAAGGAAGAAACAATGAGTTGAGACAGTAAGAATGGTATAAATTAGGGCCACATTTATTGTATAATCAAAATCTGCGAAGGGAAGAAGTGTGGGTCACTAACTATACAGGCCAGTGGCTAGTACAGGTCTTTTGGGCGACACACCCAACCCCGAGGGGCAGCGCCTGTAAATCACCCCCCCCCCCCAGTTTTACACCATCCTAGTGCTGGGAGGCTTTCCCAATGTCACCACCTCACGGAGCCAGAAAACTCCGAGTGGGCGAGATGAGTCAGCCTCAAAGGTGATCCTTATCTCCCACACTGGGCCGCAAAAACTTGAGCGGGGAGCCTTGGGTCTCGCCAGTCACCTGAAAGGTGCTATTGGATGCTCACCAACTCTAACCCCACTGACTATTCCCGCAATTACCAGCCACGGTGAGATACAAGCCTTCTGCTTAGTCTCTCAACCCACACCTGCCTAGAATAAATCTAGCAGGGCCCTTCGCAGATCTGTGTCATGCAATCACCTACAGTGGGAAAGTGAATAAGCACCTGCCTGCCAGGCTCCCTCCAGGCGTGGGAGACCATCCCTTTCCACATTGGCAAAAGCCTGTAAACCAAGGCCATGCCCAATTAACAAGACGTGGACACCAATTGCAGCACCACACCTGCAAGGTGAACTATGTATCGCTCCCAGCAGCTACTGGATGATTTTTGTCGGCCAAAACTGCCACATCAGGGCCAGTTGTGACATCAGGGCCATACCCATCAATGAACCAGGTCGTTGCCCCCATCTGCAGTTCTACAGGTGCGGGTTTGACCATGCATCGCACTTCCGGACGCTCCCGGATGGTTTCAATTTGGCCAAAGCTGCAGTATCAGGGCTATGCCCATCTGTGAAGCAGGTCGGACCTCCACAAATGCAGCTGTCCAAATCCCCAAATGCAAAAGCAGTTGAAGCCCTAGCCAAAACACCCTGCTCCTCAGAGGTGACTTAAAAGGCTCAAGACTTCAGTCTGAGCAGCCACCTAAAAAGGAGGCTGCAAAGGAAAGTCGTGCTAACGACAATGCAGACCCCAGTTAAATGTTGTGGATTACACATCATATGGGAAAGCAGAGACAAGGTTGGGCACTTCCCGCAAAGAATGGGAATAGGAGCCCCACCAACTTACCTGGTGTTCATTGGCTATCCCTGCACTCCAAGAATGCAGGGGAGAACAAGCTGCACCAGTAAACGGGCCACCAGTATAGGAGGTAGGGATGGCCGAGAATTTCGAGGGGGGGAGGAACGGAGTGAAATAACCTACTCTCCCCCCCCCCGAGCTCAGTGAGACTTACCTGGCCCCAGCTCCCCCCAAGTTACCATTGGGAAAGGAGCTTCCAGGTCCCTGGCAAGTCATTTCTGGGCCCCCGGTGCTGTGTTTTTTACATAAATACCAAGGTAAACTTCCTTAAAACGGCTGCAAATAGCAAATCATGGCAGTTTTAAGGTAGTTTACCTTGGTATTTACGCAAAAAATGCAGCGCCGAGGACCTGGTAGTGATGCGCCATGCACCCGGAAGTCCGCCGAGCGCACGGGATGAGTGGGGGCGGGGGTAAGTGGCCATCCCTAATAGGAGACATTCATTATTTCTAAATAGCATAAACTTACCCGCCTGCATGCTGGAGGCATGGGGCAATGGACTAATGCTTGGAGCAAGGCCCACCTCGTACTCTCTACCAATATCCGACAGTACTTTCAGTAACCCTTAAATTTACATAAGTCACCAGAACCATAAATGAATCCCAGGCTGCTGGCAGTGCCATTATCAGGTCCCAGAACAAGCCAAGTAGTAGAAAGTGCGCAGTTGAATTTCTGGCTATTCCGCTTGGAGGTGCAAAGCTATCTGTATAAGAAATTGAAGCAAGAGAAATGAGATCGTATTTTGCTTGCAGGCAAATTGTTGGGCCTGGCACAACACCCATTAGTCCCAAACATGTCCCAGTTTGCACGGGTCAGGAGGCATGACAGGACTGGGAAGCCCGCCTGACGAATCATCTCTCGCCACCAGACGAGAATGCTGTCGGCCTGCACCCAGCTGCAACGATGTGGCCTCTAAATCCCGACAGACTGAAGGAACAGCCCACGCCACTAGAGGCAAACACACTTAGCCAACTGAACGACAGTAGGGCCAGTATGAATCGCTCCCATGGACAATGCCACCCAGCTGCAACGTTGCAGTCTCTAAACCCTTTCTTGGCACTACGGTATCAGGACCGGCCAGGAACCAACACCCAACATACAAATTGAAGTGCCCTGGAAACACCTGCCCCAGGCTATACGTATACGATCGTGGTGGATGTCGACTGAGCACCCGGGGCAATGAAGTATAGCTAAAGCTTTCCTCTCTGGGTTCCACGACAGACTCACGTCGTCTTCACAGGACAATGGGAGGGGCGAGAACCACCGCAGAGGCATAAGCAGCCTTGTATAACTCGGGCACCCGACCCAACCAAATGAACAGTACAGCAATTTGGTTCATACCACCCACTCCTATCACACTGTGGACTTCTACTAGTCATATGATGTTCTGGGTCCGGGAAAGTAATCCTGAACAAACAAACCAACACTAGCTGTTTGGCATCTTCCCCCCTGGAGTGGCACCATGAAGATGCCAATGGCATAAGTTTGTACTGTACCAGGACCACTTTGGATTGGGGTTTGCCACCTGCCCCTGCCAGGCTGGCCGCACCTGGACCGTCCGTGAGCAGCCCCCCAGCTGATCATGGGGCAGGCAGTAAGGAACGTTACTGTCGTATAATATATCTACCATGAATGTAATCCAAACCTGCAAGGTGCTGGTAAGCCATGCCTCTGAGAATAATCCTGAGCCAGTGGCTGGTGTGTTGTGGTGGTTTATGTTTTATGTCATCATTATCATCAAATAGATTTACAACTGTAATTGCTAACCTCTCTGAAACTGGGATAAAACTGAAGAGAGCACCTTCGGGGTAATACATAGAGATTTAATCATGAATCCAATCTCAGTGAAAGGTCGTTGCATGGCTTAATCCTCGATAGAATAGCCCTTGGCACCTGGAAGAAAGGGTGTGAAAGAGGACTGCCATCCAAATTGAAGAAGTCAACTATGAAGGGTTGCTCTGTCCCATCCATTCTAATGATGAAGAACCATTGCATTGAAAAGCTGGGCTCGAAGTTGCCCCACACAGAAACAGAATCCCAGAGGGTAGTACTCTGTTACTGCAGTAACAGATGGAAATTGCCCCCTGTGAATGTGCCATGCCCCCTAATTAAGAGGGGCAATAAGCTAGGCAGACTCTTCCCCCACAGTCATCTGTGTGAAATATAGTCGTGTGTCAAAGGTGTATGTGGGTGGTAGGGAGATGAAACTGCCGCCTGTGATTGTTCTGTGCCTCAGATGAGGCTTATCTGGTCTCTCCCACACTGTCAGCTGGGTGAAGCCTGGACATGTGTCTCGGGTGTATGGTGGGAAGGTTGACAACCGTCACTGAATTGTGAGTATGGGAACCCAGAGGACACCTGGCCCAACTGGGACAGAGCTCACCTCAGCAAATGAATTGACGGGTTCGTCGCTGCAAATCCAGAAATTGTCTCGAAGTGATTGGACAAGCTTGAACTACCTGGAAGAGCCCGTGGCTTGAGAGCACTGAGACTCACGATTGCTCGTTGAGTCAGCGGATAGATGATGACAATAGTGACTGTAGATGGAGCCATAGACGGGTCAGATGTTGGGATCTAAGGTGGCGAAGGAACCGGAGTGGGGAATGCACCCAGCCAGAAAAAATCTGGAGGCGATGCTGGGATCTAGGGTTTGGGGCAGCACGGCAATGACTCAGCAACAGGAACCATAGGCTGGGTCACAGTAGAGCTAGAGTTCGCCTCGATGGCATCCAGGCGAGCTGAAACAGAAAACCACAACCTCCGTTGGGTCTGTTTCCTAGTTCCCAATACACACCGCAACACACTCTCCCCAGAAACCTGCACCTCAAGGGGGGAGCCTGGCAAGCCAGGCCAGCTGCTCAGGGCAGGGGTCCGGGAGTAGGCCGCAGCTGCGGCACACAATGCCTAGCGCACCCCAGCCCCATCCAGCAGGCTGCAGTCATTCCTGAGCACAAAGACCCATGAGAGGAGCAGGCTACAGCAGCGGCAGAGGCATCCCCGCACCACTACACAGACAACCAAACCATATGAACACCACGCTGGGTCTCGATGAGACAGGAGAAGGCAAAGCAGCCAGGACCACGTGTCTGTAGGCAATGTGGCACGAGGGACTCTTTCTATCATGAGAGCCACAAAAGAAAGAGACTGAGGGTGGGGCAGCCAGGCCTAATATCGTCTCTGACACCCCACCCTTTTAGAGCCTTATTGGAGGGTGAGATCACCCCATAGTGGTCTCAACTCATTCCCCCACACGCACAAAATTCTCCCAGCCCACAGCTACGTGTGGTTGGGGGAAGGGTATTCTGTGAGTACAATTTATCTATTAGAAAATGAGCAAATTCATAATTCCATTGTTCCCCTCTGAGATTATCTTGATTAACAGAAAACTTTACAGTTGGGTGGGTTTTCCCTACCCATGTAGAACATCTGCTAGGCTTTATCTGGGCTTTCCAGCCTGTTGTGAAGTGAAGTAATTCATCGTCCTTCCCTTGTTCATTTTCCCCAATTGACATTTATTATCTGTCTCTCAGGGATAACCTGTGCTAGTGAATTGGGGATTTATAGTTTACAGGAAAACGCCATTACTGTTTTCACTTCACTGCAGGAAAACACTGTAAAATAAAGGTAAGAATATAACGAAAGCATTATGATTCTATGACAAGCTTCAGGAAGACTGATATACGTAAACCAGACTCTTGACTACAGCAAGGTGTTTTTAGACTTCCTCCTAAACAGATGAGGTCCTACTTGCAAAGAGTTGCCATCTACCTGACTTGTACAGATTTCCCAAGAGGCACTGGGAAAATTCTGGAAATACGATGAGACAAGTACTGAAAGGGTTTGATTCCTGTTTCCATTTGTACTTCTTACAAAATACACCATTCTGATTACATATGTTCAAAGGCAATGCTTAATTCAGTTTACAAGTTAATCACCTGAGAGCACTAGGACACATGGAGGTGGTGGACCTGTTATTTTTTCAAAGACACTTGCATACAATTCCTGCCTCTCACTGTATATTCATATGAAATTCCCATGTTTTTGGTTATTCTGCAGAAAGAGAGAGAGAGAGAGAGAGAGAATGAATAAATATCACATGAGAATAGTCATACCAGAAGCAATGTTTTAAAAGCATTACTAGTCTTATCTTCAGATTAATGATTTGCTTTATTACTATAGCATATTTTAGTTTAGAAATATAAAAAAGCAAGTTTTCTGGAGTAGAAAGTATCGTATATAGAGTAGTAAAGGTGCTATGGCTGGTTAATATGTTACTTTGGGGTAAACTGTTCGAACTCGTAGGGATGTATGAGAAAATTTGTTTCAGTTTGTTTTTGACCAGGATCTACCTAGTTCACATCTACCAGACTGAACGCTGACTTGAAAGCAATCTGTGGTTGAAGTCTGTACATTCCTGAGCTTCCAATGTGATTCGTAGAGTCGTGGATCCGAAAAACTTCTAAGCTTGCAATGTGATTTGTGGACCAAAAAAAATGTGTTTGGCAGCACACATACATTTGAAAAAATGTGTACTTCTGAAAAATGTGCACAAACACGCGTTAATTAATGGGAGAAGAATGCATACATTTCAAAGATGTGCACAATGGACATGGACATTTAGAAAAATGTGCATGAAAATACTGACAAATTTTCATGCCCCCCAAAATAAAATAAAATAAAATAAAGCTCAGAATCTGATATGGACACAAGACGGAATGAGCTACAAGGTGGAATTTGGAGAACTTTATTTATTGTATTTATTTATTTATTGTATTTATTTATTGTATTTATATCCCACCTTTTTCCCTCTTGCAAGGAACCCAAGGCAGCTTACATGATCCTCCTCCTCCTCCTCCTCCTCCTCCTCCTCCTCCTCCTCCTCCTCCTCTCCATGTTATCCTCACAACAACCCTGTGACGTAGGTTAGGCTGAAAGTCAGTGACTGACCCAAAGTCACCCAGTGAGTTTCATGGCTGAGCGGGGACTAGAACCCAGATCCTCCTCCTCTGCTCAAGTTTTCCTTTTATGCTCATCCCTAGCCAGAATCCACTATGGTAAAGCTGGGAGCAGCAGGTCCACAATGGCTCAACTGCAAAGGGGAGGAAGTGGAAGTTTGGAGCAGAAAATCTGCTGGTGAGGAATGGAAAGAGTCATTTATGTTCATCCCTAGTAAAAAACAAAACAAAACCCCACTGTTGGGACTTTGCCAAACAAGGAAAATATTAATGCACTTGAAAGAGGCATTTTTCCTCCTACATATTCATAACACAGCAGTACTCTGAAGTTACCGTGTTTGTACTAGGGATGGATGAATCACTTGCTCCAACAGTCTTTTAAAAAAATAAATAAATCTCAAGTTCTTTCCATCTCAAATATGAAGAAATGTGTGGGTTTTGGTAAATTCTTATCAAAACAGAACTGAAATGAAATTCTCACCCATCTGCACCAGCCAAATTCAATAGGTACAGCTATTCCCAGCACAGCGAAGGCCATGTTGTACCTGCCTGCATGTAGCTGTTAAAGATGAGGAGCCAGTCATAAAAAAAGAGGTGGCAGCCCTTATTCAGCAGCACTAATATGGCTGAATACCCAGGGATTCAAACCCAGCCTTTTAAGAGCGAAGCGCTCAAGGCCCTGGGCCTAGAATGGATGAATTTGTCATTTTCAGTTTCTCCCAGGTTCATTTAAAACACACACACACACACACACACACACACACGTTCTTTCCATCCTGAATATGAAGCAATGTGCAAATATTGGTAAATTCTTATCAGAAATGACCTGGGGGAAAAATTTCACCCATCCCTAGTTTGCGCTCCATGGGATTCCCAATTATGCATTATGGGGAAAGGTGTGTGAAACTATAACATGAGATATCTCAGTGGCAGGTATTTAAGCTTGGTATCACAGAAACCATGGCTTGAACTGCAACATACTTGTTTGGTGAAGTACCAAACACCTCTTTAGTGTCTCCAATTGGAAAGAACATCCCTCATTCGTCTTTATTTGAAGCCATCTCAAATTATTAGCAAAGGAAGGTCTTGAAAAGACCTGCTCAGCTGCAATCTGAAATCGTGCAGCCCAGAATTTTCCCTTGATTCTACTTAATGTATAAGCTGGCCATTAGGCTTAACATAGTATTGATATCCTCTGTCTGAGGCTTTTCAAACTTATTATTATTATTATTATTATTATTATTATTATTATTATTATTATTATTACCTTAGCTGAAAAAGAATGTTACATCCCTCCTCAACACATAATGCAAGGAGAGGTGAATATCCTTCCTCTTCAAGAGTTTTCCCAACTACAGTTCCTTTTCTATAAAACTGAAGAGGAGCAAAGAGAAACTCCACTTGCAAGATAAAAGGGGCTGGGAAGGAATTGCACTTGTATCAAGCAAGAGAAAAGGTGTTATAATCAGGAAAACCAAGGCTAGAAGAAGCTTACTTTTAGGCCCGACATCAGCATGTACATTCTTCAAGCAGCTAATGGCACCTCAGCATGCTGGCAGGGTCCACCTGGAGTCTTCTGAGCAGCACCTGGTACCACATCTGGGGTGTATGTGTCACCATTTTAGTTTACTAGAATGACCCTGATGCAGTGTCTCTCCAGGTTGTTGTGAGAAATTTAAATTGTGGCTCATGATCCAATGCTATTCAGAATGTTGCTGCAGTTATGAGGTAAACCTTCTGGGGGGGGGGGACACACCATAAGCAGAGAGCCCCTTCAAGCTTGGAATCAGCCTGGGATATTTTTGCCTCCATAGCCAAAGTGTTTAGGATAAGGGTCCAGTTACTTAGGAACCATTGGAATTCCCTCAGACCAGACAGCTCCTTGAAGTGCCTACTGGGCGGGCCAGCCCTGCCTTTTATATGAAAATGTACAGAGCCCTATTGCATTATCTTCCCACCCCTTTTGGGCCAGCACTGAATACATTTTAAGAGTGTAAGACTAAGTCTGCGAATGAAACTGATGCATCTGGTGAAAGGGATTTTTTTTTAAAGTCACTTAGTACTTCAAAGTAAATTTATTGTTACAGCCACCAGATGAAATTCAGGTGTTTTATTATTATATTATCATGGGTTGAAAAAGGATAAGACTTTCTGAAAAGCAGTCCATAATAAATCTTAATGTTATACAGAGAAGTGAATATGGCAATAACTCAGAGTTGTCATAAAAGGTCACTATTCCCATGATTTGGCACTGCACTGAATAAAGTCCCACTTTTTAAAAAAGCAATGTTAACCTGTAATGCCAAACACAAACCGACATTGAATCACAAGGCAGCTGGAGAACAGACACAAAATGTCAAAGACAATGACTGTACTACAGCTGGAATAAATTTGCTCTCATAAATCCTCCACAAAATCTCTGAATTTTGCTGTTTCAATATCTGCTGGATATTCGATTACCCCAAGCCACAAGTCAGTTTGGCTCCATGCTAGGGGGTTTACACATACAGACCCACAGTTGCACATGCATCCCGTAGGGATGAGAGAATCTGTCAGCTTTGCTTTCGCAAGCATTCATTCATTCATATGAAGACCTTTGTAAATGTTGGTAAATTCTTCTCAAAAACGAAATTCTCACCCTTCTATACTAGACAAGTTATATGGGTACAGCTATTCCCAGCATGAAGAGGACCATGTTCTGCCTGCCTACCATAGAGCTGTAAAAGATGAGGAGCCCATCAGAAAGAAAGTAGTGGCAACCCTAATTCAGCACCACAAACATAATGAATACACAGAGATTCAAACTGAGACTTTTGTAGTGATGTAAACTGACCGGGGAGCTTACCTGCTCGGGGGGGTGCTGCTGCTGCTCCGAGCAGGTGCTTACCTGCTCGGGCGGGTGCCCCCCGCCCACTCTTGCCGCGCTCTCACCTCACGAAGCACCAGGGAACCAGA
Source organism: Shinisaurus crocodilurus (assembly GCA_021292165.1). Taxonomy (NCBI): domain Eukaryota; kingdom Metazoa; phylum Chordata; class Lepidosauria; order Squamata; family Shinisauridae; genus Shinisaurus; species Shinisaurus crocodilurus. Next base: position 144,443,266 of record CM037877.1, on the reverse strand, counting down.
AGTGATGCTACGGGTTCCCCATTGCGTCACTTCCAGTTCCCTGGCACTGCGTTTTTAGTGTAAAAACCAGGGCAACCCAGCTTAAAATGGCCGCGAATAGCAAATCACGGCTGTTTCAAGCTGGGTTGCTCTGGTTTTTACGCTAAAAATGCAGCACCAGGGGAACCGGAACTGACACGCCGGGAAAATGAAGCTCCTTTCCCCGGTGCAGCGTGGATCGAGCAGCAGGAGGGTAAGTCGCTAGAGTCTCAGAGGGGCCGAGCGGGCCGCTTTCAGCCTGCTTTCAGCCCTCCAAAGACTCGCAGTTACATCCTTACTTTTAAGAGCAAAGCACTCATAGCCCTGGGGCTGCACTGGCATATCTGTCAATTTCAGTTTCTCCCACATTCCTTTAAAACACACACACACACAGAAGCTAGGGATATAACCGCTCGGCTCGGGGGGGGCATAGTGGGCCAAAATCGGCCCCACTCACGCCCCCCGAGACTTGCGGGCCTTACCAGGTCCCGGCCCTGCTCGCCTCTCCATGACGAGCCGCCTGCGCCTGCTGCGAAGATCCTGTCGCGTCACTACCGGCCGCGACAGGACCCTGTGTCGGCGCAACGGGGCCCCGTGCTGCGTCTTTTCCGTAGAAACCAGGGCAACAGGGCTTAAAATGGCCATTTTAAGCCCTGTTGCCCTGTTTCTATGGAAAAGACGCAGCGCGGGGTCCCGTAGCGCCGGCGTAGGGGCCCGTTGTGGCAGGCATGGGCGGCTCGAGCGGTGCAGAGAATTGCTCCGCACCACTGAGAATCGAGCGGCAGGGGGCCCCAGCATGGAGAGGAGAGGAGAGGCAAGGCACCCCACCCCAAGGTACGTGATTCATCACTACACAAAACCAAACTCAAGTTTTGTTTGTTGTCCCGAATATGGAGAAATTTGCAAATTTCAGTAAGTCATTATCAAAACTAAGGATGGTCAAACAAGTGATTTTCATGATGGCTAAGATTCTCCAAACACCACCTTGAAATTTTGCTCACCTCATTTCCTGTGTTCAATTGCACAATTTTTGTTTGTTTGTTTCATTTGAATGAGAGAAAAGCACTTTAAAAAAAAGCAAATGTAAAAGTGCATTTTCCCCGATAGAGTAAAGCGTGAAAATGCTGTATTTGGCAACAATTCACATTCTTTAATGTGCACATTTTTAAAAAAAAAATATTCACATTTTCAGATGCGAAAACAACTTTGTAAACATACCCTCTTGTTCACATTTGCATGAGGATTACAAATAGGACATGTTCACATGATTTGTGAACATAAACAAAATTCTTGTACATTCCTCATCAAAACCAAACTGAAAGGAAATTCTCACCCATCCCTTAGTGGAAGACTGTACATGTGTTGCATGTCTCAGCTCCCAGGTTCAATCACCACCATTTCACCTTGAAGGAACTTAGGAATTTTGAAGATTTGATCTGACACATTAGACGGTTGCTGCCAGTCACAGTAAACAGTTGCGACAGGGAGACTCCTCTTTGCCCCAGTTTGTTTTGGAATTGGGGTCAGCAAAGTGAGTTATTTCTCACAGGAGGAGGAGGAGGAGGAGGAGACAGTGGCGTTAGAACACATTGTGCCAGAAATCCTACCAAGGTAATTTAGGAAAAGTATTTTTCCCATGGTGCCTGGCACCTGGCATGGTGGCAAATCCCCCCCCCCTAGTTTCCTGAACGTTAGTATACGCCACTCTGTTGTTTGGGTAAAAATGTGGGTGCATGGAGGCAAAGTTGCAAGCAATCACACTATGTGAGACTGTATTTTATTCATTTTATTGGTGGAATGAATATATCCCATTAATTAATTTATTTTTAAAAATGAATTCAATCAACAAAGAAAGAAAACATCAATTAATACAGCAGGCTGAGATCAAAAATCACTAAACTACTGAGAATGATATTAAAAGTTTTTACTGGACACTTACACGATACTAGAGTAGGCATCGGATGGGTTTATCCAGGAAGGGAGTTTCACAAGTGAGGGACGATAGCTGAAAATGCCCCCTCTCTGTTGACTATTCAACTCACCTTCAACATCAGAGGGTCTGAAGAAATGCACAGGTAGATAACATAACTGCAGGGTGGTATGGAGATAAGTGTTCCTTCAGGTACCTGGGAGACCCAAGCCATTAAGGAAGGGGTGGACAACTTGTGGCCCTCCAGATGCTTTGGCCTACAATTCTGTAGGTAGTACAATTTGGCCTACAAGAGCCAGTGTGGCATAGTGGTGAGAGTGTTGGACTGGGACTCGGGAGATCCAGGTTCTAATCCCCGCTCAGCCATGAAACTCACTGGGTGACTTTGGGCCAGTCACTGACCCTCAGCCTAACCTACCTCACAAGGTTGTTGTGAGGATAAAATGGAGAGAATGAGGAGGAGTTCCTCCTTTCCTTTCAGGGTTCCTTTCAGGAAAAAAGGTGGGGTATAAATATAATAAATAAATAAATAAATTCCCATCTGCCCTAGCCAGTGTAGCCAATGGTGAGGGATGATGGGAGTTGCAGCTCAAAATATCTGGAGGGATACAAGTTGCCCACCCCTGCATTAGAGCCTTAAATATCACTGCTAGCATCTTGAATCACACTCAAAACCATAATGGCAGCCAGAGAAATTATTTTAATGCTGGCTAAGTATGTTCCCAGTGAGTTGTTCCAGTTAAAAGTCTTATCTTGCCAGCTTCATTTTCTGAAACACCTTCATGGGCAGCCCCATGTACAATGCATTGCAGTAGTCTAACTGGAAAGGTTACTAGAGCAAGGATAACTATCTAGGGCAGTGCAAAACATATGTACTGCTTATGTGCTGCAGGCATTGAGGCAGTCGACTTGGCTTACCATGATTTTTGTGACTTTTATTGCATCAGTGAATTTGCAAGAGAGCTTTAAATCTTCTCGTAAGCTGAAGATTTATTTTTTGATCCTAGAATTTGGTACTTGATGGCATTTGATGTTTGGCGTTTAATTGTTGACTTTTAGTATCTGCTAACCTATATTTTACAAGCAGTAGTACCGTTCTATGGATAAAATGCAGATCATTCTATTGACATTTATATTGGCTATTTTATGCACCTGCTCTTTCATACCTGACATTCAGTGCCAGCAATTAGTCATCTATATTTGATGTCAATATTTAAAATCAATACTGGTTTGATATGCCAAAAGATTCCAGTTAATTCTTTGCATTAGCTGTCGAAAGCTCACTTTTGTCAGTACTTAATTAAATTCCTTACTGACACAGACATCTTTTTCCTTGCCTTAACTGGGCACTGACTCCAATGATTGTTGGAAAATGATCCTTCCTGATAATGAGCTATTGGATTTGCGAAGTAAATTAAAATGATTGGGGGTGGGGGCAGGAATAATAATAATAAAAAGAAAAGTCTGCTGTTTCTCTGGATACTAGCAACCTCACAATAACACTGCTCCTTAGGTGCTCTCCACACATTAACCAATGGCAAATCCAGGTTTGCCACCAAAACTACACCACTCAGTTAGCCTGGCTCCCAGAGGAATGTATGTGTATCATACATGTATTTCCAAACACAACCTTGTTCCCACACTTTCCATTTTCAAATCTACAGTTAAAACATCTTAGTTGTGTGCTTTAAATAAATAAAATAAAATAAATAGTGGATAAACCCTGAGCAGCTATCCGCTTCAAAATGCAAGACACCACACACATCCCTTTTTGTGTCCAATATGCATAGTTTGCTAGGAAAAGTAAAGGTGGAATGTTTGAATGACACATTACAATAAAACTTTACATCTTCGATGTGCCACGTGGAGGATACCTGACCATACTAAAATGAACAGATCTATACAGGCCTGTGGCTTAGGCTGGCTCAGCTTGCTTGTCTGAGCGTGGAAAGCTAAGCAGGGTCAAGCCTGGTTGTTACTTGGATGGGAGACCCCTCCTCTAGTTTCCTGCATTGAGCAGGGTGTTGGACTCGATAGCCTTGTAGGCTCCTTCCAACTCTATCTATGAATCTATGAATAGCAGATTCTTACCAAACACAATCGGTGATCATAAAAGCCCTCTTCAGACACGCCCTGGCCAATCATTGTTCCTGCTTGTATGTGTGTAGGTGACCTTCACATCACTGCTGAACAGGTGGCTGCTGGGGTGTGACCAGAGGGTGCAGCAGTGGAGAGGCATCTCTGAAGAGGTCTATAGTATAAGCTAAAACCAGCAGGTAGTGATCTTATTTCAAAACTTAAAAGAAAATAGCCTGCTAATATGATACGCCACCTATATTGCAGTTTGGGTACAGTTACTGCTATGTTGTAGGGATGTGCGCGGATCTCAATTGGGGGTGGAAGCAGGGGCCAACTCGCCCTGCTGCCCCCCCGAGCCCTGCGGGACTTACCTTTTCCCCGGCTCGGCACATCTCCCCGAGAGGAGCCGGGGAGAGGCACTTGCCGAGCACTCGGCGAGCACCCCAAGAGGTACGTATACATCCCTATGATGACATAGCTTTGGTTATTGGATAGTATAGGAATGTAATAAATAAAGAAATACTGAGGGGCCCCCCGCTAAAAAAGCTGATTCTTGCCCTGAGGGGCTTGCAATCTAAATTCTGACAGAGGGGGAGATGAAGAGGAGAAAATGAAGAAAAGAGAGATCCAGTTAACTAGGGATGAATATGAGCAAATGCAGTTACATGTGCACTGCTTAGCCTTCTTTTCAGTTTCGATAATTAATCATCAGTCAGTTTTAAAAGGCAGATAATTCATCAACTAACCATTCTTAGCTGTTGACAGCCCTCCTTGATATGCTAGAAACAGTCTGCTGTTCCCAAATTGGCTGTTGATGTGAATGGAGTTAAAGCTGCACAAAAGAACCTGAAGAGCGTTTTGTTCCGCGCTTCGACATTTTGCCAGCGCCCTGCAAAGTTAAGTGCATAGCAATCAGAAAGTCATGATTGGGTGACTCCAGGTATAAAGATCACCCTGTGACACATCCTACAACTACAGGATGTTTCTTCCCCCCCCCCTCCAAAACAGCTTGCTAAATGACCTATAGCAGCCAACTCTGTGTACCAAGAACATGATTTGATAAGCTTCAATCTTTTATTGAAATTCTAGTCTTTAGAAATCATTCGTCCCAATGCACTTTTCCAAAGTGGGACAACAGTCAGAGTGTCTCAGAATGACTAAAAAAAATAATTAAAAAAAAATAAATCAGACAGAGTGCTCAGTTGCTCCAGGGTGAAACTCTCTGGAAATCTTTCAGTATGATTCAAGCTTGTTGAAGGACACAATGAATGAAGCTGGATTTGTATCCATTTTCTGTGTTTCATTTTTGATTTGAAAGAAGTATCTTTCTGACAGCCAGAGTCCTGGAACTCACTGTCTTGAACAGATAGTTAGGCCAGCTGAGCTCCACACTGGGAGAGGGGAAGAAAAATGCTATCAGGTCATGACTAACTGAGGTCATCCTTCTGCATCTGCTGCGAGCCAAATTGCAGGTCAAGAGAGTACAATGCAGGAATGAATGACAGACATTGGGCACAATGATGTTTATCCATTTGTCCCTGTCTGGGGACCCAACTACTCTCAGTTGTGCACATGTGGGATGCTCCATTTATAACCAAGCCTAAGCCGGTGTAACGGAAACAACTGAATGTTCTTTTTCTGCCTGCCCTTCCCTCATAGTTTCTCGTTCTCCTCTGTCAAATCTTAGATGGTAAACTCTTTTGGGCAGGGACCTGTCCCTCTGGTAAAGCACATGCACACTGATGGCACTATATAAATTTAATAATAATAATAATAATAATAATAATAATAATAATAATAATAATAATAATAATAATAATAATAATAGAAGAGGAGGAAGAAGAAGAAGAAAAGTGTGAAAGGAATATCACCACAGTGTTAGCTAGGAATGTGCTCAGGAGGGGGCGTCATCTTTTTTCTTTTCAGATTAAAATGTTTCTTTCATTAGTTTCTTTCATAAAACCTCCATTCAGATTTAGTTCATTTAGATTTAGCCTTTTGGTGTTTCAGACCTGAATTCCTGTTTTGGAAACTCCATCTTAATTTATTAACATGGGAGGAATGAAAGCGTGCATACAGGAAAATGGCTGGAGATGGGTGGGACTTATACTACCATCAAGGATCCTGTTACCCCAAGGTGTGGGTTGGAACAATTTCCCCCTACCCCTTATTTGCCTGCATGCACCCCTTCTTTCCTTCAGTACAAGCCAATGGAAGCAGGCCCATCTCCATTAGTTTGCTCTGGGGAATAGAAGGGGTGCCTGCAGGAAAATGCCTGCATGGGGATTTCCATCCACTACCAAAGACCCTGTTCCCAAAATTCACTGCTCTGAAGGCCCAGAATGTGGGTTTGACAGCAGCCCCTATAGGCATCTTAAAAGTACCCCCCTGGTTGCCCATATTGGACCAGCTATCAGCCACCCCAATGCCCAGCTTCAGTGTCCATAGGGATAGGGGATGGAGCTCAGTGATAGAGCACATGCTTTGCATGTGGAAGGTCACAGGCTCAATCCCAATATCTTTGAGCGGTGCTGGAAAAACTCCTGCCTGACACTCTGGGGAGCTGCTCCCAGTCAGTGTTGACAATACTGGACTATAAGGACCATTGGTCTGACTCAGTATAAGGCAACTTCCAATGCTCCTGTGTCACTAGGGATGTGAACTTACCTGTTTGTCCGAGTGCCGGATGCCCGTCGATCTCCCCCACCACGATCGCTTCAGTGTTGCTCGGTGACCACCAGTTGATGTGGTCGCTGAGCCACCTGCGGCACTTCCGGGTCCCCGGCGCTACCCTTCCGGGTCCCCGGCACTACTTAATTTACATAGAAAACAGGGGAAACCACCTTAAGCGCCACTTACACATATCACAGCTGCTTTAAGGTGGTTTTCCCCCTGTATTCTACATGAAATACATAGCGCCGGGAACTTGGAAAAGTAGCACCGGGGACCAGGAACTTCCTTTCCCCGGCTCGTCTTGTGAAGAACGTGAGCTGAGCCAGGGAAAGGTCAGTTCAGCGGGGCTCGGGGGCTTGAGAGGGGCGAGTTTGCCCCCCGCTTCAACCCCTCATCGATTTTTTCAAACATCCCTATGTGTCACCCAGCTCAGACTGTCAAGATAACCGTAGAGATGTATGAGAATTCTGAATATGTTTGCAAATCATCCAAAAATGTCATGTTCGCAATCCTGAGCATGAGCAGCAGATTTTTATTTTTTTTTACAAGAAATGTTAGCAAATTGTGATCATATTAAAAATGTGCATTTTAATGGGGGGGAGTGTGCACTTTTGAAAAATAGGCACAGAAATTAGCATTTTCCCCATTCAAAATGTGCAATGTTCCCATTTGAACAAATTAAAAAATAGATGGAAAACAAATGGAAATGAGGCAAAATGAACTTGAAACTGCATTTTGGAGAATTTTGGCGAGCTTGATGAAAATCACCGTTTTTTACATTTCTAAAAAGGCCGTGCTTTGAAGTTGTCTATTGGGGCAGCTGTCAATTTCTCTGACAGTTTCAGGGCTTGCTCCCCACCCTCCAAATGACCTTTTGTAACATTACTCCTTTTTCCTAATTTGGAATTCATTAATTCAGGTTCAGGTTAATTCATAAGGATTAAATCTGACTTAAATACAAAGGGGGCACTTTCATATTTATTTTTATTACAGAGTAAATGAATGCACATTCCTATAGTTATCCCTTGGCACCCATACATCCCAGTCGAAAGTATTCAAATGCTTACATGGACCTTTCACAGATTTGGGACATCTTGGTTTCAGGGAGGAGCTTCCCCCCTAAGATCAAATGATGGGAGATGGGCTATCTAGGATACTAGTAGAACCCATCACGCTCCATCACAAAATCCATCATCTGTCCTGGGCAACAGCTCAGGCAAGGAGGCTCAGTGTGATCAAGAAGGAACTAAGGCTAGGTTTCAGGACCTTGGTTAGCACTCCTAAAGCTAAAGAATCAGCAAGCTGTTCCAGGAAAGTCTGGGACCAACTGGTAGGGTTTTATAGTCAGGCCAGGAGAGTCTCTATGGAAACTCCACCGCTTCAGGTGCTGCATCTGGCTGTTAAAGGACCAGCAGCCTTTCCCCACAAGCATTTGCTTTTCATTGGGAGTCAAGGTTGGAGAAGTGGGAAGCCAGTTGGGGATTGCTCCCCAGAGTCTCCCTGTCCACTAGAGGAGTCTGAAGCCCACTCCTCAGAGTCAGAGGGTATGGCACCTCCTGGGGGTTTTGTGGACAAGACATGGGGTCCAAGGCAGTGGGCCCCACTTCAGAAGGACCACAAACTGGTTCAGATGCCTCCCCAGAGTCTCTGTCACTGGAGGCTTTGGTCTCTGAGGGATGCCAGTCCTGGGCCATGATAGAACCTAAGCTTCCTTGCCACAGGTGGTGAGTGCAAAAGTGCAGAGTGCAAGGGGGAGAGCTGTGTGCAGAGAGCTGTGTGCTCCGGTTGGAGCTCCCTAAGATTAGTAGATGGTAATGATTGTTAATGTGTTTACTGGTAGTAACAGTGCTTTTTGGCATGGTGTTTTCTCTCTTCAGTGCTCTGGAAGGCCAATTAAATGGGGCATGCTGGAATGGCTTGATTATGATAGGGATTAGGCAGAGAGTGAGACATTTTCACACATCTGGAAGTGCCTCACCCATTGCAGAAAATTGGGACCCTTGTTGTGTGTGTACCAAGGGATGACAGCCCATATACATCTGCTTTATTGTCCTGTAAGCCCCCAAGCTTTTACTTGGCATACCTTGTCTAGGCAAAGTGAACATTTCTAGAGTTGAGGAGAAAATTTTTAAAAGGACAGCAGGCTGAGCTCTTCAGTAACACTTCATATGCCTCACTTCCTGATTGGCTAAGATCAGCCATGTGAGAGGTCCAGGAAGCATGGCCCCCGCTCGCTCTAAACATTTTTTACATTTACCAGTGATGTCTACACATAGCCAAATATGTTGGCTATGTGGCATCATGGGATCGCATTTACTACATAATCCATTATTGTTTGGTCTTAAAAAAAAAAAGCCCTAAGGAAGGAAAAGCTGATGACAAAGCAGAAAGAAGGAACAATAATTGTGATCAGGTGTTAAGAAAAAACATTGTCAGGGGTATGGATTGGGGAGCAGGATATTTTGCCCCCTCCCAAAAACACTACTGCTCTGAATCAGACATTGGTGAATGTGACACAGTCTTCCAGAATCTGTCCATATCTATCAGAGCAGAGACAAGAGGGAGAGAGATAAATCTAGAAAATATAAAGTAACAGAGAGAGGGAGAGGGAGAGAGAAAGAGAGACGCTGTGTGGATATCTCCTTTGCCCATTCTGATAAATAACTTATCCCATTCTAAGATAAATTTCTTAGCATCCTAGGAGCCACTTCTCCATATCCAATTCTGAGTGCCCCATTATTTTTCTAGACCAGACAAGATTTGTGTTGTGTGTGCTTCTTCCCACAGGTACCCCCCATTCCTATTTCTGTTGATACATTGGTAAATGTATACCTCCCCTCAAAACAAAATTAACTAGTCTATCTCTTTAATACAGTAAGCTTCATGTGATAGAATTAGGTTTTAGCAGAACCAGAACCCCATGTCACTGTGGAGCTGCTGGTGCAGTAAATTAACTGCTTTAATACTCAAGCCTTCCATCTCTTTCTGCTGCTTCCTGAGTTCCAACTTCCTGATGGAAAAGTTTTCCATCTGATTTTCTGTTCCCAAAATAGGTCCCCTGACCTCCAAATACATACAAAAAGTCAAAAGGGCAATATTATGAAAAGCTCTTTAATGACACAGGCTAAATTTGAGTTTCTATTTCTGTTTTTATTTTTTAGAAAAGAGACATTTAGACAATGCAGGTAACAGGAATTTGTTTTCTAGATCAAAAGCCAACATTCATCATTAGAAATGGATGGGGTATAAAGAGGTTTGGGATATTGCTTTAAATGATAAACTAACATGTAGTATTAAATGTAAAAGGGGACAATTAAAGAAAAATAATTTTAAGGAAATATGGGGGTCATTTTTAGATTATGTTTTAGTAAAGGGGAAAGGGAGTAAGCCATGTCATGATATGATGTATTTTTGGAATATAGATTAATAATGGATTATGTGGATAGAATTGGTTTTGGCCCCGGGGTGACGGGTGCACTTGTAGTGTATGATTTGTAGGTTTATGTTTTTGTGTGTGTGTATGTGTGTTCTTTAAAAATATAAATAAAAATTAAAAAAAAAAGAAAAAAGAAATGGATGGATTCTGCAAAATGAAATGAGACAAAGGCATTTATTTATTTAAAATATTTCTTCATGATCTAAATTCCAGGGCAGTTCACACTGGTGTTAAAAAACAACAACACGGCAATATAATGCAATACAAAAAAAAATCAACAGAATAAAAGCAGGAGATAAAACAACCAGTTTGATCCTGCTGTACAATCCTACTTTGGAGGGAATCAGTCAACCACAGTTTGCCAACAAACTCTGGCTTGACTAACCACGAGATGAGTTGTGTTAAGCTGAGTGTGTGAGGGGAGGAGGGGAGAGGAACATGAACTTGGCTCACTCCTGACCTTTCAGGCTGTGGTTTGGACATTTGGAGAGGATGTAAACTGCACTGAGATGACATAATCCCAAAGCTTACAGAACATTTCTCATAATGAATGAGATGGTTTCCTGACTTTCATGAAATGAATATGTGGAGAGAAAGCCAGACCAAGCACACACACACACACACACCGCCACCTGCGTGACCTCCGCTTAGGGCAGAGGCAGCTCAGTTCGCAGGAGTCATTTGCATCAGCCTACATCTGCATTCACCTCAATGGGACACATCTACACATACCCCCCAGTAGCTTCCCCTTGCAGCCTCACAAAGAGCTGCAAATCACCCTCAAGCACCGGGGGGGCACCAGGCCCAGGATACCAAGTACTCCCAAGCACCCAGGGGCACTAGGATCCTGGCAGGAGGAGCTGGTTTTACCTGTCAACAGGAAGGGAGAGGGGGGTGGAGGACGAGGTAAAAGAGGGGCCCCAAGCCCCGGGAGGTTGTTGAATGTTGGGTGCAGGGCTGCACAGACCGTCCAGGACTTTGGTCAGGACAACCGGACTCAACCCCGGGCAAAGCCACCCGGTAAAGGCTGCAAGGCTGAACAATCTGCAGTGAACTGCTTTCTAGGAACTTAGGTTGTTTGAGGTCAGTATTGTATCTTGCCTGCCTGCTAAGCTCTGCTCGGATGTGTATTGGAGCTTTATAAGTTTTATAGACTCCCCTGTGTTTATGGTGGAGTTCTTATCTGTTTGTTTTGATACGCTCCATTAAACTTACTATAAGCAAACTCCGTATCTTGTCAATTTCACTCTCTCATTCAGTGTCTGTGGTTGCGGTTGCTTTCTAATTGACCGGGAACCGTGTAAAGGGAGTTTTCTCAGTTCTGGTTAACCCGTTAACTCCCAAACTCACACAAAGGACCGGCGGGGCAGCGGTCCTTCACAGAATATAAAATTCCATACATTTGTCTAACAATATCACTGGGGCAGTGATGGCACGCTCAAAGAATGACCCTCTTACTGGGCCCCTGCCCAAGCTCCAGCCCCTGGTGGTTACCAGGGGCTTCTGGAGGAGGCAGAGAGAGGAATTGCCACTATTTCCAATCTTTGATCAGAGATCAATGGGGATTACCCTTATTTAGCATGCTGCCTGCCACCACCACCCCCTTCACCTTTCTCTCCTCCACTGAACTGCTTCACTCTAGCTACGGAAAGCTCAGGCGGAGTGAAGGCAAGGAGGCTCAGTCCCCTTCATGGAGAAGGGAGAGAGCAAAGGGAACTAAACTGCCTCACTCTCACCCACCCCACATGCTCCCCAATTGGGGAAGGTGTGGGGCAGGTAAAGCTGCCCCAGCTGAGATGGCTGATGGAGTAGCACACATCTACGCAGTGCCTCAACTTGGGAGACTTCAGTGCACACCAGTTTTCCCCAGCTGGGGAAAGCCAGCACACATTGAAGCCCCATCCCCAGATGGAGTGCTGGCTGAGGGAGCTCCAGCTGGCACGTTGGCTGGGGACCAAATGATGCCAGGGGTCATGGCCATGCCCAATGGCCACCCAATTCCTGCTCTCTACCACTGCCACAGATTACTGTGTGGATTGCTCTGTCAATTGTAATGTTGCCTGCTTAAATCAACAAGGTAATGTAACCACTAGTTAGAGTGGGAGGAAAGGGTTAATTGAACAATCCCCAGGGTGCATGTTTCTAACCCCTCCTCCCTACTTCTAGTCTCTCAGTGGCCATCGACCTTCTCTCTCTCTCTGCCTCTCCATCCTGATGGATGCATGGTCTGAGCTGGCTTCCAGCCAGTGATCTCCAATGAAGCGGACTCTTAACACCAAAGACTCTAATCTACCTATATGCATCCTGCATATATGAATAAACAAATTGTAAGTAAAACTAATACATGTCTTTATTAAACTTTGTTTGGACAATCAGTTTCCTTTTAAGAGCCTTTTAGCAGGGTTTAACAACCCACGTGGTGATAACCAGTTTCAATAACCAGGCTGCGAATAAGAGGGGAAACTCTGTTTCGTCCTAACCAGTATAGGACCGACTCCTTTCCATATCTTCCAACAGATATGAGCTCCACACATTGGATCCCTTCGGATGACTCAGTTCAGTGTCGATTCACATGAGGGCAGAAGAAACCTCCATGCATTTATCCGACACATCATGGAGGGGATAGTGTGACCAGACCTCCAAGCCACAATCGCAACATCCGTGTACCTCCTGTCTCCATCCCCTGATGCTTTCTCATTGAGTGGAATGTGAGCAAGTGGGAGGCTGTGCATTTACAGCTGTACGCCTGCCAGTGGGCCCCCAATTACACAGTGTTCCCACTGATGGGGAAATGTATGTGCTCATGGCTCTACATTCATAGCACCTCCTTGCTGATGTTCCACTCAGCATAGAAACATTGGGGTGGGAGATGTGCACACATGAAGTTTTCCTCCAAATATAGGATATGGGCTATGCAGAACAGATCTAAGCACTGCATGGTGTATCCAAGTCACCTGAATCTACCTTAAGTGTTTCCTTAGCAGGAGTGTTGGTAAAGGCAGAATTCAGTTTCAGAGAAGCTCTTGGGGGGGGGGGCATTCCAGAGGTGGGTGGAGCCAGAGACAAAGCAGGCAGGGCTAAAATACCTAAAATACCAGCATATTTTAGTTTAAAGCTCTAACTGCCAGTAACTAAGCCTTAGGAGAGGCATTTCAACCTTTTAGAAACTGGGATACCAGACCACCAAATGATTGGCAGTCATGGGAAAGGCAGCAGGGCCAAAGGAAGGAGGCATGGCCTTCTGGAGAACCCCAGAGGGTGGGGCTAGATTACCACTAGGCTCGCTGGCCTAGGGTTCTGCACCTCTGCTTTATGGAGATGAAAAGGATTGCTACACTATGGGATAAAACCTCAAGCTCAGAGTATGTGTTGTGATTCAGAATGTTTAAACCTTTCTCCTTCTAGTCTTTTTTATTTCTTTAAGTTGCCTTGGATGCTTTGACCAAGCAGAGACCTCTCATATTGGCCTTGAATTGTTGCTTTAGGCTAAATTTGGCAGCAGATCTTTTTTCTAAATGTTATATCCAGTGGGGACAGGGTGGGGGAGGGTAGAGAATTAGACATGGGAGCACTGTTCTCGAAAGATGTGTTGTCCTTTGAAACACCCATGACTGAAAGGCAGCATGCAGCAGAATGTCACTCTCATTACAAAATAATGTTACTAAAATAAGCAATTCCAAAACCAAACCAGTTTTCTTCAAATCACTGCAGAGACTTCTTCAAATTAATTCTGCTGAAAAGCTTGAATTTTGAATGTATTGATTTTCTTATTGGGACAAGGGGATGATTCTGAAAAGGCAACACAACTGGACTATTAACTGTCAAAAACAAAAGCCTTCAATTACTCAAATAGCTCATCCTGGCTGATTACTTTTCTGCTAGTGGGTGATGGCTTGTTCTTGGTTTCCCAAATATACATTTCCCGGCATACCATTGTTTGCATTTTCATCCTCATAGCAACCACAGAATATGACAAGACAATGTGTGCAGTGATTGAGCCCTAATCCTAATTCTTGCTTGATAATAACCTTACATTTTTAAATCCCTAATCTGTTTTATCCATGCTGTGACTGTATTTGTAATTATTCCTGCATGTATAAAATAATCACAGTCACTGCTGGTATCTGTCATGGATTAATTTTGTTCCATTCCATCTGGATTGGATTTGCACTGGGCTCGGGTTCCATGAGGACTGTTGTAAATAGAGACAATGAACACTTTAAGGAATCTGTCACAGGTGTGAAGTGTGGGTTAATTGACAATGAGAGAATGAGAACTTCAGGGCAGATTTCTATGTATGAAACCAACCAGAATTCTTTTCAGAGAACAGTTTGCAACCCATATTCTTCCCTGTGACAGGAATCCTGTCACAGAGTGAGTGTGAAAGGATCCAGTGTCCGGCTGCAATGGGGCCAGAAAATGAAATGCCCATGTTTCTGTGACAACAAGGAACAGAAAAAGTCATCTGCCAGCTGGCTTATGTAGCTTCCAAGTGAGAAGGAACCATTGGGAGAAGGAACTCTCTGCTCACAGGGAAGTGAGTTATGTAAGAGTAAAGTTGCCACTGAATTTTGCCTAAATTAAAATTCTGATGTTTCATGTTGGGCAAAACATCTTTTAGGGAAGTTAAAAGAATTTCAATAATTGTAGTGAATTCCTTTTTTCAGGGAGAGTGGGGTATGTGTCCATATCTCTAAGTTTGCCACAAAACCTTAGATTGAAAGTCAAGCCGAGGCTGTAGATATTCCTACGTGGTCAAAACATCCGAGGACTTTCAAGGAACATCAAACCAGTTCAGATAGGACTAGTCAAAGCTTTCAGGGTGGGGTTTTGCACAATGCCATCTGTTGGAGTATGCAATGAGAAGATGTCAACTCTGCAGAAAGGTTGTTTTTAAAAGTTGACTGCCCAGTAATGGGTTAAGATAGACTGTTACAGTTTAGTTAAAGGGTAAAGGCAGAAACCAAGCTTCTCTGAGAAGTCAGGGGGCAGGGTTCAGTGGAGCAAACCACTTGATTGAATCAGAGGGAATGCTGGATGTTGCCTAGCAACAAGGTAGAAATTCCATTCTCACAGTTAACAGATTTAACTGATGCTTGCTATGGTTTAGCAAAGGGACTTGACCTGTATTTTCCTTACCTCACAGTATGAGTAACATTTAAGAAAGCGTGCTTACTAGAAATCTGTAACCATCAAGCTTATAGTACACAAGTAATCTTATGTTACTGTTATTTATTTTAAAAGCATCTACTTTAGAAACAAGCCTGTGTGTGTGTTTGTTGGGAGAACTCTGCTGCTGCTATTGTGCTCAGCGGGTGACTTCCTCCTCTTTGGGGAAACAAGAAAATGGAGATGAATGTACCTAGTACACTGGTAAATACACTTCCTTCCAGCTTAGCAATACCAAACAGAGGACTGAGAAACATTTTTTTTTCTTGGAACATGTTCACATATATAGGTTTATGGGTCAGAAAAAGTATGAATCCAATGATATGATAAGGAGAGAACAGTGCAATCTCATGAAGACACTTCCCATTAATTGACAGGAACCAATCAATATGGAGGCAACCCATCAGAGATCTTTTACCTGCCATGTAAAACACACAAACTAACTAATCCAGAATGCTCTATTGTCTCTAGCACTGGAGCTCCCACTGGGAATTTTTGCTCTGTGGATTGTACCCTCAAGCCCTTTGCCACCAAGACTCCAATTTTATCCATGCAACACTGCAGAGTACTAAAAATAACAGCAATAATGTTTACACTGGTTTCAAAGCTACAATATCTTGTTTTGTTTTTGATTGGTTAGTTACATTTTGTGATATGGATGGCACAATTTCAGTAAAGAAGTATTGCGGGGTGTGAGAAAAAAAATAAAAAACTACAAACTGGTTCAGAACCTGCCTCCTAGTAATACCTATTTGTGGTGGGGTGTAGGAGACGACCTAGCTACTGACCAAGTGACGTGTGACCAGGGCACCCATACTTACAAATACATGCATATTTCACCAGATTCCCACTTTGCTACCACTTGGTTTTTGGAGGGAAAGATCATGGAAGTTGGGTGAATTATGCATCAATCAGTATGTGCAGATGCCAGATCACATGGCAGATCTGTCTAATCTCAAGGCGCACCCGCTGCCTACCATGTGTAGGCAAATATCTGAATCATACTTAAATTTAATCAAGCTCCTCCCAGAAGAAAAACAACAACATTCTGCCAAACATGGATGTGAAAGCTTCATATGCTAATATCATAAACAAAGATGTGCTACAAGCCATCAGGAATAATCCCTGATGATGCATTCCTTCATAGAGACTGGAGACTAAAACAGCACAACCAGCCCACCCTACATATAAGAACAAGCACAGAAATGATTGGCAACAACAAACATCAAAATTGTGGGCAGGGGGAGTGTGTGGATTCCTTACATTTTGAAGTTGGCTCTGAATTGCACTGAAAGTAAAAAATAAAATCAAAAGCAAGGAGTCTGCTGCTCAAATGCAACTTCTGAAAGAAAAATATATATCAAGGAATGTTAAACAAGGGATTTCTGTCTGCACCCATAAGCCCAACACTTTATCTCTCTAACTAATGTGTTTGGTAATACACTAGACATAAATTGCCTTGGCTCTGGCTTCAAGCTCAGAGTCCAAGGCGGAAGGTGAACTGGCCAGGTCTGAGGCTGCTGTGCTGCTGGCTGGGGAACTGCACCAGGCTTCCCCCGACACCAAGACAGAACCAGAACTCTCATGATCTCCTTTGTCTGAGCCCAAGGGATTGAATGTCTTTCGTATTACCAGTACTGTGCCTGCCCAACAGTACAGGGAAAGTGCCAGGTGGGAGGCTCCAGAGAGGAGAAGAAGCACCAGGCCAGGGGGTTTGCCCTTTGCAAATCTCCAGTCTTCAAGCAAGGGCATAGAGTCAGGGAGAACAGGTCTGGAGGCAGAGGATGATGAGGCCTCAGTTCATCTCCAGACTTTACTGCAGTGTTCTCCAACCTTGGGTCCCCAGATGTTTTTGGCCTGCAACTCCCAGTATGCCCCAGCCAGCTATGCTGGCTGCGGCATGCTGGGAGTTGTAGGCCAAAAACATCTGGGGACCCAAGGTTGGAGAACACTGCTTTACTGGAACAAGTTGTTCACTAGGAGCTGTCCACGGTGCTGCAGCCACTGCCACACCTTGCCCCATTGTGTCTTATGGGTACCAGCTACAGACAGATCAGAGCATAAATGTAACAGATATAGTAGACTATGAAAACCCATGGTGCAACGCATTAACCCTTTAGATGCCACAGAGCTTTTTTTGCCTTTTTTAATGGCAATTTATTTATTTTATTTATAGCCTCACTTTCCACTAACATGCTCAAGGCAAAATGAACACTGTCTGAAGTAGCTTACCAAGCATGAACACAAAATAAGAATGAAAATAATATTTTGATGACTTGCCATAACTGTTAGAACAGTGGAGGCTGACTCTTTGGCTTGCTGCCGGCAACTGATGCTGAGAACAAAGGAAAGGCTGTCCTCCTACCTGTTATTATAAAGAATGGGAAACAGAGAGCTAGTAGAGAAGTGAATTGGATATTCATCATAATAACTGGATAACTGAACTTGATTTCTGTCATCAAATATTTTGTTACAAATTACTCAAAAATATTTGCTCCTTAGCTAAGATTTTTACAGAACAATAGGATTTATCCCGTGACCTGTATTACTATTGAAATCCTGTCCCTAAATATATGGTGAACCTGAAGTGTCATCATATTTTAATGTTAGCACTTGTAACATCTTTGCACTAAAATGTCTGCATTTATTGCACTGGATTGTATTTTCCAAATTGCAACACCTCTAAGTCATCTGCATAGATTATTTATTTCCTTGGTTTGGTTCCAGCTCTTTCCATTTATTAAGCACAGGCTCATTTGATCAAATGGCAGACCAGAGTGCCTATACTATTGGTTCATTCTGCCTTTTGACCTTTGGTGTTATCTTTCATGCCACATTAAACCTGCCCTGACAAGGAAAATTGACTTATTCTTCCCTCTATGCCCTTTCGCTGTGGCTTACAAGTCACATTTTTCACCTGCACAAAGCAGTTGTTAAATGAGACTCACCTGCTGATAAAAACTAGAAGGAAGCGCACGCGCACACACACACACACACACACACACACACTCAGAGAGAGAGAGTGAGAGAGAGAGAGAGAGAGAACATTTCCCCAACAGGTTAGAATGGGGTGGGTGGGAAAGAAACTGATTTTGCAGATTAACACTGATTTATCAGTATTTTCTCACTTGATGTTTGTTTAGAGCGGGTAATAAATAAAGTTTGAAAACTACTCTGAGCTGTCTAGGAGAATTTAGGATTGCTGCAGAGCCCATTTCCAACAGCAGTTTAGGCAATCAAAAGATCAATTCTGAATGATCTCGACTAGGGTGATCTCTGTTAAAATCAGGAAAATATTTGGGTGCGTACTCAGATAACTTACCAGAGATGGGGTGAGGGCTCCTTAGTCTTTGAGATTGGGCTGCCCCATCCACTATTGTCTCAGATGTCACAGACCCGTAAACCCTCAAGTGCTTACTGGTCAAATGCTCCTATCATCACAGGCCATTTGAGACTCACACAAGTACTTCAGCCTGACTTCCACTCAGGTATGCATGATTGGCATCTACATTATTTGTCTGGGTAAACAGCAGGAGTAAAGAAATGCATCCACTGGGTTTCTAGCAGAGGAGAGGTTGCCATAGAATTTCCAGCAGTGTATGCCTGAGTACTACATATTTCAGTCCTCTATTTACAGTCCCAATCTTTATACAGAAAATGTAGATATACATAGAGCAGGCATGGGGAAGCTGTGGCCTTCCAAATGTTGCTGAATTAGAATTCTCATCAGTTCTGGCCAATTGTCAGGAATTATGGGAACTGCATTCCAACATCTGGAGGTCCGCAGGTTCCTCACCCCTGGTGTAGAGAGGCTGTTGTTGCCTCTGACATTAGTGATTCTCCATTACTTCTGGACTAATGTATGATTGGGCAGATTGCCTTTAATAGGGATGGATGATGAATCTGTCAACTTTGTTTCTTCCCACTTCCTCATTTTCTAATCTTACATTGCCTTTGTCCCAAACTTTGAGAATTTTAAAAGTTTTGAAACTTCACATGATAATTTGTATACTTTTTGTGCACATTTCTCTGAGCACATGCTGATTTGAACACAAATTGAATTAAGACATGAAAAAGTCAGTAAGGCCATTGGGGGGATATGGGGCTGTAGCTAATCCATATCTCCTTTTGTGACTCTATGGTAAGATGTAATAAAATAAATGTGTGGCATGATGCCATTGCAACCAGTGTTTTGTTGCTCCTGCTGTCCCTCTTCTGATTGATTAGCTGATGCTTTCATGAGCAGGAATCACAGAACATGTTGAAGACACTTCACACATTTCAAAGAATAGTAGAGTTGGAAGGGGCCTATAAGGCCATCGAGTCCAACCCCCCCCCCCCAGCTCGATGCAGGAATCCAAGTTAAAGCATCCCTGACAGATGGCTGTCCAGCTGCATCTTGAATGCCCCTAGGCTGGGAGAGCCCACACCTCCCTTGATAATTGGTTCCATTGTTTTATTGCTCTGACAGGAAGTTTTTCCTGATGTTCAGCTAGAATCTGGCTTCCTGTAAATTGAGTCCATTATTCCATGTCCTGCAATCTGGGATGGTCGAGAAGAGATCCTGGCCCTCCTCTGTGTGACAACCTTTCAAGCACTTGAAGAGTGCTATCATATCTCCCCTCAGTCTTCTCTTCTGAAGGCTAAACATGTCCAGTTCCTTCAGTCTCTCCTCATAGGGCTTTGTTTCCAGTCCCCTGATCATCTTTGTTGCCCTTCTCTGTTTTAGGTTTTGCATGGTGGGCAGAATGAGATTGTCACCTGACATGGAGTACACAAAGTCTCCTGATAGTCACAAGGGGGTCTATGAGTCAGAGCCAGTTTGGAGACAACCTGTTGTGAACAACAGGTTATATAATTGGTGAGTAATATCCTATTTATAGGTACAGGCTCTTCCTATAAAGGATGGGGTAAGTCAACATGTTGTCACATCACAGCCACTTCACTTCAACTTCATCTTCATTCACACATCTTGGAACTTGAGACCTGCTTGGGTCTTGGACTTGTATCTGCAATGATGTAGTGAGACAGAGTCATCTCTTCTGCATAAGAGAAGCCTGCAATGATTGCCTTAATCCAATGTACAAATGGGTCTTACAAATAAACTCTTTAATCTTTATTATCTACTGTTATTTCCCGTTTCCGTCTGTGGGACTGGGAGTCCCTTGCTGGGTAAGCTTAGGAACCGCAGCCAAACTCTCACATCGATTATGGGCCCAGATTGACGCAGATAAGCAGGATAACAGCATTTATAGAGTTAAGAGATTGTTTACGTTTGTAAGGAACGGTTGGAATCTAAACAACTGAGGAGGCAGTGTGGCTTGTAATCTTTCGACTGGCAGGGCTTTGTGCCAGGGATGGAAGAATGCAGCACAGCTAAGGAATGCAGGAGCAGAGAGACGAAGGATTTTTCATTTTGGAAGAAGCTGGAATGGAGGTGCCAGGCTTGGCAAACTCCGAGGCTACTGACAATGAACAACGCTGGACAGAAGGATTTCATTTTCCACAGCTTGTTGGAGAATTGTCAAGAAGCTGTATTGGGCAAGGAAATATCTCCATGAGGCTCTGTGTCTACTCATTTGAGACAGGCTACAGCAGGAGGATTATACTTCTTATTGCAGCTTGCTTCTTCGCTCAGCAGCGGATCAGTTATCTGTTTGGATTACGTCAGACGTGGGTAAAGCGTCTGGAACATCATGTAGCAGCAAAGTCACATGTGACTGGAACGTATCTTGGGAAACTTTATACTACACAGGAGGCTGTATCAAACCAGCAGGGGCGTGGTTTTAAAACAGCATGGAAGAAACAGCGCGGCAGCTTTTGAAAAGGGAAGCTGTGCTACATGTGTTTCATGTTCTTCATGATCTTTGGGGTCACAGATGAAGAAGGGGGCTTCAAATCAGCAGGGGTGTGCTGAAACCTTCCTCTGATGGGAAAACATTGTGATTTTACCCAGGACATAACAAAATGATGGAGATTATTTTGTTTGTGGACAGAAACAGTGGCTTGTAGAAACAAACTTTCTGTTTACAGAAAGATACAGAAGAGGACTGTGCAATGGTCAGGGGTTTAAAGTCATGTTTTTGGAACTGTATTTCTTGAAAGTTTGAATCACTTGGACTCAAGAAAGTGTAATATGCTCTGAAATGTCAGGAAATGTACTGTATGTATATGCCTGCTGACTTGTGAGTGTATTGTGAATTTCTCTGTAGCAAAATGCGAAATACTGAATAATTAGAAGGTATGTTTATATGGCAAAGCTAAGAGATGGTTTATTTCTTTTATCATACTGTAATTATGTAATAAAGAAATGGAGAGTTGTACTGTTGCAACTATTAAAAAAGTTAAATGCTTATATGTATGACATGTATATTCATGCATATCACAGAATGTTTGATCATTTAGATTCACAGGCTGTGAAAGAAAATGCAGACAGTGATGGGGCAAGCATTTGGAAAATTGTAATTTCACATGAAAGGTAATTTTGTGCACTATACAAGGGAAAACAAACTTTCAGGGAGCTAAACTGGAAGGCAAGCTGACACATCATTTTAATTTGTTCTTGGTGATCTTGTGGGTACTCTGATAGTTTTTAGAGGAGCGGCACGTTATTTCATGATGTTAATTGATAAATACATGAAGTACAGGTTGTGTACATGTTAGATAGAAAACTGGAGTATTGAACAAAGTCAAGGTGTTTTGTGCTTGGGTGAGAAACAAGCATATTACCCATGTTACCTATTTCTTTTGAGATATGGGGGAAGTTCAATTCAGTGCATATTTTGATGCATTTCTAACAGGATGTGGTATTGAACACATGGATTGTGTGGAAGAGTAAACAAACACTCAAAAAAGGTGATGCTAATTTGGCTAATGAGGTTTGGGTAGGAGCTCTTATATGTTTTGATTATGTACATGATAGAAGTTTTAGTTCTGTGTTGAACTGTACACCTTATGGAAAGTTGTGTGTGTGTGTGTGTATATATATATATATATATATATATTGCTACACTCAGCTTTTGCTTCCTTTAGAATCAAGAACTCAAGTATAACATGGTCACTTTCCCCCAGAGTTCCCGTAACTGCCATTTTATGCACTAAGTCATCTCTGTTGGTTAGAATCAAGTCAAGGATAGCCGATTCTCTAGTTCCTTTCCCCACTTTCTGTAGGAGGAAGTTATCAGCAACACAAGTCAGGAATTTCTTGGAGGGGCTATGTTTGGCAGAATTTGTCTCCCAACAGATATCAGGGAAATTGAAGTCCCCCATTACTACTACACGATGCCTCCTTAAAATGTTGGCAATTTGCTTTTCAAAAGTTTCATCCTCGTCTTCTCCTTGATTGGGTGGTTGGTAGTAGACGCCAACCACCATGTTCCTTTTATTCTTTGCCCCATTTATTTTAATCCAGATGCTCTCAATGGGTCTACCAAGCTCATTCTCCTGTATTTCTGTGCAGAGATATGCATTTTTAACATATAGTGTGACTCCACCTCCCTTTCTGTTACTTCTGTTCTTTTTGAACAAGTTATATCCTTCAATTGCTGTATTCCAGTTATGGGAGTCATCCCACCAAGTTTCAGTTACACCTATCAAGTCGTATTTGCCCTCCTGTATTAAGAGTTCAATATCGTTGTCTTTGTTTCCCATACTATCGGCATTAGTATATAGACATTGAAGACCACGTCTACTCAACCAATCCTCCCTAACCTGGCACCTCCAGATGTTTTGGGATTCAACTTCCATCAGCCCCAGCCAGCATGGCCAATGGTCAGAAATGCTTGAGTCATCATCCAAAACATCTGGAGGGCACCAGGCTGGGGAAATCTGTACTAGACATTACTGGGTGAACTGGTATGGGAGAGACTTCAGTAAGTAGCAGCCCCACACATCCCCCATAACATCTGTTTAGGTCCTATGGGAAACAAAGGAATCAGGACTGAACTAGAGAAAAGCCAGGTGAAAAGCAACACAATTCAGAAAAACAAAACTGTAAGAGAAATGATAGGTGTCATGAGTTCTCTAACTTACTGACTTCAGGAACAATGCAGGTACAATCACTCACATGTATACTCAGCAGTAATCCTACTGAATTCTATGAGACTTACTGCCAATTAAGTGCGCGTAAGATTGCAGCCTAAAGCTGCATTTCCATCATCCCCATCTTCTGGCTATCCCTTCAGGATAATAATGTGATGAGAAGAACCCCTGTGATAGACAGACAGTGTCATGAAACAGCTGGTCCATGTGTTTATTGAGTATTTGTTTCTGCTTGGCTTGGGGGTACAGATTGCTCTGTATAAACACAGAGCAAGCACACCCTGGCATGAAAACTTCCAGCTTCATAAATCATTTGTTTGAGCAGATGTTGTTATTCTTTCGCTGTCATTGTTTAGGGATATTTTGTTGATGGATTAACACCTGGCAAATACTCCATGCATCTCCTTTCAAGACACATTTCCAATATCTGTTAGCTGGTGAAGCAATGTAGAGATGACAACAGAAATGGTGGTGGTGATAGTGGTGGTGGTGGTGGTGGTGACAACTGGGGGCATCCGGATTTTGTTAAATCTGTTCTGTCTGTATTTGGGGATTGTCAGGCATCTTTCATTCCATCATCCACTCATTGACAAAATCTGGTTTTTTGCATGAGAATTTCATTTGTTTGTACAAGTGTGTTTGTGCTAATGCATACTTGTTGAAGTGCACGTTCATGTGATTTCCCCCAAAAGTTTTTTTTTGTTTTTTTTTAAACAGTCTGCAAGTCTGCAGAATCCTTGTAACTTGGACAAAGCCAGTCTGCTGTGGAATCTACAGGTCAGATTCATAGAAACCCAAACTCATTTGAATTTTGCAGATTTCTCTGACATCCTTAGTGACAACTATTGCCTCCACTACTTATGGCAGTGTTTCTCAAATAGTGGGGCGCGCCCCCCGGGGGGGGCGCGAGGCTCCGTAAAGGGGGGCGCGCCTGATTGGCCAAACCAATTGGTAGGCCCGCGTGAGGCAGCGTCATGCTGCGCGCCAGGGCTCAGGCCACTGATGCAGCGGACGGGGACGACGGGCCTACCTGCTGCCTCCGTGCCGGCCACGCTGGACCCGCCGCTGCCCGTCGCATCATGTCCTGCACGCCGGATCCGCCGCCCGTCACGTCATGTCCTGCGCGCTGGATCCCCGCGCTCTGTTTTTGGCGGGGGGGAACCAGGGCAACAGGGCTGTTTAAGTCCTGTTGCTGCCCTGGTTCCCCCCCCCCGCCGCCAAAAACAGAGCGCGGGGATCCAGCGCACAGGGCATGACGCGACGGGCTGCGACGGCGGAGCCGGCTTCAGCAGCGCGGAGAACACGCCGCTCAGAAGAGCGACGGACGGCAGCAGCAGCTTGAGCGGCGTGGAGAATGCTCCACGCTGCTCAGAAGAGTGAGATCGGGCAGCCGCAGGAACGATCGGAAGAGCCCAGGTAAGGCTCGTATTACATCCCTGCCCGTGCGTTCCCATGGAGCCGCCTCATTCTTGCCCCCCAGCCGCCTCATTCCCTCCTAGCCAGCACCTCCTCCTCCTTTCCCCACATTCTCCCTGGCTTCTTCACAATCCCCCCCTCTTTCCCCCTAAATTACCTTCAGGCTATGTGTACAATATAGTACTATTTAAAAAATTGAGTTGATGTTTTTTTCAATAAAAAACTGTATCATTGAAAGCCCTGTTATTGTGTTTTTCTTTTAAGACACTTATGGTAACATCATGTAGGTCCATTGGCTAGGATATTATAATTGCAGGCTTCCCCCTTCTGTCATCTGTAGTTATCTTACAGCTAGCCTCCCCTAGCATTGGGAGAGGGAGAAGGAGGGGAAATCAGCTGAAGAAGGCAAGCGGAGATAACAGAAGAGAAAAGCTCACTGACCAATGGAATCTTCTTCCCTTTCTGCAAGACTTCAAGGCAAGCCCCTCCATAGCTCTTCTCAACTGTTGGACAGCCTGCATGCTTCTCAGCCATCAGAGATTGACTGGTTGCTTTTCACATAGTGAGTGTAACATACATATAGCAGGCTTCTAGAGTAATGAGATAACAAGTGAGATACATGCATGTGTGATTCAACCTCAAGTTGTTATTTCCAGTTTTACATATGGAGTCAATGTTATGATGCATTTCACATGATCAGCAGAATCCCTTGGGGTGCAATCCTATGTTATGCATGTTTACAAAGAAAAAAGTCCTACAACTGCCAGCATACAACTGCCAGCATTCACCAGCCAGCATGGATGGCTGGGGAATGCTGGGAGTTGTAGGACTTTTTTTCTGTCTAAACGTGCATAGGATTGTGCCCATAGTAAAGCTTTTCCTGGACTTCAGGCTGTAGATGGTGGCGGTGGCGTGATGTGTGTGCTTGTGGTGATTGGTTTGGAGGGAGTATGTTTGAATGCTTCCTGAAAGGGAAACAACAACTATTCTTCTAACTATAAGGGGTGAAGCCAGGGATTGGAGAACAAGTGATGCTCGAGCTTGTCAAGGTTCTCCATTTTCCACCTCAATGCTCAGTTTGCCTCATTCTCATTCCCAAACATAGTCACATAGTCTCTCTCTCTCTCTCTCTCTCTCTCTGTGAAAAGTGTGCATTTTCAAACAGGAAAAAATGTGCTTTTTTTTTTTTTTTTAAAGTACACACCAAATGTGCACTTTCCCCATATTGATTAAAATGTGAAAATGTGTCCTTTTAAAAACATGCCCTGCTCACATTCAGGATTGCAAGCAGGGCATACTTGGCTGGTTTTCAAACTGAAACAAAATTTTCATACATCCCGGGGGGGGGGGGGAGCCAAAAACCCTAGTGTATCACTGAACCCTTCAAGCATTGAATTTCCTATGTAACCCCACTTTCCCTACCAGCAACACAATGGGGTGGTAGAAACCATGGGGCCTGGGTTCATACAGCAGTTGGTGAGGGCAAAAGACACTGACTCCAAAGTAGTGTGTGGTGTCTCCAGCCCAACAGGACCCCTGTTCCTGAAAAGGAGTGTGAGAAAACCAGTGAGCAACTTCTATCTATCTATCTATCTATCTATCTATCAATATAAAACATGAACTAGGATTTATTTAACAGGGAAGGGGAAAGGAAGGAGGAAGCAAAACAAACATTCAAATGAATGAACAGTTAAAAATAAAAGTCTAAACCACAAAATACAGGGGAAGGAGTCCAATTGTGATACAATCCACAAATGTAGGTTATGTCTTAATTGGAAAAATATGCATGAAAATAACCATGGATTTTCATATGAAAAGAAAAAAACAATGCTCGCAATCTGATACGGACTTGACTCAGAATGAGCTTTGAGATGGGATTCAGAGAACGTTGGTGAGCTCAAGTTTTGCTGATTTGCACTGCACGTAGGGATGTGTGAGGATTTCGTTCGGGTGGTGGTGGTGGAAGTCTGGTCAACTCACCAGGCTCAACCCCCTGAACTCCGTCCCACCTATCTGCTTCCCCGGCTCGACTCATGTTCTCCTGAGCCGAGCCAGGAAAGTGACTTCTGGGTTCCTGGTGGGCCATTTTTTATGTAGAAAATGCCATAAGATATGCCAAAACCGGCCTCAATTTGCACAAGTTACTCAAATTGCAGCTGCTTTTAACATATCTTATGGTATTTTCTACGTAAAAAGTGACCCGCCAGGAACCCAGAAGCTCACAGAGCGGCTCGGTGCGCATCCACTTTTGGCCCGGCTTGGCGGGTGCAGCAGCAGTGTCTGCCAAGCTGGAGACAAGTCGAGTCCCTGGCGGGCCGCCCACCACTAGTGTGTGTGTGGGGTACTGCTGGTTGATAACTGGCTGAAAGGCAGAATGCTGCTGCTATCTTTCCTGGTCTTTTCTCAGCCTCCTCAGGTCCCTCTTTTCTGTTTTTGCCTCCTCCCAGTTTCTTCAGAACCTTCCTTAACAATCTCTGTCTCCTTCTCTCTCCTGACAGTCTTCTCATAATCTCTCATCACAATCTGTCTCTCCTTTTATACCTTCACCTCAGAATCTCTCTACAGTGGCTTATCTGGGGCAAAAAGGCTTGAAATGCTGGTATTCTGCCAGAGGGCTGCACGGGGTTATATCTACATGCAGTAAGAGGTCCAGGAACAGCTTTGCCACTTCTTTCTGCTGATTGTGTAAATTGGCATATGTTTATGTCTGGATGCAGAGAATGGGATTTTTTATTTTTTAAGACTTTGGCTTTCAGCAGCTAAAAGGGGGAGAGAAATCTAAGGTGAGCCACATTTGAAATTTGGAATGGAGTATCAAGTTTGAATTCCTGAAGCTTACAGCTGGTAACCACAGCTGCATAACGAACCATTGTTTGTTCCAAATAGTATAGCAAACACATCGGGGTTTGCAATGTCAGACACAAACACACATGCATTCTGTTCCAAGTGATTTCTGAAATAAATTGCGGGTGCCAATGTTTGCTAGGAATCTCAGTGCTGAAAGACAAAAGTGTTGTGTTAACAAAACATACAGAGAGCAAGGTTCTATCTGGATTATGACCGGCAAATATTAAGACATATTTATTTATGAGAATGGAAATTCCGAGAGTAAATGATTATGCAAACATATCATCATTTTATGTCTGGCTACACTTTATGGACTTCACAAGAAGAATGATCTGAAAGTATATTATCTTAAGTTAAATCTTTTCCTGA
Organism: Shinisaurus crocodilurus; assembly: GCA_021292165.1. Taxonomy (NCBI): domain Eukaryota; kingdom Metazoa; phylum Chordata; class Lepidosauria; order Squamata; family Shinisauridae; genus Shinisaurus; species Shinisaurus crocodilurus. Next base: position 144,415,289 of record CM037877.1, on the reverse strand, counting down.
AGATAGGCATATGTTTGTAAGCTGCCAGGGGTCACATAGGGGGCACTTGGTACCACTGTGACAACTTGCTGGGGGTAGGAGCTAGTGGTGGGCAATCTGGCAGCAACCCGACTCGCCTCCAGCTTGGCAGATGTTGTTGCTGCACCCACGGAGCCGGGGCAGAAACGGATGCCCGTCGAGCCGCTCAGTGGACTTCTGGGTTTCGGCGGGCTGCTTTTTACATAGAAAATGCCATAAGATACGTTAAAAGTTGCTGCAATTTGAACAAGTTACCCAAATTGTGACTGCTTTTGGCGTATCTTACAGCATTTTCTATGTAAAAAGAAGCCCACCAGGAACCCAGAGAAGTCGCTTCCCCAGCTCGACTTGGGAGAAGACGAGTCAAGCTGGGGAAGAAGGTAAGCAGGATGGAGTTTGGGAGGTTAATCCCGGCCAGTGTGCTGGATCTCCACCCCTCAAATGAACTCCTCGCACATCCCTAGGAGGAGCTGCTAGCTTTCTCTCTGCTGCACTGCAGCAGCACCACTGCAGGTGACCACAAGGCAGTACTGCAGCTACTTGTTCTATAGTTGTCAGATGACCGAAAGGGCCAGTAGAGGTCAACACAGATGGATTACTTACACCGTTATGACAGCTAAATGACTGATATTACAATATTGGAAGGATAAACGGCCACCCCTGATAATGCAATGGACTGAGGACTTATTGACTCTTTCAACTTTTGAATGGGTAGTATTTAGACGCCACCTATGCATGGATAAATTTAGAGATATTTGGCTTGCCTTTGTTGAAATGTATGCATAGCTACTTCAACTGACAGTAGTATATTTCCTTATAGATGTCATACCTAGGCATATATTTCTTATGTATTGATTGTAACAGATATACTCAACCTTTATGCAATGTACACTATTTTTTTTATTATTATTCTTTTTGGTTTTGTTATAAGTTTTTGAAATTCATATTAAAAAATCTTTTTAAAAAATAGTGGAGAGGGGAAGAATGAGACATGCAGCTGCTGGTTTGGGCAACAGCCTTGTGTTTGCACCCAGACCCCGGAAAAGATAGACAAGACACCAGTGTTTGGGTGGACAATGCACAACTGACTATTAAATATTCATTATCAAGGACACACAGTGAGATGGGATTTTTTATCCTGTTAAAATATCTCTCAGACCCATTGCAGATCACCCCTGACATTCATTTCACTCTGTCTTAAAACTCTGCATGGCAAGCCCCCCTGGCTTGGAGTCCCAGAGCAGCCACTCTCCTGCTCTTAACACCGCCTTCCTTCTTCACTCTTCCAACCTCTGTACAGAGGGAGGTCTGATCATGTCACCATTTCCTGGGCCTGTTAGCTTTGGGTGAAGTGGGCAGACCTTGAGAGATGTTCCTGTCCTTGATTACCCCAAGCCTGATAGCCTTAGCCTCAGGGGGGTAAGTCTGAGGAAGTTCCCCTCCCTGTCCTCACAATGTCCCAGTCTGCTCAACCAACTTCTTTCTTTTTATTTCCCCTTACCCAAACTAACCCACCTAAAACTAGAACTGAGCCAAAGTGTTTGGACTAGGGTGGGCATGTGTCCCTTAAAAAAAAAAATTAGAGGGCTGTCCTTTATTTTGAAGCTGCCCTCTGTTTGAAGGGCTGTCCATCCAAGTCAGGTTTAAAGATAAAGAACCATCAGTAGGAAGAGCTGGGCCTAGAAGTTGTCCATCAACATCACATGGACAGTAGACTGAGCAAGGCAGACAGGTCACCTGGTCACAGTCTTTCCCACACTATGGTGAGATGTACTGTATTTCTATTACATTATAAAAATATTTCTAAATGTGCATCTACACATATAAATTAGCATATGAAAATACTATGCCAATTGTTTTCCTCTTTTTTAGTAATACATTTCCTCTTTTGGGTGATTCATAAGTGGCCACCTTAATCTGGCCCAATTGGGGGGGTTGCCCCCAAAGATTATAATATTCTTTGTGATGGGATGACTTATTCCAATCTTTGGGGGTGGGATCAGGTGGCTTACCACTGAAAACAAGTTCCTTTTCCCATCCCCTTTAAGCACAGAAAAAGTGTTATCACCACTAAAGTAGCAGCAGACCTGCCTGAGCAGCCTGGCAGTGGCACTTTACTGTCACAATGCCCCAGTGGGAACCATATAACATCACGATGACACAGGATTATTCCCAGGGGCATTGTTGCAAATAAATAAAACATAAATGACTGCCTTCCTTTTTGTGGCTGCTTATAGAAGACATTGGTATATGTGTGTTCTGGAGATAACTGCATTTAATATGGCTTGGGGCACAATCCAATCTGGATACCCATAGTATCTAGGGATGTGGAAGGATTTCGTTCGGGGGTGGAAATCCGGCAAACTGTCTGGGCTCGACCCCCTGAACTCCATCCTGCTTACCTTCTTCCCTGGCTCAACTTGCGTTATCCCGAGTTGAGCCGGGGAAGTGACTTCCGGGTTCCCAGCGGGCTGCTGTTTACATAGAGAATTCTGTAAGAGACGCCAAAAGTGGTTGCAATTTTTTTGGGGGTGTATCTTGTAGTGTTCTCTACATAAACAGCAGCCTGCCAACAACCCAGAAGTCCAATGAGTGGTGAGACGCGCCTCCACTTTCAGCCTGGCTCAGTGGGCACAGCAGTGGCATCCGCCAAGCTGGAGGCAGGTTGAGTCTCAGCAGATCGCCCACCCCTACGCCATAGCCCTCCGAACCCAGAGGATTGCAGGCATCCTATACAAGGCAGGAGAAGCACAGAGGTGAAGGTCACCTCTGCGCTCCTTCCATCCTGTAAAACACTCAAATAGCCGGTTTCAGCTGTCTATGTATCATGCCTCACAGCACTGGGGAAGGAGGCTGAGGCACTGCCAGCCAGGATACTTCATATCCTGGCAGTGCCTATCTCCTCCCCTCCCCACCGCCTGGAATGCCCATAAAGCCCCATCGCGTCATGAATTGCTCAGCTGCCTACAGAATCAGTCTGTTTACAGGTTTTACCTTTGAACTCATTATGTATCTTGCTGTTCCCATATTACATCTGGGGGTATCTTCAGCAAGGTTCAGCTCTACAAGTGACAAAGCAGCCCATACATGCTTGCCCAAACCAAAAATTTTCTACCTCATAAAAGAGAATGGGAGAGCATCCCTGTAGGGATATGCAAATCAGCAAAACCCGAGCTCACCAAAGTTCTCCAAGTTCCATCTCAAAGTTCATTCTGACTCAAGTATTCTTTTTAGATTTGCTGTTTTTTCTTTATACAAATATAATACACACACACTACACACACATATCTATAATCTATCTATATACATGTTCTATTTCTTTTTTAAAAAAAATCTTCAGTCTGTAATTCAAGAAAGAATAATTTCACAATGTAAAAAGAAAGAAGGGGAGATGTGATAATTAAATGCCCATGTGTGTGTGTCCCCCCCCCTATAAATATAAGACATCTTTTAAGAACACTCTACCTGGGATCCTATTTTTATACTTAAATGCCTATAATTTTGACACTTTTGTGGAATGCACTTTCCATCTGTGATTTGCAGGTACAGTTAGACACACTTTGATGCTGTCTGCACCATCTGTAATAAATTGCAGTTTGAAAATTAGGGCCTGACTTGAAAAAGGGAGAGAGAGAGAGAGAGAGAGAGAGAGAGAGAAAGAGAGAAAAGAGACAGAGAATAAAATAACTTAAGGCCAGCATGCCTCTAGCAAAACAATGGCTTTACCTAATAATAATTACATGTGAGAGTCTGTGGGCTTCAGCAATCATGATAAGAACCATGAAGTTCAACCAGAAGATCAACTTCGAATATTCTGAAGAAGGGATCTAATTTAAATTTCTTTGAAAGTCTTGAAAATATATTTCCAAGGCTTAAAATAATTTTGGAAGTGGTGTCTGTCTGCAGTTGACCAATCTGGGCTATGATTCCAAAACTGCATTCAGAAACAAAGGTAGGGATAGAAAGGAACAGGCTCTGTCTGGGTACTTCACCCCACTCTTTTTAAAAATGCCCATCATATTCTGACTTGTCCCTGAAATTCCTCAAGCACAGAAAGTATTTTAATGTTGGAGATCCTACAGCTTAGTGGTAGAGGACATTTGCATGAACAAGGTCCCAGGTTCAATCCATGGCATCTCCAGATCAAAAGGTTATCACATAGTTAACCTGGGAAAGATCATTACCAGAGTATTTCAAGAACTGTATACAGTCAAAGTAGACAATGTGGCTCGAGGCTGATCAGTGGGTCTCACACAGTTTAAGTAAGGCAGCTCTGAAAGTTCATGTGATCTTTATTTGGCCATGTTACTAGGAGACTGTGTTCAAACAAAATTTTCCTACAGCTGGGAATGAAGACACTGCTCCTCCTGTTTTGCAACAAGGAAAGAGCCACTTCAATTCATTTTACCAGCAGGGTATTTTACCAGAGCCCAATGCAAGGAAAACAGAGAGTGATACACTTTAGGGAACTCCCAGATAGTTTCCTCAAAACAGAGATCCAAGCCTTGCCATAGCCTGCTCTGGAGCTTACAGATCTGTCAAGTCTGTTTCCATGGATGTCCTCCTTTTTCCACCTCCAAGTCCATTCTGTGCTGGTTCTGCGGGGGTTTCAGCTGGATGCATTAATGGACACACATCCCCATTGACTGTGCCTTTTTGCACATTTTAGAAATGTACATAGTGGTTTTTGCATATTTTTCAAATGTGCACATGTTGTCGAACACTTTTTAAAAAACTTTTGTGGAACACATCACAAGCCCAGAAATGTAGGGATTTCCAGTAGGAAACAGTGTCTGTTTCAACATTTGGTTCTGGGAGATGAGGATTGGGTAAATCCATTAAACACACACACACACACACACACACCTCAACAGGGCAAATTTCTCACCCATGCCTAACAGTGGCACCATATTTCCCAGTCATACCTCAGCTGGATTATCTTACTCAAGAACTGTATATTAGTTACTGCAGTATAATTATCCAGAATCAAGTGATCCAAATTTGATTTTGCTTTTAAAGAAGAAGGGGTTAAATACTGCCCCCGTAAGTGCAGTGGGAACCACACCCTCCTTCAGAGAGGCATTATCCCCCTCTCTGAGATCTGGATGGGAAGACCAGTCCAGGCAGATTTTAATATCCAGGATGGGCATGAATCCAAAGAGAAGATAGTGGGTCTCTCAAACCACCAAGTAATTTGTCCACATCATCAGGCTGCAGAAGCTGAAATCTATTCAAGACTTCATGACTAGATCGAACCTTGGCCACATCCATCTCTGACTCTTCCAGATTATGGCATCAAAATCAGAACAAATGTAAGCAATTTTGTCTGTACAATGTCATGCAGATTGGTCACAGTGATCTCCTGATCCTACAGGGAGCAGGCTTTTTAATACTCAAGAGAGCTCTGGTGGGTGGCATTGTGCAAAGATTTCTTCACTCCCATCACTCACCGCAGAGTAACACCTAAGTTGGTTTCTTACCTGTGTTCAATCATGCCCATCACAAGGGGTTTTGTTTTGCCACCTGCACTCTAGTTGTTAACTCAGGTGTTTAATTGTCCTCAGCTCCTCAGAATTTGAAGGCATTGATATGGCTCTACAATTGGGTTGAGGATGCTTGAGAGCAATTGTATCAATGTCCTAGGTCATTTCCCCATTCTCATCAGAGACCAGGGCCTACTAGCTAAAACCACAGGAAACTCATCAAGAGACCTGAAGAAGCCATCTGGATCAATCAGCCTCTGGCGACAGTCCATTAAACATGGCCTATCCCCCACCTACAAGGACTAAGAGTTGCCATCATATTTTGACTGAAGCAAAACTGTGAAACAAATCTTAAAGTTCCTGATTGGGTTAAGACATTTATCAGGGGGATTCCATGAATCTGTACCTGGGACTCCTGGAAAACATTAACACAGATTGTTAATCAAACCTGCCTCTTACCAGCTCTTGACATCCTGTAAGGAGTCTAGAGCTTGTGAAGAAACTCTCCATGCACTGGAGAAAGTCGCCAAGACCTTGATGTAGAGTTGCCAAAGATTTCAGCTGCTGAAGTGAAATCTGAAGGGGAAAATATCAAATAATTTTTGAGAGAACAAGTTTGGAGAAGACTAGTGAAATTCTCCAGAGAGGTTTTTTTTGCATCCCTTGCTAAAGTTCTTCCCTTCTCTTGACTTGTGGTCCATATGTCCTTTAAAAATCTTCGAAAACTTTGCTTACCGGTGGTATATTTTTGGATTTAAAATTTACATAAGGGGTCATTTGCTGAGATCAGCTATTTCTAGCTCAATGTCAGTCCAGGTGATAGCTGAGACAGCACTGGGGCTGAGAGATTCTTCTTGACATCCTGAGCTATTTTAATTGGCCAAGGTTGCACACTGTTCAACCTCTGCTCTCCTTAGCCTCTGGAAATGTCTCTTGCAATCGTGATGAATCTTGCACCTGCTCCCTCCCAATCTCTATCTTAAGTATTCCACCACTCATTTGGAATAATATTTTCTCACATTAATTTAGCTTCATTGTCATACACACATCATGACAAGAGGGCCAAAGAACATATGTGGTGGTTTCTTTCTTTGGAGTGTGTGTACTCTCTTGGTTATAACTCACAATTAGAACTTAACAAGACTCAACCACACAAATGTTCAGCCTCATTTGTCTTAAATGGTTGCTACAGCATGTCCAAAATGAATTCTTCATTCAGAGGCCTCTTTGTAGTGTTGTAGTTTTTCCAGACTTTTACCCACCTATTGAATACTTTTTATGTTTTGCTCCCATGAGCTGTTGGCATAAGGAACACCTTGCTGGATGGATCAGACCAAGGTCTAGCATTATGTTTCCAGTAGCAACCAACCAGATGTCCCTGGAAGTTCACAAGCAGGACATTTATTTATTTATTTATTTATGAAAGCAATTGGACTTCTCCTGTTCTTAGTCCCCAGAATCTGAAGGCATGAACTGCCTCTGAACATGGAGTTCCATAACCATTCCCTCCTTGACCAACTGCTTTATCATTTTTAAAGGTCATCAGCAGATAATGATAGCCAATGTAATAAGGAGATTACACATTGTATGAAGAAGTATTTCTTTTTGCCATCCTGAACCTGCCATCTCTGCAGTGACACAGCTGCAGCTATGCTTCATATCACAGAGCTCAAAATTTGGATTTTGTTCAGAATAAGGATTTTATTTGGACCATATTTTCAAGCATATCAAGCCAATTCACACTTCCCAGACTAATATGCTGATCAGAATGCAGTTATTCTGCATAAGTCGCATTTCTCCAAATGTGGATTTGGGATTAAAGTGTCTACAAAAATGCATATTTTGGGGGGGATACATTAAAATAATGCAATTATTCGTGCATTTTTAAAATTGCAAATTGGTGCAGAATCCGGATGGAACAGGAAAACCTGTCATGCCAGCTTATGCTATTAGAGTTACACTAGAACTCACTTATGCTAGGGCTATATCAATTGCATAAGTGCAGAAGCCCCATTGGATATTACCATGGACTGGAAATGGACTCATCCATCCATATTCCTAGCTCAGAATGCAGCTTGTGTAGCCCTTACCAGTCCTTGCTTCCTAGTGGTGTCTTGATAGTAATGTTGCTGAAGTTTGTAATTCCAAAGTTTGCAGCATGAACCTCCAGCATCAGCACTATGAACCCATGAGTTATTCTCTAGCTTGGATTTTGAGTCTGAGCTGGAAAAGAAATCCTACCACCCTGCCTCCTTTCCTACCTGGCCTTGTGGCAACAGCAGGAACACTGTTGACCTGTACTGTTCATCAGAGGGGGTACAGGTAGACTTGCCTCCAAGGCCGGGTCGCGCCCCGACCCGATTCTCCGCGGGGGCGCCGACCCGACCCGATCTTCTGAGCGGCGTGGAGAGGTTCTCCATGCCGCTCGATCGGGCGTCTTCTGCCCCGTCCGTCACTTCTGAGACCGGAAATGACGCGACGGGACCCTGAACAGGTGCAGTACGTGCCACAGGGGTCCAGCGCACCTGTGCAGGGTTCTGTCGCGTTATTTCCGGTCCCGGAAGTGATGCGACAGGATGGAACGGAAAAGCGTGGGTGGCTCGCCATGGAGAGGGCAAGCCGCCCCGAAGACCAAGGTAAGGCTGCAGCTGTGTCACTGCAGAGATGGCAGGTTCAGGATGGGCATGAGAGGGGCCAATTTCGGCCTTGTTTCTGCCTGGCGAGGCTCGTTTTCACTAGAAGTGGGAGCGAGCCTTGCAGCGGCTGCCTAACTAATTCTTCGAGCTAGTCGATTTTCCTTCTCCCCCTTCCACAGACCTGACACGAGAACACAATTGAGCTGCGAATCAGCAAGATCTTTTGCTCGAGGCTCGAGAGATAGCTCCCTTCTAACTCTGAATATTATAAACCCTAGCTAGCTGCCCATGTCCTTCAGCAAGAAGTTCTCACACAAAGAAATGTAGTAACAGTGATTGAAATGCAAAACCTAAGTCTCAGCAGGTGGTCAAACACAGGTAAAACCTGTTTAAGATTGAAATGCTAATTTGAGAACAACAGCTCTTGCTCCGGTTTGTAATGCAGATGTGCTTACAGCACCTTTTTATGTATGCTGAGTGAACAGAACAGAGCTATCTCGATGTAAAAAAAGCCTTTGAGTTAAATTAGCACATCCCTAGTTTTCACAAGCCTAGGTACAGAGGTGTTAATTGCATTTCCATTCATACCTATGGGTGGGTGAGAATTTCATCTCAATTTGGTTTTTGATCAGAGTTTACCCAAATTTTTTTGCAATTTTCTTCATACTGAGGCAAAAAAGAACTCAATATGACTTCAGAGACCGAAATGGACAGATTCCATCCAGGCCCAGGACTTTGAGTGCTTTGCTCTTAAAAGACCGGTTTTGAATTGCTGTGTCTACAACCATGTTTGCGGTGCTGAATTAAAGTTGCCATCTCTTTTTTTCTGACAGGCTCCTCAGCTTTAACAGCTATATAGCAGACCAGTAAATCATAGTCCTCTCCATGCTGGGAATAGCTGTACCTATTGAATTTGGCTGGTGCCAATGGGTTAGTTATTTTCAGTTTCAGTTAGTTTTGGATAAGAATTTACCAAAAGTCACAAAGTTCATATTTGGTATAGAAAGAACCAGAGATATATATATTTTTTTTTAAGTGGGATAAATTGAAACTGACGGATTTGCCCATCCCTGTTCATAACTGGAAGGAAACTACATTTGGTATTATAAAGTATAGAGAAGGAGCAGTGAGATTCCCTTCAAGTGTGTGTCCCTAAAACATTCAGGGACATATTAAGTTAGCAAAGAAGACATACATATCTCGGAAATCATAACTGAAAATTAATGACAGCATTGACAAGCCTCATTCCATGGGCAGCTCCAGGGGAGCCACAGATGCCAAGGTCCTGAGGCTGGCTGGGAGATTCACTGAGGAGTAAACCTAACAAAAGGCATCAAAAGATCTTTACTTTCCCTCCAGTATTTGCCAGCACAGTGTAACTATATGGTAGCATTGAACAGTGCATGATACTGCCCTTTAGTTATACCTCCGAGAGTAGATGGCTTGCATGCATGGGTTATCTTGAGAGCAAATCATTTTTGAGAGCCATCTTTGTCAGTGTGGTGTACGTGTACCCCCTCTGAACCTTGTGGGTTAATGGGTGGGCACTGATGTTCTCCTCCCTGAGCTCCTCTCCTGAATCCTGAGGCCAAGCATGCTTCCTTCCCTCACAGCTTAGGACCCTACAAGCATATCTTGAAAGATCCATCTTTGGGGGGCTAGCAAGGGAAAATGCTCTTGAGCACCTGCACTGCTTTTTCCAATTGATTGACTTTCAATACTGACTTTACCACCTCAAATGGCCCTCAAAAATATAATTTTTTAAAAAATGCACTTCAAATAATCTCAACACACAGTTAAAACCTATCCAATATGAAAAGCAATTAAAGGTAAGAGACTCAGAGTAGCAGCAGCAAAGAGTATATCTTAACTAGCATACCACACACACAATAGCCCAGTGCTTCTCAAATAGTGGGGCGGGCCCCCCAGGGGGGGCGCGAGGCTCCGTAAAGGGGGGCTCGTTTGACCTCAGTTAAAAGTTTTTTTTAATATTGTGTTCCTTTAAATCCTGTGCTCCTTTAAATCTTTTCTGCTACAGTTAATAAAGCTATTCTTTGTTGTAATTGATCCACATTTCTTTCTTTTTTTATTCTCTTATACGTTAATAAGGATACAGTGTTATGCAGAGGTGTACTTATAACAATTTTATAGACAAATGATACTATTTACAGTCGCGCGGGGGGCGCGAAATGTTTTCTTCTTCCTAGGGGGGGCATGACATAAAATAATTGAGAAGCACTGCAATAGCCCTACAGAAGTGGGATGTCTTAACCAATTTCTGAATGTCCAAGAATGTGTTACACTGCTTGCGGGCTCTACAGCCTTGCTGCCAAGGTCTTGCCTGCAAAGAGGAAGTGTCTGCCTTCTGCCTGGCTTGCTCAGAGCTATTGTCTGCATTAGCACCAGCTGTTTTGGGGTAATAGCTAGAGGAAACAGTGGGTTCCCTGCAGGGAAGTGAGTGTGTGTGTGTGTATGTGTGTGTGTGTAGGGGATGAAATTGATGGGTCATCCTTTTCAATAGATTTATGTTTCACCATGCTGATGTGGCACAGGCACCATGGGAATCCACCTTCATTCTTCACAAAACTGAATTTACTCAGGGGAAAAACAATCAAACCAATCATTTATGGTGTAAAGTTTAGATATACACATATAATGTTGTTATGTAGGAATGTGTGACTCAGCTGAGGAATTTAATTTGACTGAAACACTTGAAGTTTCCACCAGGATTTCTTCAACTGTTTCTCCTGAGCAGAACCCCATGGGATCTGACTTGAATTTTATTTCAGGGGAAATTCAGTGGCAACTCTTATTGCATTTATTCTGTAAAGTTATAGGCCAGTGGTAGCCAAACATTTTTGGCAAGTGTAACCCAAGTTATGTCCAAATTATGTGTCACAATGCAAACTAGACTACACGTGTTTACCTCTGCCTCCTGATGCTTCGGGGTGGTTTTGTCTATAGTCTACTCTGAGTCAGGGTCCAGGCACCAGCACAGAAATGTAGGAGGAGTGTAGGCCTGATCCCATGCTATAGCCCATTCTATGTGCTTCCCTGCTCTTGGCCACATATGTCATACACTCCCATTGCCTGTGACACTTGTTGTACCCATACTACAAGTTGGGGACCCTGTGTTCTAGACCAGGGGTGGTTTAAAGTTAGGCCATGATCCAATGGTGAACCACTTGCCCATTTCCAATAGGCCACATAAACCCTATTCATATGTTCAAAAAGTACCTTACCTTAACATGTGTAGGGATTGGGTCCAGCACCTCTGCAGATGTGTCCTACAAAGACATGGGAACTGAGTCAGATGGGGAGGGGGAGATGGAAGGTGTTGTCGAGGTGCCACAGGTGTGGGAGCAGGCGACCGGCGAGAATAGCAGAGACAGAGAAGAAGAAATCCAGCTGTCATCTAATCTTTCAGAGGACAGCCAAGCTGGGCCCTCTGAACCCATAGGAATGCAGGCTTCTAACAAAGAAGAGGCGGGAATACAAGACCCAAGAATTAGGCATCAGATGAAAAGGGAGGGGCAACGCGCAGGGTCATGCAGTGCTCAAAGAGACTTACTGCCAGGGAGGTGACTGTGAGAGTAAACTAGAGTAAAAGCTTTGCCCGCTTAACTCTTAGTATTACGAATGGAAGGAAGAAAGCTAAACAACGTATTGATAGTAAAGTGTTTATTCAGTTGTAAGACTCTTACGAGATTAAGGCGTGTCACACGCAGAAGAGAGGTTCTTGAAGATGGTAGCACAACACCGTGATCACCCCTACTTTATAGTATTTAACTATAAACAATAGGAGGGTTATACAATGGTTACGCAATAATTACATAACATGTTGATTTGCAAACTTGTTGACTTGCATGTGTCACCAGACTGTGACGTATAGTCACCTTGATTCTATGTCAGGAGACATTTTGCACTCCATTCACTTCTGCACCCCCACTAAACCTAACAGTGACCCTGTGGAAATACCCACCCTGGGGGAAGGACTTGGCAGCATGCTCAGCTTGATAAGGGCAGGGTGTAGTAGACAGTGTCAGTTTTGTAACAACTCTGTTTCATAGTACCCTAACCCAGGGAACTAACTGAAGCTTACAAAGTACAGTGTTATGCAAAGCTTATCTGAAACTTTTGTCTCTTTTGGCTGCAAAAGGATACTGTCTGTAGCCTGAGGCAATCCTTGTTTGATTGTAATTTGTGGAATAAGCATAATTGACTAGAAATATGACTTGAAAGCTTGACTACAAAGAGAGCCAGCGGCCGGGCACCCAACAACATGCGACTGGGGAGTGGGCCACATTGTGTAACCCTACCCTCAATGTTGTGCATGTTACATAGACACCCCAGGTGCCCATGCGTACAGCACAAATAACTTCAGGGAGGAGGCCTCCTTGCATACCACTGTATGCTCATAAGCTTCTGCTAGGGATGTTGGAGAAATCTGCAATGGACTCAAATAAGTTTGAATGTCTAAGAATCTGAGCCATGGATTCTGCAGTGGACTGGCTATTCCCGAGTTGCATGGATTCCACAGACTTTTGAACCAGGTTTTGTTTTTGTTTGGGTTTTTTGTTTTGTTTTTTACTTTCTGTAATATTATGGAAATTTAGTCATAGAAAAATACACATATTTTTTTTTTAAAAAAATGTGCATTTCCCCCATAGGCTAAAGCAGAAAAATACACATTTTGGCGGGATTTGCATATGTTGGTGGGATCTGCGCATTTTCAGGTGTGCGAATTAACACAAATGCATACAAATACATTTGTGAAAAATCTGATTCTGTCAATTAGCGGCCAACAGAGCAAAAGGCAGCTAGCAATCCACAAAATGTAGACAGAATGGATTTTACAATGTCTGTACATCCCTGGCCTCTGTCTGATCCAGATCCTGTGGAGGCCTACACACATTCAGCTGTATTTGCACACATCTTGGGCTGGGGGACGACGACTACATAACACATGCAACATTGAGGGTGGAGCTATGCTTCATGACCCACTCCCCACTCACAATTTAAGGCACAGGTGGGGAACATGTTTCCCTCCAGATGGCGGGCTGCAGCTCCCATGAACCCTTGTCAGCATAAGCAATAGCGAGGGATGATGGGAGTTGCAGGCCAACAGCATCTGGAAGGCCGGTCTTATGAACGCTTGAATAGGGCTTTAGTTCTGTCTGCTTCAGGGATTCTTACAAAGAATTCTAGACTGGGTAGACCATGGCCTCATCGATCCTGTGAGACTTTTAAAAATGTTATTAAGCAAGAGTGCCCACTTGGTGTCACTACAGAATGGTTATGCTTGTGAGCCAGATGGTGCTATATCAACTCCACCTGATACGGCAGCTGCGTCCCTACCTTCCTAATCATCTGCTCCCATCAGTAGTTCATGCCTTGGTCTCCTCTCGCCTTGACTACTGTAATGCACTCTACATGGGGTTACCCTGGAAGATGGTTTGGAAGCTACAGCTGGTACAGAACGCGGCGGCTCACCTGGTTAAAGGCAGCCGCCGCCGGGATCACATCACTCCAGTGCTCAAGGAGCTGCACTGGCTACCAGTTGCTTGCCAAGCCGAATTCAAGGTGTTGGTTTTGACCTTTAAAACCCTATACGGCTCCAGTCCAGTTTGTCCCAAGGAGCATCTCCAGCAACATCAAGTAGGCCGCTCAACAAGATCCGCCACGGACGGTCTTCTCCTTATCCCATCAGCCAGAGCAGCCAGGCTGGAGGGGACTAGGAAGAGGGCCTTTTCTGTGGCAGCCCCCAAACTGTGGAACTCTCTCCCCAGTGACCTCCGCCATGCCCCCTCTTTGATGAGCTTCCGCCGTTCATTAAAAACATGGCTTTTCAGGCAGGAATAAGGGGTGGGTTAGGATTTTAACATTTTATATGGTTTTTAAGTGTATTTTAATCTGTTTTGTTTTATTCTATGTTGTACATCGCCCAGAGTGGCCAGGTACTGGCTAGATGGGCGATTTAAAAATACAATAAATAAATAAATAAATGCTTAAGAGACCTTGAGGATGCTTTCTTGCTTTGAAAATGGAAACTACACTGGTAGACCACCATGGGATTCTAGTAAAGGGGAGAAATTAGATCACAAAAGGCTGTCAGCCATCAGGTAAATCACAGTTGTGAGAGATGTTGCAGCAGATGGCAACTGTCTTGCCTTCAGAGGAGCAGCATCTTCCAAAGAGTCTACAACACAAAACTGACTGACGACACAGCGTGCCGTCAAAGACTATGCAATGATGATAGGCTTTGATAGATAACATGTGAGATTATGCACATCAGTTCCATCTGGCAAATCCAGCTATAGCAGTAGGTATCTAATGCTCTGTTGGGGCACTGCATTTATCAGATGCAAAACATAAATTATACAAACAAATTGTTCTTCAAAATATTAATTTATATTTCCTCTGAATATGAAACACACTGCCTTCCCTTTGAAGGCATTCTGCAATTGCAGTAAGAAAATCTCAGGGATTTGGCGATCATGAGATAATCACTCTGGGAATTAAAAGGATTTGACTATATCATATACTGAGAAAAGCCCCTGGGGCTTGATTACAGCTTGATAACTGCACCCCTGCAGTGTCTAATTGCTTTTCTTTTGATACAAGACATGATTAATTGAATTAGATAATGATCTATCTGCCATTGCCCTATATAAAGTGTACTTTCTGTTTGCACTGTAGTTGATAAAATCTTAGTAGCATTCTTGAGTTCCCCAGTGAATTCACTGAAGGAGCTTTACATTTCTTTGCAAGCCATTCTCTTTGCCATTCTCCAATTTATGGCATTACAAGTAATAATTATTACCAACAAATAATTCCCGGCGGGAGGAGCCCTGATGCTGCAAAGGGGAGAAGGATTGTGCTCAGAGCCTGTAAGGTGCAGGGCATGCGTCTTTCCATTCTCCACCTCCAGATCAATTTAGCAGTGATGGCAGAGTCTTCCTTGCCACTGATAGGTTTGTTCAAGTAGGGATGGGGAAATCTGTCAGTTTTGTTCTAGCATTCAAATTGTTTTATGTCTTAATTTTTTCTCTCTCCCAAACATGGACTTTTTTATAAAAAATGTACTAAAACAAAATCCTCATCCAAAAGCACCAGGACGGAATAACAGTTTGTTTTAGAAGCTCCTTTTAAAGTTTCCTTTTAACTATGTTTTAATTATGGTGGGGTTTGTTTGTTTGTTTTTAGCTTTTGGGAGCTTTTATCTTCTGAGTTTTTGTCATATTTTTATTAGATACCTTTTAATGCTTTATAATCTTTTAATTTTTAGTGTTTCCTGGCTGAAGTAGAGCATTTTTGCAGCTCAGTTGATTTGACCTCTGGCGTTTTACTCGGTGCTTTACTTGGCCTATCTCGCTGTTGTTACAGTCTTGAGATTTTGTTTTCATTCATTTGCACCAGCCAAATTCAATAGGAACAGTGATTCTCTTCTCAGCATGGAGAGGACCATGATGTACCTGCCAGCCATGTAGCTGTTGAAGAAGAGGAGCCTGTCAAGGGGAAAAAAGAGGTTGCAACCCAAATTCAGCACTAACAGGGATTCAAACCCAGACTTTTAAGAGCAAAGCATTCAATGCCCTGGGCCTGGATGGACAAATCTGTTACATGTGACACACTCCTTTGACAAATAGAGGGATTGATTTGGTATGGTGAAGTCATGTGGTATCAATTATGTAGGATGTGGGTTGTTCATGGCACAGGGCAGATTATTAAGGGATCCAAAATCAGGAAACTTTAGGGAGGAAGAAGGCAGTGAGGTAACATCGGCACACTAGTATATGGGCATATTAGAAATGGGATTACATATGGATGTAAATGCAATGCATGCACATATCTCTGTAGGAGAGGGCTTGGAAATACTTTTTTTCCCCAGTCAAAGGGTGCACAATCCATGAGGAGGTTTTCCAGGGTAAGTTCAATGAAATGAATCTATAAGTGATTCCAGTGAAGATCTCTCTTGCAATGAAAATACAGTCCTGCAAACAGGCAATTGAATTCAGTAAGAGGCTGTAGGTAGGTTATGAGCGTCAGCATTGGTTTTCCATGTGTGGTCAACAGTGAACAAACACATAGGATTGCTGTGAAGGCAAACACTGATATAGTACCTTTCCCCTGTTAATGAATTCCTCCTCTGAGACAGAGAGAGAAAGAGAGAGAGGGAATCAGGAATTCACTTTTATATGAGGAGCCAGATTCTAAACTTGGTGAGCAGTACAACATGTACACAGATCTCTCTGCAGAATACACGCCATCCCCCCACTAATCATGTCATTGTTGGTGAAAGTTCAGTCTACAGAGCTCTCACAGAGGGGTACATGCAAAGAGCCTTAAGTCTGGCCTGGACTATATGTGTAAAATTGGCTTATTAAAGGGACACTGTTGTGGCCTTATGTTAAGGGTGAGTTGGATGAATCACATGCTGTCATTATTACCAGAAATTAGGGAGCAGTAGCTTCTACAGCTTATACTCAGAAATGGTTGAGCGGATTGATCAGATTGATCAGAAACTTGGCAGTGTAGAAGAGGTTGTTTGAGATGTCTAGTTTTGAGGTAGAAAGGGTAATAAATGGGTTATTTATGGGAGTTTAAAGTCTGATGAGTGACCTCCACCAGTTTGATAGGTATTGTCATTTTCCACCCTTAGATATTTCTGGGGTTAAATTTCTCATCCGATTTTCTCTGTTGGGAAACAGTTCGTTGTGTCAGGTCAGGGAGAAGTTCTGGTATGTGCTTGGCCCTAGTAGCAGTGTAACATATTTGTAGTTTCCCCCCCTTCTCCCTTTAAAGTGCCATTTCCCCAGCTCATTTTATACTATGGGAGCTCATAAGTCCAGTTTGGATTTGCCCAGTTTGTGTTGGCCAGGAGAAAAGGGGTATAGAATAGGAGCAAGTGTTTTTGCTTACCAGGGAGACTATCTACTCAACCTAAGACAGAAGATTTCAGAAGAAATCTGAAGCCACCTCTGCCCCCCAGGGAAGGATAAAGCTCTTGAAAATAATGCCAAATATAGAATAACCTCTATTCTTGTTATTCAGAAAAGTTCAGAAGTGCACTGATTTTCAA
Source organism: Shinisaurus crocodilurus (assembly GCA_021292165.1). NCBI lineage: Eukaryota > Metazoa > Chordata > Lepidosauria > Squamata > Shinisauridae > Shinisaurus > Shinisaurus crocodilurus. The sequence continues at coordinate 144,398,070 of CM037877.1, read as the reverse complement.
GAAGCACCTACATTATAGTATAGTTTGACTACGCACACCTCAGAAATATTGTCATGATATCTCCAAAGTCGATGTGTTGGATTCAGATTTATGCTTGATCAACTGGGCTGGTGGATGTGGACTTCCCTGCCTCTCCTTCCTATGGCAGCCCCTCCAGCCCCCTGAAGAGTCAGGAGACCCTACTGGATGGGGTGAGCTTTGATGTGTGTGGGGAGTGGGTATTCTCAAAAACTGGGCAGAAGGACCTTCCATGAGCAGAGCCCTTCCTCTCCTGGGAAGGTCTCTTCCTCTCACAGAAGGCAGATACTGGATCCAACCCAATGCCTCTACTTAATTTGAGGAAAGTTGAATTGCAGAAGTCCCTGCTACAAGGAAATCACCATGGCAAAGAGTTCAGCAATTTCCAAAGCGGGATTAGAAACCAATACAGAATTATGTTGAGGAAAGCTGAATTCTGGAACTCCCTGCTGAAATCACTGTGTTATTGTTATACTGGGTTGTTTTCATATTTCTCATTCAACCTAAATATTTTGATCCAGTTATTAATAAAACAAACACAATTCCTATTCATGAAAACAGTCCCAAAGTGCACTGATTTTCAGACAGAATCTATGTTATAGTAGGGTTTGAACTGCTGGCAAGTAACCTGAACACACAGCTGAAGCATGCACAAGAAAACTTTACTAATGAACACAACAATCTTTTAACAGAGAGGGAAAAGATAAACCCCAAGCTAGCAAGACATCTTCTTAATTGTCATACACAAACTGTCACAACAACCTAGCAGATGGAAGGTTCAGGAAACCCCAGAAAACTCTACTTAGCCTGAAATGTATAGAGACATGTATTTAAGTTTATATACACAGCTCACATACTGGTGTAACTCCAACATGAACACACACACACACCAGAAATATTGTCATGATTCTGCCAGAGTCAAGGTCTGTACTCACCTTGAGGAAAGTTGAATTATGTCCATGCCCTTAACAGACATGTTACTCAGGCAATATGGATATGGTATGGTATCCTATGCTGTGGCTAGTTCCTGCTTCATCACTATCTTGGAGATGGATGGGATGGCTGTCAGTCAGGGCCGGATTAAGATAGGGGCTATTGGAGCTGCAGCTCCAGGCCCCTACCAGAAAATAGGCCCACAATCAGGACTGGTGCAGGGCAGTTTGGCGCCCCAGGCGAAATAATATTTAGCGCGCCCCCCTCTCCAAAGCAGCCCTGCTCTGCAAAAAAAAAACACCCTGCGCCGCCACCACCAACCTACCTTCCCCCCGCCCTGGCTGCTGCTGCTGCTGCTGCTGCTGCTGCTGCTGCTGCTGCCGCCGAGGAGGAGGAAGTGACGCGACGGGACCCCCGCGCTGTTTTTTGCCGGGGAAACCATGGCAACAGGGCTGTTTAAGCCCTGTTGCCCTGGTTCCTCCCACCAAAACAACGCGGGCGGGGCTCCGGAAGCGACACGATGCGGAGAAGGTAGGTGGCGGGGAGGGGGTCGGGGTGGTGGTGATGGCGGCGGCAGCGGGAGGCGCAGCGGCAGCGAGCGGGAGGGCGGGGGGAGGCACAGCAGTGAGCGGGACGGGAGGGCGCAGCGGTGGCGGCGGCGGCGGGAGGGAGGGAGGGTGGGGAGACGGAGGCCTGACGGGGGTGGCGCAGCGGAGGCAGAGGCCTGGCGGGGGCGGCGCAGCGGCAGCGAAGAGGAGCGCAGCGTTTCTGCGCCCTCTTCAGCCACGCGCCCTCCTCAGCACCAGGCCCATAATGCTCTTAATCCGGCCCTGCTGTCAGTAGGGATGTGTGAGGATTTCATTCGGGTGTGGAAATCCAGCAATCTAGTCAGGCTCGACCCCCCCCCCCAACTCCATTCCGCTTACCTCTTCCCCAGCATTGAATTGCGTTCTCCCCAGTTGTGCCAGGGAAGCAACTTCCAGGTTCCTGCCGGGCTGCTGTTTACTTAGAAAATGTCTTAAGATATGCCCCAAATGGCCTCAATTTGCTTAATTTGTGCAAATTGCAGCCGCTTTTGACATTGTCTGAGCGTAGAAAGCTAAGCAGGGTCAGGCCTGGTTATTACTTGGATGGGAGACCCCTCCTCTAGTTTCCTGCATTGAGCAGGGGGTTGGACTCAATAGCGTTGTAGGCTCCTTCCAACTCTATGATCTATGAAATCTTAAGGCATTTTCTACATAAGCAGTGGCTCGCCAAGAACCCGAAAGCCTGGTGTGTGGCACGGCATGCACCACCTTTCAGCTTGGCTCAGCAGGCACAGCATCAGCATCCACTGAGCTGGAGGCAGGTTGGGTCCCAGCGGTTCACCCACCCCAGCTGTCAGTGGCAGAGTGGTAGACCGAAGTCCCAGATTTGTCTGTTCACTGAAATAGACACATGGAGCCTATGCAACTGAAGCTATCATGCAACAGAAGCTACCATTCCATGTTACAACAACCAAAGAGGCAACCAATGCCATCCATATAGAATGACAGAGTTGGAAGGGACCTTGAAGGTTGTCTAGTCAAACCCACTGCGTCAGATAAGCATTTTAAAGCATCGTTCCTTTTAGCTACTTAAGTGAGAGAATGGACAGGGCAGAGATTAACATGGTGCTAGCACCAGCACGATGTTGCGCATGTAGGTAGTGTGGTATTGTGTATTCCAGATTTGGAGCAGCACTGTGGCAATCATTTTCTGTGTCAAGGCCCAGTTCAATTTTTCTTTCATGCTGAAATTAACCAACCATATGTGTGTTGAAGAAAGTAGACAGAATGAATACTTTTCTAGAAAATTGGCTATCATGTATTAACTTTTGTAATATCAATCAACTGAGCCCTACTGTCGCACATTGTTTCAATACAGTATACAAATGTGAATGTTTGGTAAACCTACAATAAAATAGTCTTTAAAAACAAAAAACAAAAAATAGTAATTAATGCTTAGTAATTTATACACATGAAGTTGCAGCTCCCTTTTGTTGACTGAACAGTAGGGAGCAGGCTCAGCATTTGCTTCCATAAAAGGATGAGGTGTAAAGATGTAAAGTATAATGTAAATGATAATGCAAAGACTTTTGGGTTAAAGATATGGCAAAAAAAAGAAGAAGTCCTGGAGCCATAAAGGCCTGTTTAGTTGGCTCCTAGATCCATTTTCCAATGGTGGAGTGGAACAAAATAGGATTATTTAAATATCCCATTGCCACTGGGATTGTTTTTTAATGATAAACTGCTGAGTAGCTTAATGTTAAAGTATTCAAACTACTGAGATTACACTGGAGACAGGTAGATTCTTTGACATGATAAAAGACTGATGTGCATAATGTTGGCAGGTATACCACACAGAATGCAAAGGATGGAGAAATCATACTGTGTTTGTGCAATAATGTAGTTTCGTGCCAACAGTCAGCCAATCATGTGTCACTGTGGAAGTCTTGGGGGTGTATAAACAAATTAGTGAAAACTACCCAAATGATAACATTTCCCATTCTTCTTTCATCCCCATAACCTAACCTTCTAAAGAATGTGTGCCGTATGTTAATAAAGCAGCTTACCCAGATGGAGGCTGTCATTATCAGCCTATCACACACTCTTGGACATATGTCCAAACATCTGTTTTCTAAGATGTTAATGAACTCGTCCTAAATTTGTTTTCTAATAAATTTCCCATACTTTCCACCTAAACCTCTCTGAGCGATTACTCACATTTATTCACTATCTCATTGGTTTCCATGGCCCCAAACTATACTTCTTCCTTCATTTCCTTTAGCTATTCTTTGAAGGATGTTTTGCTAAATAGATTCCAAAGTTGCCTTATTGAGGGTAAAGATGATGGGACCTAGTCCAGCATCGTCTGTGCTGACTGACATGGTTCTCTAAGATATTGGGTAGAGACCTTTCCCAGCCCTCTTAACCCGAGACTAGGGATCAGGGAGAAATTTGTTCACATATCTAATTTTGTCCTGTTCACATTTATCTAAGTACAGGGCAAACTTACCTAATTTTGCATTTTTGAACCTTAGCTATTCTTCAAAATTTGCACTTCTCCAAATTTTGCAATGGAGTTCTCCAACCAAATAGTGCATATACATGCTGAAAGTGGACAGATAAATGCACGTATTAGTGAAAATAACATTCACAAAGGCATTGTGCTAGGGAAAATGGCTTGCAAAATGCACCTATTAGACAAATGTGCATACAAAAAAAAAGTGTATATTAGGAGAACCCCCCCCCCCCCAAAAAAAACCTGTACACACATTTTCATGCAATTTGTTTTTTGTTGTTAATAATCCCCAAACTGATGTGGAAATAGGATGATCCGAATTAAAACAATGGAAAAAGGAGAAACCGAGAGAAACCAGAATTGGCTGATTTGTCCATCCCTACTTGAGACCTTGCAAATCATGCTCTTTGTCACTGAACTGTGACCCCTTCCCAGTTTTAAAGTCCAGTCCCCACTAACATTATGCCAGGAGTCTTTTTCTTCTTCTTTTTTAAAAGCTCTTTTAAGATGACTCTGCCACCTCTCAAGTGACTGTTTTGAGCCCTCTGAAGCGAACAGAAAGCTGTCTTTACAGCTTGAGCCACTGGCTCCAGAGCTGTACTGTAACAAGATCCTTTATGCTCACTGCTAGGATGGAATATAGAAAACTATTTCCACTTTTAGAGTAGGATCTTGTGCACTGCCCAGTTTGTTTCTCTTCCGACCCCATAATTCCACAGCATAGACTGGAATAATATAATAATGGGATGAGTATAGCATTAACATGGGGTTGGATGATTAACTTGTCCCATTGATTTCATGGATCTACTCCAGAGGTGCAGAGCCTCAGGCCCAGCAACCACATCTGGCCCTACTGGGGTCCCAATACAGTCCTCTGGACTTCCCCAGATGGCCATGCACCCTTCCCCTGGCCCCAGCCCCTTTTTCTCTGACCACCAATCGTTTGGTGGTTTCTTGGCTTTTGCACAGTCCCCCCCCCCATTCTAAAAGGTTGAAATGCCTCTCCTGAGGCTAAGTTACTGGACATAAGAGCTTCAAGGTAAAATATGCTGGTATTTTGATCCCATCCCTTTTGCCTTCAGCCACATCCACCATTGGAATGAGGCCCCTGATAGCTTCTCCAAAATGGAATTTGGCCCTCAGGTTGAAAGAACTTCTGCAACCCTGGTCTACTTTAAGACAGCATGACTAAGTCTGGATCAAACTCATTTGGAATTGCAATTCCATCTGTTTGATGGAATGTGCATTGCTGGTGGTGGAAATCTCCAGGACAGAAGGTACCTGGCTTTTCATCTTTAGCACTAAAGCACTGTGAGCACAGGATACTGCCATGCTACTTTTAAAGTAATTGCCATGAAAGCTGAGAATCCAGTATGCCATTAGTGTGAATGAACCATCCTGAATAATAGCAAAATAATTATATATATATATATATATATATATATATCAGTCTTTAACAAGGGATGATTTTGTGCTCTAACCAGTCTGTCAGTCAGGACAGAAAAACAAGACATAATAAAAGAAGATGGAGTTTACTGATGTATTAACCTCAATTAACATTTCATTTCTGGCTGAGGTTACCACTGAAGCTGACATGATTTTGATCTGCAGGCAAACTCAGTGGTGCTAATAATTGCTGCAGGGAACAAAATAAGATGTGCAAGTGAGCATACACAATGAAGATATTTTCTATATGATGTGTAGTCTTTTAGAGCATAAGGGAAAATGGATATGGTTGGGAGTATATCAATATTCCCATTGCCTTGCTTTCTGGTTGACTTGGAAAGGACCCAGATCAACTATGACCACAAGGAATGCATGCCAGACTTCCAGAGTAGGGCTGGCTGAGAAATTCACTCAACTGAGTCTCTCTAATGGACTTAACCAATCTTCACTTCCTAGAACCAAATGCAGAAATGGACTTAATTTGTGGGCAGAAATCCATATATTTCCAGGTTTGCGATGCGTTCTGCCAAAGAAGGGAATGCACTCAAAAATATGCATTCTAAAATACACACAAGTACATGGGAGCATGCATCCATTAATGCACACAAAAATATGTATGGATTTTTTTTTTTCATTACACAGAAAAATCTGCACAGAACTGGCATGGAACGGACTTGGAGATGAGAAAAGGAGGATATCCATGGAAACGATCCTCCCATTCCTATACCAGAACACTATACATTTTCCATTAGTGCACAGCAGGTGTGGCTACAGCCAACCAACTCTATAGGTTTTTGCCATCTTTTAAGCATGAGCCTGAGGATAGAACTGTATGGTTGTTTATTACCTGATTGTAACTCCTTTATTGAGGGTCATCCCTTCAATAAATTGTCCTTCCACAGTTTGGCTACCTTTAAAGTAGGGTGCATTGCTTTGAGATGTTTGGAACCCCCCTGCGCGCACGCGTGTGCACACACACACACAAATTACTAGTCTTATTGAAATGCCCATTGTGCTTTTGTTAGAATTCCATATGTGTTTTGCTCCACCAGAAATTCCTCCACCGAAACATGACTCAAAATTCTGCCTTATGCAAGTATGTGACAGCTTTAATTCCTGGTTGTATCAGCTTTGGCAATGCATGATTCTTCATCAGCTCATGACTCTTAACAGATAGATAGATAGATAGATAGATAGATATCCTTTATTGATTAGTCCATTTGACCATATCAAAAGTACAGTGCATAAAATAAAATAAAATTTTGTAAAATTTAATAAAATCAGATTGGAGTAGGGGTAGGATAAAATAGGTACGGGATCAATAATGATTAGATAACTAGATGGTTAAACAGTAGAGGGACAAATGGGCAACTTATATTAAGTATAATCCTAATGCAGTATAAATTTAGATTAGTTCGTCTCCTTTGCATAGAACTCCAATTTGATCTATGTATTGTGACTCTTAACAGATGTCTAGCACCGATGAAAGGCAGATGGCACCTACAGCATAGCTTCACCAATAACCTGCATTCATTTTGTCTGTGGGTCTCAGAGACAGATGCATGGAGGCTCTCTGAGAATTTTTTTTCTAGTCTAATTGAACTACTTTTTATTTTCCTCAAAATTCCTTGGATGTTTTAACTGAGCAGGAACCTCCACACACATTCATCTCAAAATGTCACTTTAGGTGAAATTCAATGGCAACTCTACTCATATCAACTCCAGTTGAACTGCTAAGAGAAATATTATACCTAAGAGCTTTGGTTGTTATAGTGAAACCTAGCAAATCTGATCTGACAGGTTGTTGGGGTTTTTTGCATTTACCCATTTCACAGCTCCAAGACCTAAATGTGGACCCAAATGCAATTTGCAGCTGAAAATCCATGCAGCTCTGAGCTTGCAATATATTCCACAAAACAAAACAAAAATGCATTTGAGAACATGCATTACATCTGAAAAGTGTGCAAAGAAAAATGCATACATTTCCTAAATATGCACAAACACACTTTAGTCAATGGGTCCATGGGTCCAGCAATGCATACATTTAAAAATGTGCAAGCTTTTGCAGAATCAGGATGGAATGAGCTTAACCTAAAAAAGCTGACAATCTTGGTAAGACTGACAGATCCATCCATCCCTAACAGTTGTGAAGAAAGGATGTGACTTTCTGTTTTCACTTGTACTGTGGTGTGATACTTAAACATTCTTCCTGTTTATTAAAAATTGACAGTATAATTCACGCTTCTAATTTAATGTCAAATGCTAGGCAATTATGGAATGCCTGTATTGGAATAAACCATTAGAACAATGGTTTTCAAACTAAGATCCAGGAAATTCTGTGGTTCCTTAGAAGCTTATTAGGTGTTATCAAATGAGAAGATCAGGAATGACAGAAGCTTTCCTGAAAGTCAGCTTGCATTAACCACAGCTGCAAGAGAGTGTTGTATGTAGTCTAGGCCACACCTCAATTCAAGGACAGCAACACAGTGAAGCTCAGCAGTGCCAGCCAATGTTCCACATGAAATGAGTAGGTACTCTGGAATTTGTCCCAGTATCCTCTGCAGTGCACAAGAAGGTTCCATGGCAGACATGCAGATAGCTGTTCATCAGTAGACTAGTCAATGAGGAAAGGCTTCCCTGAAGGAAGGAAGTCTGAAAAATAACACATTAGTTAAAGGAGGGTTAGGCAATGTGGTGCCCACTCACCAAGGTGCCCTACCCTTCCCACTTAAAAAAAAGGGGGGGGGAGAACACATTTTCTTACTGCCCACTGTGTATTAGGTTACTGTTGATACTGAAAACTGTGGGTTCAAAGAAGTTGGTTAGTATGTTGGGGCTCAGAGCCCACCTCTGCCCTGTACTCAGTCTTTTGTGCAGGTTATTTGTCCTTTTCCATGCCTCCCATGGCAGCCATTTTATTATGATGCCCAGGAGAATTTCTCAGATTGCCAAATGTGCCCATGGCCCAAAATGTTTGCCTACCCCTGACGTAGAGCAAGTACTGCCATACTTAAAAGTAAAAAGACCATCGAAAAGTTTCTCATACTCTTATAATACACCATTCCTTCCAGTCTCACTCACATTTTAAAGAGGTGGAAATTCTTGTATCCCTTTCTCCCCAGTGAAGAGAGAAACTTGAGTATCTCCAATCCAAACCGAACAACTTGAGCATTATGACAATAATTGCACGCGCACACAATGCATATATGTGCATTTTATGTATTTGATTTGCCATATAATGTGTCATTTGCGTGGGTAAAGGGGGAAATGAAGAGACGAGACAACAGTTATGGTATAAAATCAGGGCCACATTTTATTGAATCGAAGGTCTGTGAAGGGAGAAGTGCGGGATTAACTAAGGCCGGCCCAAAGGCCAGTGGAGCATGCCTGGGCGAAAGCATCCCAAACTCGAGGGCGGCGCGGTGACTCGCCACCCTCGAATTCTGCACTCGGGGTGCTGGGGGATCTACCCAGGATCACCGTCCCCTGGCGCCACGGGACAACCGAGGAGGGTGAGATGGGTAGACCCCAAAGGCGACCCTACCTCTCACAAATTGAGCCACAAGTCATCGACATTTGTGAGGCTCGGGTTCTCGCCAATCACCTTAAAAGGTGCCATGGGATGCACACCGCAACCCTAACCCCCACTGCCTATTCACCGCACTTACCGCCTAACCTAAGGCCAATGTGACCGAATTAGCAGGTAACCCAAAATAATAAACCCACCGCCGATTACACAGTATGGAGTAGGCGAAACACGCACGTTGCCCCGAGCCAATTAGGACAACGAGCCAAAATTCCTACTCGGCCCCATAAAAGGCGACCAGAGGAGCCCACACTGCTTCATTGGGAGTGACGGGAGGGAGCTGCAAAGAAGGAGGCGTGGGGTGGGGTCTCCTGTGCCTAAATACTGCCTCAGGGCCCCACCCCTTATGCCTCACCCCATCGGGCAAACAATTTGCCCGTGCCCTGATTGGAGGTGAAATCACCTCATTCTAGCCCTCGCTCTCCCTTCCCCCCGTCGCAAAATCCTCCCCCCCCCACAGGAGCGTGGGGTGCAAAGGGAAATGCTTCACTACATCTGTCACCTGGCTCCACCATTGTATGCAAGGGCACGGATGTCAGGCGCTGCACCCAGTCGTGCACAGACAGGAATGTCAGTATTTTAATCTGTGAAATATTGGAAGGCATGATGAAACATAGTCTCTTCCTTAAAATATCTACCTGCTAGATTGCGATTTAATCCTTCCCTCTTAAGACCTTAAAAGCATGTAATCTTTCAAAAAATGAATAAATTCCATAGCACTAAGTTGAAAATGTGACATTTCCCCCCTGAGACACCAAAGTCTGTCAGCACATTACTTGGTGGAAGCTGTGGGGTGGGACCATCAAAAGTAGCTCATGTAGTATGTTGTGAATTCTATTTCTGGCTACTCAAGGTGTTCTGCGAACTGTGACTACAGCACTAGAAAATACATGGACATTTGAAATATTGAATAGCGGGCAGAACAACCACCATATTCTCAGATCAAGGATCCCTGCTTCAGGGCAGAACCCAATGAGGTACTTATGCCCCTGCCAATTCTCTTATACCCCTCCAATTCCGCTGCGCAAGCAGCCCACACCACTTGTGCAATGATTATTTAGCACTTCCAGGGCAACCTGAAATTTATTTATTTATTTATTTATTATATTTATACCCTGCCTTTTTTCCTGCAAAGAGCCCAAGGCAGCTTACATAATCCTCCTCCTTCTCCTCTCCATTTTATCCTCACAACAGCCCTGTGAGGTAGGTTAGGCTGAGAGTCCGTGACTGGCCCAAAGTCACCCAGTGAGTTTCATGGCTGAGCGGGGTATTTCCACTCATTTGGGGTCTTCCCCTAGGAAGCGCTAAATCTCCCTTGTGTAAGCGGTGGGGTCCCACTTGTGGAATTGGTGAGGCCCACCACTTCTGGAAGGGAATTGGGGTGGAGCAGAAAGGAATCCATGGGAGAAGCGCCCCATTAGATTTTGCCCCGAGTTCCCACCACCACCATTTCCCACTACACATTGCTGAAGGATCTTCTCCGCCTTCAATAAACTTTATCCATTTATTTCTCAGTGACCTGCTCTCCATTGGTTTCTAAAGCATATAACTTTCCTATTTTAAAAGCTTTAACAGTCAAAACAAAACAACCATTAAGAATGCTTAATAGAATGACTGATATTATAGCGCAACTAGTTGTGAGGCAAGTGGAGTTATAAAATAAAATGCTCCACTGGTTGCCTTTCCACTTTTAAGCCCAATTCAGTTTACCACAAGTGACTTGTAAAGTCCTCAGTGGGTTTGGATTCTGGTACCTAAAGCAGTGCCTTCTTTTATACCAACCTATCCTTACTCATATCATAAGCTGAGGCCCTTCTCTCTCTTCCCTCTGTTTGAGGTGAAATGGGTGACAACCAAGCCCTGTTCAGGCATCCTGCTGACTGTGTGAGGGCTGAAAGTGGGTAGAGGGTTGGGGCCATGCATACTGGCCCCACTCCCTACATCTCTATCCCCCTCCTCAGTTCAGAACTTGCCATGCTGAATCAGCAAGGCCTGAAAGACAGTTCTACTCATGTTTGCTTCAACACGACTGATCTCTTCCAGCAGGCCTATCCTGTGGAATTTTAGGGATGCCTTTAAGATGTTTTAAAGATGTTTTAAGATTTTTTAATAGTATGTATTGTGTTGTTTAGTTTATGTATTTTATATTTTCTGCTGTTCCCCGCCTTGATCTAGATGGAGAGGCTGGTAATAAATAAATAAATAAATAATATCATCATCATCATCATCATCATCATCATCACCACCACCACAAATAGAACTCTTTGGGTGATTGGGAACCCTGATAGAGCAGGGTCCATGATTGCATGGAGAGTTGTACTTGTATTCAAGTGATCATGAGTAGAACTCCCTTTCAGACTTTGCCAATTCAACACAGCAAAGTCAGCACTGAGGGGGCATGGCCAACACATCTGGAGATGTAGGGGGCATGGCCAGTGTGCATGGCCCCATCCCTCTATACCCACTTTAATCCCCCACCCATTCAGGTGAATGCCTGAACAGGTGTGAAGTAACAGTGTATATAACTGTTATTGTTCTCTAATGTCTACTTTGTGTGGCCTCTGAGAGGCTATAATGTCTCTGAATAGGCCAGAGGCCTGTGTAGTACTTGCTTAGTGATGTTCTGAATGGGGAGAGAGAGAGATAGATGATTGCTTTGAATATTTTTCGATGTAGCCTGGATCAGGTAAGTTCGATTCTGATTGGCTGGAGATTCTAGCTAGGTGGAAAAGGGTAGTTGGAAAATGACAGTTAAAACGTTGACAGTTAGGGATTGGTGGAGTCAGTCTGTGGAGGAAGAGGGAGAAGCACTTCTAGTTGGTGGGTGGGTTATAGAAGGACTAGAAGAAAGCTGAGGAGACAGTGAATAGCTAAGACCTGAATATTAAGCTATTCCTTCTCTGTGGGATAAGTAACCATGCATGACTGGTGAAGATCAGGAGTAGGGAGCAGGTGGCTGTGTTATGGCAGGAGGCTTCCCTAAGATCTTTCCAGAAGAAGGTTACGCAAGCAGGCAGTAAAAACCCAGATAAACTGTACAGGCAGCAAGAATACAACAGGAGGAGCTTTGGGAGTCATAGGAAGTCTGTACCCAAGACCTGGACCTGCTTGTGAGTGTGTTTGACTGGGGTGGAGGTTTAGGGAATTTGGTCTGAGGTAAAAGAAGTTACTAAGATGTTTGTAGCAGCAACAGTGTCTCTTGAGACCTTAAGGAGCGTCAGCAAACATCTTTTTGAAAACCACAAAGTAAATGTTAGTATTCTCTTATGTAGAAAACATCCCTTTAATAGATTTAACTTGTTTAATAGTTCATCTTGTCTCTAGTGTTGGTGCGCATCTCATGCCTAAGCCTCCTATACCAGCTACTAGGAGGTTTTAAAGTATCCTGACAGAACTGGTGGCAGTAGAAAAAGGTCAGCTTGTGGAACTCCGAGTTATACTGGCTGAGAGTTCCTTAGCCCCCAAATAGAAGCATTTGAAAAAAATAAGAAATCCCATAGGTGGGAAGGAGCAGTTTCCCCATAGGCGGTGGCAGTGCTGGAGAGAAAGCCCCCCATACAGAGTGCCCCATCTATGGAACACTCTCCCCAGGTAGGGCTACGCCTACCTGGTGCTAGCACTGCTTTCTTTTAGGCACTATCAAACCTCTTTTTATTCTCCCAGACTTTTGCAAATTGCCCTGAAACATGCTTCCCTGGTGTATTTAAAAATGCTGGAATACAAAACACCCACTCTGAATACAATGCACATCAAATGAAAAACTAATTAGCTTTTCCTAGTGCAGGAACCTCAGCAAGCCCTTGCTCAGATCTTGTATCTAGGGTTGCCAACTTTTTTCCAGCAGGGTTCCTGTGCATTTTAACACTTGCCTAATAGAAATCAGCAGGTTCATTTCTGATGTTGAAATGTGGTGAGCTTTACTAGCTAGATGTCTGCACATCATGGAGTTCCTGTTATGCACAGTAGTCCAGCTAGAAAAACAAAACAAAAAACAACATCATCAACAACAACTGGTAACTATACTTAAACTGGCAATACACACCAATGAATCCAGAAGATATTAGCATTTTGGAATATGCTGCTACTGATACTTTACACGGTTGTCCAAACTTATCCCATATTTCTATTACAGCAAGCTGAATATTCAGTTAAATATTGCATTATAGACTACAGCAACTGTCCTGACTGGATTAGCATTCCCTGGCATCTTTTCTGGGGGGAAAATAAGAGTAATACATGCATACTTAATTGTTAAGCACAACTACATGTCTTTTCATATAGTGTCATAATTTACATTTCTCAAATCAGACACTGGGCTAAAATAGGAGGATCTGCTTGTTATTGCTGAAGAGTGTGTTTTCTTCCATGCATAAATAAATGAATTTAGCAAGCTACCAAGCCTTGCATTACTTTTGTTTGTTTTTTAATGATGGGAATCTTCTCTGGGGACACGTTCAGTAGGAATATGGTTGCCACCTTTCAACCTGGATACTAGAGATCTATCTTTAAATTGTCAAGTGCTCCAATAGATGATGGCACTTATTTGCTACCTCCCCATTCCCATCATCCACCTCACATCTTGCCTTGCTGTGGGGATAGGTAGAGCTGTGGTTGCCTCTTCTCCTATGGTATCCAGGGATTTAAAGGTATGCATCTGGTGTTCAGGATAGTTGGAACACTGCAACCCTAAGTGCACAGCAGAACTCCACTTGCCAATCCCACACTATTTAAGGGATGCCAAAGGACCAGGGGAGTGCGGGTGGGGAACATCCTGGCATGTAATTGTGCCTTTAATAGAGCTGAGCTGAATTTTAATGTATTTTACAGTATTGTACATCAAACTGACAAACAAATGATCCTCCATGATCATACCCCACTCTCCCAACTACTACAGCTATATTGACAATAAAGGTCTTGTGGCTCACACTGGCTCAGCTTGTCTGAGTGTGAAAAGCTAAGCAGGGTCAGGCCTGGTTATTACTTGGATGGAAGACCCCTCTAGTTTCCTGCATTGAGCAGGAGGTTGGACTCGATAGCCTTGTAGGCTCCTTCCAACTCTATGATCTATTAAATCTATGAAAGGCTTGGGACCAGGCTACCTGAAAGACCACCTTCTCCCATATGAGCCTGCCCAGGTTTTAAGATCTTCAGGGAAAGCCATTCTGCCAGTCTTGCCACCATCAGAGGCACATTTGGTGGGGATGTGAGAGAAGACCTTCCTGGTGGCTGCTCCCACATTCTGGAACTCCCTGCTGAGGGAGGATAGGTTGGCCCCTCTCTGTTGTCCTTCTGCTACCAACATGTTTATTCAGGCATGCCTTTGGCATATAAGCTGATCTATTGCTGAAGATGGTTAGCCTAGTTGTACCCAGAATGTGTTAGTGTACAAATAAATAATGTATTAATTTATTTGTCGGTGGCCCTGCATTATAGCACTCTGACACAGGAGACTCCAAATCAGTGAGATTCTTTTATTACAACAAATCCCACAGCATAAGCTTAATGGTTGCAGTCTGCATAAATCATATAACTGATGGAATTTCGCTATAAGCTCTTGAAATAGTTCCACATCAAGGTGGGGGACTGGAATGTCTCTTAGGGACCAAATTCCCCAACATTCCATACCAAGGTAAGGGACCAGAGCCAATTCCAGATGCTCCTGCGACAAGGGAAGGGATCCTAATAACAGGCCTGACTTAGCTGGACACCCCCATAGAGATCTGAACCAACTTTGCCACTGAGTTGGAACCTCCAACGTGCTGTGTGAGTCATGGCCTTAGGATCTGAGCAACTCCTAGATGCTCCGACAGGGGAAGGATCTGAGCCCTATTGCTCATGAGGCAAGGGAAGGGATTCTAGAAGAGGACCTGAACCATCATGCACACCTCCACAGAGGTCAAGACCAACCCTGCCACTTGGGTTGGACCCTCTGGGTACTGTGATTCCAGGTCTCTCAACAAAAAGGGTCCAAAATAAGATTAGACTTGAGTCCAAAGTACTTCCCCATATGCAGAGATTCCAACGTTCAATGCTCCCAGCTTTGAGATCTTTATGCCATATGGTTCAAGGGATAGGAATGTCCAGATGTCAGGAATTAGCCCCAAATAAGCTGAGCTCTGGGCTCCTCGACAAAGACACATCTATAGCCACAAGAATGCACTGTCTATGAAAAGTATCATGGCAGTCCTTTCCATAGCAGGTTCTTGACAGAAAAAGTCCCAAGAGAACAAAGTCCAAATTAGTTAGGGACCATGTGCAGGGTACTGCCACAAGCCTAGCCAGTGATAGATCCAAACAGAAAGATGCAGACAGGGAAGATGAGAGACTTTCCTAGCAAAGACTCTGGGGGCTATGGACTGACTTAAAAGTGAAAGTGTGGCCATACGAACCCTCCTCTCAAACCACTAATTGATAAGGAACTGGCCCATCCATGAGGACCCTATCTAGGGGTGGGTGTCCCGCTGAAACGCTCGCCGGACTTCCAGTCTCCGTCTCTATATTGTTTACCTAAAAACAGCATAAAATACATTAAAAACAGCCGTGATTTGCTCAAATCAGGCTGCAATTTGTGCAAATTATGCAAATCATGACCGTTTTTAATGTACAGTCATGCCTTGGATTGAGAGCATAATTCGTTCCGGAAACGTGCTTGTAATCCAAAACACTCTTATATCAAAACGAAATTCCCCCAAAAAAATTTGTACAGAGATTTTTAATTTAAGCTGTACTTGTATTGTAAGACATTGCTTGTATATCAAGTCAAAAAAATTTAAATAAATATTTAAAAATTTGCTTGTCTTGCAAAATGCTCTCAAACCAAGTTACTTGCAATCCAAGGTATTACTGTATCTTACACCATTTTCTATGTAAACAACGTAGGGGCGGAAACCGGAAGTCGCTTCCCCGACTTGGCTCATGAGAACGTGAGTTGAGCCAGGGAAAAGGTAGGGCGAGCAGAGCTCGGGGGGTTGAGCCCGGCGAGTTCACTGGACTTCCACCCCCACCCCCAATTGAGCACCACGCACATCCCTACCCCTGTCCCACCTGGGCACTTCCCTTCTACCCTCCAGGGGTGAGGCTTGCTTGAACTTGAGTGACACCTCTGCAAACCACCCCTCCCCTCTCCTGTTAGGTTCCCAGAGAAGGCTGCCAGCTCCTATCTCTGCAAGGTCAAAGTTGCAGCTGGACAGGGAAGGCAACTCGACTCTCGCCTGCTTTCCCCTGAGAACTCTGACAGATATAAGCTCACACACTGGTCTTGACATTCCACAGACTGACTAAACCTCCAAAACCCTTCCAGACTACTGCTGATCAGATTCTGGCTATGAACTAAAAGGCCCACTGTATTCCTGAAACTGAACCCCTACATTATTAATCACATTTGTTTCCTACCCTCCAAGGATTCCAGGTTGGTGTATATGGAGGGTTATCCCATTTTATCTTTGTGGGCTAGGCAGAGAGATAGAGCCTGGCCTGAGATCACCAAGTGAGTTTTGTGGCTGAGTGTGGATTTGAACCCAGGTGCCCCCAATCCAAGTCCAACACTCTAGCTCAGCCTTCCCCATGCTAGTGCCTCCAGTGCAAGGGCTCATCATGACAGTCTCTCCAAGGCTTTATTTGGATCTTCATAGGAGCTATCCATGGTGCTGAACTCCATCCCCAAAATAGGTTCACCACCATGGAGCACCATAGACAGCTCATATAAAGCTCCAAATAAAAGCTGCAATGGATTAGGAACCCCACTGAAAGAGGAGTCACCAGCCTCCACTGGCTACTACGCAACGCTAATTTGATTTTCAGAGGTGGTT
Organism: Shinisaurus crocodilurus; assembly: GCA_021292165.1. Taxonomy (NCBI): domain Eukaryota; kingdom Metazoa; phylum Chordata; class Lepidosauria; order Squamata; family Shinisauridae; genus Shinisaurus; species Shinisaurus crocodilurus. Next base: position 144,381,237 of record CM037877.1, on the reverse strand, counting down.
GGCAGGGATGAACACTGAAAAACGTTTCATTCTTCCCCTCCGATTTGTTTGTCAGATTTAAAATTATGTACATAATTTCTTTCACTGGTGAAAAGGTTAATTTGTATTTCTGGATGAGTTTGATCATATAGGAATTGTGGGTTTCCCACCCTGAGAAAACAAGAGCAGGGCAGCTCTGAAGCTGTGCATCAGGCCGGCTGACAGCCACCCCAATGCTCCCCTTCAAAGCTGCCTCAACTCTTGCTGACAGCAGGACTGCTGAAGACGTGTGTTTGAAGGTGTGCAGCCCTCCTCCAAAAGACTGCAGCCCCAAAATTGGGAGGGCACTCTGTTTCCCCAAAGATCATTGGCAGTGGGGGGAGCTTCTTCCTTCCACCACCCTATTTCAGGTCTCCATCAACTTCCATAGTGGTAAAAATATGACTGTTGGGGGGGATGCACCGCCATCAATGACCCTGTTGCTCAATGGTTCCTTGGTGTGTGTGTGTGTGTGTGTGTGTGATTTATGTTAGGGAGGAAAGTCCACCCCTCACCAAGGACATTACATAGAACAGAGTCCTAACTGGGGGTACACATTCCCCCCTCCAAATAATTGGTGTGCTGCAAAACTTTCTTTCCCCCCACATGCCAATAAAACAATTTGTAATTTAAAAACAAAAATACAAAAGAGAAAATCAAATGAAAAACATATTTCAGAATTAATCAATTCAGATTAATTTTAATTTGTATTGTTTGAAATTAAATATGAATGGGGCTCTTTTGTATTTTTCCCCCCTTTGTGATTAAACAAATTCACATCGCTAGGAAAGAGCTACATGGCTTTAAATTCAGCTGCTTAAAACTCTCCTTAAAGTGCATCGACACTGCAAGACGTCAGAAGTGTTACCAAGAATCAGACACAAACAGCAGAGAAGGGAGATAAAGAGCTATTTTCTGTAGTAGCAATTGTGTATATAAGTACTAGGCACCAAAAGGATCCCCTGCAGAGCTATAAGTCCATGACTTTGTATTCTTTTCTCTGGTTTGGATTCATGTGCACAGCCAGACATGGATATTACGTTCTCTGAAATGTCAGAGCTTGAGAAGATTTAGTTTAGCCTGACAAGACTGGCAGATGAGAACAGATTGTAGATGATATATCTTAACTAAAATGCTCTGTAGTTGTGCATCTTGGTTTTAAAAAGGGTGTGTGAAAATGCCTCGTTTGGGTTGGGAAATGCTTAGAAATTGGCATATTTTCTTTTCTTTTTTTTGTATTTTACACTTGAAATAGTGTGTGTAGTAAATAAACTATGGGTGCAGTCCTATGTGTTGGGCCACATTAGATGGAAGCCTTCAAACTCGGAGGGTTCCCAGTATCAAATGACCTTCTGGGCTGGTGCCGGCAGGGCAGGAGGAGCAGCATACACAATTTTCACCTCTCCATCCTCCTGTTCTTTATTTTTTCCCTCTAGATGGGCCTCTGAGCCTATCTAGAGGAAATGCTCTGACAGGGACACAGTTTGGGCTGGAGAGGCCATAGAATTCTTCATATTCTGGCCCCTCCTCTTCTCTCCTCTCCCTGCCCACCAGAAAAAGGTCTATGAGGTCCCCTTTTGAGATCTTGGAAAACAGCCGGCATCATTCTTTCCATGCCAACTGTGAGGGGGTGGGAATTGGGGGAAAGATTGGATTTTGGAGTTCCCCTCCCAAAGCCATAGCAGGATTCTGAAAAATCCTATGGTCCCTAGGATACTCTACAGGGACCATAGGATTGCCCTCTAATGATGTGTAAAGCTTTCCTGTGAACTTTGCTCATCTTAAGCTTAAGAAAGATTATTTATTAAATAAACTTATTTTTTAAAAGTCTTTATAAATCACTTTTCTGCCTGTCAGAAGCCCCTCAAAATGATGTACTATTTAATGCGATGAAATTAATAAAAATCACAACATTTATGTGAGTATTAAGGTGATTGTCCAAAATCCACTGATCGTCATCTGGTGGGGTGGCATGGGGAAGCTTACCATTATCGAAGATGAAGCAGAAGAGAGTTTTGGCCAGTTTTCTTCCTTAAACAATGGGGGGAATATGGCTGCCACTTCAAGCAATAGTGGAACTGGACCAATGGGAATGATGCTACTACATCATGATGTAACATCATTCCTGGGCCATTCTTGGGCGGGGGGGGGGGATGGCTGTCATCACTGGGAGTGAGGTATTTCTGTTGCAAAGAGTTTGGTTAATCACCCCTCTCCTAGTGCCCCTACCGTATCAACTTTGCACCCTCCCCACACACTGCATTTCACCTTAAAATGTTAAACATTGCCTTAAAATGCAGCAGTGGAAATTATTCCATACTCTGCCTTGGTCACTTTCTGTTGGTGGCTGATTTAGATTTCCAGTAAAAAAAATCCCCTACCCAAAACAACCCTTCATGTTGCATCAAAAGTCAGTTTAATTAGATTCCCCCCTCAAGTTCCCTCCGATACTAAATCCAGAACTCATTGGCCTACAGAAGTCTTGTGTTCCACTGACTTGCATGAAGACATGTTGGGCATTCACTTTGAGCCAAGCACAAAATGAAAGCTCTAAGTCAGCTGGGAGTTGAATAGTCTGAGTCTATTGGTGTGAGTCTAGATTTTAAAAGTCTGTTGGGGTCGGGGAGGGGGGCTGTCATTTGACAAATTTCCTGTCGTGAGGAGGGTTGAAGGCAGCTAAAAGAGGCAAAACATTGGAGAGAGAAGTGGAATGACAGAATGCCAAAATGACAGAATGCCAAAATGATAGAATGCCAGCATTTTTTTAAAAAAAGAATGCACACAAATATTAAAATATTTCCATCCAAGTTTTTCTGTTTGTAAAATTGATACACATTTTTTGCAAGTACTTTCCCCATATATTTTTCTTTTTGTACACTATTGTCCAAAAAGTGTACAATGATGTGCACTTGTTGTACAATAATGTGCCTTAATGTGCATATTTTGTAAGACATTTCCCCTAATGTACGCATTCCTGTACATATATTTTCATCTGAGAACTGCATTGCTAAATTCAGAGAAGTACAAAAACTGAAGGAGAATTGCATTCCACTTTCAGTATTAGTTTGGAATGTGTATTAGGTCAGTTTCTATTAAAATGCAAACCAAGTGAATTTTACTCCCATCCTTAGACTGTGCAGGAGAAGACTGTGAAAGATCATTTACATCCAAGAATCTAGAACAGGGCTCTCCAACCTTGGGTCCCCAGATGTTGCTGGCCTACAATTCCCAGCATACCCAGCAAGCATGGCTAATGGAAAAGGATTCTGGGAGCTGTAGTCCAGCAACATCTGGGGATCCAAGGTTGGAGAGCCCTGATCTAGGAGGACAGCTTCCCTTGATCAAACAAGGGCTTGGGAATGAAATAACTTAGTTTCTCCTTGAGGACAGAAGCCTGGCAAAAATCCTTGGTTCCTCACATTCTCAGGTGATTTCATTCCATTTGTGAAGATCTTAAGAAATGTTCAGTTTACTGATATAGCCTCCTCTATATTCCCAGTGTCCTGTCCATTTCTAGTTATTAACCTGTTGGGGGTGCTATTATTAGTTATAATATTGGTATTGTTATTTACAGCAGGTAGTACTAGATGGGTCTTGAATGTTCTTTCCAATCTTCCATTTAAAAGAATCACAACCAAAATGCTTTAGAACTCGAGGTTAATCCGTCTTTCCTATTTTCCATTAAGTAAAGAGACTGTAACTAATGGAGACACAGGATGGTCAGCTGGTCTAACCACAGAATACTGAAAAGGTCACTGCAGTACAGACAATGGGTATTTATAGATCTCTCCAATATTAGAATTTTCGTGCACTTTTTGCTATCTAATTTAAAAAAAAAAACCTGAGAAAAAACTGACAGCAAATTAATTCCTCCTCCCGATAAAGTATGGTAATGAGATTGGAAAAATAGCATCCAATTATGCCACTCAATACTTGTTTAAAAGGCCACTGTCAAGTTATTTTTTAACCCACCGTTCCTTCAAAGAGCCCCTGGGAAACTTGTTCCTGAAGCCTGATTCCTTGACAAAAACTTTTCCTTTCATTATTAGTTACTAGGGTACATTTCAACCCAGGAAAATGTAGGACAAAAAAGTAGTTGCTTCATGCCAGCCTGGTCAGTTCAGTTCACTTCTCCACTATAGACTTTTCAGGTATTATGTACACACTGAAGTTCTGCATTCCTATCTATAGTTATCTTTAAGGCTCAAAAATGCTTGCAGTCCTACTTGTTGCCTTGACTTTCCTCTCTGTCATTTATAAGTGTATTCTTCATTTTCCAAATCCTTTTAAAAAGCCACCCATGTTAGCAGCAAGCATGGGATTTTATGGAATTTGATGACACTGTTTGTTTTCTGGGAAAAAGTAGCTTCTCTCAATGCCACACCACCTGGTTTTTAAAGGAAAAGCAAGCTGAACCCTGTGTAGGAGACCAGACATGATCTAGCTTCCTTTGAACATAGCAAGATGAAAGGTTTAATTAGGAGGAAATGTTGCAGTGAATTTTAGGATAAGAAGGAAATGTGATGATCATTGATCAAGGCAATGTTGGATTGTGATTTTCTTACATCAAGCTTTAAAAAATAAAATTGGTTTTTTGGGGTTTACACAGTTCACTCACCCTTTAAACTTATTTTCCATTTGCAAGTGTCATGGTTTTTTTTCTCAGACTATTTATACTTGGGAGAGGTACTAGACAGGGATGTCCACTTTCTCCACTGATATTTGACTTATGTTTGGAACCCCTGGTGTGTGCTATTAGACAGAATAGTATATTCACGAATTTGTACATAATTGTTTAGAATGTAAAATTATTCTTTATGCTGATGATCTTTTATTGTTTATTTCGAAACTCCAGTCATCGTCGGTTCCAGTTTTAATGCAGGTGATATGTCTGGCTACTTAATTAATTGGTCAAAGTCTGAATTGATGCCAATTGGAGATAATATATCTCAGAGTGTATTAACTCAGTGGCAATTTTGATGGTGCCCAGATATTATTACTTACTTGGGAATACTTATCCCTAGAGACATATCCCAAATGATCAAACTTAATTTGAGTAAGTCGATGAATGAGATCTCACAGGATATAGACAGATGGACATCTTTTAAGTTGAGTTTGTGGGGTAAGGGTAATACACTTAAGATGAATATTATACCTAGGATTGTATATATTTTACGTGGGATTCCTCTATTCATACCTGGCAACTATGTTCAAAAACATAATGCTTTGTTTTGCAATTTTTTCTGGGGTTCCTCGCTTCCACAAATTTCTTTGAAAAGGATGCAACTTTCAACTAAAGAAGGTGGCTTTGGCTTTCCAGATCTTGCCTTATATAATCGGGCTTATTTGTTGACTAGTTCTAAATTCAGGTCTTTCCCACTTAGATTAGATTATCCACCTTGGTCAGTTTTGGAATCCTTCTGTCTGGATCTTCTTCTAATGGATGGCATTAGAATCTCACTACACTAAAACAGATACAGTGCCTCCTACAATTATGGCAGTTAGAGAGGTGTGGCATATTATAGCTCATCAATTACAGTTTGACCCATTTTCTCATGCTAAACTGACTTTATAGGGTAATCCGGATTTAAAAATTGGTAAGAAAATGTTCCTGTGGTGGACTTGGATAGACAGGTTGCTTTTTACTTTGAATCAATTAGTGAGTGTAGATGATGAGTTTTTGTCATTTTCGGCTTTGCATGCTAAATATAACTTCCCTGCTTCAGATGAATGGCAATACTTGCAATTGCAACATTTGTTAGAATCTAGGTTTAGTCCAGACGCTTTTACAGCTTCAGAGCCTCCTCTGCTACTGGAAGCAATTATTGAGGCTGAGCAGTTATATCGACCTACGATTCATGTTTATAAATACTTATTATCAGTGAATAAGTATTATACACAGAGTCTTAATGACGAATGGAATAGGGGATCAGATGGTCTTATTTTGCTTAATCAATGGAACATTGCTTTTGTTGTCTGTGTCAGAAAGGTCTATGGATCTTAGGTTACGTCTTATTCTGCAAAAACTTTTGTTTTGTGTTCATTGGACACCACAACATCTTTTTAATAACGGTTTGTCTAAGTCAGCTAACTGTTGGAGGTGTAATACTGTGAATGCTTCGTTTACCCATATGTTTTGGCAATGCCCAGTGGTTGCTTCTTTTTGGGTAGAGGTCATAGTACTGATAAATTTAGTATTAAAATGCTACTTAATATTTACCAATGCACATGTTCTTTTAAATTATATACCTGCTGTATGGAATTTATCACAAAGACAATGCATGTGGATTTTCCATGCCCTCTTGACAGCTTAAAGACTGATATTACAACACTGGAAAGACGCTCACTTCCTATAATGCAATGGATTGAGGACCTAATAGTGGTTAGGGTGTTGGACTGGGACTCGGGAGATCCGGGTTCTAGTCCCCGTTCGGCCATGAAACTCACTGGGTGACTTTGGGCCAGTCATTGACTCTCAGCCTAACCTACCTCACAGGGTTGTTGTGAGGATAAAATGGAGAGGAGGAGGCGGGCGGATTATGTAAGCCACCTTGGGTTCCTTGCAGGAAAAAAGGTGGGGTATAAATATAATAAACAAATTAAATAAATAAATAACGCTTTCAACATTTGAGCGGCTGTCATTCAGATGCCACCTATGGATGGGTAAATATATGGATATTGGGTCTGCTTTTTCTGAAGCTTATATGCATAACCATCTTTACTGATAGTTGTATTACTACATACTTATTGATACTTAGGGATATACATTCCATACACATTTACTATAAGTTGGCCTTTCACAAAGGTTCTATGGACTTTGAAGAAGCTCGAGTGCAAGGTGAAAGGGAGAAACGTGCTAAGCGAAAAGCATGTCAAATGAATCCTTTACAAGACTATCTTCCATCTGGTAACCTGTGTCCTCACTGTGGGAAGCTGTGTGGATCTAGAATTGGCCTCCACAGTCACTTACGGACCCATCGCTAGAGTCTACACAATTTTCTTTAGAATTCTCCTCCTTTTAAAATCTCCTTTTGGTAAATTTTCTTTTTTATCCTGGAAGACAATCTTACTCGGTCACGAGTGATCGCCTGACTGACTGACTGACTATAAGTGATTCATTTTAATTTCTGTAAGAAGATTGTATTTTTCTTCTTTTTAATATGGTTTTTGTTTTGTTTGCTGTAATCCACATTAAAAAATCAATTATTATTTTTTAAAGTGTCATGCTTCCTTTTGTTATGGATTTAAGGGACTGAGCTTCAGCTATTTCCAAGCTTGCAATGTGATTCGCAGCCCCCCCAAAAAATATGTTCGACAGCATGCATACATATGATAAATACACATGAAAAAATGCATATTGTACTTTTGAAAAATGTGCATAAATATGTCTTAAACAATGGGAGAAGAACGTGTACATTTCAGAGATGCACACAGTTGATCCTTAAATTTGGAAAAATATGCATGGATTTTCATGCGTAAAGGGAAAACAAAACAAAACTCACAATCTGATACGGACTCAAGTTGTAACGATCTTCAAGATGGAATTTGGGGAACTTGATGAGCTTGAGTTGTGCTGATTCTTTGTGCTGGTATCAATATGGACTACCCTAGCAAACTGTAGTGTCAAGAAGAACCAGACAGTATAGATCAGGGGTGAGGAACCTGTGGTCCTCCAGGTGTTGTTGGAGTACAACTCCCACCATCCTTGAGCACTGATGATGCTGGCTGGGATGATAAATATATGGATATTTGGTCTGCTTTTTCTGAAGCTTATATGCCTAACCATCTTTACTGATAGTTGTATTACTACATACTTATTGATACTTAGGGATATACATTCCATACACATTTACTATAAGTTGGCCTTATAGTTTGAGGGAGTTTGAGTCCATTGGCAACTGGCAGACCAGAGGTTCCCTACCTCTGGTACAGAAGTTGTTCTGACCTTGTACACACATTTTAAATTTCTCCCTCTATATAGACGAACTTCCTCTTCAATTTGATTTTCTTCGTAATTATGCTCCCCCCCACCCCCAATATGAAACATATGTGAACAGACATGCTCTCTTAATTTGGGTATTTACAATATAGGATAAAAAAAAGAGAGATGCTGTCTCAGCTGGCAGAAAACTCTAGAAAATGATGTAAGGTTTTTGACTGTGGAGAAGGTTTAATATTATATTTCAGGGGACTTCAGACCAAAATTTCTGTTGACCCTAGCAAAAACAGTTTCCTGTGATTTTGTATAGGGAATACTTTTGGGATAACAGTTATTTCCAGAGGGGTTTTTTTTGGTGGTGGTGTTTTTTTTTTGACAGCAGCAAAGTGTTTTCATGTTTATTCATGCTGAAATAAATTCATTACATGAGGTGTGATGTAAGCTGTTTACTGATGTTGAGCATCTTCGGAAGACCGCGGTTGCCAAGGAGGAAGTGCTACAGAAAGCAATCAGCCTTTTTGTACTGCAAACATTCTGCAGTTGTGTCCTAGTGTTTACTGAGGATTTGTAGCAATCTGAGGTTTGGGGAAATGAAGTCTCTGAACTAATAAAATGCAATCGCAGCTCACAATTCTTCAAAGCAACACATTCAGTGGGTAAGCTGTCTTTATTGGGAATGACATTGAAATTTGGCTCAGCCAGTGCACAGAAGCCATCAGTGTGCCATGTGACAATGTGGGTGGATGTCATCATCCCTCATGACCAGACAGAGGTCCCAAAGCTATGAAAATCATCTCCCCCAGAATAATCTCTTCCAGAATGTAGTACAAAATAAGCAACAATACAGTTCCCAGTTTATTCTTTGAACAGATAATAGATTTTGAGGCTCTAGAATGATGTATGACCCATCCAAAAAAATAAACAAAACATAAATAAATAAATCTCTATCAAGTGATATATAACTGCAATGTATGTTCCAGTACATAATAAGGTCTTCCAATTTATCTATCATATTAACCATTTGATGTATGCCATTGCTTCTTTGACTTGATAGTCAATTAATTTATCAATTTCTGCAATATGAAGACATTTCTACAACAATTATTGAACTGATGGAATCTGAGGTGTGCCTTCTCCGGATGCTTTTAGCCAAGTTTACTAGGTTCATTATCAATAATTTTGAAATTTTGGAAATGTTATCCCGGATTAAGAAACACTAATAGGGAATCTTTTACTAAGGTGGTTCTCACAATTTGCAAAATTACATTCATTATTTGCCTTCGGTGATTCTGAGTGGATTGACAGCTCTACCACATGTGGACAAAATCTGTCCTATTGGCCCTTCATTTGTTAAGTCATGCAGGTGTCGAGTACCATCAGAAAAGCAATTTGCATTGTGTTTCCTGAACTGAGAACTTAGCAATGATAACTTATTGGATGTAAATATTTTCAGCCAATGATGTTCTGACATAACTATGTCTTAATCTGAAATTCACAGTCATATAGTTAATGCTCCTGTCCTCCTTTGTAATACCTACTACAGCTCAGAGGTGTCCTGACATCACAACATTGTACCTTTCCTCAACCCCTGGCAAATGAGCTGGGTTGGGTAAATGCATAACATCATGACATCAGAACATGGGAAAGGCTACAACTTTGTACACACTGACCTGGGAGTAATACTCACTGAACTCAGTGGAACTTACTTCTGAGTAGACATGCATAAGATTGTGCTGTGAGTTATAGGCTGTTTCTTCCATCATGGAAGCCAAGGTCCAGACACAGAACTGCTTAGCTTCATAGATTCATAGATCATAGAGTTGGAAGGAGCCTACAAGGCTATCGAGTCCAACCCCCTGCTCAATGCAGGAAACTAGAGGAGGGGTCTCCCATCCAAGTAATAACCAGGCCTGACCCTGCTTAGCTTTCCACACTCAGACAAGCTGAGCCAGCGTGAGCCACAAGACAAGACCCTAAGTTTCACCAGTGTTGCTGGCTGCATTATGTGCTTTCTGAACACAGCTCTGGAATCAGTGATGCAGTAGGGCTGGATCTCAGGGCCAACGTCACAGACCACCCAGAGAGCAGCAAGTGATGGGGCAGTGTCAAACAGGCCTAACATCAGCACCTGGTCAGTATGGGCATATCGGTGCCTAATGGGGCTCCTCTATTCACTGCAGCAGCATCCTTTCTTCCTTATTTTTAAGGTTTGTTTGTTTTTATATAGTCAGGAGGTGGCTGGTACAGATTGATAAAGATGCTCATTTAATTTTATTATTTTTACTTTTAAAATATATTATCCTTTTCGACAACAAAATGGAGCTGATGTGAGCGTCAAGTAAATGTGAGCGTCAGGGCAGGAAACGCAAACTCCATTTTATTCCTGGAGTCATAATGGTGCTATGATTTAAGTGAGCCTATATCAGTGATGGCGAACCTTTTTGAGCCCGAGTGCCCAAACTGCAACACAAAACCAACTTATTTATTTCAAAGTGCCAACACTGCAATTAAACCTGAATACCGAGGTTTTAGTTTTAGAAAAACAACTCATACAGTTGTCCGAACTAATTAACATCTTTTGTCTTTAAAGAAAAACACAATAACAGAGCTTTCAATGATACAAACAGTTTTTTATTGAAAAAAAAGTCAACTCAAAAAATTATTATAGTACTACATTGTACACATAGCCTGAAGGGAATTTATACAAACTTTTTAAATAATTAGGCACATGTATTTTTGGATAAGGGATTCCCAACTTGTAATATGATTATATGCCAGACTGAAATTGTATGGGGCAAGCTTTACTCCGGGTCCTTTCCCTGCTTCTACAGGTGTCGGATTAGTAAAAGTAAAAGTCAACCTGTACTAGGATGAGCAAGATAAACAAGAAAACTAAACGTGCTTAACACATTTTAAACACTTTATGTCTTGGACTGCAAACACTGCATTAGGTAAAAGTTTGCATTGGGCATGCTTTTGCACAATTAATGTGATTTTTGCTATTGCATGAATGCTGATAATTTGTCAAACCTTGGCTCCTACTCCGTTAGTTTGAGAGCAACACATGCAGCACTCAGGTCAACTGTTAGGGCTTTACATCCAAGCCATGCTCTGTGCATCATTCTTCAAAATCTTTTAAATGTGATAACAATGTAGAAAAGAATTCTGTAACAGGAATTCTAGAATAAAATCATTCTGTTCCACACTGTGAGAAAGAACAAGATCATTAGTGTTTTCGCGATCTGGTGACCAATGGCTCGAGTGCCCACAGAGAGGTCCCTGCGTGCCAGCTGTGGCACCCGTGCCATAGGTTCGCCATCACTGGCCTATATTGAGAAACAGCACATGCTCAGAGTGTTTCTTTCCTTTTTCTTTCCTTTTCTCTCTCTCCCCCCCCCCACTTTTTGGTCAAAGTTAGCAAACAGTTTATTTTATTACTCTAATATATCAGGAATGTAGAAGTCACAGTTATAAAGCATGGAATGGCTATGTGTGTATGGGTGGTGGGAGGGAAATGTTATTTCTGATCTTTGCAACCGAAGTAACGGCTATCTAAAGCTCCCCCATCCCACCCCATCAGACCATTATGACCAAGGTCTAGAATTACTGAGCTGCACCACCTCCTGGGATGAGTAGACTGTAGAATTCATTAGTAATGTTGCTGAATTTTGTAATTTGTTGGCTTGTTGCTGAAACACATCCATTTGTAATGTTCACCTTTGTAGCGAGCCTGGATCAATTTATTTTGAATAATCTATTACATTCAGAATTTATTGTGAGGTTTGGAGCATGCACAGTATGGTAGGACAGAAATTATTATCTACATTTTCAGTTGTCCTACCACCTAGACCCCCCTCAAAACTTACTTGAAGCCAACTCTTTAGCTGCTTCCCTCATCGACATTGCCGCCACTCAGCTCTGGCTCCATGAGGAGGAGAGAGACTCTGCAGGCCCATCTTCATACCAGCAATTGGTGACACTGGCAGCAAGTAAATATCACATGACATCATCATGCAGGCAGGCCATGTGAAATCAACAGTCAGAAAGGGAGCACAAAATGGAGCTGATTCCCAAGTAAATGTGAGCGTCAGGGCAGGAAACGCAAACTCCATTTTATTCCTGGAGTCATAATGGTGCTCTGATTTAAGTGAGCCTATATTGAGAAACAGCACATGCTCAGAGTGTTTCTTTCCTTTTCTCTCTCCCCCCCCCCACTTTTTGGTCAAAGTTAGCAAACAGTTTACTTTATTACTCTAATATATCAGGAATGTAGAAGTCACAGTTATAAAGCATGGAGTGGTTATGCATGATTTATTGATTTATTTATTTATTACGTTTCTATGCCTCCCAATAGCTAAAGCTCTCTGTGCAGTTCACAAAAGTTAAAAACCACAAAACACAACATAAAATACAGTATAAAAATTTGAAACTACAGAACAAAATAGGAAATAAAACCTAGCAGCAGTACAGAGGTTTAAAATAGAGTAAAAGATTTAAAACAACAGATACTAAAAGACTAAAATTCCAGGGAAAATAAGAAGGTCTTCACCTGGCACCAGAAGGAATACAACATAGATGCCACCAGGCGAGCCTCTCTGGGAAGTTTATTGCACAACCAGGGTGATGGTTTCCCTTCCAAAACCAGGCCTGAAGCCCAGTTGAAATAGATTTAGATAATCCGTTTCATTCAAGAGTGCCTGAAGTTGACTGTTGACCAGCCACCAGCCACCAGCCACCAGCCACCAGCCACCAGCCACCAGCCACCAGCCACCAGCTGCTCAAGCACCTTACCCAGGAAGGGAATGTTGGCTACTGGCCTATAGTTGTTATCATCATCTAGGTTCAAGTTAGGTTTTAAAGAAGTGGCCTAATTACCGCCTCCCTTAAAGAGGCCAGCACCACTCCCTCTCTCAAGGAGGAGTTTATGACCTCCTGGACCCAGCCTGTTATTCCCTCCCTATTAGAGGTAATAAGCCATGATGGGCAAGGCTCAATCAAACAGGTGGTTGACTGGACTTGGCCAAGCACCTTGATGTCATGCCACTCTACACATTTCCAAAGGACAGCTCCCAAAATGCACTTTGATATTGTGCATGTGCAAAAACTTGTATACACTGACAAGAGTTTGTATTAAAGGAGTACTCCCATCTGAGCTAACAGGGGTGAATTCATTACTTTCCAAGGAAATCACTAATTCACCTGGGGTGCCCATCAGTAGAAGTAGCAATTTTTTAAAACTAGAATTTGTACTAGATTTACAGAGGGGAGGAGGGGAAATAGATATGCACCTGCCATTTTCAACAGCAGCCACATATATAGCATGCTTGTTAATTTCTGGCTGACCTAGGCTGTCCTTATAGTCAGACTTAAGGTGCAATCCTATGCATGTTTAAGACAGGAAAAAAAGTCCTACAGCTCCTAGCATTCCCCGGCGAGTTGTTGGACTTTTTTCTGTCTAAACATGCATAGGATTGCACCCTTAGTTATATTTATATTTCTAGGCAGTTTTCCTCTGTAAAAGCCTTCATTGGGGCTTACATGATGAAAACATAAGGCAAGATTTTTATTTTTTAATTCCAAAAATAAAACAATATGCACAAAAGAACTTTTTTTAAAAAAAACAGAGCAAAGGGGGGGGGGGAAGGATCAAAACAACAAAACTGCTTATCCTTAGTAAAGTTTAATAAGGAAAACTGTGGTAAACCATGGTAATTTTTCCATAGCCCTAAACTGGGTGATAGGAAATTATTTACTTATTTTATTATCATCTTTTGTCTTTATTATTCTCAGGCAAAGATAAATGTAGATGCATTTCCTGTCCCTCATTTAAAGCTTCCAAGAAGTTCTGCAACTCACATCACTTTCAAAGGTTTCTCATAAATTCACTCCACTTCCCCTCAACCTCTCGTTGCAAAAATATATGATTCTCACTTTTCATTTTTAGAATCAAACTTTTATTGCCAAATATTTTCCACTCCACAGCTTTGGCCTGGTAAATTCAGCAGACTCATGACTCAAAATTCCCCACTTGTAATAACATGTTATATTGGCCTAAAACTGAGTTTATCCCTGTCACAGTAAGTAATAAATGAGCAAGTGTCCATAAATAGGAGTCTGACTTCCTTTAAATCCCCATCCTTGTGTGAGATATTTGCAAATGTTCACCAATAAGACACTGGATGTAAGATCTGAAGATAACATTTAGAATGGGTTCACCATTCACTACTATAGAGAATCCCCCATTGTGTCCTGCTGGGGCCACCTATGTGCAAAGCTCAGCCACACTTTATTAATGAAAGCCTCAATCCAGCTAACATAATAATTAAGACCCTCTGACTGAATACAATGGAACAAATCAGTCATTACTAACTTCACCCCCACATAGGGTGGCCATGTGTCCTCTTTTACAGAGGACAGTCCTCTGTTTGAATGCTTGTCCCATACAAGACTACGTTAAAGATAAACAACCATAAGTACTGTTGTCCATCACCAGTTAGCACCTGAGCAGCAGACTGAATAGGCAGGCACAGATGTCACCTGTTCACACTCTTCCACACTATGGTAAGATGTACTGTATTTCTATTTAAATTATAATTATTTATAAATTTGCATCTATACATGTAAATTAGTGTATGCATTTTTTAGGCAAATTGATGCCCACTTTTGTCCTCCTTTTTGGTGATGCTTTTCATCTTTTTTTTACAATTCATAAGTAGACACCCTACCCCCACAGGGGCTACAATCCTCCCCTCCAACAATGCCTCTGGAAGCCATTCCAAGTGAGGCCTTGTAGGAGAGCATGGCAGCCCACTGGTCCGCAGATAGCAGAGGAGCTGCCACTTCTGGCATACAAACTACATGTTTAAAAAAAAAAAACAGGGGGGGGGGGAAGGCATGCCACTTTTCCCAGTAAGCCAACTGAACCCCAACATTTCTAGAGTTTCTCTTCCCTCCCCTCTCTCTGAAAGCAAGAGAGCTGTTTTTAAGAAACAAATGTACACTTTACATGGTACGCTTTGCCCTTATACTGAAGACTTGGGACGTGAAAAGAGAGATTTTCATATTGCGCGTGTAAAGGGGGAAATGAAGAGTTGGGACACATAAATATGGTGTAAAATTAGGGCCACATTTATTGAATAATCAAAGATCTGTGAAGGGAAGAAGTGCGGGTATTAACTAAACTAGCCATTGGCCAGTGGAGATGTATACAGGTGAAAACATCCAAACCCGAGGGGTGGCACTGGAACTCACCACCCACCCACCCCAGTTTTACACCACCATGGTGCTGGGAGGCCTTCCCAGTGTCACCTCCTCATGGTGCCGCACAACACCGATGCGGGTGAGGTGAGTCGGCCTCAAAGGCAATCCCTATCTCCCACAGACTGAGCCACACAACCCAGCAACAGGGAGCCTTGGGTTGTCACCAGTCACCTAAAAGGTGCCATTGGATGATCACTGAACCCTACCCCACTGCCTATTCCCGCACTTACCACCACAGAGAAAGACAAGCCTCTACTTAGTCAACTCTCCCCCACCTGCCAGAAATAAAGTCCAGCAGGGCCCTTCGCAGATCCCTGAGGAACAAATCATTCCTGGTGTTGGACAAATGATGAACCCTGTCCAGCTGGCACAGCTCCCTCCAGGCCAAGGATATTGCAGGATGAGGAATCTCAAAACCTATTCCTCCAATGGCCCTGCACATCTCTGTGCACTTTCTTGCCCGCTCCGCTCCAGGCTCTGGGGCCAACACTGCCCTGCCAACAGAAACGCGGCAAAATACGAGACCAGAAATTTGGACTCCCAGCCAACACTGCCGATAAACGCAAGGTCCGCAGACACTTGCAATATCGAGGCCTTGCCCGCAACCAACACTTGCGGGGGCAGGCCAACAAGGTTTGTCTTCAATGGGATTCGTTCCAAGCTTTCCAACTGCAGAAGGTGAAATAACGTATCTTAAGACATTGGATCATAGGATTCACTCTTTGCTCCCATGGTATGGCAGGGAAATAGAAAACCTTAGCCCAATCCTGCAGTCAGGAAGAGACTACTTGCTGTCTCTTGGAAAGGGAGCCTCCACCACTGTGTGCATGTACACACACGTTGATGGTTAGTAGGTGATGAGAAAGGCCTCCTCCACCTGAAACCCTAGACCTGTGGCCCTCCAGCCCAGCTCCAGCCAGCATGGCCAGTGCTCAGGGATGATGGGAGTTGTAGTACAGCATCTGGAGGGCCAACATTTCCCACCTCTTCATTACAACATTTATTTATTCATTCATTCATTCATTCATTCATTCATTTTTATAGGGATGTGCAAATCAGCAAAACTCATCCAAATTCCATCCTGAAATTTGTTCTGACTCGAGTCCATATCAGATGTGAGCTTTGCTCTTTTTTTCACATGAGCATCTGTGTGTATTTTTGTGCATATTTTTCAAATGTACAGTTCAATTGTGCACATCTTTGAAATGTACACATTCTTCTCCCATTGATTAAAGGGTGTTTTGTGTGCATTTTTCAAAAGTACACATTTTTTTCATGTGCATTTTTCAAACATACCAATGTTGTCAAACACATTTTTGGGGTCTGCAAATCACATTGCAAGGTCAGAAATGTAAGGACTTTGCAGATTGCGTCTGAGTGTATGTTCAGTCTGGAAGGTGTGAACTAAGTAAAGCTTAATCAAAAACAAACTGAAACAAATTTCTCATACATCCCTACGACGATCCCACGGAGAAGCAACTCCGATGGTGCTGTAACACTTGGTAACATGGTATCTCACACCTGAAATGGCATTTCTGCTTATATGCAATGCAGAAATTTCAAGTCTGGGGTAATGGTTTGGGAAGGAACAATTCTATCTGCCCCCACCTCTGGTATTTCATATCACATGTAATTATTCCTCAGTGTTACCTAATGTATAGAATATAAGAACAACAAACGCTCTTTAAATATACTGATTTTGGGAGGCAATTTGATTTTTAATATATCTAAGAGCAGGCCTTGAAACATGGCTGTCAAGGCATCAATCTTTACCCCTCCCCGGTGAAGTATGAAATAGCACCTTGATGCTACTCCTCAGTTTCTAAAGATTAATCTGGCCCACCTTAACCTTTCAGATACAATTGTGATGGGAACCATGATGAGGATGACAGCCAGTCAGTCCCTCACAGCCTCAGTTAGCCATCTATGAAATGGAAGATTGCAAGATTTTTTTATTTTATTTGTAACAAACCTCTCAGAATGGGAGGCTGGTGTACACTTCCATGGAGCTAAGTAGAAGCCCATGCAGGTAATTCCCCAGCACCACCCAAAGGGACAAAAAATACACTTCCTATCCTAAAAGGCACTTTTAGTCCAAAAAATACACTTCCTGTCCTAAAATACCACTCTTGGGTTTAATATCTCTATCTTTCTAGTCAATACTATGCATTATTGCTTTTATAAAGAAGTGCCAATTCAAGTTCCAGTAGAAATAATTTTTGTTCCTTCATGGGAAAAATGCAAAGTCCTTTCCAGTTGTGTGCACACTCTCTACTTTCTAGGGGCTCTCTCTTAAGGCTGGAAGATGCTTGTGCCTGTTCAAAGTGAACAGCAAGTCATCATGGGCAAGTAAGTGTCGTGCCACAATTTAATGAAATAACACACTGCTTTTTTAATAATTTTGCCCAGCATGACACATTTATGTTGATTGTGAAGAAGATTCGTTTATTAGCAAACACACTGGGAAGTCAAAATTAATTGGTGTTGCCTGATTATAATAATAGTAAGAAATTATCTGCTCAGTCATTTAGATCATACACTGCAAGACAATTCAACTTACTTGAAGTTGAGAGTTTTCTCTTTAGCCTCTCTTTCTTTAACTTGAGTCTTTTCTCTTTACTGTCTTCTCATGGGGATATGGTATTATGTGCACAAAGGAACCACATGAGTAGGGCCAATGATATGGCTCTTTCCCACCTGAATATTACCAACCTTCTTGGGCATTCGATATGCATGTGGGAAGGAATCATGCCATTTGCCTCACACTTATGCAGATGTTATCAGCACAGTGTAGGCCGATATAGATATAGGTATGGATACAGATGCTCAGCAGCTTCTGCATATTTCTGGTAAGCGTGAATCGGCCCTGCGATGACCACATCGTTAAACATGCCACCATCCTCATTCACAATGCAGATTGTCAAAGGTGTATGGAAAGAGTAGCTCAGGAAGCTTGGCTCTTGAACTCTAGATGAAGATACAGGCTTTGTATTTGTTGCCACTGAGATACTAAGTTCCACATGACCTCATTTCTTCTTTTATTCACCAACCACGAGTGCAGCTTCCCACAACCTGGTGCCCTCCAGATGTGTTGGACTGCAAGTCCCATAACTCCCAGCCAGCATGGACAATGGCAGAAATCAATGTCTAAATGGGGCAACAATACTATTTATACTGTTGGTCCTAGCAGGCAGAGGAGGCACTTGGGCTAGGCTGGAGGCTTGAGCTGGCACTGAGTTGCATGCATTGTTTCATACAAATAGCAACAAGGTACAGGAAGCAATGCTAGAGAAACAAATTATTGAGGCCTAGTTGATGAGATTTTGCGAAGTACAAAATGGCAAGTTAATTTCACTCAGTGTCAGCATGTCAGTTGTTCTGCTTTTAAGAACACACAGCTTTGTAAAAATCTAAAACAATTTATTTCTGCTAATCTTTTAAAAGAAACTTGTAAAGGTTATTTGGATATGGAGAAATGTATAAACCTTTTACTGTGGCAGATTAGCTTCCCACACCCTCTCATTTCTTGTTGACAGCCATGTCAAATGTTGAACTGAAGAAGCTACTGAGAAATGTTATTGACATTAGAAAATGAGGACTGAAGACTGCCTGAGGTAAATATACAAGCAGAAGTACCCCATCATTTCCCCTAAATTGTATTTCAGGTGAATTTGGAGCTTCCTGCTCAGGCAAAATATTCAAGGAATTTCAAGGGGAAAAAGGAAAAGAGTTTTGATAAGACTAGGAAAATCTCTGTTTTTCAGGCAAATGGAGAGTTTGTCCCCAGCTCACACACCCATTAGGGCAGAGAACACACACCAGAGGGATGGCTTCCCAAGAGCAGAAAGAGTGAGCCAGTTGGGAGAAGTTTTAAAGACCATGCCCATCCCCAGAGCATCCAGAATGTACTCTGAGCGGCACCGCCAACCCACTCAACCCTCCATATATGATGTTCACCATGGGATTAGCTAGTCACCATTTTTCAGGGCTGTCATGGCACCAGCTATGCCCTAATTCATGCATGGAAGATAGACCAGGCCAAATAAGAGTGTCCAACTCTTGTTTGCCCTCCCTTACAATGAGACTTTCCACTGCCACCAGGTGGAATTCTTTATTTTCCCTGATGGCCTCCACCAAACAGCCGTAAAACATTCTGGGTTTCTTGTAAATACTTTTAGGTAGTGTGTGGTTTGGGGCCTTTAGCCATGGGATGGGTAAACCAACAAGAAAAGAGAGAGCAAAGTTTGAATAACAAAATTTTAAAAGTTTTCTGAAAAGTATTATTATTAGGAAAAAGGTTTTGACGTCTGAATAGTTACAGCATGCACACACAGAAAACAAAACCATAAGAGTAAAAGGGTAAAAAAAATAACCAGGTTTAAACACATCCAGCTAGCCTGACTAGACTGGCTCCTTATTTGCTCTAAGTTCTTCCCAGCAATATCTTACTGTCAGAGTTCTCAGCTTTTCCAAGCATCCAGCTTCTCCCAGAAAGCTCTCTGATTTTCTTTCTCTTACTTATTCCTTCCTCTCTCGAGAAACTGCTTTTTAGCTCCAACTTTTTATATGTTAAAGCTAGCCTGTGCTCTGTAACTGACTGATCAGGAGAGTTCACCTTTGCCCTAAATTCCTTCTGCTGAGCTCTGCACACATTTTTGTCAAACCTAAACTACCGTAATGCACGCAGAACAGCAGACCCTTCAGTGCTGCTGTGTAAATGAACCCTCTTCTGCAGGCTTCTTATCTTGCTGACCATCTGCTGAATCATGTTCTTTTGCTTGCTTTACAGACCTGGTAGCACCAAGCCTAGTAACACATTAATTGAACTTTTAAGCTTTTGATTTTACACGGACCAAAACACCCAGAGAGGAAATTAACCCCATAACCTCCCAAATGCAAAATTATAAGGCAGTTCTGTTCCTTCACAAGGACTGAGGAAGAATTTGGTGCCCTTCAAAATCTCAAGAGGAGATCTTCTTTTTTGCCTATTCCCTGCTTTCTTGGGGGAAGGAGTATGTAGCCATGTGACTAATTTGCTATGTCACTGGCATGGCTGGAAGGTACAGTACTGGCTGGGAGGGCCTGAAGCTGAGCGCCCTGAAGCAACTTCACAGCTGGCCAGCAAGAGGGATACAGAGGGTCAGCTACCGTTGGCCTTTGGTAGTCTCATCATATCTAGGAAACTCCACTTGTTGGGCAGCCTACAAGTGTAATAAACAAACAAATAAACAAACAGGCGCTATACTGTCATGGTGTCATGGGGATACCTGGGCCTCCTCAGCACATCTGTTGGTGACAGCAAGGAGAAGAACAGATCAGGCAACTTATTGATCTGTCACTTTGAGCCAGGTTGGAATTGCTTTAAGGCAGGCTGACAGTGGGAGGGTTCTTTTTCTCACTGCTCTCAGCTGATGGCCCTCACTGAGAGTATGTTTGCTTGTTGCTAACTCATTTGCATGTTGCACACTCTGTCAAGTTAATAAAGCTATTGCACTCATTCACCCCATACATGCCTTGTGTCTTTTATTACTGGTGGGGTGGGAGAAAAGGGTTGCAGAGCAGCTTGTTAGCCAAGCTGGTCCATCTGCCTCTCACCAGTGCTATCTGTCTTTATTTAAAGTCCAGGGCTGGTGAAGAGAAACTCTCCACAGGGGATGACATTGATACGGCCTGGGACTTTCATTTTCCACCAGGATTGTCCAAACCCTGTGTGAAAAATCATGGCGTTCTTCTATACACTATTTATTGTCCCCATGAAATTTCTCAGACATTTTGCCTAAGCAGGAATCTCCAAATTCCCATTGAAACATCACTTTAGATCAGAGGTATTGAATCTCTTTTAGCCCGAGGGCCAAATTCAGTTGCAGAGAAGCTCTCAGGGGCTGCATTCGAGTGGAGGGCAGGGCCAAAGGCAAAAGGGGTGAGGGCAAAAATGCCAGCATATTTTTAGCTCAAAGCTCTTGCTGCCAGTAACTGAGCTTCAGGAGAGACATTTCAACCTTTTGGAATGGAGGGGGGCAGGCAAAAGCCAGAAAACCACCAAATGATCAGCACTCAGAGGAAAGGGGGTGGGGCCATGGAAGGGGACATGGCCATCTGCGGAAACCTTGGGGTGCTGCATTGGGACCTCAGATGAGTCAGATCTGGCCCATAGGCCTGCAGTTCAGTACCCCTGCTTTCAATAAAATTTGATGGAAACTTAAGGTTCCATTGAACTCAGTGGGATTGGGAATTAATTCTGAATAAACGCCACTAGGACTGGGCAACAGGACCTGTGTTTCCTTATTAACACAACCAGATATATAACAATTGCAGCTCTGACAGCATAGTTTTAGTCATGCAAGCACTACTCTTTAAAAAAGAAAAAAAGAAAGTCCCAGTGCTTTACGTTATCCAGAGGAATGCAGTTACACTTTAAAATTCTTCATCCCATGGCACTTTATAGGTCTGCTTGGGATATATTGGTGACATTCATCACTTTCTCATAGGTTTCCATTTTAGAAAGGCAAGTCTTCAGTTTTATGGTGAACGCGAGCTGGAGAAATTCAGAAGGAGTACAGAGTCTCTCACCTATGAAGGATGAGGGTAATGTTTCTCTCCTGTGTGAGAGAAAGACCCATAACTCCTGAGTCCAGGTTCTCTGTGGGTATGATAAAGAGGCAGAAAAAGTATTCAGCTTAAACGGGTGCGCTATTTTATTCATTCCCTCAGTATTCATCAAGGTTGATTTTACTATAGACTGTTACAGTATACTGAGTGGACCGTTTCTTTCAAGCAGGATGAAATGAAATGGACAGTGAACCCGAAACATGAACCATCTCTCACGCAAAGGTGTAAGGATTCATCTTTCATTTCCTTTAGAACATGGATGCAGAACCTCAGACTCAGGGGCTAAATCCAGCTCTCCTGGGGTCCCCAATCCAGAACTTTATAGTTCCCAGATGGCCACACACCCTCCCCCTGGCCACTGTTTGCTGGTTTCCTGACTTGTGTGCAGTTTTTGCCCCATTCAAAAAGGTTGAAATGTCTCTCTTACTGGTTATTGGCAGAAAGAGATTTAAGCTAAAATATGCTAGTCTTTTTTGGTCTTTTGGGTTCCACATACTTTTGCATTTGGTCCCAACCAACACTGGAAAGTGCCCCCTGAAAGCTTCTCCAAAATGGAATTTGGATCTTGGGCTGAAAGAGGTTCCCCATCCCACTCTTAGAAGCTACCTTTGTAGAAGGAAAATCAAAGCCACTACCCAACAGTCATTGTTATGCCATTGTAACCTACTGTATAACAATATTGCCAGTGTGGTGTAGTGGTTAGAGTGTTGGACTAGGGACAGCTGGGTTCTAGTCCCCACTCTGCCATGAAGCTCACTGGGTGACTTTGGGCCACTCACTGACTCTCAGCCTAAGCTACCTCACAGGGTCGTTATGAGGATAAAATAGAGAGTGGGAGGAACAGGAGCAGCAGGAGGAGGAGGTGGTGATGGTGGTGGTGGTGGTGGTACACTGCCTTGGGCTCCTTGGAGAAAAGGCAGGAGCCAGTGTGGCATAGCGGTTAGGGTGTTGGACTGGGACTCAGGAGATCCGGGTTCTAGTCCCTGCTCAGCCATGAAACTCACTGGGTGACTTTGGGCCAGTCACTAACTCTCAGCCTAACCTACCTCACAGGATTGTTGTGAGGATAACATGGAGAGGAGGAGGAGGATTATGTAAGCCGCCTTGGGTTCCTTGCAGGAAAAAAGGTGGGGTATAAATATAATAAATAAATAAATAAAGTATAAATGTGGCAAACAAATAACGAAATAAATAAAATGATATAAATGATAAGATACAGCTTCCATAAGGGCCTGGATTTAATGGGTAAAATGGAGAGGAGGAGGAGGATTATGTAAGCCACCTTGGGTTCCTTGCAGGAAAAAAGGCGGGGTATAAATATAATAAATAAATAAAATAAATAATAAATAAATGAGGCTCTTCCCCAACAGGTGGAGGAGAGCAAAAATGTCCCTTCTTTTCCTGCCTAACTGGCCCACCTGTTCCACTTCTGAGACCATTGGATGTCCACTCCCTGCAAGACTGTAATGCTATTGTTATAATAGCATTGCATGGGTATAGGATTACATACGTGGGTATAGGATTACAGCTTTAACAGATCTTCTGCACTCAGGTGATCATTTCATATATAGTATCATATTATATTATTTATTCAATTATTAACTGCTTTGTGCAAGCAGGGCAGAGAGTGGGGGGCACCATGGGGAGCAACAACCCACATTCTTGGTTTGTTTGGTGGTGGGTTTGAGATCCATGCCACCTTGATGGTAGTGGTAGGGATCTCAAGCCCACCACAGAGCAAACTGAAAATGTCTGTCCATCTGCAGCCTGGATGTGTGGCAGGAGTACCAGCCCTGAGTTGGGTTGAGGCCTTGAAGCAATGCCCCAGGAGACTGTATGTGCATCCCCATTGGGGAGTTGGGTGCCCAAGCACTGCTGTCTCTGATATGGATCTGGCCCAATGCCTCCATTGTATATGACAAAAAGTTGTGACATAAATATAGCCTAACACAATTACTGATAAATGAACGATATTGCTATATAAACTCCACATCGCTAAGACTGGCTGTAAAAGCAGGTAAAATTCCTTCCCAGCCCCATTAATTATTGGCTAACCTCTGTCCATAGCAAGGTAATGAGCAATAAGATTGGGGAGGGTGGCGATGGCAATGCCAAAGCTGTGGGCCTGACCTTCTGTTTATGGACAAGGCCCAAACCAGAGGGAGAAGGTTCTCCCTCCTGTCTGGGAATCCACAGGAAGTGGGGACCAGGGCTTCTTACTAAAAGTATCCAAAGCATTCATCTAATATGATGACAGTTAGAGAAGGGAGATCAATACAAGATCAATTTATAGAAAAGTTGAGTCTTTTTTATGATTTACTGGATTTAAAATGTTCAGGAAACATCAAAACCTTTTTCTTTATTGGGGATGATTTAATGTTTGTTGGTCTGCTATTAAAAAAAGTGTGTTAAAATTATTGATATTGTTTTCTGTTTTGTGATGATTCTTGTTGTTAGCAGTTGTTAGCTGCTGGTCCTCCAATGTCAGTGGGGTGGAATATCCACTCCGGGTCTCAGTCCTGAAATTAAAGGAGCTCTCCATGGTGCTGAACCTCCTTGGGGGGGGGTAGGGTTCAGCACCATGGAGAGTTCCTTAAATGTTCAGACTAAAACCCAGTGTGGATACACCACCTCACTGATATTGGATCCACCAGCCTCCACTGGTTCTTAGAATTCCCTTCCCCCGGCCACGTGCAACTGTGGGCGGGGAGAATTTTGCGCGCGGAGGAAAGGAGAGTGAGACCACTATGGGGTGATCTCACCCTCCAATGGGATACAAGGGTGGAGCGTGCAGGACCGTTATTAGGCCCGCATGCCCACACTCTGGGCTCTTTCTTTTGCAGCTTGCTGTAGAAAGAATCGGCTCTTATACAACTGTTAACTGGTTTGGTGTTCGTGTACTTTTGTGTGTGTGCAAGGGGTGTGTGTGTGTGTCTTGGTGCAGATACTGCACTTGCTTGCATTCTTCAACATTTATTCCTGTGTAATTTGGTTGTCGTGTCAGGCGTGTGTGCTCGTGCTGGGTGTGTGTGTGTGTGTGCGTGTGGTGGCTGCAGCCGCAGCTGCGACTTTCTTCCCTCCCCACAGGGCGGGCTCGCACAGTTTCGTAATTCTTGGGGGTGTGGGGTTTGGGGCCCAGTTGCTTTATCCCCGCCACCCACCTGTCATAATTTTCTTGGAAGGTCTTTCCTCTTACCTTATCTGTCTTGTTTTTGTATTACTCTGGGGGTGAGCTGCGCTGCCTTCCGCTGCTTGCGGAGGCCGTTTTGGGGCAGCTGCTGGTTCTCGGCCAGTCACCTGCTGTGAGGGAATCTCCGTGGCAACTCCTGGTTGCTCCTGCTTACGCTGGGCGGGCGCGTTTGCAGCCTTCCCTCCTTCCCGCTGCTTTTGCTAGCTCCGCAGCAGTGCTTCCCAGCCCTGCCCTGCCACTTTTCCTTCAGCTTCATCTACCAGGCTGTGTCGTCAGGGCAGCAGCCCGTCTGGCAGAGTCTCCTCCTGTGTCCTAGGCATTCTGCCTGCCTTTTGTTTTGCTTTTTGTTTTGCCTGCTTGTTGTGGGGGAAACCCCCCCCCCATATTTTGCTCCCTCATCCTTTGCAGTTTTGGGGGCATTTGTGTTCAGTCTACTACTTTGTATAACATTGCAGCTATACGGTGACACTTTCTGGTTTTGTCCTGTGTTTGGGCATTGTCCTGCCCCACAAGATTGTTGTTCAGTGGTCATTTGACAATTTAATTCAATCTCAATATTTAGGTCTGGGTTTGGCCTTGTATTACCCTTAGGGGTTGTTGTTCCTTGATTGCTTGGCCATTCTTTGCATTTGCCTTAAGGGTTTGCTTGATTTTATTCCTGTCCTACCTCACAGGGTCATTGTTAATACTTATCTATAACTATATACGTAGTGAATTCCTCTGTTCTCAACAATCTTAACCTTTAAATTACTAAGCCAGATTGTGAGCTTCTTCCATTGACCTTACGCTGTTTTCCAGCCCTTTGCAGGTGTGGCAATGCCTTCCAAGAAGGGACAAGGTGGCAAGAAAGGGAAAGGGCGGGCACCCAAGCATGTGCTTAAACGCCCACACCCGCCGGCCCTCTCTTCTTCCTCTGATGATGAAGCACCTGATCTTTCTGCAATTCTCCGCCGCTTGGAGGCAGTGGAACAGGGCCGTGGTCTTCCTCATACAGCGCAGCCGCATGATACTAGGCCTTCACATAGGGAGGGGTCGAGGGGGAGGCACAGGTCACGTAAGCATTTACTCTTGCCTATTGCTTCACGTTTAGATGCTATCGAAGCAGGTACTAGCTCAGTACCTCATCCCCCTGCCTCGGATGCCCAAGAATCTTCATGCCAGGTTGACCCTCCTGCGCCATCGTTGCCTGTGGACTCAGAAGAAATCCGCCCACCTGCACCCTCGCTGTTGACATCAACGCCGTTTGCCTCGTCATCTACACAGCCGTCTGGTGAGTCCTGGGATCAGGCGGCTTTGGCTGCTTGGCAGAGGTTTACTGCACTCATTCCTTGTCCTTGGTTGCAGGCCCCGGGTGCATCTGTTGCCCCTCCTGCACAGGCCTCAGGCCCTTTGCCTGCTGCCAGTTCCCAAACAACACAGCCTGCAACAGTGGTTCCTGTGACTTCTCCACAGGAGACCACGAGTGGTTCCTCTCACACAGCACTACCTGCAACACTGGCCCTAACTCCTGTGACTTCCTCGCAGGAGTCCTCTAGTGTTGCTTCACTAACACCTAGTTTGCAGCCCCTGGGCTCTACGCCTCCTGTCGGGTCTAGTCCAGCGACTGTTTCTGTGAGTGCTGATGTGGGGGTAGTGACATCTGCTCCTCCTGTGGTTATACCCACAGTTACTACTACACCTTCCTCCCCCATCTTGGCTTGCGCCTCTGTTTGGTCTGGTCCTGCAGGTCGCGTGGCCCTTCCTTCTAAGGGTTCTTTGGCCTCAGCATCAGTGGACAATTACCCTAATGTGGGCGAGAACGTTATCCTACCAGGAGCTACGTCTTTCCCACTGGGTTACCATCTCTCTCCTGCTACTAAGGAGAAGATCCTTAGGGGAGAATTTGTTGATATATTCTCCCTTCTTTATCGGGAACCTGACGTACAGGAGAAGGATAAGGGCCTTGATAGGGACCAGGATAAAAGAAAAAACCTGCCCGTACATGGGCCAATTGGCTGCCAGGGTTCTTTATCTATATGGGCATAGTCCAACAGGAATTCCCAGACAGAGGTTTGATCCTTACCAAATACATCGATATAATCTATTGAGCGTATTCGGGTTTCGAAGGTTCTGCTTGGTTGGCGTATGACGAGGCCTTCCGTAAGAAGGCCGCCTTCGATCATCTGCTGCGGTGGGACTTCAAGGATAATGAACTTTGGATGGAATACATGCTTCCATCCCAGCCCATTATTGGTGAGAGATCCGAAAGCGGGCATGTGCTAGTCAAAGCGATGGTCCCATCCATGCCACGAGGTGGCACAGGTCAATCCACCCAACCGAGGTCTGTATGCTGGGAGTATTCTTCCAAGGGTGCTTGCTCCCACACAAACTGTTCCTTTTGCCACGAGTGTGGGACGTGTGGTGGCCAGCACCCCTCTTCATCTTGTTTCCGGAACAGGGGTCACCGGGGCCCCAATAAGCCCAACGAGGGTAACAAACAGCCCCAAGGATCTGGGCCTAAACCTCCTCCTAAAGGGCCCCAGCCCAATTAAAGTTCATTCATTTAGCAGGTTGCTCCAATATTATCCCCGGCGCGAAGATGCTAAATATTTATTTGAGGGTTTTAATTTTGGTTTTAGGATCCCTTTTCTGGGCCCTAGGGTGCCATACATGTTACGCAACCAGAAGTCCGTTTCTGATTTGGCTAATGTGGTCGCTGCAAAAATCTCCAAGGAGGTGTCTGCTGGGAGGGTTCTTGGACCGTTCCCTGCTCCACCTGTACCCACACTTCGGGTCTCTCCTTTGGGTATTGTTCCCAAGAAGGCCCCAGGCGAAAATCGCCTTATTCATAATTTGTCTTTTCTCAGGGGGGCGTCAGTTAATGATGCCATTCCAGCGCACTTATGCTCCATGCGCTACGCTTCTTTTGATTCCGCAGTCTCTATGGTCCGCAATTGCGGACCTGGCGCCCTCATGGGAAAATGCGATATCAAATCTGCATTCCGTTTGCTCCCTGTGCACCCTGACGATTTTGACTTGCTCAGGTTTTTCCTTTCAAGGCCAGTTTTTCATTGATAGAGCTATGCCTATGGGCTGCTCTATCTCTTGCTCCGCTTTTGAGCATTTTAGTTCCTTCCTGGATTGGGCCTTGAGGAATCGGACCGGGCTTAGTCAAGTCGTCCACTATTTAGACGATTTCTTATTTGCTGGACCACAGGGCCTATTTAGTGTGGTTTTCTTATGCAACAATTCTTCCAGGACTTGGCGGACTATCTGGGTGTTCCTCTTGCCCAGGAAAAGACCGAGGGGCCCTTGTCCACTCTGGTTTTTCTGGGCATTGAGATGGACTCCGTCCAGCAATGTTCCCGGCTCCCGGCAGACAAACTAGCCACCCTCCAGGAGCGGGTCTTGGGTGTATTTCACTCCCGGCATACTACACTCAGGGAGTTGCAGGAACTGGTAGGTCACCTTAATTTTGCTTGCCGGGTGGTTGCCCCTGGACGGGCATTTCTACGGCGCCTGTGCTTTGCCATGCGGGGCCTCAAGCGACCACATCATAGGCTCCGTGTGACAAAGGCCATGCATGGAGATTTGTCCGTCTGGCTTAAATTCCTTTCTCAATTTAATGGGGTGTCCTTCTGGAGACGAGACCGGTTTTTGGAGGCTGATTTCCGAGTCCATTCTGATGCTTCTGGGTTGCTGGGCTTTGGGGTCATATTCAGGGATATGTGGTGTGCTGGACTGTGGCCAGAAGATTGGAGGTCTGCTGGTTGGTGCTGCGACCTCACTTTCCTGGAATTTTTTCCCATCTATGTAGCTGTGCATCTATGGCATGCTGCCTTCTCTAATTCAGTGGTCCACTTTTGGTGTGACAACATGGCCACGGTCCAGGTCATCAACCCCTTGTCTTCCAGCAATCCCAGAGTGATGTTTTTAGTTAGAGCTTTCACATTGCAGTGCCTGCGTCACAATATCCTTTTCCACGCCCGGCATATCCCGGGTCTGGACAATGGCATCGCTGACGCTCTCTCTCGTGGCCAGATGCAGAGGTTTCGCGAATTAGCCCCTAAGGCTAGCCCATGTCCAGTGCCAATGCCAAATTGTCTTTGGCACATTGGCGATCTGTAGTTGAACAAGCACTCCTTCGATCTTTAGCACCCAGCACCAGAACGGCTTACGACCACGCAGGTAGGGAGTTCCAGGTGTTCCGGGAGTTAAACTCCTTACCAGTCGCTTGGCCAGTGCCAGTGGAGCATCTGATACAGTTCTGTGTAACTTCCTGGAAGGGCAGTTGGTCTGTCAGGACCATCAGGGGAAAGCTTGCAGCCTTGGCTTTTATTTCCAAGGCTCAGGGCCTGGAGGAACATACTTCCGATTTCAGGATCAGGAAGATGCTGCTGGGTTGGTCTAGGGAACGTCCCGCGGCACCTGATAATAGGGTGCCGCTGTCCCCGGATATTTTGGTGGGTCTCCAGATGCAGTGGTCATCTTTATGCCATTCACAATACGAGGCGGCCCTTTTCCATGCGGCCTCATTAACAGCATTTTTGGGGGCGCTCCGTGTTTCTGAATTGGTGGCTTCTGCCAAGTCTGATGTCTCCATGAGGGCCCTCCAGTTTTCTGATCTGAGCCTGTCTGCCCATTAGATTACGCAGATCCAAGACTGATCAGGCTGGCAAAGGGACGTGGATTACGCTTTACCCATCTGTTAACGACGAGCTTTGCCCCGTGTCGGCCTTACGGGCCTTCACTGCACTTCGAGGCCCTGGACAGGGTTACCTCTTTTGTCACAAGGATGGGTTCCCTCTGACGAAATTTCAATTTTGGGCGGTGACTAGTGGTGCCTTAAAGGCCCTGGGTCTTTCTGGGTCGCGTTTTGGTACCCACTCCTTTTGGATTGGGGCTGCATCCACGGCTGCAGCCCTGGGTTTCCCCATGGAAAAAATTCAGGCAGTGGGTCGATGGCATTCCAAGGCCTTTCGGTCTTACATCCAAAAATTGCAGTGAAGGGTGCTGCCGCTGTTGCGTTTGTTTTTCAGATTGGTCATCTGTTGGGAGGATGCTTCGCGTCTTGATCTGTGGACACAGCATGGTGTTCTGGGCGAAGCAGAGAGCCGATCATTCGGACCTGGGATCTCATCTCGGGATCGGCAGCATGGCCACTATCCAATGGCTAGATCAGCGTGGCATGCGGTGGCGTGATCTCCTCCCAACGTTGTTTTGCTCTGGCCTAGTCCGGCAGCCTCCACACGTGTTGGTGCTCTGCTTGGGTGGCAACGATTTAGGCGTGCTTACGGGCATGGCCTTGATTTTGCAAGTGTCTGCGGACCTTGCTGTGATTCGTCGGAGATGGCCTGGTGTCCAGATTTTCTGGTTCCACATCTTGCCACGATGCTGTTGGAGGGATACTGTCAATCCCAGTGGCCTGAACAAGGCTTGCCGGAGGGCGAACAGAGCAATCTGTAGGAGCCTTGGAGGGAGAGGCGTTGCGATTCCTCATCCCGAGATATCCTTGGCTTGGAGGGAGCTGTACCGACCGGATGGGGTGCATTTGTCCGAGGTCGGCAATTTTATTTTTCTTCAGGATCTGCGAAGGGCCCTCCTGGAGGTAGTTTCTGCCAGGTGGGGGAGAAGAGACTTAGCTTAAGCACGTCTCTCTCTGTGGCTAGTAAGTGCGGGAATAGGCAGTGGGTTAGGGTTTTTGGTGATCATCCAATGGCACTGTTCAGGTGGCTGGCGAGACCTGTATCTCAACGCTTGCTGAGTTTCGTGGCTCAGTGGGGGGAAATACGGCTCGCCAGTGAGGATGGCTTACATCACACGGATCGGTGTTCCGTGGCACCGTGAGGTGGGGACTGTGAGAAAGCCTCCCAGCACCCAAGAGGGTGTAAAACTGGGGGGGTGGCGAAGTGCTGCCCCACCCCCTGGGTTTGGATGTATCTGCCCGGGATACCTCACTGGCCAATGGCCAGTTTTAGTTAGTACCCGCACTTTCACCCTTCGCAGATCTTGATTAATAAAATGTGGCCCTTTATTTACACCATATACTTGTGTCTCGCCTCTTCTTTTCCCCTTTTACGCACGCAATTTGATTATTGTGAACATTAGCTGGTATTATTAGGTAGTAGTACAAAATAATGATAATAATCCAAAGTACGTAAAACTGAAATAAAACAATCATTAAAATGTAAAGAATCCAATAAAACTTGATCACGTGAATGTCAGAACCTGGCTTCCCAGAGTCAAGGCCCAATGAAACCTTTTATTGCAGTAATTCCAGTAATTAGCTATCGCCCTTGACAGTCTCATGCAAAAGTCATGTCAGGAACATCACGATAAAGAGGCAGCCACCCAGAACGCAGCCCTCCAGAATAAGTCCCATAACTTCACAGTTCCAAGGAAGGCGGAAAGCTTTCCAGGTTTTCAATGCATTGCCTCCTGCAAAGGCTGCTGGAAGCTGTCCTGTCCATACAAAGAGAGCTTGGGTTTGGTGCATCTAGTGTCTGCAACAAAATGTGAATTGAAAAGACAACAACAATCCAGTGCTCCATTCATTAAAATGGATGTCACAAAAGCATTTCCACAACACTGCACGGCGGGAATGTTTACTGTTAGAGAGTGGTGATATTTGAAACCTTATTAAATATTTGTTCCATTTAAAAGGCCCCAAGGCAACTTATATATTGATTTATTTTTCTCAGCAACCCATTTATAATTAATTGGAAATATATGCTGTTAGTGTATTGCTTGATCACATGAGGGACACAGGATTCCCCCCCCCCATTTCTTTTCAAAATATAATGACGTTCATTCCTTACTGCTCATATGCTGACATCACCTGAAGTAGTACACAGAACTCTCCATCAGGCAGAATGAAGAGTTAATTTGCACACATGTATACAATAGCATTTTCCAGACAACTGCACATAGAATGAATGTACATGAGGAGGAAGCAAGATTGTGGTGGCAAGCCCCACCATGACCTATGCACATTAAATAGATGGTCTGTATAGTTCCCGATGCACAGTTGGGGACCTTCTGAGTCCCTGACCATACATACAATTTGTCATCTGAAAAGTGGTAATGACACGTAGGGATGTATGAGAAATTTGTGTCAGGGCACAAGCCAATAGGGATGCCCATCGCCCTCCAAACTCGGAGGATTACAAGCATCCTATGCAGGGTGGGAGGAGCACAGAGGCGATGGTCACCTCCACGCTCCTCCCACCCTACTAGATGGCTGATTTCGGCCATCTAGCTGTGGAGTTTCGGAGAAGGAGGGAAGGAGGGTGAGGCACCACCAGGATACATCGTATTTTGGCGCCAGTCCCCTCCTCTCCCTGCCCCCTGGAATATCCCCTAAACCCCTTCTCTGAGGTTTCTCTTATGACCTCAGAGAAGCAGCCAGCATGGTTCTTTATGCGCTAGCAGTGAGTGGGGCAGGGGTGCTCTGAGTGCAGAGTCCCAGCTCCAAGTTTGGAGCTGTTTTGTGACATCGGAGCTGGGACTCCAAAAAATCCTATGGCCTCCAGACCATTGGATTGTGCTTTCAGGTTTTGGGGGATATTTAAAATCATAATTTACCTAGTTCACTTCTCTCAGGAACTGAATGTGGACCCAAAAATGCAATCTGCGGTCGAAGTCCGTATATTTCCCAGCTTGCGATGCAATTCGTGGAAAAAGAAAAATGAGTTCTAAAACTGTGCCTTTTAAAAATGTGTACATTTGAAAAATGTATAGTTTTGAAAAATGCACAGAAAAAACACACTTTAATCCATAGGAAAAATGCATAAGCCCACTGCATACATTTGGGATAATATGCACAAAAATGTCCATGCAAAACAACAACAAACCCCCCACCCAGACCTTGTAATATGATACGGACATGAGTCAGAACAGGACAGGCTTCAAGATGGAATTCAGTGAACCTTGATGAGCTTGAGTTTTGCCAGTTCCCACACAATACAGTGAGGGAAACAATAAATCCATGCAGTGAGAGGAACAATGACCTTACACAGCCTTCCCCAACCTGAGTCCCTCCTGATGTTTTGGCCTACAGTTCCCTGCCTTCCCAACCATTGGTCATGCTGGCTGGGTGTGATGGGAGTTGTATTCCAAAACAATTCTGAAGGGACCCAAGTTTGGGAAAGCTGACCTAGAGCAATAATAGTAAAATTTTACTCTTCAGATAACTGAGAGTTAGCTGCCTTTCTATTCTGTCTGAACCTCAACAAATGTGAACATGTGATCATATAGAAACTGCCAATTCAGCATGTATCTCTTGGGCATGATTGGCTTGTGGAGCAGTGCACCTTCCTCACCTCTATGTGGAGTGGACAGACTGGAAGTCTGTGGTGATAAGAATCCTGTAGCAGAAGAGAGGAGGCAATGTGGAGCACGGAGAAATGCATTTCCTCTCCCTGCCATGCCAAGCTCCTCCCTCACCGAATTCAGGAGCCCTCCTAGTTCTCACCTACACCTTCATTCTCCAGTGGAAGTGAATGGAGATGCAATCAATAAAATCATGGGGCGTGGGCAGGTTTTACCCCACTTTAACAATGTAACTTTTTGCAGGCGCTTTACTTTCTTCCATAGAAATGATTGTTTCCCAATGAATTAAATGATATAATAGTAAAACATCATGTCTGCTTCAGATATCGCGGCCTTACAATCATACTTACACCATGCTTTTGAAAAAAGTTGTGGGGAATATCAAGCTTGAAGGATTTGTGAATTCCTGCCCGAAATATCGTGAAATGCAGCTCAAGGACTAATGTGCAGATTGGGTCTTACGTATTACATGTCTCTAAATGTTGCAACGCAGCTCTTGGCAGTTTCAAGAAGCCAACATACAGGTTTAAGCAACACTTCGAGAGAAAATCAGCATTTAAATATGTGTTTAATTAGTATTCTGAGAAATATGCATTTCTTCAAATGCATATTCAAATTCATAGTTTGAGAGGATTTTTTTTTTAAAAAAATTGGAAATTAATGTGGAAACAGCAGTCATAGGTAAAAATATGCAAATGTGACAGGGAACAGAAATAGAAAGATATGTCCCTCTTCAAGCTGGGCTGCTTACGTGAAATGTAGAATAAGGTTTGGAATATGCACACCAACACTCATTCTGATGTCTCGGTCTCCAAGGAAGATGGTCTCCAAGGAAGACATTGCTGCTGCATTACATTTTACATTTCCAAACTTCCCTAGAAAATAGTTGTAAACTTTAATCTACTTAATTGGTAGATTTATCAAATAAAGTCTTAGCTGATTAACATGGAGGCAATTTTTAATCAGTGAGCCATTCAGTTCAGTGTGTTACTGGAATAGGAAATGAATGAGAAAATACTGAAGATCGACTTTTTTTTTTCTGCCAATGAGAAGAGTAAGTTATTTTTAAAAAACATGATTACATTGCAACTAACCCTTCATTATCCTCAAAAAGGAACCAATATTGAGGTTCTGATAATATGTACATTTTTAAAGATTGAGGCTGCTTCCCATACACACGTACCTGTAAGTCCCACTGAACTCAATGGGATTTGCTTCTGAGTAGATATATATAGGATTGCACTGCCCATTAATCAGTACATAAATGAACTTAATAGGGAAGGATTATCCATCTTTACCTGCTGGAGTGTCAAGTATATTATAAATAGTGAACTGAGTCTCTGGGTGAATAGACTAATTGATGGCCTACGTTCAGCTTGGTAGTTACAACTTGTGCAAACCTGTCATAACACAACCTCAAGGCCTCAGAAGCTCTATTTTTCAAATTCTGCCCCCTCAATGTAACACAATTTTTACTTTGGATTACAATTTACAAAACCATTTGCCTATTCCTTGGGGTGCTGTAGCTTCGGCTTAAGCATGAAATGCTGAGATCAGAAATCTTATTACTAACAAGAAACTTGCCAATAAAGTGCCTGTCACAAAACATTCAGCCCTTGATAAATAAGTAAGTAAAACGAGCCACACTAGCAGTATAGTTGAAGTCAGAAACCGAATTACACAGCAAAAACAGCTAATTCTCCATGGCTTTGGCAATCAGGACTGAAAAACTCCCCATAACCACTTTAAAATGTTGCCAACTTTTGGAGATTCTAGTATGAATTGGACAATGTTTCTAGTATTTAGGTCCAGAAAAATAGTACACTAAGAAGTGCAGCAGTTGTTAAAAATAGTTCCCGCCTCACCCTTTATTATGTCTAGTAGAATTTAGCTCTTATGCAGGGCCAGTGCTATCATTAGGCCAACTAGACAGCTGCCTAGGGCGCAGGGCTAAAGGGGGCGCCAGAAATGGCTTGAGGAAAAAAAATACAGCGCTAAAATGCATATTTTACCAAGTTTGTTTTACCAATCATATCTTGACTTGTAGTAGACGGAATTTCACAATTGACTTTTATTTCATAATGGGCATAGGGCTGGAGGGAGGGAGGGCTCAAGTGGGAAGGGGGGGCGCTAAATATCTGATCTTGCCTAGGGCACCAAACTGCCTTGCACCGGCCCTGCTCTTATGCCACAAAGTTCCTTATTATCTTGCCTGCCCCCAACGTTAGGGAGGGTTCACTTAAGACCCCTCATGTGTTGAATGAAAACCTGAAGGACTGTGGGGTTGCAATGTGTAGCCCTGCCCCCACAGCTAACATGCGTGCTGCTGATGCTTCCCATCGGCTGTGCATTGGGTTGCTGTGTGAAGGGGCCCTATGTGCATACTGATATACAGGAGTAGAGCACCTCCACAGGAAGGGATATTCTGATTGGCCCAGAATCCCTCCTCACAAGGAGGAGTTCTATGTGCATATAGGGGTCCATGCATAGAGTGTCTTCTCATAGTTGCCGAATGTGTAGCTGGTGGAGAGGGGTGGCTACCCACACAGCCCCATGATCTCCTCACATGTGGTTTTAGTGAGTGAGTGTGTGTGTGTGTGTGTGTGTGTGTATACGCATTCTGAATTCCCCTCCTTGCAAGCAACAATGTGGAGTACTGCAGGGGTAGGAAAACACAGACTATAGAAATAGACAGATGTGTCCATGCCCATCCCTTGTTGCACCTCCTGTTAGACCTACTGAAGAGGAACAGTGGGGAAACTATTGTGGCAGCTGGTATGGGCTTCACATTTACCATAAAATATCATTTGACCCATAGATCCTTGAATCATGGAACCACTCATTCCACTTAAATAATAACAATTTCCCTTAACAGCTAATAAAAGCTTTAAAAATGAAGCCATATGAACACAGCACAGTAATCTCAAAGTGCTTCTTTAATTCCATTATTTCCTAAACTTGACCCCAGGACATCTTAGGGAGTGGCATCACTCCCTAAGATCAAGTGGATTACGCTGGCTCAGCTTGTCTGAGCATGGAATGGAAAGCTAAGCAGGGTCAGGCCTGGTTATTACTTGGATGGGAGACCCCTCCTCTAGTTTTTGCATTGAGCAGGGGGTTGGACTCGATAGCCTTGTAGGCTCCTTCCAACTCTATGATTTATGAAATCTATGAAAATCTCTCTTGCGCAGTCCCATGATATTTCACAGCAGAAGGAGGAGGATTGGACTCAGAGCTAAGTGTTCCCACACACACACACACACACACACACACATTTATTTATTAATTATATTAATTATATTTATACCCCGCCTTTTTTCCTGCAAGGAACCCAAGACGGCTTACATAATCCTCCTCATCCTCCTCCTCTCCATGTTATCCTCACAACAACCCTGTGAGGTAGGTGAGGCTGAGGGCTTGTTCGCACGACACGGGAACTGCAAGTCCCCCGCGGTTCCCGTGTCGTGTGCACGCCGACCGGGGGTGCCCCCGCGGGAGAGCCGCACGTGGGACGCTCGCAAAGTGACCATGGTCAGTAGAGGGGTAAGCCCCTACCGCGCGTGGTCACCGTGCCGTCAGAACAGCGGGCGGCCGTCCCGCGGGGTCCCCACAGAGACTGCAGCCCAGAGCGGCCGGAGCCGCCGCCGCTCCAGCCTGTAGGGGCAAACGGCCCCTCTGGGCATCCCGGGCCTCACCCCCTACCGCCGGGAGGCCCGCACTGCAGTGCGGGGACTACGGGGTCTGCCCACGCGCGCGGGGCACCGGTCGTGTGCGGTGCCCCGCCGGACCCCGCAGACGTCCCTGTGGTTCCTCCCCCGCCGGCAGCCTGGGTCGTGTGAACCGGCCCTGAGAGTCAGTGACTTCCCAAAGTCACCCAGTGAGTTTCATGGCTGAGTGGGGACTAGAACCTGGATCTCCCGAGTCCCAGTCCAACACTCACACCACTACGCCACACTGGCTCTCACTGGCTACGCCACACACATGGCAGAATTAACCCAATGTTTGCTTCAACACTAGAGGCTTTTTAGCACTGCTGAGGCATTGCTTTTTGGCAGTTAGCAATGAGCAGAATTAGAAGTTCCTCACAAGCACCCAAACATTATATTGTCCAGCTATGGCCTTTTCTATGAACAAGATCCTCCCATGAAGTTTACTCACAAGGAAATTACTTCAGGAAATTATCCCAGCAATGTTAGTTAGAAATGTCCGACTTTTATGAATAGTGCTATTCCACTATTAAAAATTAGAAATGTAGACATGGTACCGATGAAGAAACATGTGGCAGTATTTATATTCCACTTTTCTGCTTTGCATTGTTATATCAGCCCATGTGTAATCTGAGAATGGAAGAAGAGCAAAGTCTTGAAAACTACGTGTGCAGTCCTGAAAAGTGTCAGCTTGAGGCTCAAAAGTTCTTCTTTTAGCTGTTTATATTTCATGTTACATTTTGTCCATACACATGCTGAAATCAGTTGTAGATGTGCCTGGTTCAATATTGCTAGCTGTGGATGGCAATGTGATGCGTAGACTATTGAGAATAATGCAACACTGACAGTTATCTGTACTAAGGCATGTATTCTCATGCTCATGCTCATTCAACCTCTGTTTTTCCCCCTGTCGGCCTGGGTTGCATGAGCTTTTGTGCATCTATCCATTGGTAACACTTTTCCAGCGAAAAGTAAATCGGTTAGCATGAGATATAAAAAAAGTTTTGGGAAAAATGCTTGCGCCAGTGGAACAAGAGCCTGGTAGCTCACTGTAGCATTCTTTCACTATACTCAAACAGAGCTTTGCTTTCCTTACCTTCCTTCCTGGAGTTTCATTTAAAGTTGCCATGGGTGACGGCCACGAGCTGTAGATGTGTGCTGGAAAATCATTCCATGGGGGACTTTTCGTGAGGCTCTCTGCTATTTATTTATTTTATTTATTTATTATATTTATACCCCGCCTTTTTTCCTGCAAGGAACTCAAGGCGGCTTACATAATCCTCATCCTCCTCTCCATTTTATCCTCACAACAACCCTGTGAGGTAGGTTAGGCTGAGAGTCGGTGACTGGCCCAAAGTCACCCAGTGAGTTTCATGGCCAAGCAGGGAATAGAACCCAGATCTCCTGGGTCCCAGTCCAACAACCTCTGAGGAACTCCTAGGGCTTGAATTTATGAAACTGTCCTCTTTTTGGTTGATTTGTGTTCACTTTCAAGCTGTAAATTGATGTGTTGTTTAGAGGTTTGAGGAGGCAAACCTTTATTTTTTTTAAAACGGACAGAGGCAAATTTACCCCTGCCTATATTCCACAGATAGAACAATACTGTCAGATATTGGTCATTATCTCTTGGTCCCCGCCCCACCCCTGCACCTCCCAAATGGCTGTTGGTGGTGGTTCACCCCTGCCTCCTCAACCTCTTCCTCCAAAGGTCTACTGGTCCAATCCTAGCTGGTATGCAAATGTGATCAATTCTGACCAGGTGGATTTTTCCCTAGCATTATTTTATGGTAAAACCTCCATGGAAATCAGGCCCAGCAGCAGCAGCACACAGCATTCCCAGGCAAATGCCCAGGCTCCATGACATTAGCAGGCCCACCACCACTGATGCCCTGGCCACTGAGCCCCCCCTTCAATTAACCCCTCAAGAGTGCAGGGCTTGTGCAACTTAATTTGCTGATGCTAGCACCATTTAATTTTCCCCACAATGCAATGCTCACAACACACACACACACTGCATTGGGGGAAATTAAAATGGCTATGTTGAGTCCACTGTGAAGGCCTGGCACTCATGTCAGCTCAGCAACATGAGCCAGTGTGGCGTAGTGGTGAGAGTGTTGGACTGGGACTCGGGAGATCCGGGTTCTAGTCCCCGCTCGGCCATGAAACTCACTGGGTGACTTTGGGCCAGTCACTGACTCTCAGCCTCACCTACCTCACAGGGTTGTTGTTGTGAGGATAAAATG
Source organism: Shinisaurus crocodilurus (assembly GCA_021292165.1). NCBI lineage: Eukaryota > Metazoa > Chordata > Lepidosauria > Squamata > Shinisauridae > Shinisaurus > Shinisaurus crocodilurus. The sequence goes on along the minus strand of CM037877.1, from coordinate 144,341,961 downwards.
GAGAGGAGGATTATGTAAGCCGCCTTGGGTTCCTTGTAGGAAAAAAGGCGGGGTATAAATATAATAAATAAATAAACATTGCCAAGGCATTGCTGCTGCATGGCAACCTGCTTGATGGGGATGGCCCAGCAGCAGTGCTGACCCTGGAGTGCTGGGCCCATGTGTCCACACTCTCTGCTGCCTGCACCATTTAAGTCTCCTGCAATGCGGTGCCCATGATGCAAGCATCATGGATATGGTATTGTAGGGAAATTTAACTGGCACCATCATCAAGACCAGCCATGTGAAGCTGGTGCTCCAGCGACAGCAATGCTGTCTATTCACCACCTGATAAGACTGCTACTTCCAGGGTGGGGATTCACAAGGGCACACTTCCCGAGGCTCACTAAATCCCGGTGCCAAATCTGATGGAAATACACACAGCTCTTGTCTCACTTAGTTTTAGGGAAGTATTACGAATTCATTTCAGTTTGTTTTTGAGCTGGATTTACCCAGTTTGCAACTTCTGGACTGAACATGGACTCAGATGCAATATGCGGTCAAAGCTTGTACATTTCTGAGCTTGCAATGTGATTCGCAGACCCCCCCCCAAAATGCATTTGACAGCATGTGTGCTCTTGAAAAATGCACACAAATATGCTTTAATCAATGGGAGAAGAATGCATGGATTTTCATACGAAAAGCAAAAGAAACAAAGCTCACAACCTGATATGGACTCAAGTTGGAATGAGCTTCAAGATGGAATCCAGAGAACTTTGGTGAACGCAAGTTTTGCTGATTCACACATCCCTTCTTATTTTGTACTTATGCATAATGATTCACAACTAACCTTGTTCGGACTGGGTTTAAAAGTTTTGCACATCAGCTGTAATGTGTAATTCTGGCCTTAGGACCGAGTCACGTGGCAAGAAGGACATGTAACACAGAGAATACTAGAATCATAGTCCTTACATCAGGGGTGAGCAACTTGCAGTCTTCCAGAAGTTTTGGCCTACAACTCCTTGGGCTCTAGACTGCATAGTCAATGGTGAGGGAGGAATGGAGTTATAGGCCAAAACATCTGGAAGACAACAAGTTGCTTGCCACTGCTGTACAAAGATATGCAACATTCTTATTCTGTAGTAAGCAGATTGTGGGGATAGTGGGGCTGAAATGATATCAAGTGGCTTGCCTAAGGCTATGCTGCAAGGTCATGGGTGAGGTGAAGTCTAAGGGTTGCAAAGTTCATTATCTTATTGACTGCACCACACTAGCTAGAAGAAAGTCAAATGGGAAAAGCAGTCTATATTGTGAATCGGTTGCTGCTTTCCTGTGATACTAGCCAAATAATGAAAACCACCTCCAAAACTTGTGTAAGATTGGTTCAGTAAATCTAGATGATGGGGAAGTGAATTTGCTGAGAGGAAAAGAGGATGGTGCACAAAGCGACCTTTGCTCTACAGAAGTTTATTGAAGAAGGCTTTGAACAAAGCAGAAAAACCTTGGTGAGAGAAGAAGTAGGTCAACAAATGAGCACACCTAAAAATCCTACAGTCTGATAGTATGTGGCAAGAAAATATAATACAATAAAATCTCATTTTCTCAGGGCTGTCTCATACATGCATGCTCACCATTTGATGACTACAATATCAAGTGATGAGTTGCATGTGTAAATGAGCCATCACACTCACAGGTAGGGATGGACAGATCCGTCTATTCTGGTCTGTGTCAGTTTTGTTGGAGGTGAGATGAGTAGGTAGGTAGTACATTTCATTTGTTTAAAATATCAATACATACCGGTAATAAAATCCAGAAATGGTGAGCCAGATGTCCTTGGCACTCATAGGGATAAAATCAGGATCAACAGCATCCAGTCTGGGCTTCAATTTGTGGGTCCACCTCAGTTTTAATCTGAATCCCTCTTGGAAGAATAGACACAATGTACTGCATCACGTAAACACCCCAATTTAAAAAGAATATTTAGGATGCAATGCAATGGTCCCTGGGAGAGCATTAGGGCAACAGGATATGTTGAAGGGGGGTGATCCCACCTTGTATCACCCCCTCCCAGCTACGGCAGAAACTGGTGCATCTCTGATATCAGAACTCTAACATCAGAGAAGGGAGAACATAAGAAGAGCCATGCTGGGTCAAACCAAGGGTCCATCTAGCCCAGCATTTTGTTCACACAGTGGCCATCCACCTCACTGTGGGAACCGACAACAAGTAGGATGTATGCATAATAGCACACTTCCACTCTTGTTCCCAAGCACCTGATATACATAGTATAGGCATACTGTCTTTGATCCTGGAGGTAGTGTATAGCCATCATTACTAATAGCCATTGATTATCCTCCATGAATTTGTCTAATTCCCTTTTAAAGCCATCCAAATTGGTGGCCATCACTACCTCTTGTGGTAGTGAATTCCATGGTTTAACTACAGTATGCTTCATGTGAAGAATACATAGTTAAGGAATAATGCCAGGGGTGTCTATGCAAGGGTAGGCTGTGGGTATGCAGGAGCTACAGCCCACTCAGTCCCTAGGCATGCCCCAAAGCAGTGGCAGATGTACACCAGCTCTGGAGCTACTTTGGACTAAGTCCCTCCCACTTAAACCAAAGGGAATTGGCAAACAAACAAACAAACACACACACACACACACACACACACACAGGAGGGAAAACAGAAACGAAAACACTGCTGTTCCCGCACTTCCTCCCTGCTGCACCTTTGGATCTCTGATCCACACCCACTAGGATTGCTCTGTTAAAAGCTTTTATTGGGACATTTATTTGTCAAAATGAATAAAGTTTGGAAGAGAACCAGATGCCTCCAGGCAGTGGATCATGCCACACCTGCTCACACCCCTCTCTGTTCCAGGTCTTGGCTAGGACAAAGGTGTGTTAAGTGATCAAAGTTTGTTAATTGTCACCCATTGATGTCTTGACTACAGAGAGGATCCCTGTGACATAACTTGGCAATCTTCTTATGTTGACAACGCACTAGATGAAATACATTTAAGAAAGGGAAAACTAACCTTAATATGTAAGTCACCTTTTCATTCATTATTTGAACCTATCCATCATCCTGAACATTCAAAAACAGCAAAGCAAAGGTTGTGGTGGTGGGTCCATGGGAAGGAACTGCCACTTCCTGACCCTTGCTGGTTTCTGCTGGCCAAGCTGGAAGGTGTGGGGTAGGGATGGGCAAACACGTGATGTTTGAAATTACTAGGATTCTCCAAACATTGTCTTGCTGTTGTTTTGTGCTGGATTCCCATTTGTGTTTGTGATCACTGCTCACTCTGTGCAAACAGGAAACTTGTGTAAATTGAGCATCGATTGAATCGAGCACCCATTTCCTAATTTGCGCAACTTTTGTCCATAGACTAAAGCGGGGCTGATTCAGTCTAGGGAGGAAATTTGCGCAAATTAGGAAATTTGCACAAATTGAACTGGGAATTGGGAATGAGATAATCATGAGCATGTGCTTAACAATTTACAGAAGTTTTTGGTGGACATGTACTTGTGCTAGCATTTGGAGCTTCGAACAGGGCATGCTCTCATGTTTTGCAAGCAAAAACAAATTTCTCATACATCCCTAGGTGGGGCAGATCTTTTTTTTTCTTCCCCCCTCATTGGGGGCAATCAAGAGAATTTACTACAGCAGCTCTCCAGCTGGTATAGTTTCCAGCTTTGTTTGGGGGCATGTCGGGGTGGTGGTGAGACAGCCCTATGTTTGGCCCCACTGCCAGCAGAGCACCCCTGGTGGGGCAGCCATGGAAGCAGAAAGATCTGCTGGCATCCATGGAGGACCTCTGCAGGTCCAGGTGGACCTCCATCTTTACCATGGATGCCCTCTCAGGGACCATGCATTGCACCCTAAATCTGTTAACGCTATGTATCTTGTTAACTTCCAACTTGGTTCATGGGTCTATGGAAAGACAAGCACTTAGAGATGGTGTGACATTGGACCCAAAGACCTAATACAATTTCCCATGAGACTCAAGTCAGCTTTTTACAGCAAGCAGGTTTACTGGATATACAGTGGTGTTGTACCACTTTTGCCCACAGCAAACATATACAAAATTGACAACATGCCTGTGTATAGATATGTATTTAAAAATACTCTGTAAAATTATAAATACTCTTTTAACTTCCCTCAGAACTGAGTTTGGAGACTTCAGTGAGGAGCCTCCAAATTCTCATAGAAGCAAAATTCACAGGGACATATGAAGCTAACATGCTATTGGGCAATGTAAACTAATATTATCTAGCCCAGGCATAGGCAACATTTTTGGGCCATGGGCACATCTGGAAATTTGAGAAACTATCCTGGGCATGACCACAAAATGACTGCCATGGGAGGCATGGCCAAGGTCAACTAACCTGCTCAAAAGACTGAGTACAAAGCAGAGATGGGATCTGAGTCCCAAAACACTAAACAACTCATTTGAACCCACAATTTTCAGCATTAACAGAAACTTATTTCACAGCAACCTCAGCTGCTGGTAAGAACATGTGCTCTCTTTTTTTTAAAAAAGTGGGAGGGATAGGTCACCTTGGTGGGCACTAAGAAAGGTGTCCAGGTGCATTGGTGCCCATGGACACCATGTTGCCTGCCCCTGGTCTAATCTGACTTCTGGCAGCCAGGTTAGGATCTCTGATAGATGTCTTTCCCCTCGCCTGCTACCTAATCCTTTTAAGCAGTGATTGCCACAATTTGAACTTGGGACATGCTGCATGCAAAACATGTGCTCTACGACTAAGCTGTGGTTCCTCTCCCCCTGCCCCCTGAACCATAGCTCAGTGGGTTTCGGGTTGTGTGCAACCCCCAAGAATTGCTGCTAGTCTTAACAAAACTCTTTTATCTTCCTTTTATCAGATTCCTTGGTTGTTTTGTGAGTGTGACCCTAGCAGGACTTCCATTTGCACCTTAAATTTTAGTTGCAATTGAGTAGGAAATGTATGTAGCATGGTGCTCAAGTACCAGAGCACCAAATGTTAAACAAGGGTAAACAAGGTGCATAACTCTTTAGACCCTCTTCTGAAACTCAAAATTATGGCTGACTATGAGACCTGAAGCCAGAAAGGGGTTTTCCTCACCTTTCTGCAAATTGTTCACCAAACTCAGAAGTACCTCTAACTTCCTCAAATCCATTTTTTCTCACCTTACACAGAAGGGCAATTTAATTTCTAGAGTCTGAAACAATTTGATAGCTTTTTATTACTTAAATGATTCCCGGGGGCTATGACTGCAGAACCTATTAGCATTTTTTGTGTGCCTGTATGGGGAGTTGTCTCTTGGGACACCAGCTGATTATTAATAAAGGAGCTTGGAAAAATTGAACATGACGTTCAGCCACTCTGGTAAAACAGAATTTTGTTAAGTGACAAGTGACATTAAAAGCCCTTGAGAGGCAGGTCTCTTGTCAGGCTCAAGGGACATCAGTTGGTATTGGAAGAAGAAAGTTTTACCTGTACATGTAATTTTAATTTCAGTCTCCAGTGGGAAACAAGTGCATGGGGGTTAGGAAAGAAGGGCAGCCTGTTCCACAAACTGGTTATGTCAGTGTATGCAAATCTAGGCCAATTTAATTGTAATGATTTCAATGAGAATAAATTGGCTTGAATCGAAGTTTGCTACTATAAACTTTGTCAGCCCTTCTTATTCTTTTATCTATCCTATTTCTCAGGAACGTTTCTGTCTCCTGCTCGTACAATGCTGTCTGAAATATAAAAACCCTCCCTGTGTCACCTGTAGTTGTGGCAACTATCTAGTTCACTGACCCTGGTTCTGTACCTTTAACATCAGCCTGGCACAGAGAAATTCATTTAATTCCCATCGCTTTATCTCATCCTTGGGAAAGCAATCAGAAGGTTGGGGCTGGATGGAGGGTTTCCCCTTGAGACCACTAAACCCCACACAGGATACTTGCTGGCTCAGCTTGTCTGAGTGTGGAAAGCTAAGCAGGGTCAGGCCTGGTTGTTACTTGGATGGGAGACCCCTCCTCTAGTTTCCTGCATTGAGCAGGGGGTTGGACTCGATAGCCTTGTAGGCCCCTTCCAACTCTATGATCTATGAAATCTATGAAATCTACCTGAGAGAACCTGACCTCCAAAATATCTATCTGCACGCTATCTGGATGTAAGAAAATGCCATAGTCAGTATCCAAGCACCATCCTTCCTTAAGGATATGTTGAAAAGAATCTTAAACCTATAACCATGTGACCAATAGAGATACTAATCTTTGTTTGCAAAAAACAAAAAAACCCTCGCTGAGTTGTGGCAGGGGTAGGATTCAAAGCTGAAGGGGGACCTGATATATCAGGGGCAGAGCCTGGCTTCATCTGGCAGACCATGGTCAGGGCAAGAAGCTGGCTGGTCAGGGTTGGTGCTTGGATATATCTGGTGGTGAGGACAATAGGGGGGAATCTGTATTGGGACAACTCTGAAATTACTAGCTCTTTAATACCACTATACCAGCCAGAACTTAGTTTTACTGGTTGGACAATTTACAACCTGAGTGACCTCTACGGGACAAAAATATACTTTTCTCTGTATATGTTCTATTCCTTTGGAAATATTGAGTATCTTCCCATTTTCAGCTATAAGACATACAGCTGAATGCCATCGCTCTCTATAAAAGACAAATAGCAAACTCATTCTCCAACTGTGGAAGCCAAAAAACAACACTTTTGCAGAAGTACCAAATATATATATATATCTTTAGAAACAAAATGCTCTCTAATGGAGTGGGAGAAAGCCCAAAACAACCCAATCAATGCTCAGTGGCACAAAATATTGACTGTTGTGGAGGCAGGAAAAACCAGGGGGAGGGGAAATGGAATGGGGCCATCCTGGAGGAGGGCATGGCTGGTCACACTGCAACATTTTCTTGTAAGTCCCACTTGTTTACAGAAGAGTGAATAGCTGCTGTTCATTAATAAGCAAAGTAAAGTGTCTCATTTGGGGTGGGTTAGGTTTTTAATGAGAATTTTTTATATTGTTTTAATTATTATATTTTATTGTGTTGTTTTGTTGTATTTTAATTGTACATCGCCCAGGGTGGCAGGGTGACCGGCCAGATGGGCGATTGATAAATATAATAAATAAATAAAAATAAATTTGGCAATAATGAGCTTTTCTACCCAAGGCTGCTAATCGCTGTATCTACTTTTGGTTTCATTGCAGAATTGAGATCCGAGCTCTACACAAAGAGCTTTTCCTTCCCTGCTTTTCCACTACATAACTTCTCGGTGGTGCTGTGCTAAAGCAGAATAGGGCAAGTACACAAGTAGGAAAATACCTTTTCTTTCCGTTTCAGAAATAATACCCCAATTTGCCTGGTCTAAAAAAAAAAAATGGGAAAGTGCTCTTAAAAGACAGAAGCAAAACTGGAGGATCACACCATCATCTAAAGAACCCGTAAACAACCATGAGAAAGGGCTCATGATTTTCATAGATTTCATAATAGAGTTGGAAGGAGCCTACAAGGCTATCGAGTCCAACCCCCTGCTCAATGCAGGAAACTAGAGGAGGGGTTTCCCATCCAAGTAACAACCAGGCTTGACCCTGCTTAGCTTTCCACACTCAGACAAGCTGAGCCAGCGTAAGCCATGAGAGGCACAATGAATGCCTCGTGTAGAAAATCTCAATGTTGCAGTGGCCCCCAAACCCACCCAATCACCCCTGACAGTAGGTGGCTTGGTCTAGAATAAATGGGAGTCTGGGGAGGAGTGATGTTCTTACTTTGCCTTCTAAGGACATCTCTAAGGTTATAAGAAAGAGGGCAATGAGCATGAACCAACGGTTCCCTTCCTGTGAGGGAAGGACCTTCCTCAGATAGAGGAAAGCTCCTTCCACCAGAGAAAGAGAATCTTTGGATCCAGATCATCCAGCACAATATGCTCCCAATGCTTCCCTCCCAGAAAAAAACACAGGAGTTAGAAATGGGGGAGGGAATGCAGCTCCTGGGTGAGGAAGGAGGGGAATGTTCCTTGCTTCTTAAGAACATGGGAAGAGCCATGCTGTATCAGACCAAGGGTCCATCCATCTAGCCCAGCATTCTGTTCCCACAGTGGCCAACCAGCTGCCTGTGGGAGGCCCACAAGTAGGACTTGAGTGAAACAGCACCCTCCTACTCATGTTCCCAAGCAACTGGCATACAGAGGCATACTGCCTCTGATACTGGAAGTAATATACACCATCATTATTAGTAGCCATTGATAGCATCATCCATTCACTTGTCTAATCCCCTTCAACATCCAAATGAAATGATGATCATCCAGGTTGGTGGCCATCACTCCATCTTGTGGTAGCAAGCTCCATAGTTTAACTATGAACTGTGTGAAGTACTTCATTTTTCCCTCCTGAATCTCCCACCAATCAGCTTCATTGGATGGCCCCATGTTCTGGTATTATGGAAGAGGGAGAAAAACGCCTCCCTGTCTACTTTCTCCATACCATGCATAATTTTATACACCTCTACCATGTGTGTGTGTGTGTCCCTCCCCCACACCCTCACTTTCCTTTTCATGATCTTGAATCTGCCTTTAGTTTGAGAGGGCTGGGGCAGGTTTGAAAAATACAGGCTAGCCTTTTTACCTCTGGCAGCTGCCTTTTCATACCCCCCACCCCATCAAATTTTATGTCTCTTTAGTTAGTTTGTTAATGTTTATGGTTTATTGAGAACAGAGAATCAGGCAAGTACAACATGGATTACTTTAACTACCATCCGATGGAGGGGGAAAGGTCACTGTGCATATAAAACTCAAAGTTGGAAATAAAAAACAGAGAAGAGTATGATAGTTGGGTTTAAGCATGTCTCGAGAATTAATGACATATTAAAACATCATAGAGTCCATCACTTCTCGTAAAGGGATGATTTCAAGTGCAGAGACAGAATACAGAGCATTCCTCAGAGAGAGCAAAATATATCAGACCTGATAGCTGACCCCTTCTTTTGGCTCTCACTTACTACTGGTGTTTTGCAATGGACCTGAGTTTTAGTTCTCATACTGAACAAATCTCTTGGGAAAGAGATGGTAGGTCAAGGCAATAAATGCCCTTATTTCTTCAGGAGATGCATCTAGCAAGCACAGTTCTGACAACAAGATTAAAGCTGGCCATTCTGCCAGTGCCTTACTCAGGTTGACCAGGTTATAGGGTACCAATGTGGCTCGTTAAAGTTCAACAAAATAAATATCAAGATCAGTTATTATTTAGTGCTGTGGGTTGGAGTTCCAGGCTAATGTTGGAATAGTCATAGGCAGCAATACCGAGAGCCCGCTGTGCATCTAAACAGAGCTTTATAACAATAACAATAATGTATTGTTTTTGTTATAACAATATGTAGCAGTCCCCATGGAACCAGGGCCACCATTTGCAGTTTTAGTAGGTATGGAATGTCATGAGTCCAGTAGGGTAGGAGAGATAAATATTAACTTTCAGGTTAAAAGACCTGATTTTGGATATATTCAAGATTAATTTGCCAAAAATCTGTCTGTCTGTCTGTCTCTCTGTCTAATAACCAAAGATATAGGTGCTCCTGAAGAATAATCACAAGTAATAAAAAATTTGGAAGGGAGAACTCTCCACTAATGGGTTATTGCCTAGGTCCTTATTGTAAATCACTTTTGAAACTCTGCAAAAGGCAAAAGAGGTCCAGTGTATAGATTGGTGTGTTTTCTATATTGGGCCATTATCTGGAATGAATTCTCAGGACCGGATTACACTGACCTACCATCAGTGGAGTGGGCACCGCTCACCATTCCCATTGGGGTGACAAGTGGTACTCAAAGTCAGAGCCTTGGCTGGTGCTGGAAGGATCACCTGTTCCTCTGAGTGCCAGCTGAGTCCCTTTCTCTATGCTGAGAAGAAGCACAGAACTTTGTGCCTCTCCTCAGCATGGAGAAAGTGAAAATGGGGTGGGTGGGTAGGGTGATGAGGTCAGTGGTTGTGGCCACTGGCCATGCTCACTGATGTCATTCAGCCCATGGAGAGCCTGGTGGGGGCAATTCACCCCCACCATATATTAGTTCTGCACCGCTGTTCTAAGCCACTGCCCACAATGTTTCCATATTAATATATAACTGGCAGCATCATGGGAAGAAGCCATGGGAAATAGCTCCCACACCTCTGACAGAAAGCATGAAGAGGACCTCACCATCTCCCTCTAGAGATGTGTATGGGTGAAATCAGAAATGGGGACAATCCTTCATTTATTTATTTTTAAAGGAAAAAAGAAGGGGTATAAATATAATAAATAAATTCAATAAAACATTAGCAGCAGCAGCAGCAGCAATAATAATAATAATAATAATAATAATAATAATAATAATAATAATAAATGGGAATGCAAGAAAAACAACAAGAATAAGAACTAACCAACAGCAGAAAGAGAAAGGTAAAGGGCATTGGGAGACTTACAAGGATGCAGCTGGAGATATTTCATTTCTTTGAAGACATTGCAGGAAGAGGCCTGAGGTTGAGACCTCATGTAGTCTTGTGGGAATATATAGCAGGCAGAAAGGGCTTATAACTCCTCTAATTAAGTGCCAGTGAACCTTAATATGAACATTCAATATAAAACCACAGTCCAAGACATCTCTGTAAGGGTTTACTGAAGGTCTATTCGCTTATAAAGGAAGGATTCTAACCTTCTTCTGTTTCTTTATCTGGCATGCTGTGTTGCATTTGGCCATATATATACTTCGAACTCATTAACAGTTTGAAAACCGTATTGAATAATTTTATTGAACAACACATTGCTAACAGATCTAGCATGGGCATAGGCAAGAGAACCCAATAACACCAGGAGCCAGCCTGTTACCTGTGGTCCCACACCCCACCCAGTTGCCAGGGAGATGAATGGTGAGGTGATTGGTGATTAGGGTGAGGCCCAGGGGAAGGAGGACTGCAACACACAATCCCTGTCTGTTCAGGACCTTGGATAGAACATTTCAGGATCTCTGGCTGGAGTATTCTTTCGTAAAGGAGCTGTTGTCCCAGCAAATGACTCCAGTCAGCTGAGGCATTAAAAAGGCTGGTAGAGCACAGTCTTTCAGTGGCTCCACTTCTGCTGGATGACTATGGCTCTTAAAGGGCCAGTATCTGTTTCCACAGTCTCATGTTCAGGCTGAGGGAAAGGAGAAGATGCAGAGAAGTCATCTTCAGAGGCAGGTGATGGGAGAGCTACATCCTCAGGCTAGGAAGGTATAGAAAGGGATGACAAGGGCTTCCTCTGAAGTAGGGTGACTTGTGAGACCCATCTGAGTCCTCCTCAAGGTACTGTGGAGCCTCAGAACCAGGAAACACGACAGAGGGCAACTTAGGGTACAGCCTCCTGGTTGCAGTAATGACACATGGATTAGGGTAGCAGATGGCATAGGATGGATGTCCTGCCCATCATGATTACCTAGGGGTGTAGCAGGTACAAAATCCCTGAGATGAGCCAGAAGTGAGTAATTTCCTCCAAGGCCCTTTAAGCCTCCCACCCACTAACGGAAGGCATGCAGGGAGCTCACTCTCATTCACCTTCATATCCTGACTGAGGATAAAAAAGCAGGTGGTGGGCAAAGAAACAGAAATGCCCAAAAAACTGCCATATTTGGCTACAAGGTCTGCAGTTTAGATAGACCCAGTCTCAAGATAGAGATTGCAGACCAAATTAAAATGAAACTCTGGCTTTCCTAATAGAAGGACTGTCATGCTTCTCTGCAGTTCTGCTCTCTGCCAACTCAGGAACCTGGTGTTTCTCCCAAGGCAAAAGGCAGCTCAGAGTTACAGCCAGCCTTTGTGTTCTCAGAAATGGAGATCAGCTATTACTTCACTATCCCACAGTGCATTACTGGGTGTAATCTGTTAGCTGCAACACCTACCACTGACTAAGACTTTTAGACTGCAAATCTCCATTTTGTGACTGGGCCTATCGGTACTGCAGACCTCATGGCCACAGCCCCTGGCCAAATGTTGGGCCTTTGCTGTTTCTTCCCCCAACCCTGCTTTTCATACCACGTAGTCTGATGACAAGTTCTGGAAAATTCAAACGCTTACACAATTTTGTGGAATTTGGGCTGCTCTTCATAAAGGTATTGCCCAATTGTGGATTTTTAATCCCCACCCCACCATGGTCTATTCTAAAGGAATGTTTGGATTGTTTTTCTTTGTTTGTTTTAAGTATGAGTTTGTAGAGAAAATATGCCATGGATAGCATTGCCTTACGGATCTTATTGTGCTAGTAGTACTCATTTCAGCAGATTCCTCTGCCAGCAAGAAACACACATGCTGTTACCATCTGAAAAGACCTGAAACTTAAACAGACATGGAAGTTTGCAAATGCTCACATGCACATTGTTTCTATGGCCACAAAAATCCATGTGTCATTACTGCAACCAGGAGGCTGTATGGGAGTTATCCCATCTTAACCGATATTTTCATTTGTCTCACTTTGAATAATGATGTATTCCCACGAGAACTGTCTGTAATTGCTTTTCAATCAGGTTCTCCCTTAAGGAAAAGTTGAGTGCATGGGGAGGAAAACCCCTAATAATTCTTTTCCGTTTCACACTAAATCTTTCCACTGGCAGAATATTCCTTTTGTTTTGAATTAATCGTCAAAAGCAAAATGTATTTCCCTTTTCCTGTCCTCCAGAGTCTACAGATACGAAATCAATTTCCCAGGGTAGAATCTCTCTTGTTGGCATAATTCTTCCAACATCTCATCTTTCATAGACAGGATTTCTAATAGTTCATCTGTTCTCATAATTTTATTCCTTTCTTTCTCTCTCCCCCCCCCCTTTTTTGTTTATCTCTGATATAAATCCCTATCAGAAAACCAGCTTCTGTGGGATTTAAAAATAAATGAATAGCTTTATTTGTTGTGTTGTCTACTGAAGTCAGCTTTGCTTTCCAAACAAACTAGCAGAAGAATCAAGTCACAAGTCTGAACATTTGTAGAGCTGCAATGAATATTTAGTATCTTCCCATTACTGCAGGGAAAGTACATTTCAGGATTAATGGGAACCATAATTCTTCATCTCCTTGAAAGTGCCTATTTGATTAAGCGTTCACTTTTGTCACTGCTGTCCAATCTGGTATATAAGTAAGAGTTTTTGTGCTCCTCACTAATGCATAACTAAATAACTACATCTAAATTCTGCACTAACAAAACTCCAGTTCCCCTTTATGCCACTACTAACTAGCATTGTTAGGAACCTGTTCCCCAGTGCCTGCCACGTGTCTGTTTCTCCTGATTGCCTATGTCAATTTTCTCGGTCTCTCTCTCAGAGGAGAGGTACAGTAATACCTTGGATTGCAAGTAACTTGGTCTGAGAGCGTTTTGCAAGACAAGCAAAAAAAATTTTAAAAATTGACTTGATAAACGAGCAAGGTCTTGCAAGACAAGTAGTCATGTAGAGATGTAACCGCTCACCTCGAGCGGGCGTAGGAGGCCGAAATCGCCCCCGCTCACGCCTGCCAGAGACTCGCTTTGATATAAGAGTGTTTTGGATTACAAGCACGGTTCCGGAATGAATTATGCTTGCAATCCAAGGTATTACTGTACTTGAGATCCTGGCCAATATGTTTGTTTCTGCCTAACGGGTTTGCTTCAGTCACCTGAAATGTGGATAGGGTGGTATAGACTAACTAATCAAAAGGTGAAGTGAGTTTGAGAAAGACTAGGGGAGGAATTTGTTCAGTTCAGTTCAGTTAAAAGTGAATTTGTTCTGTTTTAATGTGAACTTACCTAATTTTGCCCTTTCAAACCACCACATGAACCAAAACTTGGTTATGGTTTGAAATGTGCACTACTCCAAATTTTGCATTGCAGTTCTCCAATGGAGGAATGCATACAAAAATGTGTATATTCGGGCAAAATGCATACACAAATGCATATATTAATGCAAAAAATGTATTATATTATGAAAATTGTTTCTACAAAATGTGTATATTATATAAAATATACACAAACATAAATGCATGTATTAGGAGAAATGCACACAAAACGCATCCAAATTTTCATGCAAACTTTTTCTTTCTTTTTTTTTTTAAATCTCAACCGTTCGAGATGAACTGAATTTAAGACTGGAAAAATGAGCGACTAAGAGAAACCAACATTGACAGATTCATTGTCCATTCTTAACAAAGACCACTCAGGATGTGGCTGTGTTCCTTCACTGACTCCAGTATGTACAGCCTAGAACAAATACAGTAATACCTTGGATTGCAAGTAACTTGGTTTGAGAGTGTTTTGCAAGACAAGCAAATTTTTAAATATTTATTTAATCTTTTTTTACTTGATATACAATCGACGTCTTGCAATACAAGTATTGTAGTACGGCTTAAATTAAAAATCTCTGTACAATTTTTTTGGGGGGATTTCCTTTTGATATAAGAGTGTTTTGGATTACAAGCACGTTTCCAGGACTAATTATGCTCTCAATCCAAGGCATGACTGTATCCCATTTGCCCAATTAGACAGTAGTCCTATTCATGCATTCCTCACATGTAGGGCAGTCCTGTGGTGAAGCAGGAGTGGTGTTGAGCTTCGCACTTCACCCTAACATCACATTGCTGTGCTTGCTTGCCCCAATACCCACACATTGAGTGCCGTTGTCTGTAAAGGATCCCTTATACATGAGCAGCAGCTCACATTTAGGATCTACACATGATCAGGAGGCCCACAGAACCAGATGTCCTGATGATGTAGAACAGGGATCCCCAACTTTTTGGGACCCGTGGGCACATTTGGGAATTTGAGAAACTGCTGTCAGTACCACCACAAAATGCCTTGCCTAATCAGTTTGGCAACTACCTGTCACATCTGTGGATCTTAGGCTGAGTCTTATTCAGCAAAAACTTTTGTTTCATGTCTATTGGACGCCGCAACGTTTCTTTAATAAGGGATTGTCTAATTCAGCTAATTGCTGATGGTGCAATACAGCTAATGTGTCTTTTAAACATATTTTTTTGGCAATGTCCAGTAATTGCTTCTTTTTGGGAGGAGGTAAATAGATAACTTTTGTACTAGAACAGTCTTTAATGTTCACTGATGTACATGCTCTTTTAAATTTGCCTGCTTCATAGAAATTAATAAATGGAAGGGGAAGTGGATTCACTGCACCCTTTGGATAGCTAAAAGAATGATATTACAAAATCAGAAGGTTAAACACTCATCTCCTATAATGCAATGGATTGAGGGCCTTACAATCCTTTCAATATATGAATGGGTGGCATACAGACACCACCTTCAAATGGATACTTATTTGGATATTTGCTCTGCTTTTGCTGAAACCTATGTATAATTGCTAGAAAGCTGTATGCATTTCATACAAATTCATGTATATATATTAAGGGGAAAAAAAACTTTTTTCCAGGTGCCCAAAGGCACCACATTGGGGACCCCTTCATGGGTGCCACTGGAGTTGCCCACAGGCATGTATACAGAACCTCTGCACATGAACAACTGCTTATGCATAGGGCTTCCCTTGGAGAAAACTGCACTCAACCTTCAGACTTTGAAGGGTGGAGTTAGTGGGGGGACACCAGGACAGGGCCAGGAATGTAGCCCCACTTCTGCTTTAAACCATGAGTGCCATACACAGGAGTAATGCATCAGCACGGCTTGCATCTTTCGACATACAATCCACAACTGTGGCTGAGTCTTGCAACAAACAGGAGCAGGGAGCTCATAATGGGTTGTATCTCCATAGACCCCAAGGAGTATTTCGGAAACACTTCCACAGTGTATTGCCAAATCCTCGTGCCTCTATTATTTGTTGTTATTGACAAGAAGAAATTCAGCAGGTGCAAATTTTCCTGTCACTGAACTAGAGATCGGAAAATTTGTCAGTTTCACTTTCTCTCACATTGAACTAAAAAAAAAAATCAAGTTGTTTCCATCCCAAATATGAAGAGCTTTGTGAATGTTGGTAAATTCTATATTGGGCAAATTCAATAGGTACAGGCATTCCCAGCATGGAGAGGACCATGATGTACCGGTCGGTCAAGTAGCTGAAAAAGATAAAGCATGTCAGGAGAAAAAAAGAGGTGGTGACCCTAATAAAGCACTAACATGGTTGAATACACAGGGATGCAAACCTAGAAGAGCAAAGCACTCAGAAGTCCTGGGCCTGGGTAGACAAATCTGTCAGTTTCAGTTTCTCCCACATTCAAACCATTTTAATCTCATGTTCTTTTTGTCCCGAATGTGGAGAACTATGTGAGTTTTGATACTACATTCTTATGAATACCAAACTGAAACAACATTCCCATCCATCCCTACACTGAAACTTCAGGATGCAAAAAGGTGTACGTGTTCATTTCCCTCCATCTCATGCAGCTGTTAAAGGCAATGGAGACTCGATCAAGGGCAAAACTGACAACCCCTATTTAAAATTATTCTGGAATTAGTGGTGTGAGAGAGGTTCTTATCTTCACGCAGAGATGCCTGCTACTGCTTTCGCTTGATCTGGCCTTCCTGTACCAGCATTATCTGCTGCTGCATGTAAATCCAGTTGTAAGTTTAGCACACAAGCACCCAGCCAAATGGCTGGCTGGACTGAACAAATCTAAAATGTCTACTAACAGACTAAATTATTCTTATGAGTAGTACATGCTGATGTTCTTCAAATGTATCTAGCTGCTCTTATGTGAAAGGAGGATATTTGTGTAAGCAGCTTCAATCAAAATAAATAGATATGCTTTTACTTTGGGCTTCAGTAAATGAGTTTCATTTTTATCAGACAAAATGACAATTCTGCCAGAATCAGTATGCCAATGGTTTGCTGTGTACAGCCTGTATATTGAAAAATCAAGATGCAAATTAACCTAGTTTTATTTTCTTTCCGTGCTCATTGTGTAGTCAGCTAAAATTCATAGTGAATCTCATTCTCATTATCATATAACCGGAGAGTACAGATCCTCTTTCTCCTATATAAACTTTCACTTATGCCTGCAAATCAGCCCAAATAAATCTTATTTTAAAATCACTCAGAAAATGAAAACATACAATAAAGGAAACATTTCCATAAATTGGACATGGTGGTGTTTATTTTGTGGCATTATGTTATATCTAATATAATGATCTCCTGCTGTGTTTTGCTGAAATGGAAGATAACAAAAAATGAGATAGAACATTGTTTGTAATTTGTTAATAAACTGTGTCTCTTTAATATGGAAGAGACAGAAATCACAGTAAAAAAAATAATAGTTGGCACTGATTTTAGATGGGCAATTATTGATACCTTTCAGTTAATCTGGTGATTTAAAAAACAACTACTCTGTTCTCAGAACCCCTGGGGTTCCTTGGCCATGATTCCTCAGTGAGAAGATCAGTAGTGGTAAACTTCCCTGAAAGACAGTTTTCCTACCACTGCCAGCCTTCTGGACTGGACAGTCACAGGAGAGTGTTGTGTGTGTTCCAGGAAGAACTCTCTTTTCATGGGACGGCAACAGTGAGGTTCACTATGCCTGCTAGGGATGTTGTGGGCAGTATCCAACTGTGTCATTCTGTTAGCGCAAATGACGTTGCACTAGCAGAAACTAGGTTCTAAACTATGCGCAAGAGAAGAATCCAACTAAAGTTATGTATACACAAGCATGGTTGTGCATGATGCTCGTGTGACCCATTGTGCAACCAGTTACAAATAACTCTTGTGCAATCTGTTGTGCAACCCATTGGGAAACCCATTGCACATTCCACTTGTGCAACCCGTTATGCAACTGCTTGTTGGTGTTGAAAGAGAATTTGTAATCTGTGTGCTAGCCTTGGCCTTCCACACACAGCCAGCAGAGTGTTGGCCTCTCACGCAGCAGTATTTAGCTCTCCCAGTTGCAGGTTAATCCAGGACCCAGGAATCACTCTGTAAACACCAGGTCTATTCTACCTGTTTATTTACTTATTCAAAGTAAGCACTACAGAGTATACATTCCATAGATACAGTCCATGTGCAGAATATAAATGCATAGCAAGCAAAAGTCCAGTGGAGAGAAGAACTTCACCCCACCAACTCAAAGAGAGATAAAGTGAAGAAGAACAAAGAGTGAATCGCTCTTCCCCTTAAAATGGCTTCTGTCTGACCAGCATAGTACGTCACAGGAACAGGTGATTTTGGTTCACATAGCTCCTTTCCCACACCTCTGCCAGGAATAGCATAATGTAAACAAACTGTGAGTCTCAGACGTAAACATCCTGCCTAGGAAAGCTAGTACCACATGTACTAAAGCAGTGATGGCGAACCTTTTTGAGCCCGAGTGCCCAAACTACAACACAAAACCAACTTATTTATTTCAAAGTGCCAACACTGCAATTAAACCTGAATACCGAGGTTTTAGTTTTAGAAAAACAACTCATACAGTTGTCCGAACTAATTACGGGTAACATCTTTTGTCTTAAAAGAAGAACACAATAACAGAGCTTTCAATGATATAGTTTTTTGTTGGGGAAAGAATCAACTCAAAAAATTATTATAGTACTACATTGTACACATAGCCTGAAGGGAATTTATACAAACTTTTTAAATAATTAGGCACATGTATTTTTGGATAAGGGATTCTCAACTTGTAATATGATTATATGCCAGACTGAAATTGTATGGGGCAAGCTTTACCCCGGGTCCTTTCCCTGCTTCTACAGGTGTCGGATTAGTAAAAGTAAAAGTCAACCTGTACTAGGATGAGCAAGATAAACAAGAAAACTAAATGTGCTTAACACGATTTTAAACACTTTATGTCTTGGACTGCAAACACTGCATTAGGTAAAAGATTGCATTGGGCATGCTTTTGCACAATTAATGTGATTTTATTGCATGCATGCTGATAATTTGTCAAACCTTGGCTCATACTCCGTTAGTTTGGGAACTCAGGTCAACTGTTAGGGCTTTACATCCAAGCCATGCTCTGTGCATCATTCTTCAAAATCTTTTAAATGTGATAACAATGTAGAAAAGAATTCTGTAACAGGAATTCTAGAATAAAATCATTCTGTTCCACACTGTGAGAAAGAACAAGATCATTAGTGTTTCGCAGAAGGGGACGGTCTTTTCGCGATCTGGTGACCAATGGCTCGAGTGCTCACAGAGAGGTCCCTGCATGCCAGCTAGTGGCACCCATGCCATAGGTTCGCCATCACTGTACTAAAGGAAAAAACTCTCAGCATATAGTTGATAATATCTCAACACTGCTTTCACAGCCGCTTCCATGACCTGTTGCACAAGCAGAATGGGCAATCGCTTGCACAACAGAAAGATTCTGTGAAGCTACACTAGTACTATTTCAGTTAGCAGAATGACACTGCGGGATACTGCTCCCTAGAATTTTTTTCAGTCTACATTTTTAAGTGAACTGACATGATGCACTCTTCTCATACAACTTGCAAGTTCCCATGCAACTTGGAACACAGTTATTCTTTGCACTGCACACTTCTCCAAATTTTGCAATGCAGTTCTCGGCTCAGAAATGCATGCAAAATGCATATTTTAGGAAAAACACATAGAATTTAAATGCAAATGCTATACGGTTTGGGGGGGGGAAGCAGGAAAACATGACAGAATGGAGTTATCATTGAACACATGAAAAATTGACACAGACGAGAAACAAACTTATCTGTCCATCTGTAATCGGGCCAACTCTCCCTGTAAGCTGTGTAATGCTGATGGCTGACAGCAGGAACTTAAGTACGCCATGCGTGGTTGTATGGAGGGAAGCATTTTTAAGGAACACCCGATAAGGAGCAGAAGTGTAGAGTAGCAGCCATGTATAGCATTGTGAGAGTTGCACAGTTCGAGTAAGGTTCTTTTGCTATAAACTCCATTTTCCTGTTTGTATCCTTTACAGTGTCTGCAGTAACAAATAATAAAAGCTGTCTGTGCTGCTTCCTAGAGTGTGCCGTATAAACTTTTGAAACCTTGTAGGGATGTTGGAGGAATCCAAAATGGATTCAAAATAACTTCGGATTACTGACCCACGGATTCCACAGTGGACTGGCATTTTCGGAGTTGCACAGATTCTGTGGACTTGCGGACCATTTTATAACTTTCCGGAATTCTACGCAAATTTGGAAGTCCTACAAAAATATGGAAGTTGCTCAGAAATACACTTAAGGTACACACGATTTTTAAAACACCCACCATTTTATACATCTCTGATCTCCCTTCAACCAATGCTGTATAGCACTCTTTGTTTTGTGCACTCTGCTCATTGATTGAACACTGTAAATCTCCTGTTTGATCACTGCTCGATTTGCACAAGTTCTGTTCACACAGAGTGAGCAGCGATCACAAATGCCAATGGGAACTGGGCATGAGATGAGTGGTGAGATGATGTTCAGAGAATACCGTCCATCTCGAACATCGCTTGTTCACCCATCCCTAGACAACAACCCAGGGTTTCATTTTTAACCCTGAGCTGTTGTGAACAAAGCAGGATGAGCAAGTATTCTGGCTCCCAAGGGCCTGAATCACTCCTACTGAGGTTAAACAACTGGGAGGGGGTGCTATGTCCCTGGGTTGTTTAGCTCCTTCCACTTCCAGTGGAAGCAAGTGTGTGCCTGGAGCTAGCACACTTGCTCACTCACAATTCACTCACAACAACTGAGGGTTGTGACACCAAATGCACAGGTTGGCCTCTGACAAATCTCCACTTTTCTCTTGTAGGACCTTTCGGACACATTGTCCTTAATTTGCTTTATGTAGCTGCATCTAGATCTTTCTCTTGCTCTTCCTTCTAATTTCTCTTCCATCGTAGTCCCATGTATACATTTGACCAAATACACAATGGGTGCAGCCCCACTCCTGGTAATTTTGTGATGTCTCCCTCGTGTGATTCATACGTGAAGGGGGCTCAGTCCTTGTTCCTCTCCAATCCCCTCCAATATTTCCTCTGTTTTCCTTTCTGTTCAGATCACTTTACATGTTCTGCTCCAACACCATATTTCAAAAGCCTCAAGTTTCCATTCTTCCATTTTAGATACCTCCAGCCCATACTGAGCATATATTTGTATGAATTTGGTTTTTGTCCCTGAATTTATTCCACCCATCAACAAGTGTTTCTTATATAACATCTGATTTGTCATGCATGAGTGACACAAAATTTGAAAAAGTAAACCTTATAACCTATCACCTTAAGAGAACAGGAGGTAAATTTAAGGCCATAATATTCTGAACAAAGGCTAGGATTTGTGGGGCCAAGTGTGAGAGAGGGCTAAAAAACAGACATGACTTAAAATCTGTATCTAGCACCTATGTCTCCCCCCCCCATTTTTACTCTACAGTAGGTGCAGGGGGCACAATTCAATTTGGACACTAACATGGGGTTAGAGGGATTAAATATCTGGATTAGGCCCATGTGCCTACTCTAGAGTAAAAGGAAGAAAGACATAGCTGCTAGATCAGTGTTCTCCAACCTTGGGTCCCCAGATGTTTTTGGCCTACACCTCCCAGCATGCCCCAGCCAGCATAGCTGGCTGGGGCATGCTGGGAGGTGTAGGCCAAAAACATCTGGGGACCCAAGGTTGGAGAACACTGTGCTAGATGCAGATTTAAAGTAATGTCTGTTTTGGCAAAGAGACTTCCAGTGAAGCAACCACGAATGCTTGATCTCTCCAGATTAGTGGGATGTGTCAATTTGATTCTATAGGCTGTATTCAATGTTAGTCCTACTTAGAGTGGACCCATTAAGAGTTAGAGTGTCATGATTAACTTACATCCCATTCATTTCCACCACCCTATATTCCAGCACTTCCATGTACAATAGGGGTAGCACTGTCTAGTAATATTGCTAAGAGGAGCTGAGGACTATACACCATCTGCTTAAAATAAATAAATAAATAAAAATAAAAATGCTTTATGATGTCCCTTTCAGACTGTCCCTTGATTTAAGAATGTATGGCATTTACCATAAAGGATAATTAGGAAAGGTTTTTCTTTAAGTAAGGGGAACATAATAGAGGTGTACAAAATTATGCATGATGTGGAGAAAGTGGATAGGGAGAAGCTTTCTCTCTCTCAGTCTTTCTGTCATGACCCCCCTCCAGGAATCCTCCTCTGAGGACGAGTGTGACTCACCCAGGGCCCGGGACACTCCTCAGGAGCAGAGTTCAGACACTGCTGCTCCAGACGGGGCCGACCGGGCAGCTGAAGAGCTGGCAGGCCCCTCTGGCATGACCCGTGGGAGTGTCCCAGCCCGGCAGGAGTCAGACTCAGAGGTGGAGATGGTGCAGGTCCTGAGTTCCAGACAGAGGAGGAGGATGAGACGGCAGGAACAGATGCAGGCCCCTCGACGCAGCGTCTGGCTGCAAACCAGGACTGTCGGCCTTGTGAGGCTTTTGTAATCAGCCTGCTGCTAAGGAGCTCCAGCTGTGGGACGGGCGTGCCCAGGCAGCAGGCAGCATAACAACACTCACTCACTGAAGCCTGAGTATCGGGAAACAACGTCTTCCTTGACTCGTGTTCCTGATCCCTGACCTTGCTCCTGAACCCTGCCTTGCTTCCTGGACTCTTGGACCCAACTTCAGACTGACCCTGACACCACCTCTGCTTGACTCTTGGACTTTTGAACAACACTCTCGGCTTGACTCCTAGGATTGTAAGACCACGCTTCTGCTACCCTTCCCTCTGCAAGCAGGCAACCCAGCTCCCTTATCTTATCTGAGCTGGACTTTTGGCAGCGCTCCCAGAAGCAAGGCCAGCTGCTGGCTGCTGGCCAGCCTTAAGCTGGGCAGTTTCCCTCCCTGCTACCTCCAATCCTCCCCCCTCCCTCCCTCCCCCCCCATCTTTCCTTCATAATACTAGAAGCTGGGGGTACCCAATGAATCTAAAGGCTGAGAGATTCAGGACAGACAAAAGGAAGTCATTCATCACACAGTGCATAGTCAAACTGGCCACCAACTTGGATGGCTTTAAAAGGGGGTTAGACAAATGCATGGAGGGTAAGGCTATTAACAGCTACCAGTCATGATGGCTACATATTATCTCCAGTATCAGAGGCCATATATGCCTCTCAATAGCAGTTGCTGAGGAACACAAGCAGAAGGGTGCCATTGCACTCATGTCCTGCTTTTGGGCTTCCCATTGGGACATAATAAATAAATAAATAAATAAATAAATAAAATGGTTGGCCAATGTGGGAACAGAATGCTGAACTAGTTAGGCTTTTGGTCTGATCCACCGGGCCTCTTCTTCTGTTCTTACCATTTTTTCTTCTAACCTGAACACTGGCATCACATCTACAAGATACTTATGTTCAAAAGCTGATAAGCAATTTTCAAATTAATGGGCAGTCGTCATTCTAGAATTGCAATTTCGCTTTTAAAAATGCAGAATACGCAGTGCATATATTCCCCCATTCAAGTAAATAGATCTCAGGAGTACTGTATAATGGAAACCATGCTTATGCACAGCATCAGACCTCCTTTGGGTCCTGGAATTGACAACTGGTGGTGTATAGTCTTCAGAGTTCCAAAGACCTTCTTTGGCTATCTTACAGATAGACTTTCTGATTCTCCCAGATATTATGATTCCTGCTCAATGACTGTAAAAAAATAAAAAAAAAAAATCTTCCATAGGATCTTCATAACTTGATGATTGCTGTGCAGTTTAAGTGGTGTCAAATGGTCTTCAGGGATTTTCTAGCACATTTTCATTTCACATACGCTTGGGAAATGTGCTAGAAAATCCCTGAAAATTTCATGTCCAATATTTCAACTTAGATGCCCTCAGATATCATCATTTAAAAGGAATGCATAGCTCGTGCCATTATATTCTAGGAGAAGGTCATCTTTCAGACAGAACAGCAGAGATGGATGCAGAGATGGATCTGAGCTTCCTTTCCACCTTCATGACAAATCAATCAACCTATTTTTCTTGCATCTCAGAAAGTGAGATGAAAAAGATTCCTTAAAGCAGCAATGTAGCGATGGTAACCCAGACTATTAATGGCTTCCAGTAGTAAGACGAAGACCTTGATCTCACACATAATGGTGAGACACTACTAGGGCATGACGAAGCAGCAGGGTAGTTAAAGAACCCTCTGCCCAAGCCTTCTTGTGATTGCCCTCCTATATTCTTCCCTGGTTGCAGGTAATCCATAGGACCAAAAGTGAAGTGATTTGAAGTAATTCACAACCAGCCAACTGAAAAGGCATGTAGCACACTTCTCAAGGCAGAGACATGGGTAGGATAATGTTGCCTGAGAGATGGTAAAGAGGCCAAGCTGAAGCACATCCAACGCTTGATCTGATATTGTATCTGGTTGTTGGAAGAAAAAGAAAAACCTATAGAAAACCGTGTGAAGGACATTTTAATTTCTTTCTATGCAGGGTTCAACAATCAGAACAAAGAGTCAAAGCGATGAAACTGCCCCAAACCCAAACTTATTACTATAGGATTTATCAGTACAGTAATACCTTGGATTGCGAGTAACTTGGTTTGAGAGCGTTTTGCAAGACAAGCAAATTTTTAAATATTTATTTAATTTTTTTTTACTTGATATACAAGCGACGTCTTGCAATACAAGTACTGTAGTACGGCTTAAATTAAAAATCTCTGTACAAATTTTTTTGGGGGGAATTTTGTTTTGATATAAGAGTGTTTTGGATTACAAGCACGTTTCCGGAACAAATTATGCTCTCAATCCAAGGCATGACTGTATAAAGCTTTTGTAAAGGAGAAACCCCACACAATGCTTTGTTGGAGTTAATGTGACTACAAAACACCATAAGAATATTTTCTATGTAAAATTGCTTAAGGGTTGAATCCTATGCATGTTTAGACAGAACAAGGTCCTGAGGTACAGGGAATGCTTATCAAATTTGCAGATGACACAAAGTTGGGTGGAACAGCTAATACTCTGGAAGACAGAAACAAAATTCAAAGTGACCTCGATAGGCTGGAGCGCTGGACCGAAAACAACAGAATGAAATTTAATAGGGATAAATGCCAAGTGCTGCACCTAGGAGAGGAAACCAAATGCAGAGTTACAGAATGGGGGACACTTGGCTCAACAATACTACAAGTGAGAAGGATCTTGGAATTGTGGTAGATCACAAACTGAATATGAGCCAGCAATGCGATGTGGCTGCAAAGAAGGCAAATGCTATTTTGGGCTGCATTAATAGAAGTATAACTTCCAAATCACGGGAAGTGATAATTCCCCTTTACTCGGCACTGGTTAGGCCTCATCTTGAGTACTGCATCCAGTTCTGGGCACCACACTTTCAGAAGGACGTAGACATACTGGAGAGGGTTCAGAGGAGGGCAACAAGGATGATAAAGGGACTGGAAACAAGGCCCTATGAGGAGAGACTGAAAGAACTGGGCATGTTTAGCCTTCAGAAGAGGAGACTGAGGGGAGATATGATCGCACTCTTCCAGTACTTGAAGGGATGTCACACAGAGGAGGGCCAGGATCTCTTCTCAATCATCCCAGTTTGCAGGACACGGAATAATGGGCTCAAGTTACAGGAACCTAGATTCCACCTAAACATCAGGAAAAAATTCCTGACTGTTACAGCAATAAGACAATGGAATCAACTACCTAGGGAGGTGGTGGGCTCTCCCAATCTGGAGGCATTCAAGGTGCAGCTGGACAGACATCTGTCAGGGATGCTTTGACCTGGATTCCTGCATTGAGCAGGGGGTTGGACTCAATGGCCTTGTAGGCCCCTTCCAACTCTACTTTTCTATGATTCTATGATTCTAACTTCTGGCATTCCTCAGCCAGCAGTACTGGAAGCTGTAGGACTTTTTTCTGTCTAAACATGCATAGGATTATGCCTTAAATTTTTAAATGTTCAGATTTCAACGATTTTCTAAGAAAACTGGAAAAGTATAACCCCTTTCCCTGAGATACATTTTGTAGTCTTATCCAGATTTTTTTGACTTTCCTTGAAATTCCTCAGATGATCATTTTACCTGAGGGAAGAACTTC
Source organism: Shinisaurus crocodilurus (assembly GCA_021292165.1). NCBI lineage: Eukaryota > Metazoa > Chordata > Lepidosauria > Squamata > Shinisauridae > Shinisaurus > Shinisaurus crocodilurus. Next base: position 144,316,050 of record CM037877.1, on the reverse strand, counting down.
CAAATTTTTCATTATTTAGTCTCCTGGTTTGGAGACATACACTACTTTGATTAACCTGGTTGATTGCCTAGGCCAGGAGAGGTGCACCTGACCCCTCCCCTCCTCTGGCTCTCATCAAGTTCAGTCAAGGTGTAATGGAGGGCCATTGTTGGCAATCAGGCGGCACGTGGGACCTCTTCATAGGATGATGAGAGCCGTGAAGAGAAAGAGGCCCAGTGTGGGGCAGCCAGGCCTAATATCAGCCCTGGAGCTCTGCCCTCCTTCATCCTCATTGGGTTGCCCATGGGGGTCTCGCTTTCATTCCCCCCCCCCGCAAAATTCTTCCCATCCACAGCTGTGTGTGGTTGGGGGAAGGGTAATGCAGTGAGTGGCAGCTTTTAATACCATCAGCCATAGTGTCCCTCCAGACCAGGGGTGGGCAGCTTGTGGAACTCCAGATGTTTTGGCCTACAGGTCCCATCAGCCCTAGCCAGCATAGCCAATGGCAAATGATGGGAGTTATAGCCAAAACATCTGGAGGACCACAAGTTGCCCAGCTGTGCTCTAGATTCTCCATTTTTTATGGTTCCACTTCTCCCTGAGGCCAGAATAGACCGAGAAAGTGGTGCTGAGGGACTTCTGTTCCTTCCCAAGCAATCTATTCTGCAGTGTTCTCCATGCTATAATTTTGCCATTATGCGCTGTAATGTATAGACAAAAATAATTTGGTGAGGTTTTCTAGAGATATGGAGCAAGGTGTCAGGAATCTAGACAGAGTCTAGATGGCCATAGGAAAATTCGGAGTCCCAGCTCCCAACCTTGGAAATGTGCTCTGAGGTCAGAGATGGGACTCTGAATTCGGAATGCCCTCCCTCCACCCTCACAGCTGGCATGGAAAGAACCACGCTGGCTGTGGCTCCGAGGTCAGAAGACCGACTTCAGAGCCTGTGTATGGTGCACGTTCCGGCGGGTGCGGGTAGGGGAGGAGACAGGCTCTGCCAGGATATGATGTATCCTGGTGGCACCTCAGCCTGTCTTCCTTGCAAGCAGGGGCAAAAGACTTAGATAGAAGATGAAATCAGCCATCTAAGTCTTTTGCAGACATGCTCCTCCTGCCCTCGATAGGATGCCTATAATCAACCAAATTCGGGGGGCTACAGGCAGCCACACTGGATCGTGCATGTTAATCTGAAAGAAAAATAATATGAAAGAGCCCCGTTCATATTTAATTCGGATTTAATAAATATGAATTCAAATCAATCCAAATTAACTAATTCCAAAGATATTTTTTTTTAAAAATCAGATCTTTGCATTTTCCGATTCAGAATTATTTTGCTTGAAACTGGATGAAGGGAAGAAAGTTTGCAGCCCCAAAATTGGCTGGCTGGGTGGAGAACGCCCCTCCAGTGGGGTCAGATAAAGGCCATGATGGGCTATGGGGCTAGCAGGCTGTAATGGACCCCCTACTCTGCCCCTAAGACTATATTCACAGGATATATGTGCATGTGCATGTGCATGTAGACACATGCAGTTAAAGAAAGTTATTTTATGTACAAGGACAATGCAATATATATATTTTAACCATATATCTTAGTAGAAATAATCCTCCATGCTTTTCTGGAAGCAAAAGACTCCAGCACCTCATTCTTGGTAGAGGACTCAAATACAACACAAGCTCCGGTTTGTCACTCTCCATTTCACAGCATACAGCACAGCGGCACATAATATGGAATAGTGTGTGTGTGTGTGTGTGTGTGTGTGTTAGGGATGTACAGATTTTGTTAAATCTGTTCTGCATGCATTTTGTGGATTGTCAGGCACCTTTCATTGATGGAATTGGATTTTTTTTCCCATTTCTCGAGCTTGCATTCATCTGCGCTTGCACAAATTTGCACTTCCAAAAATGCACAAATCCCTCCAAAATGGACAACCCCTCAAAATTTATTTTTATTTATTTATTTATTATATTTATCAATCGCCCATCTGGCCGGTCACCCGGCCACCCTGGGCAATGTACAATTAAAATACAATAAAACACAATAAAACATAATAATTAAAACAATATAAAAATCTCTCAAAAACCTAACCACCCCATATTCCCCGCCTGAACAGCCATTTTTAATGCACGGCGGAAGCTCATCACGGAGGGGGCATGGCGAAGGTCACTAGGGAGGTTCCATAATATGGGGCCGCCACAGAGAAGGCCCTCTTCCTAGTCCCCACCAGCCTGGCTGCTCTGGCTGATGGGATAAGGAGAAGGCCGTCCGTGGCAGACCTTGTTGAGCGGCCTACTTGATGTTGCTGGAGGCGCTCCTTGAGATAAGCTGGGCCGGAGCCGTGTAGGGTTTTAAAGGTCAAAACCAACACCTTGAATTCGGCTCGGCAAGCAACTGGTAGCCAGTGCAAATCCTTCAGCACTGGCGTGATGTGATCACGCCGGCGGCTGCCCTTAATCAGGCGAGCCGCCGCGTTCTGTACCAGCTGAAGCTTCCGGACCGTCTTCAAGGGTAACCCCACGTAGAGCGCATTACAGTAGTCTAGGCGAGAGGAGACCAAGGCATGAACCACTGATGGGAGCAGGTGATTAGGAAGGTAGGGGCGCAGCTGCCGTATCAGATGGAGTTGATACAGCGCCGCCCGGCTCACAGCTGCCACCTGAGCCTCCATGGACAGCTGGGAGTCTAGAATGACCCCCAAGCTGCGGACATGGTCCTTCAGGGGTAGATGTACCCCATTCAGCACCAGGTCAACATCCCCTAACCTTCCCTTGTCCCCCACCAGAAGTACCTCGGTCTTGTCGGGGTTCAGTTTCAGCATGTTCCTTCCCATCCAGCCACCCACTGACTCCAGGCACTTGGACAGGGTCTCAACGGCCAACCTCGGTGAGGACTTAAAACAGAGGTAGAGCTGCGTGTCATCCGCATACTGATGACACTGCACCCCAAACCTCCTGATGATAGCTCCCAGCGGCTTGAGGTAGATGTTGAATAACATCGGGGAGAGGATGGAACCCTGCGGCACTCCACAAGTGAGCAGCCGAGGGTCCGAAGCCTCCTCCCCGAGAACTACCCTCTGATACCTTCCAGAGAGGAAGGACCGGAACCACTGCAATACAGTGCCTCCTAAGCCCAACCCCTCCAGACGGTCCAGGAGGATACCGTGGTCAACGGTATCAAAAGCCGCTGAGAGATCGAGGAGGACTAGAAAGGAGCATTCGCCCCTATCCAAAGCCCTCCTCATATCATCCACCAAGGCGACCAAGGCCGTCTCCGTCCCATGTCCAGACCTGAAGCCCGACTGGCACGGATCCAAATAATCGGCTTCATCCAAGTGTGCCTTCAACTGAGCACCCACCACCCGCTCGATCACCTTGCCCAGAAATGGTAAATTGGAGACTGGGCGAAAGTTGTTTAAATCCTGGGGATCCAAGGAGGGCTTCTTTAGAAGCGGTCTTATTACTGCCTCCTTGAGGGCTGATGGCATCACTCCCTCCTCGAGGGAGGCATTCACCACCGCCTTGATCCCCTCACCCAGTCTCTCCCTGCAGCTCATGATGAGCCAGGATGGGCAAGGGTCAAGCAAGCAGGTGGTCGGCCTCACAGATGAAAGCACCTTGTCCACTTCATCAGAAGGAAGAAGCCGAAACCGATCCCACAAAACCGGTCTGCCATTGGCCTCCTCCCGCTCACTCCCTGTGTCCACGACACAGGGTAAGCTGAAGATATGCAAGGTGGAGCAACCGTGCACAAAACAGTAGTTTTGCTCTGAAATCTCTTTGCCTGAAATTAACGTTGCCTTGACAGTTTACAGTACGAGGCTCCAAAGGATAAATAAAATAGGACTATGGCGGGAACACTATTTTCTCTGCTGTTGAGATGGGAATCTGTATTGATTTATATGCCTACAGGTTCCTCCGGGGTCATGCAGAACATAAAACAAGGTATTGCAAGTGAAGTTCAACATGAATTTTTTAATGCTTTAACCTATGGGGGTGGGGGAAATGCATATTTTCAGTTTGTGGTTTTTGTTTTGTTTTTTCCATCTTTTTCTACAACTAAATTTGCGTAAAATTCCAGGAAGTAGAAAACCAGTTTGCAAGTCGGTGGAACCCACGCAACCTGGGAAAAACAGGTCTGCTGCAGACTCCATGGGTCAGATTCATAGAAATCTGAATTCATTTGAATCTGTTGTGGATTTTTCCAACATTCCTAGTGTGTGCTTAGTTGTGTGTGAGTTCAGTATTGGAGGCAGAGTAGGAGGCTTACTACCAATGGCTAGCCCCGGGGCCCATCATGGCCTTGACCTGGCCCTTGCTGTGTGGCTCTGAGGATATCATAATTACCAGTGGTAGCATCATGATTTTGTGTGGTTGTCTGACTCCTCCCCCCTGCTGTTCACTCATGATATTCTGTGGAATGGGAGTTGGTTCTGCAACAAGAAAATGTGGGTCCAAAAGACTGCTTTTGTGTGGCTGTGTGATTTTCCCACCTGCTCCTTTGCACGTACAATATTAAAGTTTATGTGCCTCAGTTCTTCTGTTCTGTGATATGGGTTGCTGCCTGTTGGGGATTCAAAGACCTGGCTCTGCCTCTCTGCTGACCTATCCTCCGCTGCCACCACCCCAGTCAGATCGGCCACCAGCCTCCACTGAGTATTGAATAAATTAATTCCTTCATTCTTTGCACTTTCTTGCCTCCAGTGAACAATATCATTAATTTAACAAACTGTAGAGTTTGTAGGATGCCATTTTGTGGGTAAGCTGAAGATATGCAAGGTGGAGCAACCGTGCACAAAACAGTAGCTTTGCTCTGAAATCTCTTTGCCTGAAATAACGTTGCCTTGACAGTTTACAGTACGAGGCTCCAAAGGATAAATAAAATAGGACTATGGCGGGAACACTATTTTCTCTGCTGTTGAGATGGGAATCTGTATTGATTTATATGCCTACAGGTTCCTCCGGGGTCATGCAGAACATGAAACAAGGTATTGCAAGTGAAGTTCAACACCTGTATGCTGCTCCCTTGGTGGTTAAAATGAGGTGATGAGGGTCTACTGAAAAGTAACAAGCATTGCCTGTTTTTGGAATTAGCAACAGTCTTATTCTCTTCCTTTCTTTCATCTTGAATGGCCCAGTAAGAATGCCAGTTAAAGTAAGTTCCAAGGGAATATCACCCGAGTGTGAAACATTGAGTTTTCCACAGACACGTATGTGCTTCCCATTTTCCGCCCTCTGTCTCCTTCCCAAAAATCACTGTTGATATCATCTGTGTTAGGTCTGTACAATTTGTAACTGATTAAGCCAAACAAAAGCCCTGCTGGCCCACTAGTAGGGAGGTGTGAAACCTGCTCCTTAGTTTCTACTGAGTTTTCTGCTATTCTGCCCTTGGATTCAAATGTCCACAGAAACTCCACAGTGTCGTCTTAGACATCATTGCATTTAGGAGCAGTAAATTAGATGCATATGGTTGCTATTTATTTATTTATTATATCTATACCCCACCTTTTTCCTTCAAGGAACCCAAGGCGGCTTACATAATCCTCCTCCTCCCCTCCATTTTATCCTCACAACAACCCTGTGAGGTAGGTTAGGCTGAGAGTCAGTGACTGGCCCAAAGTCACCCAGTGAGTTTCATGGCCGAGCGGGGATTAGAACTCGGATCTCCCGAAGTCCCAGTCCAACACTCTCACCACTACGCCACACTGGCTATCCATTACTTTCAGGATACACAGCCAGATGTGCATGTGGATGCATGCCCCCATTCTTAAACTCCTGGCTAGCTTGCACAAGGGTTTGTGCATCCAAACCATAATATTACTTTTCCCTGTTGATGGACAATACATTGAAGAGAATTAAATGATGGAAAGTAAACTGGAGAGAATTGGACAGGGGGTGAAATTGGGAACATTGTCTTCACCACTAAAACTGTTGCTGTGCTAAAATCTAAGGATGAAATCTGATAGCAGGGTGAAAATTTGACTTATTTTCACAATCCCCCCTCCATTTCAGTTTGATAGCCCCATGCAGGCACCGACTAGCTGTGGTACGAGTCGACCCAGCTCACAGAATTCCCTCTCTAAGACAGGCTGCAATTTGTGCATTTTTAAAAAACCTGCTGAGGGAATTTGTGCAAAAACTGGCTGATCTGTGCAAACTGGAACCTAAAAACCATTTGAATCTAGCACAATTTGCACAAAATTGGCCAATTAGTGCAAATTGGTACCCAAAAACCACATGGATCTAGCATGCTTTGTGCAAATCATGCAGATTGCACTAGATTCACATGGTCTTCAGGTGCTGATTTCTGCAAATTGGCCAATTTTGCATACATTTCTGCAGCAGTTTTTTTTTTAATGCACAAATCATGGCCCTTCTTAGAGATGGAAGTCCGCAAACCTGCCCCCCCCCCCCCGACTCAGCTCACTTACTATCATTAGATCAGAAACAGACAGGAAATCCATCAACCTCAAAGGAGCCGGATTTCTCTGTTTTGGTACATCCCTATGACATCTGTCTTTCAATCTTTCAAATGTTTTCTTCCCCCATGAAAAAAAGAGGCGTATGTTTTTATGCTTCATTCTCAGATGTTTTTGAATTTCTTTTGGTGGTCTTTTTTTTTGGAGCACACGTCATGATTGCAAGATGGCTAGGTGCTATCATCGCCGCCGTCCGTCATCGTCGTCTTCTTAGAAACCTTTCTTGGGGGCGGGGAGAAGACTCAAAGCATCTTGCAACAAAAAATAAAACAGAAAATTTTAAAACAATTTAACAATTCAAAGAAAACAATGCTTTCTATTACGCATCTCTCCATTCATTCTGCAGTCCATGTCCCAATGGCTACCCACACTTCCTGATCTGGAAAAGATGAACAGGAGGAGTAATCCTTGGGCTGTAAATGAAACGTGGAAAACCAGGGAGGCTGCAGCCCATGAGAGGTTCATTGAAATTTTCTTCTCCTCTGAATAATAATAATAATAATAATAATAATAATAATCATAATAATCATAATAGGTTTATATACCACTTACCATATTTTAAAAAAATATCTACATGGTTTACAAGGAAGTTTAAATACATTAAAATACACTGTGCTATATAATAAAAATCATAATTTAAGGCAATACAACTCCATAATTAACACACAAACTGGGCAGCACGCTCACTCACTCAGGGAAGGCCTGGGTAAAGAGACGGGTCTTTAATTGGTGCCTAAAGCATGCTACAGTCGGCAGCCTCCCAAATACCAGAAGGGAGGGCATTCCATAGTGTGGACACCACCACAGAGAAGCAATCTGTTTTCTATCAGATTGAATGAGAATGGTTAAAAAAATGTGGAAGCTATTTTTGGCACAGCATTAACTGAAACTACAATATCTGAATTGGGCTCTGAATCTGCTGGGTTACTGCAGCATCCCCATCTACCAGGGGTGATCTACATCCTGGTTTTCCTGTTTGACAAAAGTAAAAATAACAGGAGGGATGTCTAGCACCTGGAAGGCCAGAATACATGACTGATGGGTTGCATCTGGCTTGGTGGTTCTCAAGAGGCTGTGAGCAGCCCTCTTTCTCTCAGTTCTTCCTTAGTGTAAGTCAGGGGTGCAGAACCTCTTTCATTCAGCCCAAGGGCCAAGTTCCATTTCAGAGAAGCTCTTGGGGGCTGCAGTCCAGTGGGTGGATGTGGCCAAAAGCAAAACGGAAAGGGGCAAAATACCAAAAATACCAGCACATTTTAGCTTCAAGCTCTTACTGTCTTAGGAGAAGCATTTTAACCTTTTCGAATGGTGACACAACTGCACAAAAACTGGGAAGCCACCAAATGATTGATGGTTGGGGGAAAGGCATAGAGCCAGGGGGAGGGGGCATGGTATTCTGGGAAAATCTGGAGCCTCATACTTGGTCTCCAGCCAGCAGCATATTTAGCTTCCAGGACTGGGGTTCTGCACCTATGGCGTAAGCGCGGTCAGCACAGTTGGAGGCTCCAATACAATATGCTACATACATTCTGTCTCTCAGTGTGGGAACTACCCCCTTGCAAATATTGGGATATTATTCCCCATCACATTATTATTCCCCATTAAACTAACTTTAACTTATTAAAGTTGTTAAGGGTGCAATCCTATTATATAAGGATCGTAAGCTCCCAAACTCTGAGGTTTATGAGCATCCTATGCAGGGTGGGAGGAGAGGTGGTGGCGATCTTCACCTCCCTACCCTCCCACCATGCATTTTCACAAGACGGGCTTCTTCTTTGCCCATTTAGTGGCAGAATTTCACAGGGGGAGAGAAGGAGGCTGGGAAGGCCTCAGGATAACTTGTATTCTGGCCTCTCCAGTCTCCTCCCCTCCCTACCCGCTTTCCCAGCCTCAGAGAGTGACCAGCATGGTTCTTTCTGCACGGGCTGTGAGGGAGAGCAGGGCTGGAACTCCGATTCCCTCCTCCAAGGTTGGAGTGCTGTCTCTGACCTCGGATCTGGGAATCCAAATTATCCTGTGGTCCCTCAGCCACTGTCTAAAGGCCACAGGATTGCTCCCAATGAAGTCAGATGTCATGGGACTATTTTTTTCACATATATGAACGGAACCCATTGTTATCTGGTCTGCTGAGGCCCAATTTATATATGTGTGATCATGAATGGCGAGCATGCAGTAACACTAGTCTGAATGCATTGCACTTACAAAAAGCCCATCTGCTCTCCCATGGCAATTGTGGAGGCCAGAGCTAATGTGTATCTTGATGTGATAACAGCAAATATCACAGGGTCATTCGAGATCAACAGCTCTCCCACATATGTTATAATAGAGAAGGCATCTTTGCCATGTGAATGTGACATCCATCAATGGCAGGCAAGCTGGAGCATGTGCTCACCACATTCCTAACAATGATATGAATGGATGTGTGGATCAGCCCTCAGAAGGACTCACAAGACATACCACTGGTGAAAACATCTTTCATTACAACCTTGCAGCCTCCCACTGAAGGTGAGAGAAACTAATGCAGCATCTTCCGAGTTCAATGGGAAAAAAAACACTACTATTGACTAGAGAGGCTGTGGTTTCTTTCTTCAAGCCTTTACTTGATCATCTTCCTCACCTTTCTGTCACTGTCTCCATAAGATTCTTCTCTACCTGATCCTAGGAAATGTGGGATGTTAAATATCTAAACTGATTATTTCATTATGAGAACAGCCAGATTTCTGTTTTTCTGTAGCAATGAGGTAATCGCTCTCGATTCAGCTGGAAATTAGACTTGAGAAACTACTTCTCCAAACTCAGAGTCAGGCATTTGCCAAAGTTTGGAGTCAGAAGTGTATTACTTGGAGAGCAAGGCATAGAGGTGGACTGCCAGTTGAGCTGGTAATCTGTGACCCCCACATTAATCACACCCAAGGGCCATCACATCAGGGGAAAGCTTGGTTTATTATTCTGAACCCAATTTAGCGCATATCACATCCCCAGTTATGTCACTGGAAGTTCAAAGGGGTTTGCTCCCTCCCATATCCCGCTGTGAGCCCCCAAGCTCTGCTGCCTTTCCATCACCAGTAAAGGAATGTGATGATATTTAGAGAAAGGCGTATGGGTAGGAAAGAGCAGGGATGGAGAATTTGTTTTATAGGAAATAAGAATAATAAGAATAATAAGAATAATAATAATTCTGAGCAAAAGAAAAACATTTAGGCCAATGATCCAACCTTGTTTTTAAGGCAAGCCTTAGAAGTCACCGAAATTCATATTTCCACAGCAGGAAATTTACATTTTGGATGCATCAGTATTATCCTGTGGCTCAATCCCACATAATCAGGAATCTCATTGACAGGAGCTATTATTAGTGATGCTGTAGAGAGAAGGGGGGGAATACTTCGATATAAAAGTGTAAATGAATTACTGTGCTGAGGCCTATAGGCCTAAATTTATTTATTTATTTTATTTAAAATATTGTTAAACAGGTTTGATATATGTTTTGTTTTATTGTGTAACAGGATGAAATACTCAGTCAGCCAGGCCAGCAGCAAAAGATAAGGGAGAAGGCCTGTGGCCTGGGATTTACTTACTGAGACTTGTCCTTAATAATTTTACAAATTATAGGCCCAAGCTGCAGGACCAGCTAGAGGAGCCCCTCTTCAGCATCTCTGTGGGAGAAGAGGATTTATATTGGGCCGAGCACTACTAAAGCATTTTGTGGGTTTTGCTTTTTTTGTGTGCAATCTACTCTCTTCTTGCAGGGGAACTGAAGAAACTGGGATGGCACTGTTGCTTAATACATTTTGCAAGTTGCTTTGTTTTACAAATTTGCGATAAAATACCACTTTGAATATCTGATCTGTCCTGATTTTTTTCCCCCCTTGAAGCATCTTAATGATTTTAGAGTCACACAGGATAAAACCTTTGAGCTAATCTGTGATCTGTGTTAGCCGGTTGGCAGGGTTACATTTAGAAACTACAGGAGTCATATCTGGACCCTTGGGAAATCTGTTCCCTTTGAAATTTATTTACAAACATACGGTAACCAGGAAGCCAAACTTGGGTGGAAGTCATCACATGGACCCAGACTGATGTGGGAGCAAGCAAGTAGTCAACAGCAACCATGGCAGGAAAGGTAAGGATAAAGGAGGCTTCAGAATTGAGAAAGCATGAGGAGAGAGCTGGGAACCCATGTGAAAAACTATACTAGTGTCAAAGACCAGATCTTTTTTTGGGGGGGGGGGAAGACATCAGTTTGCCTGATTCATTCTCTGCAGTCCTATGGTCTTGACTTGCTTGAATTACCAGAACAACATGAGATGAAGCTGCAGGGGTACGGCAACCACACCACTCTCCTCAGGCAAGACTGCAACCTGAGAGTGACCATATTCTAATAGGAATAATGGATTCCCTGATGAAAACAGGAGCTCCACAGGTGCAGCCCAATGTTACAGTGACAGGAAAAACTGTCCCTGCTGTGCATGCCATCTGGTGCCTTAGTTCTTAAAGGGACAGGAAGTCTGTGTCTTCTAACTCACACAGTACAGTTCATCCTGCAGCAGTCTGAGAGGTTTGTCGTGCTATTTGTGTGATCAGGATGTTTAAAGAACAAACATTTCCATAAAGTGTAAGAAGGATCATTAAGCATTGTGGAGTGTACACAATTGCTGTGCTAATAATTAAGGGGGGGGGATCTTAAATGTTTTGGCTATTAGGAATGAGTATAATTGCATTTGTTTTCACAGTAAGCCATTGAAGAAAAAACAATCGTGTATTTGATGGCACATTGAACAACATGGTGATATTTTAAGATTAAAAATCACATATTTATTACTAAAGAGACTGCATTTTATTTTTACATTTTTTCCCTTTACATTTGAATCCCTGATGATAATGAAAATAGCATACTTCTACTGTTGGAACATACTTTGTAGTGTCTGCATAAAGACTTCTCAAACTTTTCTAAGAACAGTCAAAAGTACTCACTACTTTTCATCTTGATTGCCGGAGGGGGCAAAATAGGTGGGATTTAGCTGTGGCAGTGACATAGTTTTATTTCTGCAGCCACCATTGGGGTGGCAGAGCTCCACTGTTTCTGGGTGGCCACCCTCCAACACTCCCGAATGCCCTGAATGTAGTATCATTTGGGGAAGTTTTGGTAAAACAAGGACAGTCCTTTTTGGTTTCTGCCATTTTCCCCAGAATGCCATGGAATTATGGTATGTCCAGGGCATTCAGATGGTGGTGGAGAGCAGTTGGCAGGCGGTGGTCAGCACGAAGCACTTACAAATGGAAGGAAACCTCCACTGTGCTAATGGTATCTTCTCAAACTCTGTCAGCAAATTTCACCACCCCATCCTAGAAAATCACTAAAATAGCCCTTCCCAAAATTCCTGTGAAAATGTTGGCAAATTGGGGGTTGGGGGGCATTTTCATCCTGACCTAAAACATATAGGTTGTCTAGGCCAGGACAAGACTATGGGTGCCCATAGGCTTGGTTTGTATCATAACAGAGATATGCAGAAGCTTATGACTAACTTACTCAACTGCAAGGCTGTTCGCCACATGGTCTGTTAGGACCTGGATGGATCTTTAAGATTGAAAGTAATCCAGACTAGTTATAACAATAAGGGTTTTACTGTACTCACAAAACATCCGGTAGTCTTGCCTGTTGGTTAGTTCATGCAGGTACAGCTTGGAGTCCATTAGAGTCCATTGAAATCAGCATGACTGGAGGAGAGCCAGCCAGACACAGGTTGCCTCATGGAAGATCAGGGAAGAGAGGGATCTCACCTCCAGATCTCACCTCTGGATCTCACCTCCAGATGTGGGAGGAAGTGGGTGTGGGTTTGTCAAGCAGGCAGGCCGGTCAGTCCTTAGTGCCCATTAACCCATTCCTCCCCGAGTGACTCTACGCGTGCAATGTTACCCAAATATCTAACAACCTGGACAAATCAAACCTTTATTTTTCCTGAACTGGAACATGTCAAAAGGATTTGATCCCCTGGATAGAACATTCATATCCCCTGGGGTGGTGTGGGGAACCCACCACAGTTTATTTAAAGATTGAGTCAGTTCACACATTCAGCAGTGAGTCTTCATAAGTCTTCAGTGAGTCTTCAGGCGTTGATCAATCCAGTGATGTGCATACATGTGAGAACTGGGCCCAAGAGGTGTATAGAACTGCTGCAAAGCCGTGCTAAGAACTGGTGTAAGAGGTGGGCAATATACACCATCGTCATGAGCTACATGACAAGCTGCCTCTGCTGTCAGGTCTCTTGCATCTTGCATCCTGTAGTAGGGTACACATTCTTGTTTATGGAAAAGATCATTGCTGCTATGCCAAATGCATCTCTGAACCATGTAGGTGTTCCTAATAATACCGATATATTGAACTTGAATCACAATAGACAGTGTGGCGTAGTGGTGAGAGTGTTGGACTGGGACTCGGGAGATCCGGGTTCTAGTCCCCGCTTGGCCATGAAGCTCACTGGGTGACTTTGGGCCAGTCACTGACTCTCAGCCTAACCTACCTCACAGGGTTGTTGTGAAAATAAAATGGAGAGGAGGAGGTTTATGTAAGCCGCCTTGGGTTCCTTGCAGGAAAAAAGGCGGGGTATAAATATAATAAATAAATAAACATTAGGTACAGTTTATTATATGCATGGTTCAATGGAAATTGGCTGAGAAAGCACTAAACTGTTTGGAGGAATTCTCCATAGGACATTTCTTTCTACTGAACAGCCCCTGAAAAAACTACCGTAAGTCATAGTGGAGGCTTTTCTCACCTTTAAATAATGCTAAACACAAGAAGGCAAAACATGTTGTTTTTCAGCCCTCGTACATTGTTATCCCTCCGTTGCAAAAGCCAAATTATGCCAGTATAAGAAGCCATCACAACTACCAAGTTCCATGTCACTTCTTTTTGGTCTGTCACTTTTTCCTCCCCAAAACTGAAATGAGGACACCCCAGCTTTTAAACACCTTCAAATAGATATTACTGTGAAAGCGATTCACTTAGCAGCAGGAAAGCAATCTGAAGTGAGCAAAGTGCTCTTCAGCAGAGCAGCCATCAATTCACACTTGGGAGCTACTGAGAATAGGATTACAGGCAACACCAGATGTGTTGATCAATAGGATTAGGTTCCCCATTAATCCACTCTAGTTGTTGGTGCAGTGTCCTCACACTGAAATAGATTCTTAGCAAAGATCACTGTTTTCAGAGTGGTGGGGGTCATTGGAAGAGGGAGGGATAATTATTCCACAGTTAATTCAGTAGAGTACTATATTTTCCATTAGCTAACAAGACTTCTAATACCTGAAGACCATATTGTTACATTTCCCTTAATAATAATGCCAAGGAGCAGACACAGCTCTAGGTTAGGGTCGATGATGTTTGGGAGCAATCATATTGATAGCCTGGGTCATCCCCTCAGTCCAAGCAGTCACCGGGCCTTGGCAAGATTACTTGATATACCTGTAGGAAACCAGAATCAGAGTCTCACTTACTACAGCCGTTGTGAATGGAGAGTGAGAGAGAGTACTGCTGAAGCACCAAGGTAAGACTAAGAGTCACTGTCCTGATTAATGACTCGTTGCCCAGGCACTTTTACAGGCTCCCTAGGTCAGGAGTTTCCTAAACTAACTGTGCAAACTAGGTTCTTCTAAGATTGGCATAAAGCAGCATAAATTGCATTTTGAGGCTATTCTGTGCAAGTGATTCTTCTCAGATATTGAGGGAATTCATTCTTACTATAGATAGGGATGCTTAGAGTATAGTGGTTAGAGTGTTGGACTGGGACTCAGGAGATCCGGGTTCTAGTCCCTGCTTGGCCATGAAACTCACTGGGTGACTTTGGGCCAGTCACTGACTCTCAGCCTAACCTACCTCACAGGGTTGTTGTGAGGATAAAATGGAGAGGAGGAGGACTATGTAAGCTGCCTTAGGTTCCTTGCAGGAAAAAAGGCGAGGTATAAATGAAATAAATAAATAAATAAATTGCTATTTCATGCAGGAACTGGACAAAATGGAGAAAAAAATGAACCCATGAGAAAGCAACATGGAACAGAAATTTACTTATAATTACTATAATTTTATATGTTATTAATCAATTAGGCAATTCATTAATACATATTATTTGACTGGTTACTGACTTCTTTAACCAATTAACAGCACAATCTTATACATGTTTACCCAGAAATAAGTCCCATTATGTTCAATGAGGCTTATTCTTAGTGTGTTTAGGATTGCAGCCTAAATTTAATTAATTAAGCAATTAAATTTAAATATATTCAACAACAACAACAACAACAACAACGCTTTATTACGGTCATAGACCAGTCATTATAAAACAAAGCAAAGCATATTGAGTACTCTGACATAAAATTCAATGAGACTAAATATATTCATACATCTCTAAGGCTCTAAGCCTTACATGTCTTTTTTGAACTATGAGAAAGATAAATAAATAAATAATAACATAACATAACAATGTAACAATTTAATAAACAGGAGCTACTATTCATTGTTAGAAGGAGAGGTTAACTTTAGTATTTATCTTTTCATTTCTCATTACACTTACACAGAAAGGGCAGTATCCTGGACTGCCACTGCCCCTCTGCTAGTTCTGTTGTGCCAGCAGAATGGAGTGCTAGCACAACAGGAACTAGCGGCTCCTGAAAACAACCCCATAAATGAGCAGAAACACTCATTTCCAGAACAGATCAGTAAAGGTCCCTTTTGTGAGTTTTGCTGACCTGTGCCATTCTGTAAATAAGCATTTCTGTTCATTTCTAGTTATTTCAGGAACCACTAGTTTCTGTTGCACTAGTGGTCTATTCCACTAGCATGGGGGCAATGCAGGATACTCTCCAACATCTTTTGGCTCCCTCTACCTGACTGGAATTGAATATGCATAGTGGGACTTCCAATGAGTGAGGCAATCATCACAAAGCATGATTTCATTTCAGTTCATTTTTTGATAAGAATTGAACAAAATTTGCAAATGTCTTCATATTCAGGACAGAAAAGAAATTGAATTAGAAGGAAGTGAAACTGAAAGATTCATCCATCCCTAGCTGGCATTGCATGTTCAGGATACTTATCTGCAAAACTGGATATGTAATTTTGCAATGCAGACTCAAATCACTTCTGTACATTGCATGTGTATCATCATCTACAATTGAGATAATATGGCGATTACTGCTTTCCCATTCAAATAGCACACATTTCAGGTGTGGACTGACCACAAGATTTGGTTTGGATCCTGATTTAACTCTTTCAAAAACAGCCCAATTTGGCTCAGGCCAATTTGGAGGCCACCTGCTTCAACTTGGATCCAAATCCGAACCTCTATTCAGAAATCCAAATCCTCGTGCTTCCCACTGACTATCATTGGAAAGCAACAAATGGGTATAACTCCCCCCCATTTGTTAGAACTGGATGACATTAGCAGGTGTAGTAGCCCCTTATGAGGGGATGATGTCTCCCAAATTTAAGAGAAATATGTGCAGATGTTTCTGTGCTACATGCCATGACATTTTGAATTTTTTTCCCCCCAAAAGGGAATGGCTGATAACTTTTTTTTTTATTTCTTGGCAGAATTGGATGAGATCTCACAGTCACTTCTGATGGGATCAAGCCTGAAAAGTTTCAGATGAATAGGTACAGGGAGCTTTGAGCAAGAGGAACTGTTAGAGTTCTGGGGGTTCTAAAAAAGGATGTGCTCATCCCGCTGTTTTGTAGACAATTGTTGTGCAAATGGCATACAGGAAAGAGGTGGCCTTAGGTAAGAAACCTGAACATTTTCATAAGGATCAGTGCAGTGGGTTTGTTTGTCTGTTTTGTGAAAGGGGAGTGTTCAAATTTCAGGGGGTTAGTAATTCACTTTCCCTTATTCCCCTCTATGTTTTTTGGGGGCGGTGGAGGGTTGCAATTTATATGAAAATGGCATATGATGTAGAGGTGCAAAATTTCAGAAGGATAGGTAAAATGGCTAGTAATTTAGGATGAATGAAAATAGTTTCAGTCTTTTTCTTTTAATGTTCAATTAGGCACCAAAGTCACAGAAAGTATAATGGGACAGGGATGGATGATGGATGTGGAACATACAGTAGGTAGAGGCAGGAGGACATAAAATTCCAGCATTTCCCAAGCATTCACCCAGTGCTACACCCTCCCCAACCCCACAGTCTCCTCCACCAAACCTCTTTTAAAGTTTCTGTTTCTGGGAGAGAAAACTAGCAAAGAGTACTAAACACTGGATCAATTCTGCAATATAATCCTTCAACATCCCTCCCCCAAAGTACTGGGATTGGAGAGCCCTGGTAAAACCATTCGCTGTGATTAGAAGCTAGAGCTACCAGTCATGAAACTAGACCTTCTCCTCTCCCCAATTCATCTGATTCATCTGAACCTGAAGCACAACCCAAGCACAGATGTCTCTCCATCCAGTATGATGCAGATCTGAATCGCTAGCCCAATGCAGATGTTCATTCAATTGCCCACATTGCCTCAATAATCCATATAACAGCTCTGTAAAATAAATTATTCCTGTATTGCTTATGGAGGAGGGAGAACTGAAGCTGAGAGACAGCAGCTTGCCTAAGGCCACCTAATGATTTTGGAACAGAATGCACTTCCATCGCAACCTTGTTCTTCCCAGCTGAGACTTTTAACAATACCAAAGATGCAGAGACAAGACTGGAAGCAGGGATGTTTTGGGTCACAGCTCAGTCTCTAAGGCTAAGCTACTCTGCTATTTCAGCTCTTGTGAATCTTCCCCGCATGCCACTGGATACTGTAGCACACGACTCAAAAGGTGAGAAGTATCCCACGAAACTGACAACCAAGCAACCTTGTGTCAGCTGCACAACCTGCCCCGGCCTTCTGCTGGTCACTGTTAACATTGGTGTGATCCTGCAGAGGATCGGTCTGGCTCAAAGGACCCTTCATGGTTTTGGGGAAGTGCCAAAAAGGAGAACTCCATCTTGTCAGTCTAGGGCAGGGTACCCCAACCTTTTTGGGCTGGTGGACACATTTGAAATGTTGAGAAAATCTCACAGGCCCTGTCACAAAGTGGTTGCCATGGTGGGTGCAGCCAGTCCCAAAACACCTATTTCACAGAAAGGCAAATTGGTGAGGGTAAAAGAAAAGTAACTTGCCAAAGAACATGATTACAAGGCAGGGGTGGGGGCTGAGCCTCAGAACACAAAACCACTCCTTTGAACCCACATTTCCCTCTCTCCTCCAGTATCACCCTGCCAAACACAGACTCTCTGTCCCTCACTCTCACCCCCACAACACACAAAATCCACTCACCCATTACACATTTCTCTCTCTCTTTCAGGATCATCCCCCTCCAAACTCTCTCACTCTCATACACACAATATACACTCCACTCCCACAACATACAAAGACCCCCTCCCCTACTTTCTCCCTCCCCTAAATTGGGTTGCCCTGCGGGCTTCCCTAATCCCTTCTGCTGCCCTCTGCAGGCCTCCCCTCTCTCTAGCCCATCTACCCACATCCTCTTTCCCCATGTTGGGTCAACTCCCCAACCAACTTCCTACCGCTGGTCTCCTTGCTTCCTCCTCCCACTCCATTGTGTGTCCCCCATCATCATCAGGCGATCACTCGTGACCGAGTAAGATTGTCTTCCGGGATAAAAGGAGGAGATTCTAAAGAAGAGATTGTGTAGACTCTAGCGATGGGTCCGTAAGTGACTGTGGAGGCCAATTCTAGATCCACACAGCTTCCCACAGTGAGGACACAGGTTACCAGATAGAAGATGGTCCTGTAAAGGATTCATTTGATGTGCTTTTCGCTTAGCACGTTTCTCCCTTTCACCTTGCACTCGGGCTTCTTCAAAGTCCATGGAACCTTTGTGAAAGGCCAACCTCCATTTAGATCGTTCATGGGCCAGAGCTTCCCAGTTTTCGATGTTTATATTGCATTTTTTTAGATTAGCCTTATGAACATCTTTAAACCTCTTATATTGACCACCGATATTCCGCTTTCCATCCTTGAGTTGGGAGTAAAGTAACTGCTTTGGGAGACGGCAGTCAGGCATTCGAACAACATGACCGGTCCACTGAAGTTGGCGTTGAAGGATCATTTTTCAATGCTAGTAGTCTTTGCTTCTTCCAGTACACTGACATTTGTTCGCCTATCTTCCCAAGTAATTTGCAGGATTTTCCGGAGGCAACGTTGATGAAACCTTTCAAGGAGGTGGAAGTGACGTTTATAGATATTTCGCAGGATACATAAAGTCAATGGCTTCATAACCGGTTGGTCTTCGTACAATTCCCTCCTCGAACTCTAGTTCATTCGGAAAAGCGCCTGCGAGCTCAACGATGTGGATTTCCTGCGTGAGCTGTAACAGAAAAGCTCCAATAGAGAAATGTCGACATTTCCGTGCTCCCACTCCACTGGGTCATCCCCAGCCTTCCCCCCCTTGTCCTGCTGCCATCTCCAACCCTCCCTTCTTACCAGGCAATGGGGTCTGTCCCTTCCTTCTTTTTTGGGTGGGGGGCAGCCAAAAGCACTTCAAAGCAAAGTTTGGGCCTCAGCCACCTGCCATCTTTACTTCATAAGAAGGTCTCAGGGTCCATGTGGGTCCAGGAGGCAATCTGAGGAATAAAGATGGTAAAGGGCTCGAGGCCAGCACTCCACTTTGAAGCACTTCAGCCAACCATCTTTTGAAATTGTTAATGTAAATAGGCAACTGCCAAGCACTTTGCAGGTGCAGGGCAGGGGGAGGTGGCCACAGGTGCAGGGGTGCCCAAGAGCATCATATTGTCTACTCCTGGTCTTGGGAGACATGGTTCTCACTTTGGGTGGAAGAGGTCCTGGATTCATTTCCCAGACTAATCCCTACACTGGAGGAAAGAAGGGTCATACTTTTAGGAAAGGGTCATAGTTGAGTGGTAGAACACATGCTTTACATGCAGAAGGCCCCATGTTTCATCCACAGCATCTCCATGTAGGACTGGGAAAGATCCCTCTTTGAAACCATGGGTAGCCACTGCAAGTCAGTGTAGACAATAATGAGCTAGGTGGACCAATGGTCTGATCCTGTATACGGCAGCTTCATATGTTTCTGTGATGCACCCTAAATCCTTGGAAATCTCAATTTTAGTCCAGCAGAAACATTCTTGGGATTACCCCCACTGGGATGAGCTTCCACTATTTTTAAGATACAGAAAAAATTCTGTGGCTAGATCTGCAAGTCCAGATTTCTTTAACAGCTGAACAGATTTCTGTCTCATCTTATTTTGCCAGGACTGACTGATAGCTGAAGCCTCTTTCCAGCTTGGCCAATAGTACGTTGTTGAGGCTAGCACTGAATTATTCTCCGTGACATTGTCATGGCCATCATTAAGCTAGTAGCACAGAATATGGAGCAATTATATGAAAAATGATGCTTTCCAGATTCTCCCCTCACCTTGTTGTGTCACAGGATAAGAATTAATGGTAAGATAGGTAACCTGAACTGTCACTTTCCTCAGTAATCTAGTGAAACATTAAGTATCCACGAAAACTCTCTCTCTCTCTCTCTCTCTCTCCTGCTTATAGCACAATGTACTGTAGACCAGAACAGTGAATTGGTCCCCTGGCTTGAGGTTCTGCACCCCGGCTCTACATCTCAGGCTCCCACTATAATTTTAAACCCTAACTTTTCAAAAGAATCTTCTGAGAATTTTCTTTTTTGCCACACTGTAGAAGAGAGCTACTATATATATATATATATATATATATATAATTTTTATTGTGAATTTCAACAAAACAAAACCACAAGAAGAAAAAAAACGATAGAAAAGGGAGAAAATACAATATTCTTGCATTTCTAGAACATTACAGTAATACCTTGGATTGCAAGCCTAATTCGTTCCGGAAATGTGCTTGTAATCCAAAGCACTTGTATATCAAAGTGAAATTCCCCATAAGAAATTTGTACACATATTTTTAATTTAAGCTGCAATAAAGAATGATAGTGTAAAGTCTTCATTTTGCTTGACCATACTACAGTACTTGTATTGCAAGACGTCGCTTGTTTATCAAGTTAAAATTTATTTTAAAAATGTGCTTGTCTTGCAAAACACTTGCAGACCAAGTTACTTGCAATCTAAGGTTTTACTGTATTTATTCATTGTGTGTGTGTGTGTGTGAGAGAGAGAGAGAACTGCCATTCATCCCCAGCATCCTGGAACAATGCTAAGTCTGGGGCAATATGTGGGGGATGCAAAACTGGCTTGCTGCTGTGTATTTTTATTTATTTATTTATTACATTTATACCCCGCCTTTTTCCCTGCAAGGAACCCAAGGCGGCTTACACAATCCTCCTCCTCCACTCCATCTTAACGTCACAACAGCCCTGTGAGGTAGGTTAGGCTGAGAGGCAGTGACTGGCCCAAAGTCACCCAGTGAGTTTCATGGCCAAGCGGGGACTAGAACCCGGATCTCCCGAGTCCCAGTCCATCTACATGAATCCCAGGGTGAAATCATCCACTCAGGAGATCTTTGGGCACATACATTTTTTTAAAAAAGAAAAGATGAGTGTGCCTGTTTGTTCTCGATTGAGAACATTGCACAGATCTATTCTTATTACCCCATTAACAAGGGGTGGGGGATACTAAGAGCTAAATAAACAAAACTGTGGAAATTGTGGAGGAGTTCAGCATTTCAAAGTCCATATGAAGACAGAGAGGAATTAATATGATATGTAGGCAAAATGAAGAATGCCCTGCTATCTGCTTACAGCTTAACCGCAAAGTCTTTGATCATCTTATTGACCTGGTCTTGGCATGAAGCATCCTTTAAGGGTCCTTTGAAAAAGTAATCCATACCAAGAGGAATACACGATTTTTACCATTCACAATTACACTTTAAAGCCTAGGAGATAATGAATTGCAGAGAGTAGACATCAATATACCGGTATTTGTAAAATATAAATTATCTACCAAGCCAGGGTCACACAACTGAAATTTCTTTAATTATCTCATGTCTCTTTAATTATCTCATGTCTCTTTAATTATCTCAAGTCCAATGCGATGCCATTGATATTTGATAAGGAATCTGTCAAACAAAATTGTATCAAATTCAACATATACTGGGATTACCCATTTCCCCTCCAATGGTTGGCCCCAATCCAGCAGGGGAGAACTGCTTGCTTCCCCCCCCCCCCATGCATATTTTCACGCTTTAACCTATGGGGAAATGTACATTTTTGGTTGGTGGTTTTTAATTTTTTTAAACTTATTTTTCTACAACTACACAACAGTACGTAAAATAAAATTTAAAAAATGGTCTGAAAATTCACAGAATCCATGCAACCTGGGAAAAGCCAGTCCTCTGCAGAATCCATGGGTTGGATTCTTAGAAACCTGGATTCATTTGAGTCTCTTGTGGATTTCTCTGACATCAGCAGTTTTGTTCTGGGCTGTTTTTAGTTTTTTTTTGTTTGTTTTTTTGTTTTCTGGGCTGTTTTTAGGGGGCGGGTTGTTTTGTTTTAAAGTTTGCATTTTATGTCTTTAATATATCGTGCACTGCCCAGAAAATTTCAGTTATTTGGCAGTTTAAAAGTACAGTAAATAAATTTGAAAGTACAATAAATATCAATTGTATTTTCAAGATCTTGACTACTCTTCTGCAAGCTAAAACTTTAGTAGGGATATGGGTCCTATGAATTGACTGAATGGCATATCGATGTCAAGCTTTTTTTAAAAAAAAAAGATCTGCATGGAACTATAGTTTTTGTAGTGGTCCATCCCATGAGTTCCCACACCACCACAGAATTTTTAGCAAATCATGATAAATTGGGGGGGGGGATGAGGGAAAGGAAGTCTTGTGTTGCATGTTCTGCTTTTTCACTTCTTCATCTTTATATACTGGAGGTGGGGGTGGGGAAATGCATGAAATATAGATTTTTGTTTCTAAAAAAGCTATTCAGCTCCTGCTGCTTAATTCCCATCCAAACTCATAATTCTCTTTTAGTGACATCATAATTACCTGCAAAGTAACCATTTCTGATGGCTCTAACAGGAGGATTAGGATCTAAAGGCAGGATTAAGCAGCAGGTATCAAGCTCCTAAGAAGCAAAGACCCTGATTTCATGTTAATGTGCCAAATATAAAATACAGGGGGTGCGGATGGAGAAAATAAAAAAAAAAGTTTAAGAAAGTAAAATGTGTTATAATAAACAACAGAGCCTGATCTGGTTCAGGAGGGCTCTACCTTTGCTCAAAATAGAAAACTGTAGCAGACTTCAATCATGCTGCTCTATTGCCTTGGTATAATGCTTCTCGAGATTCTTGCCAAAGAGGTTATGGTTGAAGGCCATATATTTCCTCATGTTTGAAAGCTGGTGCAGGCAGCATTTCAGTTATGGGACATGTCCAGCACTGGGAAGCAGAATGCCCCTCCTTGGTCCAGATTTTACCTCAGTTGTGAACTTGGCACCTTGGGAAAGCTGTTTTTTCTCTCAGCCCCCTACATCACCCCACCATATCGGCAATACAGGGAGATTAATTCTACCTTTCATGTAAGGATTACTGTAAGGATTACTGACACCATACAGGTGAAGTCCTGTGAAGATTCTGAAGTGCTATATAAATGCCAATGAATTATATTCTGACCAATCTTACCCACTGCACATTCCAAATTCTCTCATGGAATGAACTTCTCCTCTGGAACCTTGGCTTGGCTAGTCTGATTTTGCTCACTGAAAAAAAATGTATTTATTTTTATTTTTATTTATTACATTTACACCAGCCGTACTCCTCTAACAAGCTGAAGGGCAGTATCCAAAGCTGGCAGTCCACCAGAGTACATTAGGCTGCACTACTGGGAATGATCCACTGGCAAAATGGAAAGCTAGCATTCTGTAGAGCAGCTGAAAACTACTGTTTCCAGCTGTGAGACAGGTCAGTGGAGTTTCCATCTGTGAGCTCTGGTGACTTGTTCTGTTCCAGAAATGCTACTTTTGGCTAGTTTCTGGCTGCTCTAGGAAGCACTAGCTTCCCACCATGCTAGCTGTTATTCCTGCTAGTGCAAGGCAGCGTTGGATATTGCCCAGGGCTGACATCAAGGATAAGCATGGCCGGGCACTTGCTGAGAGCCCACACCCAGTAGGGGACCACTGACAAGAACCCCCTGGAATTCCTCCTCCTCCTCCTCCTCCTCCTCCTCACAACCTGCTTGTTCCCTTGCCTCTCGTTTGGCCTAGGCAATGGTGGCGGCAAGAAGGAGGAGAAGTAGATGCCACTGCCTGCTTGCTCACTGGCTCTCTGCCTATCAAACAAGCAAGCAGTAGCAATGACGAGAAAGAGGAGAAGCAACCAGAGCTGGTAACAATGGCAGTGAGAAGGTAGACTCGGTAAGGGAGAAGGGCATTGAAGATGTCTTGCCCAAGGTCTTTCAAAAACATGGAGCTGGCACTGATACTGCCCATGGCTTCCTGTCACACCCATCTTACCCCTACAACAACCTTCTGTGATAGGTTAGGCTAAGGGATGGTGACTGAGCGAGCAAACAGGAGTTTGGCAGCGGAGTAGTACAACAACAAGTGCTGCAAGGGAAAGGCGTGGCCTGAGAGCTCATTCTGTTGAGCAGAAGCTCCTGCTGACTGCAACTACCTGGGGCTGATTGCAGCTGATTGATTGCAGGAAGTGGGGCTGATTGCAGGGCGTGGCCTGGGAGCTCATTCTGTTCCTGACTCCCAGCTGAGCAGGAGCACAACAGGAGAGAGGCTCCAGCTGTTTTTGGGACTGTTTTTGGGACTGTGAAAAGGAAGACAGAAACAGAGCACTATGGAAGGAAAGGACTCAGCAGTGGTGGTGACCTGCAAGGGGTGTGCAATGTTTGTTTTCCTGCCGGAGATCAACATGGCCTACACGTGCAACAAGTGCAAGCTGGTCACGCTGTTGGAAGAAAAGGTCAGAGGACTGGAGCAGCAAGTGTCAACCCTCAGGAGCATAAGAGAAAGCGAGGAGTTCTTAGACAGAACGGTGGATCTACAGCACCAAAGCACAGTACAGGAGCCAGAAGGGCAACGGCAGGATGAGGCGGAGTCGGAGACTGCAGAGGCAAGGGAAAATAACGCAGGGGGAACTCCCTGGAAAAGGGTGACTGTTAGGAGCAGAAGAACTACAAGACACTCTGCGCCTGTGGAAGCAGTGGAGCTATGGAACCGCTTCCATGTACTTGAGGGCGAGAGCAGAGGACAGCCTGCAGAGGACGGATTACCGGGCACCCAACGTGACAGCGAGCAAGAGGCTGAGGGTCAGTCAAGTGGAGGCAATCAAACCAAGGCCTACAGCAAGAGGAAGAGAAGAGTACTCGTAGTGGGAGACTCCCTCCTGCGGGGGATCGAAGCCAAAGTATGTCGCGAAGACCCATGGACTCGCCAGGTGTGCTGTCTCCCTGGGGCACGGATTAAGGATGTGACAGAGCAGCTGCCGAGGCTCATGCAGCCCACCGACACATACCCCTTTCTTCTCTTCCACGTGGGTACAAATGATACTGCCAAGCGGAGTTACAAAGAAATCACGGCAGACTTTGAAGAGCTGGGAAGGGAACTCAAGAACTTTGGGGCCCAGATAGTTTTCTCATCCATCCTTCCAGTACTTGGAAGAGGCATAGAAAGGGAAAGAAAAATACTCCGAGTGAATGACTGGCTACGAAGGTGGAGCCGACGTGAGGGATTTGGATTCTGGGACCACGGGCTACGCTTCCTGGAAGATGGACTGCTGGCAAAGGATGGGTTGCACCTCACAAGGACTGGGAAGAATGTGTTTGGCCACAGCATGAGGAACTTAATCAGGAGGGCTTTAAACTGAATCCAACAGGGGAGGGAGACATAAACTCGGGGGTACCAATGGAAGAAGGCCTCTTTGCCACAATGGAGAGAACAGCTCCAGCGGTGCCCATTGATAGTCTACCACAAAATGTAGGGGGAAAGTCGGACTGTAAAGCACATAGTCTTCAATGTCTCTATACTAATGCCCAGAGTATGGGCAACAAACAAGACGAACTTGAACTCTTGATACATGAGGGCAAGTACGACTTGATAGGGATAACTGAAACCTGGTGGGATGACTCCCATGACTGGAATACAGCAATTGAAGGGTATAACTTGTTCAAAAGGAACAGAAGCAACAGAAAGGGAGGTGGAGTTGCACTGTATGTTAAAAATACGTATCTCTGCACAGAGATACAGGAAGAGGAGCTTGGCAGCCCCATTGAGAGCATCTGGGTTAAAATAAAGGGGGCAAAGAATAAAGCGAACATGGCGGTTGGAGTCTACTACCGACCACCCAATCAAGGAGAAGACGAGGATGGAACTTTTGAAAAACAAATTGCCAGTGTTTCAAGGAGGCACGATGTGGTAGTAATGGGAGACTTCAATTTCCCTGATATCTGTTGGGAGACTTATTCAGCCAAACATGGCCCCTCCAAGAAATTCCTGAGCTGTGCTGCTGATAACTTCCTCCTACAGAAAGTGGAGGAAGGAACTAGAGGATCGGCTATCCTTGACCTGATTCTAACCAACAGAGACGAGTTAGTGGATAAAGTGGCAGTTTCGGGAACTCTGGGGGAAAGTGACCATGTTATACTTGAGTTCTTGATTCTAACAGAAGCAAAAGCTGAGTGTAGCCAAACACGTACCCTGGATTTTAGGAAAGCCAATTTTAACAAACTCAGAACAATGATTAGTAAGATCCCATGGCAAATGACTCTCACGAGAAAGGGAGCCCAGGAGGGGTGGGAGTTTTTAAAAAAGGAAATTTTAAAGGCACAATTGCAAACAATTCCCACAAGGAAAAAAGGCAGAGGGCAACAGAAGAAGCCAATGTGGCTTCACAATAAACTCAAAGATGACCTGAAAACAAAAAAGGACACGTATAGGAAGTGGAAGGAAGGACAGGCTACAGGGGAAGAGTACAGGCAGGTAGCACAGAACTGCAGGAATAGTGTCAGGAAGGCTAAAGCTGAGAATGAGCTAAGGTTAGCGAGGAATGCTAAAAGCAACAAAAAAGCTTTCTTCAGATACATGCACAGTAAAAGACAGAAGAAAGAACTGGTGGTTCAACTACGCAATGAGGATGGCAAATTGATAACAGAAGACAAAGAAAAGGCAGAAGTGTTCAATTCCTACTTCGGCTCGGTCTTCTCCCAAAAGAGGGTCTATGACCCCCCTGGCAAACCTGAAATGCAGACTGAAGGGGCAGAATTGCAGCTTGAGATTGATAGGCAAATGGTCAAGGAGCACCTGATTACTCTGAACGAGTTTAAATCTCCAGGGCCTGACGAGCTGCATCCTAGAGTAATAAAGGAACTGGCAGAAGAACTCTCAGAACCACTGTCTATTATCTTTGAGAAATCATGGAGGACAGGTGAAGTGCCAGACGACTGGAGGAGGGCAAATGTTGTTCCCATCTTCAAAAAGGGCAAGAAGGAGGAACCTGGGAACTATAGGCCAGTCAGTCTGACATCAATCCCCGGGAAGATTTTTGAGCAGATTATAAAGAAGTCAGTCTGCAAGCACCTTGAAAACAATGCAGTGATTACTAGAAGCCAGCATGGATTTGTCAAGAACAAATCCTGTCAGACTAATCTGATCTCATTTTTTGATCGGGTAACCTCCCTTGTGGACTGTGGGAATGCTGTGGACATTATATACCTGGACTTCAGCAAAGCTTTCGACAAAGTGCCTCATGATATCCTGATTAGTAAGCTAGCTAAGAGTGGGCTAGATGGAACAACTATCAGGTGGATCCACAATTGGCTACAGAATCGGACTCAAAGAGTGCTTATCAATGGTTCCTTCTCAAACTGGGGAGAGGTAACGAGCGGGGTACCACAGGGCTCGGTCCTGGGCCCGGTGCTCTTCAACATTTTTATTAATGACTTGGATGAGGAGGTACAGGGAATGCTTATCAAATTTGCAGATGACACAAAGTTGGGTGGAACAGCTAATACTCTGGAAGACAGAAACAAAATTCAAAGTGACCTCGATAGGCTGGAGCGCTGGGCCGAAAACAACAGAATGAAATTTAACAGGGATAAATGCCAAGTGCTGCACCTAGGGAGAGGAAACCAAATGCAGAGTTACAGAATGGGGGACACTTGGCTCAACAATACTACAAGTGAGAAGGATCTTGGAATTGTGGTAGATCACAAACTGAATATGAGCCAGCAATGCGACGTGGCTGCAAAGAAGGCAAATGCAATTTTGGGCTGTATTAATAGAAGTATAGCTTCCAAATCGCGGGAAGTGATAATTCCCCTTTACTCGGCACTGGTTAGGCCTCATCTTGAGTACTGTGTCCAGTTCTGGGCACCTCATTTTAACAAGGACATAGACAAACTGGAGAGGGTTCAGAGGAGGGCAACAAGGATGATAAAGGGACTGGAAACAAGGCCCTATGAGGAGAGACTGAAAGAACTGGGCATGTTTAGCCTTCAGAAGAGGAGACTGAGGGGAGATATGATCGCACTCTTCCAGTATTTGAAGGGATGTCACACAGAGGAGGGCAAAGATCTCTTCTCGTTCATCCCAGTTTGCAGGACACGGAATAATGGGCTCAAGTTACAGGAACCTAGATTCCACCTAAACATCAGGAAAAATTTCCTGACTGTCAGAGCAATAAGACAATGGAATCAACTACCTAGGGAGGTGGTGGGCTCTCCCAGTCTGGAGGCATTCAAGGTGCGGCTGGACAGACATCTGTCAGAGATGCTTTGACCTGGATTCCTGCATTGAGCAGGGGGTTGGACTCGATGGCCTTGTAGGCCCCTTCCAACTCTACTTTTCTATGATTCTATGATTCTATGACCCATGGTCACCCAATTAGAGCCATGGATGGAGGGGGATGGGATTTGAACTTTGGTCTCCTTGGTCCTAGTTTGTCTAAACACTAAATTACACTACCTCAGAGCAAACCTTAGTTTCATTATATCCTGAACTATGCAAGGAGGAAGATAACATGATAACCCTGACTATTTAAAAAGTTTTCATTTCCTTTGCTTCCTCTTTAAAAATCAAAATCCTTTACCATTTGCCTTGTCTACAAGAGGAAAACTAACAAAGATTAATGTACATTCTTTTTGTCCTTTCTGTTCAGGCCTTTTCCTTTGTGACCACTGGGATTTGTATGCCAGAACCTGGAACTCGTTCCTTTATTTTATCTGATCTATTTTAAGATTTATTCCGCTTGCCAACCCTGCTGGGGCTTCAGAGTGCCAGAGTTCCAGCCTGTATTAACAACGTAAATGAGTGATCTGCTGAAGAAAGATTATAGTGTTTCCCTTCTGTGACTTGCACAGCTGAACTTGAAAAAGTTCTGTACGTGCATTTGGTCATCAAACATTCCAATCCCAATCCCAGCTTCCGACTTGCTCTACAAATACTTCCTGAAGAGAAACAAAGCCATTCCCCTTTCTTGTGTCAAGCTTTAATGAAGTAACCGTGGCCAATTAGCAGACTCCAAGACAATTAGCCTTTGGAACATTTAATGTTCAAAATGTTATCTGCACTAAAATGGGCAAGATATGATTGTTGGCCAAATGTATACAAACTAAGACTGGGCTGATGGAGGGATGTTTTGTTAATATCTTCATCGTTATCTAAAGCGGGAGCCCCTTTCAGTGATTATTTGTCAGGACTTGCTATAAAGAGGCTGTAAAGGGGTTCAGTCATCAGGGTTCTTCATTGGCTACGATTATCTTTCTGACTATTATAGGAAGCATTATCCTCCCTTTAAATGAGTGTCATTTGCCCTGAGTGATATCAGCAACTGAGCAAATCTGATTGGCTATGTAGCATTGTGATGTTATGCCCAGTACTTGATGCCTGGTTGGCTGGAATCACCCTCAAGGAGGAATAGCACTGAGGAGAAAAATTGTGCAGAAGCAGAAGAGAGTGGGGAAAAAGTGGCTGTGAACTATTTGAAACAGCCATAACAAAGTTAGAAATAAGAGGTTTGAGGAAGTCAGACACACACACACACACACACACACACACACACACACGCTACTTTTCCAGACAAAAACTAAACCAGGAATCAGTTCAGCTGAGCCCTAATGAAAATTAACTCAAGTTAGAGCTTGACTATTATACAAACTGCACAAAGTGTGTGTGTTGGCGGGGGGGGGGGAGGGCATAACAATGCAAAAGTATAGAAAATATGTATACATTTGCCAAAAGGTAACAGTATTGCATTGGTACACCAAAAAAGAGTGTGATAAACTCCAGTTGTTATGTGACTGAATGATATACTGGTTAATGTACGGATTTTGTTAAATCTGTTCCATTTGTCTTTTGTGGATTGTCTTGTCAGACATACTTGGTTCCATCATCCACTAATTGACGGAATCGGATTTTTTTTAGGGATGTACGGGAATTTAGTTTGCACTTGCACAAATGCACACGTGCATTTATATGCAGTTGCACAAATGCATACTTATGCAAATCCCCCCCCCTTTTTAAAAGTCTGCAAGTGCTCAGAATCCGTACAACTTGGAAAAAGCTGGTCAGCTGCAGAATCCACAAGTCACAGTCCTAGAAATCCAAAGCTCATTTTAATCCGTTGAGGATTTTTCCGACAGCCCTCTAGTTACCGAACTGGACTAGGACTGTGGAGATTTCATTTCTCCACGTGGCAATTACGCTGAGTCGCTGACTCTGTTTCAGCCAAACACGGTTGTTGCGAGGATGAAATGGGTGGTGGGGAGATGCCACCCTGAGCTCATTGAAGGAGGGCAGGATAACATCTAATAAAGAAAAAAGAAAAAGAAAAACTAAATTTCCACTGCTGCCAGAAATCGAGTTCCCTGCTTACCGGGGAGCTGCCGCTGTGAGCGCACGCGGGTCCAGGCTGCGGGAAAGGAAGGAGGCGACAAGTCCGGTGCCTGCGCAGCAGCTGTGGTGCCTCCTCGCTAGGGATGTGTGTGGAGCTCAATTGGGGGGGTGGGTGGAAGACCAGCGAACTCACTGGGCTTGACCCCCCAAGCTCTGCTCAACCTACCTGATTCCCCAGCTTGGCCTGCATTCTCATGAGCCGAGCCAGGGAAGCGACTTCCGGGTTCCTGGTGGTACGCTTTTTATGTGGAAAATGCTGTAAGACATGTAAAAAAAACCAGCTGTGATTTGCGCAAGTTACGCAAATCGTGGCCAATTTTAACGTATCTTATGCCATTTTCTAGGTAAAAAGCGTACCACCAGGCACCCGGAAGTCTGGCAAGCACCTCGACTGGCGCTCGCTGTTGGCCTGGCCTGGCAGGCGTGGCAGCAGCGCTCTCTGAGTGCCCAGCGAGTCGGGTGGTGGGTAGATCGCCCACCCCTACGTATGGCCCAATGGCACCGATCCAGTTAGAAGACCAATTGGCTTTGTGGTGGTGGGGCTCTGAGGGAGGCAACCCGGAGTGGGGGCAGCTGCAGCCATCGCCCTCTTCCCCACCCACCCACACCTGTAATAGTAGGGCTTGCAGTGGACAGAAGTTACTCGCTGGTTACCGGGGCTGAGAAGGAATTTTACCTGCCTCCCAGTTAGCAAGCAAGGGGGGACAGGGTTTTCGCCTTCCCCGTTTCAAGATTAGTTCATGTAAATAAGTTGATCTATGTATGCACGACTTGAGTCACAACTGTGTGAGACGTGATAGGCATTGGACTGGATCAATCTGGGAAGGAGAGAGTGATTGTGCCTCTTGCTCCCCCACGGTGGAATCCCCTTAAGGGATCTGTGTAGATGTGGCACCAAGACCAGGGCAGCACAGTGGCTGCGAGCGTGCAACAACATCCAGGGTGGGGGGAAAGGGGTTCACGTTAGTGGTCTGTGCCATGGTGGACCTCTGACCCTGTCATCCACTGTCAACACTCCTGGCAGGTGGGCCAGGAAGGAAAATCAGACAGTAGCTGGGCTGCCCGATGGCAGGATCCATGCCCTATGCCTCTGCCAATCCAGTAAAAATGAATAAAGTTGTGGCCAATTTAAATGGCGTCTCTAGTTTGTTTTCAGTCCACCAAACGGACACAATTAGGTGCTGTGCCACACAATGCAAACTGGTAGCGAAAGGAAACAAAAAAGTTAGCTTTTGTGAAACTTTTTAGTCTTAACTTGAGCAAAAAAAAGATCATCACCTGAGAATATATTCCAAAAGAATGACTACAAAAAGCCATTGCTTTGAAGATCATTTGAAGCAAACTTGTAGAGTACGGTGTTTGAATTGTGTTATGTATTTCTGAACTGCAGATGGCAGAGCCAAAAGTTCTCAGGCAAAGCAGTTTTGGAGGCACGAACTGGGGCTGAAAAGTTTTATAAAATCTCACCTTTTTTTGGGTAACCATTTGGTCCTTATTCAGTGCTATTGGGTACCATTTTATTTCCCTGTTTATTTTTTACCAGAACTCCAGAACATGCCAGGGCAAAGACAGCAAGCATTGCCCTCATTCTGATTTGGCTTCAAACATCATCACATAGCCAAATCTCATTGATTGAGAGTAATGCTTCCTGACCTTTCACTGGTGTCTTCTGGGGAGAGGGAGGTGGGGGGAGAGAAAGAGAAATAGTACCAAGGAGCAGTGCAAAACATGATTTTCTAAACTGTAACCGGGTTGTACACTTTGACCCTCTTTGCTAATAGCCCCGAAAATACTAAAAGTGTAGGAGAGGCTGAATGCAGCCTGCAAACAAAGTGGCGATGGTGAACTTGTTGCAGGCATTTCAATTGAGCCCCTAGAAAAGCGTCCTTTGGATATGTCAAAACCTTTGTATGTATGTTATCTATCAGGACTTTATTAGAAGGGATAGAGAACAAATCCTACCATTAGACTACCATGCCTAGCCTCATCGAGGGCATCTGACTAGCCAGATATTAAGAATCTTGATCTTCCTGCACCCCCGTACACCCGTACTTTCCACTGAAAACATGTCAAAAGATCAATCAACATCACTCTTCTAAAGCAAACTATATTAAATATAAATTTAGTTTTTAACAAAGATTTAAAAAAACTGAACTGAAGTGCAGTATCATAGGAGCTTGATGAGGCTGTTGAGGCAAATGTATTTTACATCTTTATCACCCTTCCTCCAAGGATCCACAGGTGGCGTGCGTGGAGTTTCCCCATTTTGACATCACGTGCTGTGAGGGAGTGTAGGCTGAGTGCAAGTGCCTTGCCCAAAGGTCACATGATGAGCTTCACAGGTCAGCAGGATTCCAACCAGGTCTCCCTGCTTCAAGTCCAGAAACTCTCACTATTATGCAGTGGTGGCTCTCCAGAGTGCTAATAATGGGAATAATACCATTTGTCATGGAAGACAGCTTCTCACCATTAACTATTCTCCCCTAGTTTTCATAGCTGCAGGGGGGTGGTGAGCCTGTTCTGTAGGACACACTTGGTCCATGACAGTAAGGCCAAACAGGCCTGGCAAGTGTGAGGTCGATGTGTATCCTAGAATATGGCCCTTAATTTTCTTCAATATGCAAAGTTACCTTTATACACACATCCATGTGGAAAGGATTAGATAGAAGCATGTAAACATTACTCTGTGACCTTGATAATCCATGTGACAGAATGTATCTTATTGTGCTGTTGCCCTATCAAAAAATCTCAGATGTTCTTGGATTTCAAAAAAATGATCAGGCCCAGTTTTAGCTGTGTCCCAGGCAAATGACTCCACAGCTGAACAAAGGAGGCAAAGGTTCCTTTGCAGATAAGAACTTTGCTACTGAGCTTTCTAATTTGCCTTCCCCGTGCCTTGCTTCATTTTATTCACCAGTAGGGATATATGAGGATTTTGTTCAGGGGGTAGAAATCCAGTGGACTAGTCAGGCTCAAGCCCCCAAACTCCATCCACGCTTACCTCTTCCCTGGCTCAACTCGTGTTCTCCTGAGTCGAGCCAGGGAAGTGATCTCCGGGTTCCCAGCAGGCTGCTGTTTACATAGAAAATGTCTTAAGATACCGCCAAAGCAGCCCTAACCTACCTCACAGGGTTGTTGTGTGGATAAAATGGAGGAGGAGGAGGATCATGTAAGCCACCCACCTTAGCTTCTTTACAAGAGGAAAAAAGGTGGGATATAAATATAACAACAACAATTTGCGTAATTCGCTCAAATTGTGGCTGCTTTTGACATATCTTAAGGCATTTCGTACGTAAACAGCGGCCCACAAGGAACCCAGAAGTTTGGCAATCGTGAACAATTTTTCACTCACTATGGTTTCCTCCGACCGCTTCTACTTGTGTTAGCTTGAACATGAGTAAACCGCCCCTCCCATGCAATTGTTGAACTTTGATAAAGTATGATCCCTTTGTGGTATAAATTTATAATTTATTTATATAAGAAGTATTCTATAAGTACTCCACTGGTATAATTTCATTCACCACGATAAAAGTAGTTTAACATAGTTTACTTGGGGAAATGGAGTAAAGGGATATCAGGTTGGCTACATATTAAGTGCAGACGATGTCACTTTGAATCTTTTATGTAAGTGGACATCCCTCCTTCATCTTTTTTTGGAATTTAACAATCCCAAAGGTTTGTTGTTATAGCCTGGCCCCAGGGTGCCTACAAAAATGTAAATAAACAAGGATTAAGTATTGGATCTACTGTGATAATGAGGCAAGAAGTGAGTCAGTTGCTAGAAGAGTGGCAGATTGATGCTTTTGAGGGGAAAAAACATTATAGGGGGAAGTGCCAGTGAAGGGCTTTTGTTTGGCTTACAATGTTTATCCCAGTGTTTCTCAAACTGTGACTAGGGACCCACCAGTGGGTCTCAGCTGACTTTCATGTGGGTCTCAGCGCTGCAGACTGCCCAGTTCCTCTTTGCTTGACTGCCCTGTGCTATGGCCACACCATGCACACTGCATAAGCAGGAGTGGCAGTGGGAATTGGGTAGAGCGCAAGGCGATGATGATGATGATGATGATGATGATGATGATGATAATTTAAAAATGGGAATACAGAGGAATGGGATGAGAGAGAGAAGCAGCCAGGGATGGGGACTCGGACTCGAGGACTCGACTCGTGAGTCGGACTGAGTCCCCCCTCTGACTCGACTCAGACTCGAGTCCCAATATTTTTAATGGGACTCGGGACTCGAGACCAAGGACTCTTCAACATCCCTGGGCTGTGCTAGAAGGAGTGGAGAGGAGCGTGATTGCCGGCGAAGAGCGCAGGGAAGCGAGGTGTGCCGCTGCTCGGCCACTATGGACGGCTACCAGGAGTGCAGCCCCAACAGTGTGTCAAGATTTATTTTGATTGATGTGTTGCATACTTGGGAGAGGCAGAAGAAGGACCTGAGATTACTCTGTGTGGCTGCTCTGAGTGTGTTTCTGGTTCCAGCAAGTTCATCACCAGTGGAGCAGGTGTTCAGTGAGGGTGGAATTGTGATGAGATCTCACCGTTCCAGAATGGGGGCCAAACGTTTAGAAAAAATCATGTTCCTCAAATGCAACATGGATAAGTTTTAGGAAGTACAGCAAGTTTATTTTTTAAAATCATTTTTCTAAAATGCAACCTTTCAGACATTTTGGGTTTGGCTGTCTCTGCCTGCCTGTCTGGGGTTCCCAGCTTCCTCTGCCTGCCTGGTCTCTTTTTGACCAGTTCAACAGTTGAATTGTCCAAGACAAAGGCCTCTGCCTGCCTGCTTTGGGGTTCCCTGCCTCCTCTGCCTGCCTGGTTATTTTGGGTTTTTCTGCCTGGTCTGTTCTTGCCAAAATCAGTGGTAGAGTTTTGAAATAAAAAGGCACACTTGTGCCTAGAATTTATTTAAACCACACATCTGAAGTAGCCTTATTTTGTTGGGAAAACCCCCCATCATTGATTTTAATAGGGACTCGTGGAGTCAGCTTTGGGAGTGACTCGTGACTCGTGAGTCACCATTTTGGACCAAGGACTCGGACTCGAGACTCGGGTCCAAGACTCGTGACTCGACTCGTGACTCGAGACCAAGGACTCTTCAACATGCCTGGAAGCAGCAGGAGGGAGGGTGAAAATAAACTGGCAGTTCGGAATAGGGCACAAGTTAAGTGTGAAAGGAGAAGGGGAGAAGAAATGGCAGGAAATGGGTAAGACAACTTTGAGAGGCATGTGGGGGGAGGAGAAAAAGAATGTAAAACAAACAGTTTTCTCTGCTTAAGAGTCCCTAATCAGTTTTGGGTTGATGGGCACATTTGGAATGTTGACAGTGTCATGGGCACTCTCGTAAAATGGCTGCCACTGGGGGGCATGGCCAGTCACAAAACTCTCATTTCCCAGAAGGAAAACTGGTGAGACTGATAGAAAAGTAACTAGCCTAAGAACCTAAGTTCAAGGCAGAGATGGTGGCTCCAAATAATAATAATAATAATAATAATAATAATAATAATACACTCCTTTGAACCCAAATAAAGATCTTGAACCCAAATAAAGGTCAGCACTTTGCTTTGAGGCATGGCAATCTCCCAGTTAAGAAAAATAAAAATTTAAAATAATATTAAGAAATAAATTAAAACCAGGAGAGGCAGGTAGCCTGGTGGGCAGCAAGATAAGTGCCCACGAGCACACCCAGACTTAGAGCATCTGGATCAGCAAATTCTTTCCGAAATGAGGAGGATGAGTATAATACCTCCAGAGTCAATGTCTGTATTTAACTTGAGGAGAGCTGAATTATGGGACTCCCTGCTACAAGGAAATAGCTGTGGCAAAAAGTTAGCAAATTTCACGGAGGGATTAGGTATCTTATCAATATAAAATGATATCAGTAATTGCCATCTGATTATGCCAAACTCCACCTCCTTCTGTCATCATTTTGTAAATGGCTCTGGCTGGCCGTACAACATCATTTTAGGACTGGTCGGTCTCATCCACTTTCAGGTCTCTCAAGTGGGTCCTAGCATAGAAAGTCAGAGAACCCCTTATTTACCCAGAAGTGTGCATACACATACAAACACAGCACATGTGTGTTTTACATGTGCTCAACTAAAACTGTTGTAATCATGAATTCTATGCACAAGCAAAAGAAAGCAATTGACCCCACCACCAACTCTAAACCTCACCAGCCACCACTGCAAATATGTATACATAATTTTCTAGTCCTGAAGTAAAACCCAGTAGTGCACATATAAGATTGCACATTTAAATGTTCCACATGTGATAATTAAGAAAACACTACTCCCTACACTTAGAAAAGTAGCAAATCAGGAAGATTATTTCAAGAAGACATCTTGATGATGTGCTAGTTTTTTTTTATGTGCATGGAACATTCAAATCTGCAGTCTCCACCTGTAATCTGAACTGGTACAGTAACAACAGAGGTCTACCATGTGATCATTCTGAATATATAGGTCAGCCCTCATGTAGCAAAACCTTCCCATTAGTGCTTCAAGCTTTAATCAGTTTAATCAGTAAAATAATTGGTGGCACTAATTTTAATCTGTGGCGGCAAATTTTAATTGCCAAGTCAATGTTAAGGGCACACTTGTTATTTTTTTGAGACTATTTTGGTTCTGGTATTTTAGTATAAAAGAGAATGAAAAATAAAATTTAAAGATGTTATTCAATATGGTGGTAACTGGTAACTTTTGTTTGTGGTGTTTTGGGGTGGGTTGTGTTTTGCTATGTTTTGTTTTAGTTTTTGTTGTTCAGTGGCTGCAGAGATGAGGGGAAGGATACTGACCAGAGGAAGGAAGAATGATGGGCATTTGCCCTCTTGGCAAGAACAGGAAAAGCATATCTTGGGCAGGAAAAAGGAATACATTTTTTTTAATGTAAATGTGAAATATCTAGATAAGCAGCTCATACCCTCTGGGATGGACTGAGATGTAAATCAAATATAAAAAATGCAAAATGATTTACACATTTATGCAATTTTTGTTGTTATGCAAATTTATTTACAATTTCTTAATGAGTTCATTTAAAGGTGATGTGACTAATCAATTAAAAGTTCATTAATCAGTGTAGATGCTTCTGAAAGTTGCTGAGGCTTTGACTAACTGTCAAGGGAAATAACTTGTAGCTAGTGTGGCATGCTAGACAGAATGTGGGATGAGCCATGGAGACTTGAATTCAAATCCTCACTCCTTATGAAGATCACTCAGCAACCATGGTCCAGTCGTTACTTCTCATCTTAACCTACCTCAGGATAGCTACATAAAATTAGATGAATGTCTGCTGCTCTTGGAAGAAAGATGGAATACTAAGGTTTACTTGAAAGTTAGTCTCACTGAGTTCAATGGGACTTACTTTCAGGAAAGTAGTGATTTATAGGATTGCAGCCTAAGTGTGCCTCCCTCCTGGTTCTAAAGATCTTAATATGTTATTGTTACTTTGTAAATATCAAATCTACATGTTCTTTACCTGATGTCTCAAAGTGTGTGGGTTCGGGGGGGCTGGGGGGAGGGAGAAGCATGTACAAAAAAAAAAAGGTATCTGTTAAAAGTGACAACAGAACTATGAATAAGTACAAATGGGAACACCTTATGGAGAACAGCCGCTGTGATCAGAGAGGCCATTTGAGACAAATGTGTCATGCCGTTATTTTAAAATGATATTTAAAGCATACCTGAGGTTCAGCCTTGTACAGAATAAAAGGTTAGCACTTGTACTAAGCCATGTATTTTCTTTCATTTTTCGAATACAATTCCTCCAAATGTCAGTTACATCATTAGCATTTAAAACAGATGTCAGCTCTTTCCCTGATGGCATCTGAAGTTCTAAATGCTTTCTGGCACTTTTACACACAGGAGGACATTTAAAAATCTTTTACTTAAAACACATACACACACACCCTTTTCTCATGTCAAAGACTTCCAGATTTTATGTCTATGGTTCAATGCATACATTTACCATGGGAGCAGCAAAAACCCCACAGCGCATCCTGAAGGAAATTGCCAGGAAGACACCCCATTACAGGAACCTGCAGAATCAGGGGATTTCATGCTCCTTGAATGGGTTCATACATGCAGCTGGTTGTGCAGCTCCACAATCTTCATGATCACCCTTGCAGCCCCAAGCACACACACACAGATGATTATGAGCCTAGACCAGACAGTGCAGTGCTTCTCTGGCAACACAAGGCATCTTGTCTCAAAGTGCTACATGGAAGGGTGAGTCCTTAACCTAAGTTTGGATCCTAAGTACGCTCAGGATCAGGGTTCCATTAGTGTCCCTGGGCCTGGAAGGGTGAGGCAACAACTCTGACTAGGGGGAGAAAAAGCATTTGCTTGCTGCCAGGAAATTACTGGCTGATGGGGTTCAAGAATGTCATGGACAAAGAAGAGGTGATTGTTTCTTATGACTTCCTTCAACTACACATCACACCACTTACATCCTCCACCATCGCTACTACTAGGGATGGATGACAATTTCAGCTTCTTTTAAATAAGAATTTATCAAAATTCTCAAAGTTCTCCATATTCAGGACAAAAAACATTGGAATTTTTTTTAAAAAAATGTGGGGGAAATTAACAGATTCATCCATCCAGACCTAGGGCTTTCAGAGCTTAGCTCTTGAACATGTGGGTTTGAATCCATATATATTCAACCATGTTATAAATTAATTAGGGTTGCCCCCTCTCTTTCCTGACAGGCTCCTGATCTTTAACAGCTATATGAAAGGCAGGTATATCATGGACCTCTCCATGCTGGGAATAGCTGTACCTACTGAACTTGGCTAGTGCCAAAAAAAAAAAATGTTTTTGTTTTTGAGAAGAATTTACCAACATCCTTAATAGTAGTTCCCCCTCCCTCTCATATTTGGGAAAGAAAGAACTTCAGATGTAAAGAGTTTCAATGCTCGAGAAAGAGAATCTGACAGATTTCCCCAGCCCGTATTGCTACCACCTGTTCAGTGCAGGAAGAAGTCATGCAGCATGCTGCCAACCAACCCTGGCTCCTTTACCACCTTCACTTATTCATTCGCTGCCAACCCACTTTTGACTATAATCTCTGACTACTCCTCATGTATTGCCAACAGCACTTATCGTAATATCTTCTCTACCTTTGTTTCCTGTGCCACCTTCAACACTACTACCTGCTCCATTATATCCACCTACACTTTATCACTACCACCTTCTCCACTTTACAAGGCCTATAAGCTAAGTACAGCCAGGAAAAAAACAACAACAACTTGTAGCTAAAAATTGGTTAGAGGAAAGAATCTGTTCCTGAATTCTATAGCTATGACTAAAAGAAAGTCAGCAAACCTGCTCCAAATGAAGCCCCCTACCCTTCTAATGTCCCCCACTCCCTTCACTTCATTTCCCAAGCAAACTATGGAGACATTTTAACTGATAGAGAAAGTTCACTTACTTTGATAGAATGCCAGGTGGCATGATAAGAAGGCAGAAATGTACTCAAAATACATTATTCACATTTTTTTTGAAAGTCACGTTGTGGTTTACCTGCCATTTTTTCCAGTGGTCAGAAGTGAAGTGCAAGTTTCAAAGCTATACAAGCCCCATTAAATGATGTAATGAGCCACA
The DNA here is from genome assembly GCA_021292165.1 of Shinisaurus crocodilurus. Lineage (NCBI taxonomy): Eukaryota > Metazoa > Chordata > Lepidosauria > Squamata > Shinisauridae > Shinisaurus > Shinisaurus crocodilurus. The sequence continues at coordinate 144,276,152 of CM037877.1, read as the reverse complement.
CCTAAAGGCATTATTGGCTATTTGCTGTTGACATGACAACAACTGAGACACACCACTGCAATGTCTAGTTGCCTATTTTATTTGACATTAACCATGTAGTAGTAGTAGTTCTTTCATTTCACACAAAGGACATTTCTGAAATTCATACTGACATTACAGTGTTGAGAATGCCTCCCTCCCACTGGGGAAAAAGAACTTAATTAATCTCATCATCAGCCCTTTTTCTTCCCCCCCTTCCCTTGAAATTCCTTGGATGTTTCTCTTAAAGGAGTAGCTAAAACTCAACTTGAAAGTTCACCTTTGTATATTACATGGACAGTTTCTTCATCTGTCCTGAATTCTTAACACAATCTTTAGTGCTGGTGAATGGGAGATGGGCTATCAAAACAAACAACCTGTACTTATTTCCAGAGGGGTAGCCATGTTAATTTTGTTGCAGCAAAATCAATAAAGAATATTATGGTACCTTAACGAATAACATCTGATCTGATGGAGTGGGCAGTGTCCATAAAGGCATATGCCAGAATAAATTAGTCTTTAAGGTGCCACAGGACTTGTTGTTTTAACATGTACTTATGTTTTCTGTAGGTCCTGTAGGGATGTGCAGAATCTCCATGAGATACATTGATCATTTTATAGAAACTCTTTTTGCTACCCAGAAATTCCTCTGATGTTTTGCATAAACCTCAAAATTCTGTTTTAGTCAAGATTTGATGGCAATTAGAAATGATGTGCATTTACAACATAAACATTTTCTCTCTATTCCTCCCCTTCCCTTTTACCCTACTTGTTTTTCCTAGAGTTGTCTACCATATGACAAGAATATTCACAAAGGACTTGAAATAGTTGTACTGCTTCTTCTGCAGAAAGTTCTGGAGGAGGTTTTTAAATAAATAAATAAATAAAATAAAAATAAAATAAAGGTTATCCATAATGGTTCTGCCCCAAATGGGCTTCCTTCTCATGCCCAAGAAAGATCAATAGATATGTTAGGGTGATAGGCAGCAAACTCAGAAGTAGTTATGAAATATTTTAAGTATCTACACTCTTGAAAGATAGGCTGCCATTAAGCTTTAATGTCTCCAGTGGCCAGCAGAGACTTTCAAAATCTAAAAGGCACAAAATCCATCTTTTGAGATCTAATGAGGTGCATCATAAAGGACTATGTGAACAACTGTTGTGGTCACAGCAACAGAAGAACCATTCATCTCCCATGGCTGCCTGACTCTAGGACTGTAATCTTGCTTAAATCTAATCTTAACATTTGGTCTTCATGTCACAAAAGGAAAATAACTGACATTTCTACTAAAGGACAACATTTATACTGAAGAACCACATTTCCATTTTGAAGATCTGTGACTGAGGAACCAAATAAAGTCAAGAAACTTGCAGAATGTGTCAACTCAGAAGTGTCTGCCATCAGGCAGAGGAAAGTTGTTCGAGAACCTGCAAAAATGACCATCCAGAACATGATAATGCTAATGTTTGATTTCTGGTTTAGTAACATGGAGAGTATATGAGAAGAATGGATTGTTGTTCTTCATATAGCTAAGGTCACATTTACACAGCTATTCCATTTTGTTTCCAGCTGTGTTCATCGGGAAATGTTGGTAGAAAAAGGTGAAGAGTCAAGATGGGTGTACTCTGCGTCTACAACATAGTTGCTCCAAAATGTGAGGGCTATTTTGCAGCAATGATATGGATGTTTGTTTGGTTCACATGTGGATGAAAACCTACCTAATTTGCACATCATAATACATGAACCAAAACACAGTTATCCTTCTTTGAATGTTGTGATACAGTTCTCCATTATTATTATTATTATTAAAAATGCATATAAAATGTGCATATTAGGGAAAGGGGCACAAAAATGTGTCTAATAGTGAAAATAGCATGTCTGTATATTAGGCAGAAATGCATACATATTAAGAGTAACATGCACAAAAATGAATATGAATTTTGATGCAGACATTTTTTAATTTAAAAAAATTAGCAAACTGATACAGAAGTAGGATGGAACAGCATTAAGATTTGGGGAAAAATAATGAGAAACTGCAACTGACAACTTCATACATCCACCTTCCTTCCTTCCTTCCTTCCTCTCTCTCCCCCCCTTCTTTCTTACTCTGTCTCCTGTCCCCCACCACACACCATCTCCATCTCCAGACATGCCTTATCTCAGATTTAGATATTCTTCTGCTAGATTTATGTTAGTTATATACAAATACTTTTTCATACCACTATTCATAAACATTTCAAAGTGGTTTGCAAAATTAAAACATAATTAATGATAGAATAGCACAATGCAATACATGAGATCATCTACCACTACTATCACAATTTCCTGGCTTCTTTCTCACTGCAGGACACTGTCTCTATTTGCTTACCAGAGGAAAGGGGAGAAATTCACATGGCTGACTGATCCTTTTCAGGCAAGAAAATGCTTGGTCTCAGGGCTAGAATTGTCCAGTTGCAACCTGGAGATTCATGCAGTACCCTTGAATTCCTCAGTGGAGCATGAAACAAGGCACACATTCACTTGCCCATTCCTACCTCTGTCCTGCCGTATATCCTGCCCCCTGCCTGCTGTGTGAGTATTGCTCAATACAACAGACTGGGGAAGGAACAGGGCTGGGGGAGGAGCAGCTAAGGGAAGCTGCAGCAGCTCCATCTCCCACCACACAGAGTTATTTATAAGTACAAAACAGATCTCCAGATTGCAATTTGAGCAACCCTGCACAGAGGTGCATGAGACTGTGTGTGTGGCCAGTTGGGGAGCACCACTGCAAGATTTTCCTCATGCACCTTCCAGAGATTTCTGCCTAGTACAAGGACCATTTGAAACTGTCTGTATCACTTCAGGTTCTGCAGAAAAATGGGAAGAGGGGGAAGTTTAGATCCTTCCTAAACTTTGCTGCGTCCTCTTAATAAAAGCTTCAAACACTCATCGATTGAATTTGTTCTTTTCCTGAATGCCTAGTTATAAGTATAGCAGAAAACCAGCAGTATGCTAAATTCTGAGCTACTGACATTAAAAACCAAACAAATCCTGAAATACTAAGCTGCCAGAGAGAAATAAAATGAAGCCTATCAAGGTGATGATCCATGGAGCACTGGATCAGGATAACAAACAATACACTAAACACTGCAATAAATCTTCCCAATCTTTTCGGTGAGTTTATATTGTAAATTTGTCACCAAAGTTAATCAGGTAACGAGCATGGCCAGGAGATCTCTCATGCTTTACGCTGTTTGAACGTGCTTCAATAATGATTTCTCTGCCCTTTGTACCTACTAAATGAATGATGAGCAGATATTAAAGTGTGTCTTGGTGCCATCATTTATGTAGCCTGTTTCACATAATGCACGCTTAATTAAAAATCTGCAGTGCAATTATGAAGCCCAGGAAGGAAACAACAAGAGCCATTCAATGAGTAGCATTAAACAGTTAATTAGATTTTCCCCTTTCAAGAATATTTCTTTTTTTTAAAGAAAACTTTAATGTTCCCCTTTCAAATTATAATGGCAGCATCTACAAGAGAAAATTGTCAAGACCATCAGTTGTTGATATTATCTGGAAAAATTGTATGTTTGGAGCTTCTTTTTTCAGGCATAATGCTTTGCAAAATTAAGCTGCAGTTAACAGACTATTTCCCGCTGTTTGAATGCTTTCCTGTCATTATCAAGAAGATAGTAGAGTATAATACACTGTCCTTGTGACTTATATATTGTTGTCTAACTTCATACATTGCAAACCAAGGTTTGCAAATCAAGTTTACAGGTTATTTTGCAGCCTGCAGGGATGTTTATCCATCCATCCCAAAATGGGCTGTGGGTAGGGATGTTCGAACAGCGCGTCGGTCTGCTCTAGAGTCGCACGACAAGCGATGCGCGCGCTATCCGCCTCGTGCTCCGCGTGACTTACCCAGTTGCCACTTGCCTCGCTGCTGCCAGAGCTTGACCGGACATCCAGGTCCCAGGCACTATGAAATTTACCTAAGTAGTATCATAACATGTCGTAAAATGCCATAAAATGACCATGTTACGCAAATTGCGGCCATTTTTACCACATTTTACGATGCTACTTACGTAAATTACGTAGAGCCTGGGACCGGTCGAGCTCCGGCAGCGTCAAGGTGACCGGAGGGAAGGTAAGTCATGTGGGGGCTCGGGGGGGGGGTTGAGTGCAGCGAGTTCTCCGAGCTTCCACCACGCCTTCAAGCCCCACGCACATCCCTAGGATGTGCACGGAGCTCGATTGGCGGGTGGAAGTCCAGCAAACTTGCTGGTTTTGACCCGCCCGAGCTCCGCTCACCCTACCTTTTCCTCAGCTCGACTCGTGTTCTTGCGAGCCGAGCCGGGGAAGTGACTTCTGGTTTCCTTCCAGTGCTACGTTGTTTACGTAGAAAATAGCATAGGATACATTAAAAATGGCCACGATTTGTGTAACCTGCGCAAATCATGTCCATTTTTAATGTATCTTATGACATTTTCTATGTAACCAATGTAGCACCGGGGACCCGGAAGTCTGGCGAGTGCCTGAGCTGGTGTTTGTGCTTGGCTCACGCAGCGGCAGAGCTCGGCTCGCACGCCGCGAGTCAAGTGCTGGGTGGATTGTTGAACCTTTTTCAGCCCAAGGACCGAATTCTTATTTCAGAGAAGCTTTTGGGGGCTGCATTCCAGTGGTGGGCGGGGTCAAAGGCAAAAGGGGTGTATGGCCAAAATACCAGGCTCCTTTTTTTTTTCTTCAACCCACTGCCTACTGTTGAGCAGAAGGTCTCTGCAGAAGCCTCTCTAGAACTCAGTCCCTCTCCTCATTGCAAACAACAACTCCTAAGTTCTTTGAGGTTTCTTCAGAGCCCCATTTTCTGATCAGTGCCTTCTTATTTCAGTTCCTTATCTCCTCTGCCCTTTCCCTCCAGCCTCGTTCTCCAGCTGCCCTTCCTTTGGGTTGTGTTTTTCTCAGTTGATTGCCTGCTCTGCACACTTCCTTCAACCTCTTTCTTGCCCCTGGGCTGCCACTGCTTAGCTTCTCTATGCCCTGGGACCTCTTTCCACTCCTGAGTTCTCCCCTCTGTGACTCCAGCCACACTTTCCATGCCCTTACATGGCCACGACTGCTCAGGCTATCAGTATGGGAAGATTCCTCATCACGAGCACAATTCAATTTGGCCTTTTCTTTTAACAATGGATGATAGCCTTTCTTTACCAAAGTGAAAGTTATCTTACATGATCTTCAGTATCTCAGAAAGACAAGTGTACTGAGGACATTTTGGTAGTATTAAGATGTGTTTAAATTTAACTGATCAAATGGCAATTGATGCACTGAGTAAAAACTTTCATCAGTTGACAGTATTACTCTCTAAACTGTGGTGGGCAACCGGAATGGGGGGCGGGGGGCAGGGGGCAGATGCCTGAACACCCTGGCCACTGCAGGCTGAATGATGTAAATGGGTGTGTTGTTGCCCCTTAATACCATGTCTTCCACCCCTTGGAGGAATCCATGCCTGTGGCTCACACTGGCTCAGCTTGTCTGAGCGTAGAAAGCTAAGCAGGGTCAGGCCTGGTTATCACTTGGATGGGAGACCCTTCCTCTAGTTTCCTGCATTGAGCAGGGGGTTGGACTCGATGGCCTTGTAGGCCCCTTCCAACTCTAGGATCTATGAAATCTATGAAATCCATGGGCCAAGTAGGGAATTTCTGTGGGCTGGAATAGTGGTGCAGTCTGGAGGGTTCCCTTCCCATGTTCTAAATTATGAGGCAGGGCTAGGGGAACTGTGCTCACCCTTTGTTACTGGATTGCAACTCCCATCATTGCTGACCATGATCAGCCCCGGATTAACCATTAAGCAATATCAGCACAGTGCTTGGGGCAAAAAGGGAAGGGGAGCACCACAGAATACCAGAGTACCACAAATTTTTGCATTTGCATTTTCCCCCTTATAACAGTTTTTTTTAAAAAAAAATTGCATAAAACAGTGATGAAAATTTGTATTTCTTTCAATTGCCCTAGTTATAAGTAAGTAGATTCACAAAGATCATAGAGTTGGAAGGGGCCTACAAGGCCGTCGAGTCCAACCCCCTGCTCAATGCAGGAAACTAGAGGAGGGGTCTCCCATCCAAGTAATAACCAGGCCTGACCCTGCTTATCTTTCCACACTCAGAGAAGCTGAGCCAGCGTGAGCCAAAGGCCTCTGTTTGGCTTATATTGCTTGCTGCTATTTAGTGTTAAATAAATATAATCAAAAACAGTTTATCTTTAATATCATTGTGTGTTCTGGCGAGGGGGGTGACCTTGATGAAAACTGAGTTTTTAATGTCTTATTTCACCTTCAGCGCTTATTGAGTCTTAATGCCTTGCCAGCTAAGCAATGGAAGGGCCGAGGGGGCACCATTATTGGGCTGTGCTTAGGGAATCAGCTGGCCTTAATCTGGCCCTGACCATGATCCATGCTTTCTGGGGCTGATGCGAGTTGTAATTCAGCTACATCTGAAGGACCACAGCTTCCCCACCCCTGCTGTAAAGTTTGGTATGGAGATTTTTCTTGCCACTGGCACAGTCATCGCTGACTGAAATCTAGTGATCTGTGCTCCAACCATGCCCTGCCCATGGCAATCCATGCACGCAGCTTTCATGCAAGGTCTGCCCTGCACAGATGAGAGGGGTCTATGGTCGTAGAATCCCACATACAATATAGCCATGGGGTGGGGTGGAAGTGACCTAACAGGGACCAAACAATGGCAAACATGTTCAGATGCACCAATTAATTTTCTATTTCATTACATTGGTATTATTCACAGCTCCTCTGTTATTTTCACATCAAAACAACACCTTTACCTGTATGTAAATCCCCATAGCTTTATTATCAAGCTGAACATTGACTATGGTGACAGCAGCTCTTCAAGTGTTTATTTGAAAGCTGATTAGCTGTATAAATTTTTTGAAGAACCATTTTCTGCACCAGTTGACTAATTATAAACTGTCAGGCTAACAATGAGATGCCTTTCTCTAACATACACAGTAATTGCTAGAGAAACAAAAGGCCCAGTTTCTATAGCTAAACATGCCGGGGGGGGGGGAGAAAAGAAAGAGATTGTGACATCCTGTTACCCATATTTTATTTTATCATAAGAAAACTATTAATGTTTACTATTAATAATTCTTACCATTATTATTCTTAGGACAACATTCAAATTTGAAAAAATTCTCTATCACCTATAATATATGGATTGGTTCAAACCAGGGTGCTGTTTCGGATTTCAGTGGGAGAGGGAAGGGTTCAGAGGAGACAAGATTGATAACAAGGTATGAAGGAATGGTTTAGAAGGGAACATGTCAACAAGAGGTCTCAGATATAACATGGGATTTATACGGATTGATTCAAAAAGCAGAAGAACAAGGTGACCATCTAAAGACAGTATGGGATAATGAATTTGAAGAGGTGACCTCGAAGGTGGGCTGGAACAATATATGGGATAGATGGATTGTGAAAGTTATGTCAACTAGGATAAAGGAGAATTTCTATAAAATAATATGGAGATGGCACCTAACTCCAGTAAGATTAAATAGAATAGATAACAATTACTCCGCACTTTGTTGGAGAGGATGTCAGGAAATAGGTACATATGCTAATATGTGGTGGAGTTGTAAAAATGTTCTGGAATTTTGGCGAGAGGTTTTTACAGAAATATCGGAAATTATTGGTATTAATCTAGAGGTCTGTCCTAAACTTGCTTTGTTATCAATAACCGATAAAGTCACTTGTGTCCAAAATATGAAGGAACTAATTGTAAACTTGTTAACTGTGGTTAGGTTAATGATAGCGAGGAAATGGAAAGTACAACATGTTTTTCTAATCACTGATTGGTATAAGGAAGTTTGGGATATAGCCCTAAATGATAAACTAACTTGTAGTATCATATATGCAAAAAGGGACAGTTAAAGAAGAATAATTTTATGGATATATGGAATCAATTATTAGACTATGTATTAATAAAGGGGAAGGTGAGTATGCCTTGTCAGGATATGTTATATTTTTGGCAATGTGGAATTTAATTGATCAAGGGGATGGATGTATATTAGTTGGTCCCTAGGCGGGTGGGGTGTGTGCACCTTATGATTTATTGTAGTTGTATGTTTTTGTTTTACAGTTTTGTATGTAGTTTATAATAACTAAATAAAATTTATTTTTTAAAAAAAACTAGGTATGAAGGATATTGGATAGTGTTATGAGTCTCTGTCTTGTGTGAATGGACAACTGTAGGGGTGGGCACATCTATCTGTTTCACTTTCTATTTGCATTTTCTCAAGCACATTCCACATTTTTCAAGATCCATCCCATTTCTGCATCTGTTCATGATTTAAAAAAACAAAAACAAAAAATCTCTGCATGAAAATTCATATACATTTGCGAGTGAAAATGGGGGGGGGGCGATAAAGAGACAAACACAGTATTTTGGTATAAATTTGGGCCACATTTATCTAAAACAGATCTGCAAAGGATGAGGACAGTGTGGGCTTCTACTCTCTACAGGCAACTAACCTGTGTAATGATATTGGGCAGGAAATCCAAGTCCTGTCAGGTGGTGCCTGTCCACTCACCGCCACCTACAGGTCTATACCATCCTGGTGCAGGGAGGCTATCCCATGTCACCCCCTCCCAGAGCCACAAAACTCCAAGTGGGCAAGGTGAGTCAGCCCCAAAGGCAATCTGTATCTCCACACTGGGCCACAAAATCAAAATCCTGAGCAGGAAGCCTCCGAAATTGCCAGTCACCTATAAAGGTGCCTATGGGTGCTCACCACCAGCCCTAAGTCCCCAACTAAAATATGCCCACACCTACCTGCCTAAAAGTGACTGGATCAACCTATGAGCCAACTATCCTAGGAATAACTACTACCCATCCCCTCTAACAGTGTGGAGTAAGCAAAAAATAAGCAGGCCATGGCCAATCAGGCTACCAGCCAAAATTCCTAATCGGGCCCCCAAAAGGCAACCAGGTAAACCCATATTGTATAGAGGGAGGGAGGGAGGGAGGGAGGGAGCCAGAAAATCTGAAGAGGGCTAGGTTGGGGCTCCACAGGCTAATATTGCCCCATAATATTACCCCTCACCCAACATGACATGCGTGCTTGGCACGCTTCTTAGACCCGCCTGTCTCTCTCCCCCCCCACCCTCAATATCCTTCCATGCCCAGACAAGCTGGGCATGTGTGAAGGCATTTCCATGCACATTTTTGTGTACATGAAGAGATTTATTAATTTATTTTTTTATTATATTTATACCCCGCCTTTTTTCCTGCAAGGAACCCAAGGTGGCTTACATAATCCTCCTCCTCCTCTCCATTTTATCCCCACAACAACCCTGTGAGGTAGGTTAGGCTAAGAGACAGTGACTGGCCCAAAGTCACCCAGTGAGTTTCATGGCTGAGCGGGGACTAGAACCCGGATCTCCTGAGCCCCTGTCCAGCACTCTCACCACTGCGCCACACTGGCTAATGTCCATGGTTGGTTCCTGCTGCATTTTGACAACAGATATCCCCCAGGACATTACCCAGCTATTTGTGCACATTTGGGGTGCAAAAAATAAAAATAAGAAAGGGGTGGCAAACCACTGACGGCCCCTCCAGTGTGCCGCTTGGGCACTTTAGAGGGGCTCTCAGTGGTTATGAAAACAGAGATTGTGAAAAGCGATCTCTGAAAAGATGGCTCCTGATCATGGCAGGGAGAATGGCTTGAGCTGCAAAGACCCCTGGGATGCCTGCTGGAGAACCGAGGGGGAAGGAGGAGGATGTCAACCCATAGGGAGTCCAATCATCTGTTGGGCGCACCATGGGTTGTTCTTGCAACAACCAACCCATCGTGGCTTATTGCCAAGGTGGGTTGGCATAATGTGAGAATTTGCCCTCAAAGAAGACATTGACACAAAAGGAAAAAAGGGATGGGGAGGGCAAAGGAGAACCAGAAAACTCAGGCGCCAATGCTTGTGGTTAAAAACCCAAGAAGGCTGCAGTTGATAACAAGTCAACAGTAAATAGAGTGCCACATGTGCACACAACTGCAAAACAGACCAATAGGTAATTTATAATAATACCTTTTATATTATCATACTGGAGGATTGGTCTCGTTATCTGGAAGTGAAGGAATTCCCAATGAGAAAGAATTTCCCTTGATGGGTTTTGTTTAACTGACAAGAAGGAATGTGGATGAAAAGTTAATCTTCACTCCTACTGTAAATTTCTTGCAAATGGTGACTCAAATGGAGAGCTAATCTGAGGAAGTCATAAATTAATGACAAGACAGGAGATACAACCAGATCCCTGTAATGACTTTAATAGCCAGCAACAGCTATCTTATTCTTCACAACATTACATTGGTCTGTTACAATATTACATTTAGTGTGCTTTTGTCATCCAGCATATTATTTGTATCTGTGTACTCAGTTTATACTACTTTGTAATCTTTGCACATGTTTATATTATCATTAGTGTGAACTCTGAAGTCTATCTTTTGACTCACAATATAAAAGGTATTATTATAAATTACTTATTGGTCTATGTATTTTCATGCACATTTTTGTATACATGAAAATTCATATGCATTTCTGTACATAATTTGCCCTAATCTACACATTTTTTGCAAGCATTCCCCACACTGTATGCCTTTTGTATGCTATTTTTCATAATTTACACATATTCGTATGTAATGTTCCCTCATGTATGCATTTTTCTATCTATGCATTTTTCTACTTGTTTGCAAAATTGGAAGAAGCGCAAACACTGAAGGTTAGTCATGTTTCAGTTCCCATATTTGTTTAGGAAATACTAGCTAGGTCAGTTCATATTAAAATGTGAACCAACTGGATTTCATCCCCATCCCTATATGCTGGGGATTTAATAAAAGAGCTTCAAAGGTCCTTAAGGTCTTCTAAGATTTCCAGGATGGCTTGGAAATCTCTCTCCCCCTGACATTGGAATGTGACCCCATGCAGAACTAGTGGTGGAGAAATAGTTTGGAACCATTTTTTTCCCCAACCTGAATTTAGAGAGAATCAGAGAGGAGCTACACTACAGTATGAGTTAGCTGAAGGGTGAACAACCTTGAGCGAGGTACAGAGGCTCCCTTTGGGAATCTGATGTAAAATCAGTCACTTTGCTGCTTGTTTTTTTGGGGGGCGGGGGGCTGCTTGCTTTTAATAAAAATGTGTATCGCATGGACATGATAAGTGTCCGTACTAATCCGGTACTATTGCTCTTGGTCTCCTTACTGCGGGGAGGGGGGAGTGCAGAGCAAATACTGAAACACTATATTCTATGACAGCCTTCCCCCAGGTGTTTTGGTCTTCAACTCCCATAAGCCCTAGCCAGCAGGCCAATGGTCAGGAATGCTGGGACTTCTAATCCAAAACATCTGATGAGCATCAGGATAGGGAAGGCTGTTCTAAGCCAAATTAAAAAGAAGCAGTCTGTCTGAACTGTGAAGAACACTGATGGGACTATTTTATATTTCATCGGAACTACAGCAATGTTATTGCAATTTTTAAGGCAAGGGATCCGTGTCCCTGGCATGCATTCCTGCATACACAGGACCTTTTCTTGGTTTAAAACAATACCCACCAAGTAGAACCTCAGTTGTCCAGAAATTTAGGTGCTCCTGAGGAATGAAACAATTTAAGCTGCAATACTATACTCACTTACCTCAGCGTAAATCCAGCTGAACCTAGTGGAGCTTAGCTGAGTAGACATGTATAGACAGGCACTGCTACTTGATAAATCATTTGCTGCATGGAAATGCAGCAAGGGGAGAACAAACAAACACCCTCCTTCCTAAATGACATTGTTAAAATCCGTGCACTCCTTACATGTCTGTGCTACCTTGGATTTAAAGGGATAGCTGAACCTGATGGAGCTAACTTCTGACGACATATGGACAGGATTTGCTAGTATACATTTGCACATCCAAGCCTGGATTCCTTTTGAATAGCCTTCAAAGAATGCTGCCAATCCCTCAGAATCCCTGATTTACTCCTCAGGTGGCGGTGCAAGTGACCCTTAACAAACAGGTAAGGCAGAGATCAGAGAAAAGGCATAAACGGCTTCTGGAGTGGAGCTGTGTTTGCCGTGATCATAAACGATTATTTGAGTTTACATCAATCTACATGCATTAATATTTGATGGGGACATAAAAACACACACACGCAAAGTTCAAAAAAGTGCACCTATGACAGCTAAATGTTTTATCAGCAGTATTAATTAATAGTTAACAGCACCTCTGGGAAGGACAGTCTTGGATTTAGTACTTTGTTTTTGTTTATTTATGGGCATTTCCAGCTGGAGCCTCTAAAGTGCTTTTAATCAGAGTGAGATTTTGCAGCATAACAACATGCAGTAGCCATGGAATCATAAATAAAGGGGCAGAATATGAAACTCAATGAATAACAAGCAGTTTTGGCACCACAATGTAGTTAAGACAGTTCTTAGAGCCCCATGCAGATTTCATAGATCATAGAGTTGGAAGGAGCCTACGAGGCTATCGAGTCCAACCCCCTGCTCAATGCAGGAAACTAGAGGAGGGCTTTCCCATCCAAGTAATAACCAGGCCTGACCCTGCTTAGCTTTCCACGCTCAGACAAGCTGAGCCAGCGTGAGCCACAGGCCTGTATATGTTCAATGTTCAAAGCATGTAGAGAAAAATGCAGGGAGGAGGTTCAGGATTGTTCCTGTTGAACCCACCCCCTGACCTCCACATATCTGAGGTCTCATCCACACAGGGGCCTCCACATGTACACAGCAACACATGTAGCCTCTATATATACAGTCTGTACCCTCCATGTTAGCAAGATACAGATCATGCAATTGGAGCCTATGTCCATTGGAGTGTACATGCTTAGGCCACTCTGATGATGAGGCTTCAAATATGTGGAGGTCAAGTGGGCCTAACGGAACTGATCTCAACCCCATTTCCATACATTCATCTATATATGCTTCAAAGATCTTCACAGGTGTAAAATCCAAGCACAAACATATGAGGTACAGGCAATAGATCCATGAGGTTTGTTGGATTATCTGTGTTCTTAATATATTTCTCAATGTTTTAAGAATACTGGTAGTTTAAGACCAAAGGAAAGGCAAGCTCATGTTGGTTCATGCTCCACAAAGCCAGGGAACTGGAAGTTAAGGTAGATGCCTTAACAAAAGTGCCCTGTGACCAGTAATGATGTTGTGCAATGGTACTAATGGTGCTTAGTGGTGGGCGATCCTGTAGTGACCTGACCCGCTTGGCGGAGAATCCCACTGCGCCCGCCGAGCCGGGCCAAAAGTGGATACCCACTGATCTAGAGTCATATTCCAGGTTCCTGGTGGGCCGCTTTTTACAAATGCCATAAGATATGTTAAAAGCGGCTGCAATTTGCGCAAGTTACACAGATTGCAGCCATTTTGGCATATCTTACAGCATTTTCTATGTAAAAAAGCGGCCCACCAGGTAACCCAGAAGTCACTTCCCCAGCTCCACTCAGGAGAATGTGAGTCGAGCTGGGGAAGGAGGTAAGCAGGACAGAGTTTGGGGTGTCAACCGTTGTATGAGAATTTGGCTTTTGCTCACAAAACATATGAGCATGCCGCGTTTGAAGCCCTGCATGCAAACACAAGCATGTGTCTGCTGAAAATGTTTGCAAATTGTTGAACACATCCTCATGTTCTTGTTCCTGATTCCCAGTTCAATTTGCACAAATGTCCTATTTTGCGCAAATTCTCTCAGTAGACTGAATCAGTCCAGCTTGCTTAGTCTACAGAGGAAATTTGTGCAAGTTTCAGGAGATTTGCACAAGTTTTGGGAGATCTGTGCAGATCTTTCCTTTGATCGCTGATTGATTTGCATAAATATCCCGTTCACTCAAAGCGAGCAGCAATCACAAACACGAACAGGAAATGGGCATGAGACGAGCAGTGTGAGTCGATGTTCGGAGAATCCTAGCGATCTCAAATAGGGGTGGGCGATCTGCCGGGACCTTACCTGCCTCTGGCTCAGCAGATGCTGCTGCTGCACCCAGTAAGCCAGGCCAAAAGCTGGTGTGCGCCACGACACTTGCCGGACTTTCAGGTTCCTGGCGGGCTGCTGCTTGTATAGAAAATGCCTTAAGATACGTCAAAAGCAGCCACAATTTGTGCAAATTATGCAAATTGCAGCCAATTTACGCATATCTTATGTCATTTTCTATGTAAACAGTGGCCTGCCAGGAACCCAGAAGTCGCTTCCCCGGCTCGACTTGGGAGAACGTGAGTTGAGCCAGGGAAGAGGTAAGTGGGATGGAGTTCGGGGGGGTCAAGGCCAACTAGTCCACCGGATTTCCACACCCAGATGAAATCCTCGCACATCCCTAAAAACATCGGTCATTCACACATCCCAAGCTCCATATTGTCCAGGTCCTGTATTGCCTTTTGTAGCTTACTGTATTGCTATTGGAATCTCCCTGTGTGAGTTAAATACCTACCTACTACATACAAACATATACTATGGTAATGAAGCACTATTAACAGTTGTTCTAAAATAAATACCAATACAGTCATGCCTTGGATTGAGAGCATAATTCATTCCGGAAACGTGCTTGTAATCCAAAACACTCTGATATCAAAACGAAATCCCCCCAAAAACAAATTTGTACAGAGATTTTTAATTTAAGCCATACTACAGTACTTGTATTGCAAGACGTCGCTTGTATATCAAGTTTAAAAAAAAATAAATAAATATTTAAAAATTTGCTTGTCTTGCAAAACGCTCTCAAACCAAGTTACTCTCAAACCAAGGTATTACTGCATTATTATTTTTTAAGTCCACATGTTACATTAAGCTATGTATAGGCGGTTGCTGAGCCAAAATGGGGAACCAGTTTTGCAAAACACTTTAACAGAATTGAAAGATCTGCTCTCCTTACATGATTTTGGGAGGAATTGTTGTGAAAAAACTGAGAGTTCAGCTTTCAGAGTGATTCTTGATTGGCTAGGACTAGCCATTTGACCAGTAAGGCTTCATTAACTTTAGTGACATCAGCACATAGCTAAATCTGATTGGTTACATAGTGTGTTGTTGTCATCAATACATGATCCCAGATGAACTGAGATCACTCAAAAATGAGTTTAATGGAGCCGGGGGGTATTGCTGTTGCAACGGCAGAGGGAGGAAACAGTGACCGTGGAAAGTTGCACACATTGGGAACATTTAACACAGCACTAGTATGGACTGTCTGAATATTATCCTACCTGTGACTTCCTTTTCCTAAATGTCAGTGAATGTATTTCTGTGTTTACTGCTGGCATGGTTTAAAACAAATGTATGGATTTTCGTGGCTAGAATTGGCCCAAGGGATGTAACTGCCACAGGGCAAAATGGAAAGTATACAACAAGCTTCAGAAGTGTGCACAGTAAACATTTCTTGCCACAGGCAGTCACCTGGACTAACTGCATGCAAAGGACGACTCCAATTATGACCTTTTAATAAACAAGCATTGGCTACCACCAGGCACCAGCATAATACTAGGCTCATTTAAGCAGAGGAGGCATTAGGATGGGGATGATTCAAATATGAATGTGAAAAATCCTACATGACCAGAAAATCAGGTTATTTTAGCAGCTGAAAATGAACAGGTCTCCCCTACTCCCTTCTTTCTTTCTACAACCCACTATTGCCAGGGGAGGCTGGTGACTCCTATATCAGTGGGGCTCCTTATCCATTGCAGCTTTTACTTTTAGCTTTATAGAAGCTATCCATCCCCAAAAGGGGTTCACCACCATGGAGCACCATGGATAGCTCCTATAAAGCTCAAAATAAAAGCTACAATGGATAGCCCACTCACATAGGCATCGCCAGCACCCTCAGTTGCAACTGAGCAATGGATTGGGCACAATGCTTTCTTCACCAGGCATGGCATCTTCTGTTTTGGCTGGCATAAAAACATAGTTCATTGTAAACCGCCCAGAGAGCTTCAGCTATTGGGCAGTATAGAAATAAAATTCTTCTTCTTCTTCTTCTTCTTCTTCTTCTTCTTCTTCTTCTTCTTCTTCTTCTTCTTCTTCTTCTTCTTCTCCCTCCCCACCCCTCTACCAGCATTGGGAGCCAGCATTCCATGGAGGCAGCAGAAGTCATTGCAAGTGCATGGGATTGGAGCGGAGATCCAACTTTCTCAGGGCAGCACCCTGAAACTCATTGACACTGGTGCAAATTAAATATTAAATGATGGTGTACATACATAATGAGCAAAACAATCAGGGCTAGCCCTATCATTAGGCAGAGTGAAATGGCTGCCTCAGGTGGCAGATGCTACAGGGTAGGGAGCAGTGGTGAGGTGTTGGAGCTGTGTGTTCCATGTGGCCTGCCCTGTACCCCCTAAGCTAAGCCTGCCCTCCTCAGGGGTGGTGGAGGACACTGTTCTGTTGCCAGTTTTAAGGTAGGATTCAACTGCCAATCTGGTTGCACATGGAATGGGTGGGTACCATCTTGTCCTTTGCCTCAGACAAAATGGCTTGGAAAGAAATCATTTTTGGAAAAGAATTCAAAGAAGAAGAAAATTTCAGAGAAATTCTCATGAGTTGGGTTTGGGTTTCTTGTGCTTACCTTACTTATGAGGTGGCTGAGGAGTATGCTCAAGAGTAATTTTTTCCCCATTGTATAATCATCTGTCCTGCAGCCTGTGGCCTCCTTTGCTCCCCACACTTCAGTTAAAACCCAGGGGAAGGCAGCATGAGGTAGTTCCTCCCACAGGGTTTTTTTCAGATCAGGAAGTGCAGGCAGCCTGGGAGGCTGAAGAGCAATGGGGAGATGTCTAATGGAAAGAAAACACACACACACACAGTGAGCCAGTTCGTACGACACGGAAACTGCGGGGGAGCAGAAGCCTCCCGCAGCTCCTGTCTCGTGCGAACGCCGACTGGGGGTGCCCCCGTGGGATGGCCGCGCACGTGAAGCAAGCAAAGTGACCATGGGCGGTAGAGAGCTAAGCCCCTACCGCGCGTGGCCACCCTGCCGTGTGAACAGCAGGTGGCCATCCCGCGGGGGCCCACACAGAGGTGGCAGCTCAGAATGGCCGGAGCTGCAGCCACTCCGGCCTGTAGGGGCAAACGGCCCCTCTGGGCATCCTGGGGCACTGCCCCCTAGTACCGGGAGGCCTGTACTGTGGTGCGGGGACTGCCGGCTCCACCAGGGTCCACCCACGCGCATGGGGCGCAGGTCGTCTGCGGTGCCCCACCGGACCCCACAGACGGCCCCGTGGTGCCTTCCCCACTCGCTGCCTGGGTCGTACGAACCAGCCCAGTATCTTGACTACCTCACAGTGATGAGGTAAGCTCAGAAACACCACAAAAATAAATTATAAAACACCCTGAGAATGACGGAGAAGTATAGAATCCTCTCTTCCATGGGGGAAGAACATTTTCAGGAAATTGGAGGACAGATTATTCTTGTCCTTTGAATTCTTGCCCTTGGTCGGTTACAGAAAGGTGATATATAAATGCAGTCAATCAATAAATAATAGATAAATAAACTATGAGCTGTTTATATCTAAAGGAAGTAAGAAAAGGAAGAAAGCATGGTTCCCCACATATCTTTGTTATATAGGAGTGTCATAGGTTTTAAATGCAGTGGTCGTGGATAGAAACCCAATCCAATTTAAAGTCAGTATGAAATCTTCCACTGACATAGAACAAGCTAGACTTTCACCCATACTTCTCACCTGTAGTATTACATTATCAGCAACAGTGAATCATAAATTCAGGTGCCTAGTCCATGGAAAGACTGCCTGATTTGAGGAGTGAATCCAGTGGTCTGCGATACTTGAAGATACCATCTAACTTTATTCACAGCACTGCATGCGGGAAAAATAATTACCGTATTTTTCCGTCTATAAGACGCCCCCCACTGGGCAGTTTTGCAACCGCGCGGTTCTCTCCTCGGCTTACTTCCGTGTATAAGACGACCCTCAATTTTTAGTCTAGCGATTTTAGGAAAAAGTATAGTCTTATACATGGAAAAATACTGTAGCTTCCCAGAGAGTTTGTTCGAAGTGTTTGAAACAAACAGAGCAATTCTATGCATGTTTACTCAGAAGAAAATCCCACCGTTTGGAAGTGTGTTTATGATGGTAGCCTGCACTAAGGATATGGAGGTTATCGCTCTTCTCTGAAGAACTTTCTTCCCCTGAAACGATCTTAGATGTTTCCCCTGAGGAGAAACCTCCAAATTACTTGGAATTTTACTTTATTATTAATCCATTGTCAACCAAGGGATATATGAGACCACTACACACACACACACACACACCAAATGTTGCTAGACTTCTTGAAACTATTTTCTCTTTTGGCTTCCTTTCATTTGATTTTGATTAAGTTTTAGATTTAGGCATAATTTTAATGGCAACTCAGTTTTATTTCATGGGCAAGTAAATAGTGGTAGATCTATTACAACGTTTGTGAAGTAACTATATACAATACTAATACTACAGGAAGTAATGCCATTTATTTATTTATTTATTTATTTATTTATTTATTTATTTATTTATATTTCTACATCACCCATCAGCCAGAAGGCTCCCTGCATGGTTCACAATCAATATAAACAATAATAATAAAATCACAATAATACCATTAATATAAAATACACTAGTACAATAGAACAGCTAAGTAAATCAATCCAGAGGTACAGTAATAAAATACAGTTAAAAAAATGGAAGTAAAAATCTAACTATTAAAATATTGGGGAAATAAAAAGGGTTTTAAATGGCACCTGAAAGAAAAAAGAGTGGGCGCCAGGTGCACCTCTTTTGGGGAGCTGATTCCACAAATGGGGTACCACAACTGAGAAGGTCCTTCCTCTAGTAGCCACCCTCCTAGCTTCCTTTAGAGGGGGCTCTCTGAGATGGACCTCCGATGAAGATCTCAGGGTTCAGGTTGGCCACTACAGAAAGAGGCGTTCCTTCAGATAACCTGGCCCCAAACCGTTTAGGGCTTTAAACGTTAATGTTAGCACTTTGAATCAGGAATGGACTTCAGTCGGGAACCAGTGTAATTGACAGAGGACTGGCATGATGTATTCTTGTTGGCCAGTCCCCGTTAGCAGCTTTGCTGCTCTATTTTGAACCAATTGAAGTCTCCGGACCATTTTCAAAGGCAGCCCCATGTAGAGCGCGTTACAATAGTCCAAATGAGAGTTTACCAGAGCATGGATCACTGTTGCTAGGCTCTGCCTGTCCAGATAGCGTTGTAGTTGGTAAATCAGCCTAAGCTAATAAAAGGTTCTCCTTGTCACTGAGTCCACTTGTGACTCCAGTGACAGTTCAGGATCCAGGAGCACCCCCATACTATGAACCCTTTCCTGTAGGGTGAGTGCAACCCCATCCAGGGCAGGTTGAGTATCTCCCCACTGGACAGACGACCCACCTACCAACAGCAGCTCTGTCTTGTCTGGATTGAGTCTCAGTTTATTGGCCCTCATCCTGTCCATTACCAGGCCCAGGCACTGATTCAAAACAGCCACTGCCTCACCTGGATTTGATGAAAAAGAGAGGTAGAGCCTGAGTGTCATCCACATATTGGTGACTTCAGCCCAAACCTCCAGATGACATCTCCCAGCAGTTTCATGTAGATGTTTAAAAGCATGGGGGATAAAACAGAGCCCTGCAGTACTCCATGGCATAATTGCCATGGCGCAGAGCAATAATCCCCCAGCACCACCTTCTGGAATCAGCCGGTCAAGTAGGAGCGGAACCACTGGAGCGCAGTGCCTCCAACTCCCAACCCAGACAACCTATCCAGAAGGATACCATGGTTGATGGTATTGAAAGCCACTGAGAGTTCCAGGAGAATCAACAGGGTTGCACTCCCCCTGTCTCTCTCCCGGTAAACATCATCGCACAGGGTGAGCAAGGCAGTTTCTGTTCCAAAACCAGGCCTGAAACCTGATTGAAATTTTCCTCCATTTACTGCAAAAACTCTGAATTCCACTTTCTCTGTTTGCTTAGTTTCTACCAGTCAGAAAGAAACACCTCACAGCAATATGAGAAATTTGTATCAGTTTTTTTTTTTTTTTAATCAAGGTTCACCCAGTTCACACCTTCCGGACTGAACACAGACTCAGATGTGATCTGCGGTCAAACTCCGTACATTTCATGCCACAAGAAAACAAAGCTTGCAATCCCAGTACGTACTTGAGTCGAAATGAACTTTGAGATAGAATCCAGAGAACTTTGGCAAGCTCGAGTTTTGCTGACTCACACATCCCTATGAGCAGAAGCTGAGCAGAAACTACAGAAATCAATATACCTGCATTTCATCTGAACTATTCTTCCAGCTCGAATCTGTACAACTGCTGAAGCCATTTACAAACCTCCGTAAAGAAGAAAGTAATGATTTTAGATGTGTCAAGATTAAAGAAAAAGAAAATCATTCTCCAACTTACAGAGATGAGTCCAAAACTTGTTAATGCACCCTGATTTCTGCCTGTTTCATTTTTTAATAAAAAAAACTAGTTTCTGGATATCACAGCATTCAAAGGCAATTGCTATTCACCTTTGGACTGAATGTCAGTGTTCTCTGTGTGTGTGCGTGTGTGTTTGGTCTTTAAAAAGCTTCTTTTTTTGGTATAACCGGGACATGCCTTGGGTATCTTGTACACTTTTTCTTCAAGAGTTGACTTAGGGATGTGTGGGGATTTCATTCAAGGAGTGGAAATCCAGTGAACTGGCTGGGCTCAACCCCTCCAAACTCTGTCCCACTTACCTTCTTCCCGGCTCAAATCACATTCTCCCGAGTCAAGCCAGGGAAGTGACTTCCAGGTTCCCGGCGGGCCACTGTTTACATAGTACATGCCGTAAGATACACCAAAAGCGGCTGCAATTTGCGTAACTTGCACAAATTGTGGCTGCTTTTGCCGTATCTTACAGCATTTTCTACGTAAACAGCGGCCCACCGGGGAACCCGGAAGTCCAATGAGCGGCATGGCGCGCATCCACTTTCGGCCCAGCTAAGCGGGCACAGCAGCGGGACCACGGAGGATTGCCCACCCCATAGTTGACTATCAAACCATATAAACCCAGGGGTTCACTTTTGTGTGTGTGGTATCTGTCCTAGGTGTGACACACAGAGAGAGTTAAATAAGAATTTGCATAATTCTGTTGGGAATCTTTTCTATTCCTGAAGAGAAATTTGAACCATTTGAGCCATCCACAAATAAGGAGCTATATTAGCATGGGGGGGGGGGGGAACTGTAGGAAAAAATGTCCCAGAGAGGCTGTCCTGTTAGTCGGTTACAGCAAAAACAACAAAGACTCTTGTGGCACCCTAAAGACTAACACATTTACGCTTATATGCCAGAATAAATTTGTTAGTACAATTTACCACAAGACTCTTGGATGTTTTTTGTAGAAAAAAGTGTCACTGATGGTCTGTGTCAGCATATGTGAACAGTGATAGAAAACCACATGATGAAAGGTGCCAAGTGAACACACGGAGATGCACGTAGGAGAAACTCAGCAAATATAAGCAACATTGCGTATAGAATTTAGAGCAGGTATAAGAAGGGATGTATGAGAAATTCATTTCAGTTTGTTTTTGATGCAGATTTACACAGTTCGCATTTTCTGGGCCACACATGGACTCGGATGCAATCTGCACTTGAAGTCTGTACTTTTCTGAGCTTGCAATGTGATTTGCAGACAAAACAAAACAAAAAAGCAAGCAAGTAGCACGCGTACATTTGGAAAACACGCACAACTACTCTTTAATCAATGGGAGAAGAATGTGTACGTTTCAAAGATGCACACAACTGATGCGTACATTTGGAAAAATACGCACAAAAGTATGCATGGATTTTCATGTGAAAAGAAAAAAAAACGAAGCTTGCAATCTGATATGGACTCAAGTCAGAATGTGCTTTGAGATGGAATTGGAAGAACTTCTGTGAGCTCTAGTTTTGCTGCTTCTAGTTTTACTGATTCATCCCTAGGTGTGGCATACTGGCTAACATTGAAATTCTTAGTTCAGTCAGACTTACTTCCAGATATGAGTGAATTGGACTGCAGCTTTAAGAGACTGGGCTACAAATCAAGAAGTCCACAGAATTTGAATCTTACTTCTATGATGTAAGGTAGCCATAGGTAGTCTTAGGTAGCCATAGGCAAGCCACTATCTTTTAGCCTGCAGCCCCATATTTGAAAGATGGCCTATCTTACAGGATTGTTGTACAGGTTACTGTGATAATGTATATGAAACACTTTGAACACTGAAATTGGTATCTAAAAGCTACAGCCATCCATGCTCTGGTAACCTCTCATCTGGATTACTGCAATGCATTATACATGGGGCTGCCTTTGAAAACAGTCTGGAAACTGGTCAAAAATAGGGCAATACGATTATTAATCAGGACTTGGACAACATGATCATGTTATGTCAGTACTTTTCTATCCCCACTGGCTTCCTGTCCATTTCCGAGCCCAACTCAAAGTGCTGGTATTAACATTCAAAGCTCTAAATGGCTTGGGGTCAGGTTACCTGAAGCGTAGGGATGTGCACGGGTGGAAGCTCGGCGAACTCGCCACGCTCGACCCCCCCCAAGCCCCTGCGTGACTTACCTTGCCGCTGCTCGCCTCGCTGCTGCCCGAGCCTGGCTGCTGCTGGAGCTCGACCGGACATCCGGATCCCAGGCTCTACGTAATTTACATAAGCAGCGTCATAAAATGTCGTAAAAACGGCAGCAATTTGTGTAATGCGGCCGTTTTTATGGCATTTTACGACATTTTACGATGCTACTTACATAAATTACATAGCGCCTGGGACCCAGATGCCGGTCAAGCTCCGGCAGTGGCAAGGCGAGTGGTGGCTGGGTAAGTCGCGCGGAGCGTGAGGTGGAAGCATGTGCGTTGCTCATCGAGCGACACGTGAGCAGACTGGTGTGCTGTTCGTTCATCCCTACCTGATGGATCGTCTCCTCATATGTACCTGCCTGGACCCTAAGATCATCCTCAGTGGTCCTTCTCCAGGAGCCACCACCAAAGGAAGTGATGTGGGTGGCTACTATTGTGGCTCCAGTTGTGGAATGAGCCCCTCATAGATACTCACCTGGAACCTACATAGTGGTCTTTTTGTCACCAGGTGAGGCCCTTATTTTCCCAGGCATTTTAGTCTCTCACTTTCTGTTGTCTTTAAGGATGTTACTGTATTTTAAATCTTTGCCCTACTGCTAGGTTTTATTTTGGTTTTTATTTTTCAATTTGGTTCTTTACTGTAGGTTTAAACTTTTACATTTTATATTATGTTTTGTCTTGTATTTTAGAATTTTAATTGTTGTGAACCACTCAGAAAGTTTCGGTTATTGGGTGGTATAGAAATGAAATAAATAAATAAAACTACTACTACTCCTGTCCTTATGAGTTAGAGAAGCTTAAAGTTACAATGAGAGCTTCCACTGGGCTGTGGCCTTTTAGACTACAAATAGGAGTGAATCAAATATTTGAAAATAACCATGCACATAAATGATGAGGTAGAGACCCTCCCAACTCGCCAAGTTTGCTTTTCTTATTGAAATTCTTGTGGGGGGGGGATGTTGTTTCACTCAACCTGGAACCTCACTGTAAAGTTTGTGCACATCCTCAGCTTTTCTCCACATTGCACCCAGAGCAAAATGTGAAGAAAATTTGGAGGTTCTTCCTCATGGGTGAAATTTCATGAAAACCTCAGTTTCAACAACAAGCCAAGATAGACATTCTTAGAGGGTTTGCTTTGCATACACCTGCATCCCCAGCTTCAGCAAGTTTTAAAGTGGACAATTAAAATCTCTCAAGCCACCCTGGGAAGGCCACAATGGTACTGCATTGTGCTGGGATTAGTTATTGTGTAAGGTTATATTTGGGATGGTTTTAGCCTAACAGTTAATTTTGCCTTGAAGATGAGAAAGCATCAGTCAACAGCCTGATCTGTAAATCAGATGCCCTTTCTAAGCAAGCACTCACCCACATACATACTTTAAATATAATGGAAGAGGTCTTTGTCCTGCAGGTTGCTTCCCTGTACATGATGCTCTTAATCAACTGTCCCCAGTAAAACAGGCAGTCAGACATCAAAGAGAATTGGGACAAGCTGGGAGGATTTTCTCCTTTGAATTATGGCTCAGACATTATTCACATCAGTCACTCATTCTTGAGTTGCTAGTGCACAGCCCAGAAAGTCTGTTTTATTTAAAGCTTTGCACATTAAAGTCACAGCTGCCTCTCTGCAAAACTTGTTAACTAGAAAGGGGTTTCCTGGTAATGCCTGACTTTCTTTTTTCCCTTGTGCTGTGCCTCAACCTTATTAGCAAAACCCTGAAACAAGTGAGGAGTGCTTTGAATGTATTCTCAGAGTATTCTCATTCTGTGCAGTGAAAAACTTAACAGCTTGTGCCAAACATTCCTAGGTCAGGTCATTGTCAAATCAGTTGAGAAACACTGGCTGCCCCCATGTCCTTTCCCTCCCACTGTATCACATCAGGTGTCCACCAGTGCACTGAAGAGTTGATCATTAGAAATCAGGCCTGCATAATACTGGTGGCATTATATGGCTTTCAGCCTTCTGCAGTGTTTGGAACAGTTCAGTAAAAGAATGTTGCTTTTCTTTTATGAATGTTGCCGTATGTTGAATGTTGCCGTATCTTTTAATGGATCACTTCCCGGGTGTTCCGCCTGAGGAATGCAAGTTTTATAGATGTACGAGAATTTCATTTATTTGCACAAATCATGCAAATATGGCTGGTTTTCAACCCCAAAACATGAACGTGAGCAGGAAAGCATGTTCTCCAAGAATGTTCGCAGATTTCCGAAGTTGCATTAGTGTTTGGTTGTATTTTTCAGCCCCACACACTTTTGACTATGGCCCCAACCACTATTAGCATGTGGCCCCCTGGAGAGTTTCTCTGAAAAGGAATCTGGCCTCCCAGGCTGGGAAGGAAAAGAAAGAAATCATATGCAGTTTGGGTTTAAGTCATCCTCCCTGAGAGCCTGTTCTGTTCAGGAGATTGCTCTACCTTTATATATAATGTCTGAAATATATATTGTACACTTTTTAGAGCCTTTTAAGTTGTCATCTTCAAAATTCTGCATAGCATGTATTATTCACCATGTCATGAGAGAGATTGTACAAATAAATAAATTCATCACTTAAGGTGGTAATTGCCTGAGTTTTTGTTCATTTCTTTTCAGATCTCATTTGCCAAAAATAAGACAAAGAGAGTGAAGCATTAAAAAAAAACATGAATCACCTCATTAAATGAAAATGCCTTAGTCTGAGAGAATAATATTGCTGATAAAGTAATGAAGAACAATTTGGTGGAGCTTGGGGACCCTCCCTGTCTTATATTAATAGCATATGCATTTGTTTCAGACTTACTGCAGGGACTCTTCTCCTTTGCTGTTGCTCCTCATTTGCCATTTCTTGTTCTTTTCCAGATCATCCTGAGATTTCCTTCTAAATCATTGATTAATTGCATTATACCAGAACTGCTAAGATTCCATATTTCTAGGGGGGGGGGTATGTATTTTAAACCACACACTCCAGTCACATTTAAATTCACCTAATATGTTCCCCAGTCCACATTTCCCTTCCTCCAACCATCACGTATAGCTGTGGGTGGGGAGAACTTTGCACATGGGGGGAAATTAGAGTCAGACCAATCAGGCACAAGGAGGCTGGAGTGCCAAGGCCAATATTAGGCCTGTCGGCCCCACCCTCAGCCTCTTTCCTTTTGCGGCTGCGAGGAAGGACGGACCTCTGCGAGTGACAACTCAGCATGCTGATCCTGCTGCTCCATGTGGTTTGCCACTGAACACTGCACCAGGAATCGCTTTGAGCCTGATCGGTTTGACTAAGGGGTGTGTGTGTTGGGTTTGTTTCTCGCTGCAGCTGCGGCTCTCCTCCCCCCTTGGGACTTTTTCCCCTGGGTTGGTTCCAGGTCGGGAGGCTGCGCAGGGTTTTTTATCACCCAGCCGGTGATCCGACCTGCTGCAGAGTGGAGGCGAAGGGGGTCGCGACTCTCCCTCCCGTTTCCCACCCTCATCAGCCTAATCGAGACTCCATACCTCCATTGTGGCGGCTCCGGGACCCGGAGTGATCTCCATCGCTGCCCCTGCTCATACAGAATGAGGGCTTTCCCACAACTTCCCGGTCTACCCGTGCAGCTGGCCCTGGGCCTGTTGAGGATTCCACGACTCGGGCGGCATGCACGCGCTGGTTATCGGCGCCTGTGTGGAGAGTGGCACCCCCTGCTGTATTCGCATTCGGGCTTTTTGGTCTGCCAGGCGCAGACCCTGCCTGTATTTGAAGCCCCTCCTACGTCTTATTTTGGGGCCTAGCGGCGGCTGGCTCAAACCTTCTGGTGTCAGGCCTAATCTTTCCTGGCACGGAACACCTAGTGGTGTTCACGAACCTATTGGGGGGGGCGCCTCACCACCGCCTCAACTCTCTGCAGCGGCACCCCCCCGACTCGATCTTCGGAGCAGTGCGGTGCAGTTCTCTGCGCCGCTTGAGCCCGCCGCGCCACCCAAGCTGGTCCTGGCACATCACTTCTGGCATGCCGGAAGTGACGCAATGGGACCAGTGTGGGCGGCGCAGGTGGCTTGCCATGGAGAGGCGAGCCACCCCCGGGACCAGGTAAGGCCCTGCGAGCCTCTGGAGGGCGTGAGCAGGGCCGATTTCGGCCCGCTACGCCCGCCGCGAAGCAATCTGCACACCCCTACAAACACCTAGGCCATATTCTGTTGGATCTTTGGGGTTCATTTAGGGCCTAGTATAAGGTCTGCATTGAGGGTTAATACCTTACAGTTGAAATATTGGTTTTGTACATTCCATTACAGCTTTTATTGCAAACCTCGCCTCATTTGTTGTGTTTTGTCATACAGTTTTCTTGATATTCTTAACTTGGATGGTTTGCTCTGCATTGCTCTGTGTGGTCTGTGTGTACCTGCCCTGACTGGCTTTCTCTTCACAGTTCTTAACTGAGTTAGAGGCACCAAAGAGTGCAATTCACCAGATACTTTAAATAGTCTCTCCTCCCCCCTCCCCTATCAATGGATTCTGCTTCTTCTATGGACTATAATATCAGCTTCTCTCTTCCTGTTTGGGACAGCTAGTGGAAAGAACATTGCATTCCCGAAACACTCTCCAACCTTCCACTGAACTTTCTACATCACCCTCTATGTAAAATGTACATCATATGGTTAAGAAGCTGGCAGATTAACCAGACAGGACACAGGCTTATCTGAATAAAAACGTCTTTGGTTGGCAGTGAAATGACAGTGAAAGTGGACTGTATCACTTCAGACGGCAGGTGAGGGGTTGTATGGTTGCATTTTGCATATAACAAATACCCCAGCAATTAGCAAACTTGATTTCAGGGAGAAGGGCTTGAAACTCATATTCACCCCTTACATGTGTGCAGTGACTCCTCCCCGCCCTCACCCCCCCCCACACACACACACTCATTAAGGGAGCATTCAAATATAGTCTGAATTGTCCAGGAAGAGGTCTACCCCATGATCTGCTGTTTGTGTAGATTGGGGTAGGCAACTTGGTGCCCTCCAGATGTTTTGAATTTCAATTACCAGAATGCCTGACCATTGGACATTTTGACTGACACTTATGGGAGTTGTATCCAAAACATTTGGAGGGCATCAAGTTGCCTACTTCTGGTGTAGATGGCCCTTAGTCTCTCTCAGAGCATTTAAGGAACTCATTTAGAAAGTGTTTTAGCCACCTGAACAGCACCAGTTAAATTTAACTACCAGCTTAACAATGCCATGCAAAATTCATATATTTTAGTAATGCTATTTATCATCTTGCTGAACAAGGAATTGAATGAACAGCATCATCTCAAATGATGAAAATTCTTTACACTCATTATCCATTTTGGATTTAATTCTACATTGTAGCTAAGGCAATCAAATAAATCCCTCCATGCTTTTCCTTCGGTATAAGTTTTCCACCATGTTCTCTGAACTGATGAAAATCCCTCTCTGTGCCCTGACAGGGGTCACATTGCTGAAATGATAAAGGTCTGCTTAAGTGCATGTGCTGACCTCCATATATATCCATGTGACCCCTTTGCTGTCAGTCACACACAAAGGTCTATGAGGCGAAGGTGATTGAATTGTGAGATTTGATGCAACTTATCTCACATATTACAAGCTCTGGCCCAGGAAACATGGCTTTACACATCTGTTGTCATTCCCATTGTAGCAATGGTTCTGGAGAGCAGGAGTCTGCTTTATTTATTTATTTAAAACATAATCCATGTGAGTGAATATTTATTTCTTTATTTATTATATTTATACCCCGCCTTTTTTCCTGCAAGGAACCCAAGGCGGCTTACATAATCCTCCTCCTTCTCTCCATTTTATCCTCACAAGAACCCTGTGAGGTAGGTTAGGCTGAGAGTCATAACATAGGCATGGTCATGCTGGGAAAGACCAATGGTCCATCGTGCTCAGCACCCTTGCCACCAATAATTAGGGCTATGCAAAACCTTCTCAATTACATCTGTGGATATTTCCAGTTGGCTGCCACTGCATGTTCTGGAAACATAAATGAAGAATCAGATATAGCATTTTCACAGTGGAAAGACATTGTGCTTATTCAGATTGCTTCTTTGCAATTTGCACATTGCATGCGTGTGAGGGATTGAGGCCTACACAGGATTGAGTTTGTTGAAGCCTGAAGGCCCAAACACAGGCTTCAGTTTGTTGAAGCCTGAAGGCCCAAACACTTGGATGGGAGGGGGAGTTTGAGAGTTTTAAGTTACCCAATAGAAGTTAAGAATCAGATCTCCTATTCAAGGTCACATGATTATAACCTTCCATTCCTGGGAAGGC
The DNA here is from genome assembly GCA_021292165.1 of Shinisaurus crocodilurus. Lineage (NCBI taxonomy): Eukaryota > Metazoa > Chordata > Lepidosauria > Squamata > Shinisauridae > Shinisaurus > Shinisaurus crocodilurus. The sequence continues at coordinate 144,247,274 of CM037877.1, read as the reverse complement.
TATATATGTGGGGTGTGGTCAGCTAGCAGTTAGTGCTGGGAGAGAGCTAGAAGCAGAAGCAGAGAAACAGCAGAGAGAGACCAGCAGAGAGAGAGAAAGAGAAACTGGCTGCATAGCAGATAGGTAGTCTGAAGTTATACTAGAGAACGTTGGATTGTTTGTTTGTTTTTTTCATACTTGCTTTTGGATTATAACCACTCTATTAAGTAAAAACCCTAATATTATAAGTAAAGTGCTGTTGTTTACCCTGAAAGTTTGGAGTGACTTATTCACCACGTCTACAGCCTACACCCATGCTACTGGAAGCTATAAAAGGACTTGATCTCCTGGAACGGGAGGGGCTTTGAGGAGAGGCAGAAATCTCCCAAAGGAAGGTTAAGGGGTCCCTGCAGTAGCGGAACCTTGACAATGCGTTATTTCATATTGTACGTTCTATGAACAGACTAGTCCACTTTTGACTCTATGAGTATTGCGCATATTCCCCTTACATAAAAACACATCTGGAAACAAATCTCGGTGGCTGCCCCAGCGCTCTGGAATTCCCTCCCCAGGGAGGCTAGAGTGGCGCCCTCCCTGGTAAGCTTCCGGAGGCAGGCAAAGACCTTCCTGTTTTGGAAGGCATTTGGGACTAGCCTGTGATGCGATGCGAAAAAAAATGCTGTTTTTACTCTGTTATGTATATTGTACTGTTCTTAACGCCAAATATATATATATATATATATATATATAATTGATAGTTTAATTCTATTTTTAACCTTTGTATTTTTCTATTTTTGTTTTAATTGTATGAGTTTTAAAGGCTGTGAGCAGCCTTGGGTCCCAGTGTTGGGAGAAAGGCGGGATACAAATAATGATGACCGACACCGACGACGACGACGGCGATGATGATGATGATGATGCACAGAATCCGTCATCCAAGCAGCTCATAAGCACGCAGGACACTCTTTTGATCCCGTCCCTTGTTACACCTACTTCTTAATTTATGGTTTGATGGAAACTGAACCCAGGCACGTCATCCTTCTGGAAGACAGCACTTCCCATCTCAAGATCTCCCCACTTTATTGGGGACAGTAACATACTTTAGCACTCCATGTTACATTTATTGAAGGAATATGGTTGCAATTGTGCATATTCAGCATTGTTTCAGAGCATTCATTCAGCCACCCCACCCCTTTTAGGGATGGGTGCATCTGTCAGTTTTTCTTTATCCCATATTCATATAGATAGATAGATAGATAGATGGATAGATAGATAGATAGAGATACACACACACACACACACACACACACATAATCTCAAGTTCTTTCTCTTCTGAATATGAAGCACTATGCAAATGCTGGTACATTCTTACCAAAAAATGAACTGAAAGTAAATCTTTCCTATCTATGCCTGCCAAATTCAATAGGTGCAGCTATTCCCAGCATGGAAAGGACCATGCCATACCTACCTTCCATATAGTTGATAAAGATGAGGCGCCTGTCAGAGAGAGAGAGAGAGAGAGAGAGAGAGAGAGAGATGGCCTAGGGATGTATGAATTTTGTTAAATCCATTCCATCTGTGTTTTGTGGATTGTCAGGCACCTTTCGTTCTGTTGTGTGCTCATTGACGGAATCATTCCCCCCCCCCATTTCTCGAACTTGTGTTCATTCACACTTGCACAAATTTGCAGATGCAGAAATGTCCACTTCTGAAAATACCCCAATCCCCCCCCCCATGCATATTTTCACACTTTAGCCTATGGGGGAAATGTGCATTTTTGCTCAGTGTTTTTTTCCCTTCATATTTTTCTATAACTAAATTTGCATAAAATTCCAGAATGTAAAAAACAGGTCTGATCGAAAATCATTTGATTTTTATTTATATCTCAAGTTCTTTTTGTCCCAAAGATGGAGAACATTTTGAATTTTTGGTAAATTCTTATCAAAACTGAACTAAAACAAAATGCTCACCCATCCCTCCTCCTTTTAGGACACCAGGAGGGGAGTACAGAGTTCCAGAGAAGAATAGGGTCCTGATGCACATGACACCTTTCCATCAGTCAGGACATGGATCATCTGACTGACCCTTGGCAGAGGACCTTCGCTGATCTACATTGGATTTGTGTGGATGATGATTGCACCCTCATTGCCTCATCATCCTGATGTGGTTTGGAAATAAGGGAGTTCAGAATATAGACCTGCTTCTAATTCTTATGTTTCCCTGTTTATGGTAAAGGAGGGAATCAAACATATCCTCTTCTATTGCCTGTGTTGGGAGTACTACCCCCAATCCATAGCTTCTTGCATCATCATCATCATCATCATCATCATCATCATCATCATCATCATCAGGCGATCACTCATGACCGAGTAAGATTGTCTTCCAGGATAAATATTTACAAAAAGGAAATTTTAAAAGGAGGAAATTCTAAAGAAAAATTGTGTAGACTCTAGCGATGAGTCCGTAAGTGACTGTGGAGGCCGATTCTAGATCCACACAGCTTCCCACAGTGAGGACACAGGTTACCAGATGGAAGATGGTCCTGTAAAGGATTCATTTGATGTGCTTTTCGCTTAGCACGTTTCTCCCTTTCACCTTGCACTCGGGCTTCTTCAAAGTCCATAGAACCTTTGTGAAAGGCCAACCTCCAGTTAGATCGTTCATGGGCCAGAGCTTCCCAGTTTTCAATGTTTATATTGCATTTTTTTAGATTAGCCTTAAGAACATCTTTAAACCTCTTATATTGACCACCGATATTCCGCTTTCCATCCTTGAGTTGGGAATAAAGTAACTGCTTAGGGAGACGGCAGTCAGACATTCGAACAACATGACCGGTCCACTGAGGTTGGCATTGAAGGATCATTTTTTCAATGCTAGTAGTCTTTGCTTCTTCCAGTACACTGACATTTGTTCGCCTATCTTCCCAAGTAATTCGCAGGATTTTCCGGATGACTGGGCAGAATCCAATGGGAGCTTATGCCCCTGCAAATTCCCTTCTACAAGCAGTGGGTCCTGCCAATTCTGTTGTGCAAGCAGGACCCGCCACTTTCACCAGGGAAATTTAACGCTTCCTACCTAGGGCAAGCCCCAAAATGAGTGGGAATGCTCTTTTCTGGAAGGAGGCAGGTTGGCGGAGCGCCCTTATGCAAGCTCCAGCAACTTGCCTCCTTCCAGAAATGAGCATTTCAACTTGTTTCAGGATGCCCCAGAAGTGCTAAATTGCTGTTATGCAAGTGGTGGTGGGCTGGCACTTACACAATGGAATTGGTGGGGTGGAAGAGAATCAGTTAGGGCAGAAGCACCCCATTGGATTCTGCCCAGAGTTGGGGACAGGTAAAGTATATTTTGAAGAGGGGACAAGTTCAAAAAGTTTGAGAAGCATTATGCAGCGGGAGATGAGAAACAAACATTGTTCATCTTCCAGGGATGTGCAGAGATATTCTTCCCGTTCCCCCATACCACTCCACATTCAAAGTCACGCTTTGATCAAGTGAAATGTTTTGTTGAAAAGTCTAGGCTTGTTGTTCCTGTTGGGCAAGCTCTCAGTAGCTTCAGGAGTGGGTCTGAAGGGAAGTGATGAAATGACAATCCCAGTGTTGCACTGCCAAGAACAACATGTCTGGCAGAGGACAGCAGCCAAGACACGTTGTATACTGCCTTTTAATATTTCATTATCCATGTCAGATTAATTTAGAAAGAGGCGAATGAGTTGGGAAAGCTTTAGAAAACCCAAACAAAATATCACTTCACTTTCAAATGTCCCTTTTTATGACAGCTTGTTTACATTTTATTATATTTGAGACACTTCCCAAAGATCTGCAAACATGCAGGAGCCTGGCGTAAAAGAAAGTAAGATATGTGTTCTTTTTTTCTTTTCTTTTTGATGAAATGTGACACATGAGGCAGAGAAGGAAGACAGTAAAAGCTTTCAGTGGGAGAGTCCATGTGTTGCATTAAAGTTTCCACGTGCCACTAAAGAAGTTCTTACTGTTCTGGCTGCTTTGTAAAGTCAACCTATATAAAGCCATGTTGTCATTGTTGTTGCTTCTTTTTCTTTGACAGTGTCTCAGGGGTTCCTCAGTGAGGATGTCTATAGTGGCGGCAAGCTTCCCTGGAAGATGGCTAATCTCCAGTGTGCCATCTTCCTTTGCATACAGGTTCTAGGATTGGACTTTTAGTTCCACTGGCCTGCATGAACTGCAGCCATGCCTTAATGGTTCAGAATCCTTGGCAGCATGCTGGATTTCTGTGGCAGTTATTCCTCAGCAGATGAACAGCTATGAAGAAAGTTACCTAAAAGTACAAAATATGGAAGCCAGCACTCTTGGGCATTTTCTCCATTACATAGATCAGGGTGCAGAACTTCATACCCAGGGGCCAAAATCAGCTCTCCTGGAGTCACCATCTGACCTTCCAGAGTTCCCCAGATAGCAACACCCCGTTTCCCTGTCCACTGATGATTTGGTGGTTTCCTGACTTTTGCATGGTTTTAACCCATTCTAAAAGGTTGGAATGCCTCTCCTAAAGCTTAGTTACTGGCAGTAAGACTTTAAGCTACAATATGATGGTATTTTTCGTATTTAACCCCTGCCCCTTTTTCTGTCAGTCATACCCCTTTTGCCTTTGACCCCACCCACAAATGGGATGAACATCCTGAGAGCTTCTCTGAAATGAAATTCAGCCCTCAGGCTGAAAGAGGTTCAACACCCCTGACATAGCATGAAATTAAGGCCTGCTCTGTACTCCCAGGTGAATTGTTGCATTCTAGAACATGACCAAAAATGACAACAAGATAAGCAGGTTCAGTGCGTCCCATGGGCTAAATTCTGCTGACACAACAGGAGCCTCCCTTGCCCTCCTCCCTCTGTAACCTTCCACACACACCCAGATCTACTCTGGAGGGTCCCCCAACCCTATGAAGCAGACGGGGGGCATTGAGGGCTGTAGGAGGTAGGGAAATTTGATTGGCCACTGGAAGAAGGACACTATTGGGTAGTGTTTATATACACACATCCATATCAAATAATGATATATACATGGCAAACCATGTGCATTCTCCAACAGACCATTGTGCAAGAGGTCACTCCCACTGATTCTGTTGCACAAGGGGGCACACTGCTTGTGCAACAGAGGTTTAACGCTTCCCATAGGAAGCCCCAAAATGAACAGGAATGCTTGTTTCTGGACTGGGAGAGCTCAGTGGAGCTCCCTTATGAGAGTTCCACTGACCTGCCCCATTCCAGGAATGAGCATTTCTGCTCATTTCCCATTGCTCCTAGAAGTGTTAAATCTCTTCTGTGCAAGTGATGGCCTCACTTGTGCAAAGGAATCAGCGGAAGTGCAACAGAATTGGCAGGGGCTCAGTTCCCTGTTGAGAGGAAGAGCAGGATTATGTAAGCCGCCTTGGGTTCCTTGCAGGAAAGAATGTGGGGTATAAATATAATAAATAAATAAAAATAAAAACAATAAATACTGCCTAATGTACCAAATAAAGACAAAATTGGCCCATAGATGTAAAACTTCTAGATTCTCCCATGTAGCTAGCATAGAAAGCAAATAGAATGGAAAATGTTTCTTCAGCTTCCATGCCTAATATGATATCCATGAACTATAACCTATTAATAAGCTTGAGATTAGCAAGCATAGTGAATGGTATTTTCCTCTTGAAATACAAATCTCATTCCTTTCTTTGTAGTCTATTTAAGCCATCCCAAAAAGGCCAGAAAGGGTTGGAACACTATCTTCTGCCCATTCTCCCATCTTTGGTATTAAATCAATTCGTATAATGACACATAAGTAATTCAGCTTTGATGTCTGCAAGATCTTAAATATTTCCATTCCTGGGTCACATTTTATTATGGCAATGGCTGTTGTATCATCCCTCACATGGACGACAACCTGTAGATGTTTTCTCTTCAGTATAGAAAAAAATAAAATAAAAAATAACATACATATTAAAGACTTGTGCTCCACCTGTGTCACTATTAATGTTTAATCTGTTGTCAAAGGAAGAGTTAGATACTTAAAGGAATGATACATAGAGGCAAATCACAGAAGGAATCATTCAGCAATCATAGCATGCATAATATTGAAGAGAGCTGTACTGACACACCAGTGTTTCCTACAACAAACCTATTAAGTGTAGGCATAACACATGCATGTAGTCAAGTCTTTAAACACCCACATACGTGTGTCTTCGAAACAAGCCCCAGCTAGCTACACACACCCAGCTAGCTAAACTAGACTATGTCTCTATTTTATCCAAGTTCCTTCCCAGAAATATCTTACTATCAAAAGACCATCATCCTCCTGCTCTCTTTTTCAGCTCTCTTTCAAGTCTGGATTTACAGACGCATGTGCATGGCCTTCTGATGTCCACATTTTACATCTTTGTATTGGTGTAACGTTGGTGTTTCCCAAAAAACAGCCAACAAAAGGGAAAGGTACTGGGTGTTGCACAAAAAACAAACTTTTAAACCAAAAAACCAAACACTCCTGTGTTTGTGAACAGGGATGTGTGAATTAGAAAAACATGAGCTCTCCGAAGTTCTCCAAATTCCATCTCAAAGCTCGTTCTGACTCAGTTTTCTATCAGATTGTGAGCTTTGTTACTTTTTCTTTTTGCATGAAAATCTGTGTATTTTCTTGGGTATTTTTCCAAATGTACACATCAGTTGTGTGCATCTTTGAAATGTATGCATTGTTCTCTCATCGATTAACGTGTATTTGTGTGCATTTTTCAAATGTACATATTTTTTCTGCAAATTTTGCAAATGTACACACACTGTAGAATGCACCTTTTTTCTTTTTTCTTTTTTCCCCTTTTTGGTAGAATGCATTCTTGGTGGGGGCACGCTTGGAAATGTACAGATTTTGACTGCAGAATGCCTCCGAATCCATGTTCATTCCAGAAGATGCAAACTGCGTAAATCTTGATAAAAAAATAAATTGAAACAAATTCATCAGACTCCTCCATTTGTGAATGAGTTGGGTTTATTAGCCAGGAAGATTTCAGTAGTTTGACTCTGAGATATATGCAAGTAGACTTACTACTTGTTTTCATGGACCAATGATACCCTGATCCATGTGTGGATGGGAGACCAGGAAAAATGGTGCGACACACTCCATTTCCCCCTTCTCTTTCTAAGATTATCTCTGCTGCCATCAGGTGGAAATCTTTATTTTCCCCGGCTGCCTCTACCAGCCTAAAAACCCTCTGGGTCCCCAGTAACCACTTTTTGGTACTGTGTGGGTTGGCTATTATGTGTGGGGTGGGTAACCCATCAAGAAAAGAGACCACTGAGTTTTAAACAACAGCATTTAATGTTTACTGAAATAGTTTTGCTAATGTCTGAATGGATACAAGTCACACACAGAGGGGGGAAACACATAAGAGCAATAGGGTAATAAAATCACCAGGGTTACACACACCCAGCTAGCTAAACTAGACTATGTCCCTATTTTATCCAAGTTCCTTCCCAGAAATATCTTACTATCAAAAGACCATCATCCTCCTGCTCTCTTTTTCAGCTCTCTTTCAAGCCGCTCATTGATTCATTTTTCTTCCTTTCTTCAAATCTCTCAAAAACTCTCTCTTGTATATGTTAAATAAAGCCTGTTCTCTTGTAAGTCTGACCAATCAGGAGGGTTCACCTTTGCCCTAAATTTGTATCTGCCGAGCTGAGTCCCTGTGTCCTTCCTCTGACCTTCTTGCCAACTGCGTTATATTTCCTTCATGCAGACTGTTTGGTGCCACAATCAAAATAAAAACCTTTCTGCAAACTCCGTATCATTCCTGACATTTTCTTGAAATTCCTGCCCAGCGATCCCTCTCCTCTACTTTTGTAGTAGACACTCTGGCACCAAGCCATCTGCCATCCTTTGGCTTTCTACAATCTTTAACTGAACTTTTGACACGGACAGTGGTTTTACATTGACTAGCACACACAGATTTATGCTGGATCAAAACTGCACTGGTGTAAGTGGACTTACCATACCCTCCTTCCCACAACAACATCTCCACCCCCCTGAAAATACTACATAGAGAGTCAGGAGACCCGGTGAATGGGTTGAGCTATGCTGGGGGGGGGGAGAATTCCCCAAAATTGGGCAGAGGGACCTTCTGCGGGTGGAGCCTTTTCTCTTGTGGAAGGAAGACCCTTCATCTAACCCGTGTGTGTGTGTGTGTGTGTGTGTGTGTATGTGTTTGTTTGTGTGTATGTATGTATAGTGAGTAATGAGTTTAACATACATTTTGTTTGTGTTTCTAGAATCCCCTGAAGAAGAAATTGCATTTCAGAAATGTGTTGAGCAGAATAAATATTTCTGGCACATTGAAGCTTCCCGCAGCAATTAGAAGGTGTAGAACTACTCTGTAAAGACAAGTGATAGTCACTGTGTTCCATGTTCTGCAGGGAGAGGTGATTCCCCCCCCCCTATTAAAGCAATATATTCTTTAGTTGTATTCTTTATTTCTATCCCACCTGTTGTGCCTCCTGAGTGTATTCAGGAAAAATGTGGTGGCAACTCTATCTTGCAGTTGGGTGTGGGAAATGACTCATAGGAGTAGAGTCATTCTCTGAGGCTATGTACGTACAATAATAATAAGTATTGTTCAGAACACCCAGTTTCACTGAGATCTCATTTAAAAATAAGAACAATGGCCACATTAATTCATCCTTCAGTTGACTGTTCACTTCATCTCTTGGCCCAGAATGGCAAGAGTCTTCTATATGATTTGCTTGTATATCAAAAGTCACACATTAAGACAATGCATTAGTAACTTTCCAGAATTCCTTCTCTTGTGAGTCATGAGAGGCCATTTTATCACTGAAAGCTTTAGCTAGCAACCGTTGCCAAGAAAATCTGCATCTTCATCTACACTTCCAAGAAAGATGACAACCTCTTTCAGTAAAGGACCAAGAATATGATACATATTTAAAATCCTGCTCCTTCTTATGTCCTTTAAGTAGACTACAATGTGACACAAGATTGTACTTTTTGATCAAAACAAGCGGGCTACGAGGTCAGCTGTCTGAGATGTGAAAGTAAGCAGGTGCCGGTATACTTGGATGGGGACCCTCTTCTTCTGCATGACAGGGGGTTGAATCAGCCTGTAGCTCAAACTCATCTATGAATCTTGAAATCTTTAAAATGATGATTCTAGAGGGAAAGAGGTGCAGCGAAGCCCATGCCAGGGCAGAGCCTGAGAACAGGCTGATCATGAGGTACATCCGGCTGTGCTACGTAGGATACTCTTCTGTTCTGGCCAGGTTTGGAACAACAGCCTGCATTGGTTGATGAAACCCTGGAGCCCCTTCCATTCCCCATCGAAACGCGCAGGTAGGGGTGGTGGGGCGTGAGGCGGACCTGCCGGTGTGGCCCACAGGGCATGAAGCTCAGCCTGCAAAAAGGCTACTTGGTTCTGTAAGGCCTGCAGGATCCCTGGCAGGCCTGCTGCAGGGGTGGTGCCAGCGCCGGCTTCAGCCATCTCACTGATCTAGTCCCTGGTCGGGGCGTGGTGGGCATAGGCGGTGAGGTTCAGAGTGGAACGCCTGGGCCAGGGGGATGATGGAGGCAGGAGCAGGTCAGGGATGAGCTGGATCCACAAGGCAGACAAAGGTCAGGGCACGTATCCAGTGGCAAGGTATCTGGAGCTTCCTGGCAAACCCCGCATCCATGAAGTTAGATGAGGCCCCCGAGTCAATGATAGCCTCCACATGGAGGAGCCCACCCTGAGGCAAGCGAAGCCGGATGGGCAGCAGGAAGTGAGGGTGAGTGGTAATGGCCCCCGGCAGGTCTCCTCCTAACGCTGCCGGGGTTGGCAGTTTCCTGGGAGTGGGGTCTTGGTCAGTGGGTTCCCATGTCCAATCATCTGGACCATAGGCCACCCAATTGACCAGGTAGTGAGCATGCTGTGGAGCCGCTTGGAGTCCAGGATCTGCTTCACATGGTACTCCTCATGGTCATCAATCTGGACAATCTGGGGGTGGCGGAGCCATACGCCCTGGGAACGGGTTAGCATGAAAAGGCTTGAGCTGGGAGATGTGGAACACGGGGTGGATCCTCAGGGTGTGGGGAACTTCCAGCTTGAAGGCAACTGGATTCATCTGCTTGAGGATTGGGAAGGGCCCCTGATATCGGAAGTCCAATTTGGCAAATGGGCGGTCAGACCTGTAGTGCTCTGTAGTGAATCAGACCTTGTCCCCCACCTGAAAGGGGGGTCCTGCTTGGCATCGCCTATCTGCCTGTTTTTTGTAGGCAGCCTTGGCCTTCTCTAGGTGCTGGGCAAGTTCTGCCTGCGTCTCCTGGATGTGTGAGACCCTCTCGTTGGCCAAGGGAATGAGAGTGGCGTTCAGGGTGCAGGGGGTGGTCTCGCAGATGGTAGCCATAGGTCACGTAGAACAGACTTTGTCCTGTGGAGGCGTGGCTGGTGTTGTTATACGCAAATTTGGCTAGGGGCAAGAGATCCGTCCAGTCATCCTGGTGATAGTTAAAGAAGCACCGGAGGTATTGTTGCAGGACCAGGTTCACCTGTTCCGTCTGCCCGTCTGTTTGTGGGTGGTAGGCGGTTGACAGCTTCCTCTTGATCCCGAGGAGTTCAGGGAAGGCCGCCCAGAACTGGGAGGTGAATTGTGAGCCCCAGTCAGAAATCACGGCTTCGGGGAGTCCATGGGGGTGGAAGACATGATCGAGGAAGAGCTGGGCTGTCTGGTGGGCATTGGGAACACCGCGGGTTGAAACAAAGTGAGCCAGCTTGGTTAAGGAGTTGACCACTACCAGGATGGCTGAGTTTCCTTTGGAAGGGGGTAGGAAGGACTATAAAGTCAAGGGAGAGGGTAGACCATGGTTTGTTAGGGGCAGGGGTTGCAAGAGTCCTTGGGGTTTCTGGCGGGGCACCTAAGGTCCTAGCGCAGGACTCACAGGATAAGATGTAGTTCCTGACGTACTGCCAGGAGGCTCGGCCACCAGAAGGCCCAGGAGAGCAGCTTCAGGATCTTGGCATACCCCAAATGGTCAGCTGTGCGGGTGTCGTGACACTGATGGAGGACCTGGATGTGAAGGCGCCCCTCTGGGTGTACCTCATGATCAGCCTGTTCTCAGGCCCTGCCCTGGCATGGGCTTCCCTGCTCCTCGAGGCTGATGACCCCCTCCTGGGAAACCTAGATGAATTCGTCCAGGCTCTGGAGGGCATGTTCGGGGACCAGAACTGGGCCCATACTGCTGAGCTGGCCCTGCAGGGGCGTCGTTTCTTCTCCAAACACACAGCCGAGATCCGATGCCTTGCAGCTGATACCAGGTGGAACGAGGCAGCCCAAAGTTTCCGTTTTCGCCTTGGCCTCAGTTCCCGCATCAAGGACGAGCTGGCCCGAGTGGACCCACCGGCGGCCCTAGCCGCCTTTATCGCCCTCTGCATAGTTATCTACAACCGCCTCTCCATGAGAAATGCAGCAGCAAGGATAGGCCACGGCGCGGTGGCTCACGAGCGAACACAGAGGCCCGGACTGGGTATGCCAGCCAGAACCGATGCAAGTTGAGAAACAGCAGCAGCACACCTTGGGTCTCTGTCTCTGCTGTGGCCAGGAGGGGCACTACGCATTTCTTCTGGGGACCATGGACCAGCACTTCATCTCCCAGGTCCGCTGAGCCCTGTCTACAGACCCATACGCCAAACCCTACCTGCCACCAACAGGCACTCCAAGAGCCTGGGACACCCTTTCCACGAGGCACAAGCTGGTTGCTTGTACCACCCAAGGCCGGCTCTACATCCCGGAGGGGTACCTCCGCATCCAGATCCTCCATCAGTGTCACGACACCCGCACAGCTGGCCATTTGGGGTATGCCAAGATCCTGAAGCTGCTAGTGGGAAATCAGTTGTCTGGCTGAGGGCAATTCACTGATAGAGTCTGTGTTGAGATAACAGAAGTCTCCCTGCGTATTCAACATGGAAGGCATGGACCCAATCCACTGACTCTCAGGGCTCAAATTAGGATTTGGGAATGTTTGGAGAAAACTCAAGTTTCAAAATTCACTGGGGATAATTGGGAAGTGGGGTTTTTTTGGGGGGGGGTTGGTTTTTTTAACCCAATAGGCAAGAATGGTTTAGCTGCCTAAAGACCAATCTTTCTTCTATCTTCCCTGGTTGTTGGGCTCCAGGCAATGCTAGCTTGTCACAACCAGGCAGGTGACTCTTTACATGTTAGTCAAACCACACCAAAGATTTGTTGTTTCCCCCAACAGTCCCCTTTACATACAGATTAGATATGTTCTAAAATTGAGCTATGTCTGAATTCTTACCTCAAACAAGCTGTTGCCGGCATAATAAAGAAGAAATGCTACAGAAAGCATTTTGAGCTCTGATCAGCCAGGTCAGTTAAAAGAAATGAGAACATTCAAGCAGTGACTGCGATGACCTGGTCTACCTGCCAGCATTGTTGAGTAAGGATGACCTCACAGAGGAAAGACAGAGAGGACAGCTGATTGGCTGAGCTGATGATGCTGGCTGAGGGGCTCTGCATATACCTTTTGTGATCATATCTCAGTATCTGTTCCCCGGCGTCTGGGAGGGGGGGGTTAGCCTGAAAAAGAGTTAGATTTGCCTGGCCTGTTCCTGTGCCGATCTGCAGGTATCTGCAAGTGGGGCTTATTGCTGCCATGGATCTAAACATGACCTCCATGTTGCTGGAGATCAGGCTGCTGTTAAAGGCAAAGCCACAAGGCCACCAGTTGAAAAGATGGTGACCCGAGGAAGAGTTCTGTGCAACTGGGAAGCTTGAATACCACCTTGTGAACTTTGCTTGGCCCTAATAAAGGTTTTATCTTGTAGCGTTGTACTCTGGTGGCTACGTGACTGCCATCGGTTTCTTTTTTAGATTTGTAAGGCCTGGTCTAACAGCTGCATGACAGACAGAAACAGAACAGGTGAACTTTTTCCCCAGCATCAGGGAATGGGAGAACCTGCATCTGCGTAATCTTCGTCTTTGTGCATCCGTTTAAGGTGCAGGAATGCTGGGTGTTGTAGTCCAAATGATCGGAGGGCACCAGGTGGAGGGGCTGCTTTAGGAACATAAATTATATTGTGTATAACTTGGTTTGCTCATGAAATTATCATTAAAAACACTGTAAACGCAGTTGGTAAATGTGTAATGATTGTCTGAATAAAGTATATGTTCAAATGTAATGTTCCAAGCATGATAATCTAATGAGCAAGTTGCTCATCATACATTTTAAGTCCTGCTTGCATGTGTGACCAGGGGGAACTTCAGCAAGTAGTTCCTGAAACATCCGAACCTTCCTAGAAGCCAGAAGCAGCAGCAAGAACTGGAGGCAGAGGAAGACTGACGTACAGCATCTGTTTCCATTTGTAAGGAAGTTTAGGGAAATTCCTAAACCTGTTCCTGTTTCTGGGGTGGAGGTTAGGGAAATCTGGTCTGAAGGAAAAGCTGTTGCGACTAGTGGTGGGACCGAGCCTTCAGCTGGCTCGGGGCTCGCTCGGGGCTCAGCCCTCCGCGGTGCCTGATCTCGCTCTTCAGAGCAGCGTGGAGCGTTCTCCGCGCTGCTCGAGCCGCTTGAGCCACCTCCGCCGCCAGAGGACCCCCCGCTGCCGCTGCTGGACCGCCGCCACCGCGGGACCCCCCCCCCCGCAGCCTACCTTGTCTTGCGCGCCACCTCCGCCGCCTCCGGAGCCACTGCTCCGGCACACTGGAAAACAGAGCGTGGGGGTCCAGCGCGACGGAGCAGGGTCCTGTCACATCACTTCCTCCGCGCCGGATGTGACGCGACAGGACCAGGAGGCTGGGGAGGCAGCCTCTCTGCAGAGCCGGAGAGCCTGCAGGTAAGCCCGCGGGGGTGGCAGAGAGCCCACGGGGTGGCTACTCGGCTACACCCCTAGTTGCGACTACACTTAATTGAAGAACCTTCAAGCAATCTCAACCTATTATTTGAAGAGTGACATTTTATTTGCCCTTGCAAATAATTTCTGTTCAGGAACATCTGATTTTTTGTTCATTTTGAAAGGTTGTCTCTGGTGGTGGTGTCAATCCGATGCCTACGCCATAGGAACCAGGCATCTGGGTTCCTTTTACATCGAGATGGTTTATTCTAGTGGCAGCAGTTTTTATAGTTGAGGCAGGATTCCCTAGTGGTGGCGTCTAATCGAGAACTTTCTGAACAACTGGCAGTAAATTCTGTAGACCCAAGCCTCCAAGTTAATTTAAAAAAAGAAAAAGAAAGAAACAAAGGTGGGATAGTCCGCATGCTGCTCCGTCGCATCTGGTGGCCGTGGCAGGATAATCCACAGTCTTGCTGCACATGTGGGTTTTATGCTAGAAGTACATTGAGGGCTGCAGCAACTAACCAGAACAAGCCCACGTGGCATCCTAAGATGTCCACGCCCAAAACCAAAATGGCGGTTGCAGCCTCACTGTGTGGACCGGGCTTGATCAGGGCTTTGCCCTTACTCAAATGGCGCCCCCCTTGCTGCCCACGTGGCTGCCGGCGAGAACTGGACCAGCAGGGCCCCGGGACTCCCGACGCTCAAACGTGCAGTAAAACGGGGGGGAGGCTCAGCAGGAACCACCCCCCTACCCTGGGACTGCCGATCAGGCTGGCGGGAAAGGACAAGAAGAGTCCGGTGACCCCACGGTCTGCGACCCTCTTCTGTGGCGGCAAGTAATCCCCTGGTGGGGCTGGCCCCAATCCGGCCGATTGCTGGACGAGGAAGCCTCTCATACCCATCTCAAGATGGGGGGAGCTGGGAGGGAGGGGGGAGGTTTGGGCCACCTGGGCCGCTATTCCCTCCCCCCCTTGAAGGACACCGACTGGACTTCCGTGGGGGGAGGGCCGGTTCCCTTCATGCAAGGTCTAGCCATCTGTCTTACCACCAATAGGTGGGGGTGAGGGGCTAACTGCTTCCGACCGTTAGTAGGAGTCCGTGAAGGATCATCCCAAAACCATCCCCTCCCCCAGTCTGTGGAAAAATTGTCTTCCACAAAACCAGTCCCTGGTGCCAAAGAGGTTGGGGACCGCTGACCTAGTGGCCTTCTTTCAGGTGGGCCGTGCGAGTAGGAGGAGCCACGTCTGTAGGGTAGGGCTTTGGATGGGGCTTCGTCCAGCAGCATGAGCAGCACCGATAAGGAAGCAGCTACGAGGTGAACATTCCACCCCCACGTTGTTTGTCCAGAAAGCCAAATAGCAGCCAGTCTCCCTTCCTCCCACTTTCGTTGAGCATCAGGTCAGGTGACATGGAAAAGAGGGTGGCTGGGCACACTCACACACACAGTGTCACCTATACCTAATTCCAGATGTGGTAGGGGAGCAGGATATGCTTACTATGCTACTCAGTAGTGAGAGGACACACTTGGCACATGCAAAGAGGCTCTCAGCTCTGTAGTCCCACCTTTAATACCTGTGTACCAGAGGTAATTTGAGCACCCCTGCACCTGTTCAAATTTCTTTTTCTAAACAACTCTGAAACATACAGGAGCCTAGTCCTCTTTTGCCTCTGGTTCCCCACTGCCCTTCTGCAAGTTAAACATGCTAGCTTAAAACATGTCCTTGTAACTTCATAGCTCTGAGGTTCACAATGGCATTGAATTGCTCTTATAAATATCAGCTAGTAAGGCCTCAGTTAGTCCAGCTAGTCTTCGTTACTGTGGCCTCAGTAGCATGAACAGTTGTCTTTCTCCCCATGTTTCTGCCTAGCCTTCTTTTGCTGCAAATTAAAATAAAGGTTCAGCAGAGCCATTAATACAAAATCGGTAAGACAGCTGTGCAATATGTTCAGGTATTGACAAGCTTTGAGTTCATAGGATCATAGAGTTGGAAGGGGCCTACAAGGCCATCGAGTCCAACCCCCTGCTCAATGCAGTCAACTAGAGGAGGGGTCTCCCATCCAGGTAATAACCAGGCCTGACCCTGCTTAGCTTTCCACACTCAGACAAGCTGAGCCAGCATGAGCCAAATATGCTGTTTTCATATAATGGAAGGAGCTGGTTCAGTGTAGTGGCTAAGGCTGCAATCTCATGCACACTTACCTGGAAGCAAATCCCATTGAACTCAGTGGTGTTTACATCTGAGTAGACATGCATAGGGTTGCACTGTAAGAGACTGACCAACAGATTGGAAAGTCTGTGGTTCAAATCTTGCCTCTGCCATGAACTCAGTAGGTATCCTTAGGCAACCAACCATCCCTCTTTCAGCCTCAGATCCCCTCGATAATATCAGAATAATAAGGCTGGCCTACCTTATAAGGTTATTCTCGAGATTACAACAAGATAATGTAGGTGAAACACTTTGAGTATCTGGACTTGCTTTCTTCTTCATCTTCATAAGTATTAGTAGTATGGCCCTAAACAAAACAATGTATTTCCCCATGAAAACATGCTGGCATTATTATTTTAAATAATATTTTAAAATACATGATCTAGCAAATAACTGTTGCATTTGTTCTCCATCTGCTTTGCACAGAGATCAAATGGAACACGCATCTATTTGGAGGAGATGTGTTGATAGATGGGTACTAATGTTTTGCACTTGGAATTTTACCTTGCAAGATCTGGCTGGTGGTTTCACAGAACACTATCTGATAGCAGACAAGGGAAAAATTCAGGAGGCTCAAACATCTGTGCACTCTGAACTATTGTATTGGTAGATGAGATCTCCAAACAGTGGGTTTCTTCCAGTCGTTTTGAGACCTCATTCCAAATTAGGCAAAAACTGTGAAAGTTATAGCCTTTAGCCCAGGGTTCTCCAACCTTGGGTCCCACAGAGATCACCTGCAGAGTTATTGCATAGGAGAAAGATGCACACTAAACTGAATGTGGCTTGAGTGTTAAAACCTAGACTAGATATACCTTTGAAAACTAAGATGAGGGAGATGGTTAAAGAGAAACAAAGAGGAAATCTAAAGCATATACAGATAGACACCATGGTGCTAAGGAACAGAGATTTGAGTGGAACTCTTTTGTTCAAGTTAGAAAAGCTGAGATTTTATGAAAGGGAGAACAGAGATTCACATCCCCCCATAAAGCTGTTGAAATAAGAGGAACTTATACGTACAAACTTTCTTATAGACTTGTGTGGAATGCTTCTTATCTTGCTCCACTAGACTGCAGAAATGAGGTAGATACTTGTTTTGTGTGAGAGCACTTGTCTTTCTCACCCCCACTTGAGACTATGCCAGCAGCTGGACTTGATGAACTAGAAAGTGAACCTGAAAGATGGTCTCTGTCTATGTTAGGTGACCACCTGCTTGGACTAAGGGTTTTGTCACATAGTGCTAAGTTCTGGGACTATGGAGGTTTCTTAAGAGCGGAAGAAATGTGGTGATTGTGTAGGCATTGTACCTTTAAGAGAGCTGGGATTATATCCAGCTGAAGGGAGGCAGCCTATAAAAGGAAATCAGAAATAACAATGTGGTATGCTTAGTTGTAGGCATTGCTGCTAGTTATGCTAGGTTTGTTATGTATACTTTCAAATAAAAGTTTTTGTACTTTATTCTGCCTGAATTATTGGATACTACACTCTGTTACTGGATCTGTTCCTGATATAATCCTTTCTATCTTCACAAAGTCATGACTTATTTCACTTTGCCTGCTAGAGATTCAGGTATATTGACCCAAATCTTGACTCTGTCTGAGAACCCCTCAGATGTTTTGGTTTACCTGGACAATGAAGGATGCCATAGACTCAATTCTTCACATATTTGTCTGAATGTGCTTGGTCTGCCCTCTGCAGCTTCACAAACTTGGTAGGATAGTAGGGCTCATGACAAAACAGGAGAGGTTCAAGAGACTGTTAGAATCCAGTGAACTCTTGCTGTGTGATCCAGGACTTTGGGATGGGCAGACTATTTAAATATGCCCAATAGAATCACCAATATTCATGAAGGAATCATGGGGTGGTTTCCACTCCTCTCTGGATTGCTTAACACTGATCTCTTCCTTTGGCAATTTGGGGATGCATCTATAGTTTTACCAGGGATGTTGAAGAGTCCTTGGTCTCGAGTCACGAGTCGAGTCACGAGTCTTTGGACCCGAGTCTCGAGTCCGAGTCCGAGTCCTTGGTCCAAAATGGTGACTCACGAGTCACGAGTCACGAGTCACGAGTCACTCCCAAAGCTGACTCCACGAGTCCCTATTAAAATCAATGGGTTTTTTCCCCAACAAAATAAGGCTACTTCAGATGTGTGGTTTAAATAAATTCTAGGCACAAGTGTGCCTTTTTATTTCAAAACTGCAACTGATTTTAGCAAGAACAGACCAGGCAGAAAAACCCAAAATAACCAGGCAGGCAGAGGAGGCAGGGAACCCCAAAGCAGGCAGGCAGAGGCCTTTGTCTTGGACAATTCAACTGTTGAACTGGTCAAGAAGAGACCAGGCAGGCAGAGGAGGCTGGGAACCCCAGACAGGCAGGCAGAGGCAGCCAAACCCAAAATGTCTGAAAGGTTGCATTTTAGAAAAATGATTTTAAAAAATAAAGTTGCTGTACTTCCTAAAACTTATTCATGTTGCATTTGAGGAACATGATTTTTTCTAAATGTTTGGCCCCCATTCTGGAACGGTGAGATCTCATCACAATTCCACCCTCACTGAACACCTGCTCCACCGGTGATGAACTTGCTGGAACCAGAAACACACTCAGAGCAGCCACACAGAGTAATCTCAGGTCCTTCTTCTGCCGCTCCCAAGTATGCAACACATCGATCAAAATAAATCTTGACACACTGTTGGGGCTGCACTCCTGGTAGCCGTCCATAGTGGCCGAGCAGCGGCACACCTCGCTTCCCTGCGCTCTTCGCCGGCAATCACACTCCTCTCCACTCCTTCTGGCACAGCCCAGGGATGTTGAAGAGTCCTTGGTCTCGAGTCCCGAGTCGAATCTCGAGTCCCATTAAAAATATTGGGACTCGAGTCCGAGTCGAGTCAGAGGGGGGACTCAGTCCGACTCACGAGTCAAGTCCTCGAGTCCGAGTCCCCATCCCTGAGTTTTACTAGTGAGCAAATTGCCATTTTTAATTTTTTTTGAACTTTTTTTTGAACAAAATGCATCTGTAAAACCATTTCCCTGAAAACTCAGATTGTTCTTGGGATATGTCCTTTTTTCTCATGCCTTTCATTGGTATCTTGTTATTAGACATCAGAGTCAGACAACATTTGAAATTATAGACACCTATAAAAGTAGCAACAAACCCCTTCAGATCTGTACTGCTTTACAGATCCATTGGGGAGGAGATAATTCACAGTAATGATGGAAATTTCCACCGCTTTTCTGTAGGCTATGCTGCAGGGAAAGATAATACCTCCCTAGCTGTCTTAGACTATATGTTTCAAGAATAACAACTTATCTTGCACTTACAGTATCCATCCCTTTGGGCAGCAGGAAAGCATTACCAAAAAGCTCTTTTGCAAACAGCATAAATTATTGTTTCATGCCCTCTACTTTCGAATAGCAGAATATACATCATCACCTATCATGATAATGAGGAAGTAAATAATTAAAAAAAATCATTTGTAACAGAAAACATCTTAGGATGTTTTAGCTAATCAAATTGAAATTAAGTACAAGAGGGACCTGGTCAAGCTGTGAGATCAGATCTAATTCCTGTGTGCACTTTCCAAAGGGTAAAGCTATGGTTTGATAGTAGCTGCAAATGGTGAATATGTGTTATTAGGGCTGCAAGTTTTAATTAAGTGAACCCATTTTGGATGGGGGAAATAAGTCCCCACCCAGCCCTTCTTGGGTCAGATGATGTCAGAGGGTGTCACACCCCCCCATTATTTGGGATGTGGCCACACGCCTGATGTCATCTGGTCCCCAACCAAAGTGCCTGCTGGAACTCCAGCCGGCATTTAGCTGTGGACCCCGTGCCACATCCTCCCCAGTGGGGGGAGGCACAGCATGGACAAAACTAGCCCAACCCTGGTGGCAGCTGAAGTGCTCCAGCCACCTAAGTTGGGGATAATTCACTTGCGATGTGTCCCGCCCAATGGGGGAAGATACAGCACAGGCCAGTCCCTGGCCTTGGGCAGAGTGGGGAACACCAACTGACTCAGACGGCACTGGGAGAAGCATCAACTGAGTCCCCCACCCCACCTGCATCCCTGCTGCTATCTCTGATATCAGATTGGCAATAACAGTGGGATTCCTCCAGGGGATAGGGAGGAATCCAAGGAGGTTCTATAGGCTGGATGGGGAACCTCTGTGGGCTGGATCCCTATTCCTGGTTTAATTAGTAAATTGAGCAACTAGTGTTTTAGTTGATCATTGGCATGGGGCTGTTTTTATTAGCTGAGGACACATGTTTTATGTGTTTGTTTCATAGGGGGCCAGTGTGGCGTAGCGGTGAGAGTGTTGGACTGGAACTCGGGAGATCTGGGTTCTATTCCCCGCTCGGAGGAGGAGGAGGATTATGTAAGCCGCCTTGGGTTTCTTTCAGGAAAAAAGGCGGGGTATAAATATAATAAATAAATAAATAAGGCTGAAGATTTTACAGGAACTTGTGGTTCAATGCTTTCAGCAAAGGTATGCTCATGGAGACATTGGTTTATGTTTAAGAAATCAAGGCCACCCATTCCCATGGGGAAATGTAGTCTCCAGTGCATGTATTTACATTTCCCCATGGTAGTGGATGGCATTCTTCAGCAACACTCCCACTACTCATAACACTGGGTGGCCCTATCACCACCACTACCACCAAGAACACGTGCTCAGTGGGGAGAAGTATCCATCTTACCATTCTGGATTGTGGGGTGGTAGCATAGCACCTCTGACATATTAAGAACTAAGCAGCAAAAATCACTGGCAGACAATATCCATAACTTTAAAAAAATCTTTTGAAAAATCTAATTATGCAAATGCATTCAAATTCCTGCAAACATATTTGCTGGAGGAAAAAATATTGGCTTTTTTTCTGGGCCAATCTGAGCTGGGGCCTCCTTAATGATTTTAGTGTAATGTCCCATGTTGCCCCCAGATTTTTGGAAGCTCTCAGGCATAGCACCCTCCATGGACCCCTCTTGCCTTGAAAAGGCAGGACACGAAAAGAAAACTGAGAATTCTCATAGGCTGCATGCATCTGTTCTTCTTGGATACTTTGTGCAAGGTGGAAATGGCAGCACTGTTAGGGCTGTGGGCCCTCTGCTGCTGTTGTTATATAATTGCCAAATGATATATTCATTTTACTCGTTCTAGGTTGGGTCCAGATTTAGTCATTCTTAGAGTGGACCCATTGAAATCAATGGGACTTAAGTCAGCCAAAGGTCCCATTAATTTCAATCTGGATCCAACCCTCTGTGTTCTACTTTTTTTAAAAGAAGTGTGTACTTTCATTCTCTTAGGTGCTATTTTATTTAATTGTAAGTTGCCTAGGAAACTGGTTGGGGTATAAGATTGAACCTAAATATCCAAACAAACACATATGTTTTCTTTGGGTCATGGTTTGTGCGCCCCCATGACATTTTACATTTCTTCCCTTATTCTTGAGCTGTTAAGCACTTTCATCAGCACTGGAGGATTACAACTCATGGTGTATGAAGTGTGCATCAGTGTTTATTTCTGGCTGCAGAGTGGGAATAATGCTTATTATAATCTGCATTCTCCCTCTCTCCTCCTTTTTTCTTGTAATACAGCTTATTTTCAAAGTATATGAGTAGCCTGCAGAAAACTTAATTGGAATTCTTTAATGCAGTGTGCATATGACATCCACTGCAGAAATGTAGTTAATGCTGAAGAAACCATTCTGTGCGCCACAAGGGAAATTAATCCTATTAAGTGTGAACAGGTAAAAAGGCCATCGAATGCCAGTGTGGTTAAGTAGGGATATGGAGGAAGAGTTGTTTGAAATGAACACCTTCTGGCAGAAAGGAGATCAGTAGCAGTAGCCACTGAAGGAAAAAAAGGCTAACTTGGGTTAAGAAAAGGGAAATTGGGAGTCAGAAAGCATATAGTGAATGGGATACAGTAATACCTTGGATTGCAAGCATAATTCGTTCCGGAACCGTGCTTGTAATCCAAAATATTCTTATATCTAAGCGAGTCTCTGGTGGGCGTGAGCGAGGCCGATTTCTTTCAGCCCGCTCCGCCTGCTCGAGGCGAGCGGTTACATCCCTACGTGACTTGTCTTGCAAGACCTTGCTCGTTTATCAAGTAAATTTTTTTTGCTTGTCTTGCAAAATGCTCTCAGACCAAGTTACTTGCAATCCAAGTATTACTGTACTTGTATTACTGTACTTGTGGAGGGGAGCTGGTAATGAAAGAAGGATGGAGAAAAAGTTAAGATGATGGGAAAGCAGTTTTACCCTTGCCCAGGAAACTCTGGTTGCAGCTATAGTGCACTGGCTGTGTATCCCCTATCGTTAGGGGTCCTTGTATGCCCCTTGATCAGTGGTGCATAGGTAATTTTAGGGCCTGGACTTAATGGTCTTATGGGACCCACCGCTTTAGATGTCCATGTGTAGTACTTCATTTATAAAGCACACAACTAACATTTCTTTCCCCACGCCCCATGCTTTATAACAGCTTCTACATTCCTAATATGTTAGAGTTTGCCGTTTGCCAACTCTGATTTTTTTTTAAAGGCAAAATGTGCAGTTTCACACATTTTAAACTTACTTAAATTAAGACTGAAGAAATAAAATAATGCTTGCTTCTGCTGCCCTGATGCTGAGCACATTTACTTGAGAATAAGCACCATTTTGCTGGAGGAAAGGATGATGTGTTTTTAATGTTAAAATAATAAAATGAGCATACATAAACATAAACATGCTCAGTCAGCCACTATATATATATATATATATATATATATATAGATTTCAGGTTGCAGGATCTACTTTAATTTTTACTAGAAACCCAGGGTGGTCCACCCACTGGAGCCAGGCACATCCCAAGAGCCATCCTTCCCCAGCCTGGTGTCCTCCAGATGTTGGGGTTACAACAACCCCTATCAGCCTCAGCCAGTATGGTCAATGGTCAAGAATAACGGGAGCTGTAGTCCAAAACACCGGGAGGTAGGGCAGTGTGTTGGAGAAGACTACATACAAATCTACTTCTGAGTTGTGGATTAGGAATTCTAACAATCCAATTTAGTCCTAAAATTTGCTATTGTTGAACAACTGGGAGTTGGAGACCCTTACTGATTTACTCACAAAGTACCCAGAGATCTACCGGCGGATCTCAGTCTGCCTCCTGGCCACCCCTGCCATGTCACACTCACACAGAAAGGCAGGAGACTTGAGGGTGAGATCCATTTTCATAGCCTTTATGAATTATTGTGTCCACCACAGTAACCTAGCTGAGAAACAGTAACCAGTTCTGAATAGGAGTAATAAAATGATATTGTTTATTTCCCCTTTAAGATAGATGCGGATGTTCTGTTAATGTCCCAGAGTTTTCTCATAATCACTCCCTTTTTGGCCCAAGGCTCACCAGAGATTTTTTAAAAAGATATTTAAGCTCCTGGAATGAGAGACTAAGTATATTTTCAGTCCCGTTTTGTGGCATGGTGCAACTATAGACAAAGCATTTTATCGCTGCTGCCAAAGACACCCAGTGGTGGGTGGGGCTTAAGGCAAAGCAGGCAGGGCCAAAGCCAAAGGGGCAAGACAAATATATATTTGTATATTTGTAAATATACAAATATACAAATATATGTATGGGTCCAAGCCCATACATGAATAATAATTACTAAAAGACAAATATACCCCCAATACCAGCATATTTTTTGCTTAAAGCTCTTATTGCTGGTAACTAAGCCTTAGGAGAGGCATTTCAACCTTAGAATGTGGAAAAAATTGCACAAAAGCCGGGAAACCACCAAATGATTGATGGGCTAGGGAAAGTGGGTGAGGTCAGGGGAAGGGGTGCAGCCTTCTGGGGGACCCCAACTGGCCAGATTGCGACCCCAGGAGGGTTGGATTTGTCCCCTGTGCCTGTGGTTCTGCACCCCTGATATTGATAGTGTATGAAGAGCTGAAGGCTTGGGTAAAAAGATGAGAAATTTGGATTTGATCTGAATAAGTCTCTTTCTGGGTATTTCAACATTGTCTACAGAGTCCATCTTTCAAGGGTCCACTAAATGACCCTCCTGATTCCTAGACTCCTTGATGCTAACTGCAGCCACTTCTGCATAAATACATAATAATAAAGTAACTCATCAGAGAATTTGGATGCCATCTGGGGAACATATGAAATTCCTAACAAGCCAAAAGTATTAACAGTTCATTATTGTAATTTATTCAGATAATCAAAAGATAAACAATTTATTTTTGCTGTCTGGAATAATTATTAGAATTCTAATTTATTTGACAGTGGCTTTGCACACCTTATGGCATACAGAATGGATATGCCATTCTGCATTGATCAGATGGCACACTGTCTCTTGGTAGCATTCTCTCTGTGGATGTTAATTCTGGTACTGGAGATGGGGTTTTCTTGGAACATGCATGAGAAGACTGAGGACTCTGTATTTCTTCAGCCACTGGATATCTGAATAGACCTCAAGGCTATGGATGGACGGTGGACTTCAAGTTGATGTAAATGACCAGCAGAGAACATACATTTATTTATTTATTTATTTATTATATTTATTATATTTATATCCTGCCTTTTTTCCTGCAAGGAACCCAAGGTGGCTTACATAATCCTCCTCCTCCTCTCCATTTTATTTTCACAACAACCCTGTGAGGTAGGTTAGGCTGAGAGCCAGTGACTGGCCCAAAGTCACCCAGTGAGCTTCATGGCTGAGCGGGGACTAGAACCCAGATCTCCCGAGTCCCAGTCCATCCACTGCACCACACTGCTGCAAAACATCCAAGCTTTAATCCCAGGTAGGACTGAGAGGGAAAGACTCCTGTCTGGAACCAGGAGGAGCTGGGATGAAGTATTCAGCCTAGGGTTTGTTTTTTTAACCTGGGGGGTTTGGTGAAATTTCTATGTGACAGTCAATATTTTTAAGCAAGAGTGAGAACATTTTTTTTCTTAAGTTGTTATGTTCTCAAGAACATAAGAAGAGCCAGGCTAGATCGGACCAAAGGCAGGCCACAATATGTATCAGGTAGGCTGCCTTTGTGGGTCATAAGTTAAGCAAGGCTGGGTTAAAACTATAGCCTGGAGATGGGCTATAGCCAGGGATGTTGAAGAGTCCTTGGTCTCGAGTCACGAGTCGAGTCACGGGTCTTTGGACCCGAGACTCGAGTCCAAGTCCGAGTCCTTGGTCCAAAATGGTGACTCACGAGTCACGAGTCACTCCCAAAGCTGACTCCACGAGTCCCTATTCAAATCAATGGGGGGTTTTCCCAACAAAATAAGGCTATTTCAGATGTGTGGCTTAAATAAATTCTAGGCACAAGTGTGCCTTTTTATTTCAAAACTCTGCAACTGATTTTGGCAAGAACAGACCAGGCAGACAAACCCAAAATAACCAGGCAGGCAGAGGAGGCAGGGAACCCCAAAACAGGCAGGCAGAGGCGTTTGTCTTGGGCAATTCAAACTGTGGAACTGGTTAAGAAGAGACCAGGCAGACAGAGGAGGCTGGGAACCCCAAACAGGCAGGCAGAGGCAGCCAAACCCAAGATGTCTGAAAGGTTGCATTTTAGGAAAATGATTTTAAAAAATAAACTTGCTGTACTTCCTAAAACCTTCCATGTTGCATTTGAGGAACATGATTTTGGAACACGAGTCCTTGGTCTCGAGTCCCGAGTCGAGTCTCAAGTCCCATTAAAAATATTGGGACTCGAGTCTGACTCGAGTCAGAGGGGGGACTCAGTCTGACTCACGAGTCGAGTCCTGGAGTCCGAGTCCCCATCCCTGGCTATAGCTGCTTAAGATTTGTCAAAAGAAAGATCTATATATAAGAACATAAGAGCCCTGCTGGATCAGACCAAAGGCCTAACTAATCCAGCATTCTGTTTGCACAATGGTGAACCAGCTGCCTATGGGAAATCCACAGGTAGGGCATGAATGCCACAGTACCCTCTCACTTGTGTTCCCCAGAAACTGGTACACAGAGGCATGCTGCCTCTGATATTGGATGTCCCTAGGAATTATGCTACAAGATGATGTCATATCATTCCCATTGGGTTGTTCTCAAGGAGGAGCATGGTGCGGCTGCTGCTTCTTAATTTCAGCTCTGCCACCTCTTGATGTAGGGTCAAAGCTTTTATTTCTTTTTTTACACAAAGAGAAAGCAACTATAACCCTCAGCTGCCTCCTAAAGTGTTAAATCTGTTCCTTTCCATTCATTCCTTGGGTGTCCCTGAAAGATCTGAACATGACAAACAGTTTGGCGAACACACATACTGTAATTATCCAGCATCCCAGGTGTTCTCAACTTGATTGCTCAATATTAAACCGTTAGGGGACCACCTGCTGAAGTCCAAGCCCATACATGAATAATAATTACTAAAAGGAAGGGGAGGAAATAGGAAGGAAAACTGCAGAAAGGGCTTTTCCTGAGTCTTTGCTCTGTGGTGCTGCTTAAACAATTTTAGCATTACTTAAATTTCAGTAAGGTGTCAGATAACACCAAAGGGTCTATGAACTTATTGTCAATTGCTCCAGAAAGAATCACAGAGTTGTATCTAAGAGTTGGAGGGACCTCTAGTCTAGGGGTGGACCTCCAGATGTTTTGGACTTCAACTCCCAGATGCCCTTGCCAGCATGGCCAATAGTCAGGAATGCTGGGAGTTGAACTCAGAATATTTGGAGATCTACTTTCTGCCCACCTATGTTCTAGTCCAAATCCCTGCTTGATGTTGGAAATCAAGAGTTAGAGCATCCCTAACAGAGGGCTGTTTAGCCTCTGCTTGAAGACCATTAGCAAGATAACCAGTGTGGCGTAGTGGTTTGAGTGTTGGACTGGGACTCAGGAGATCTGGGTTCTAGTCCCTGCTCGGCCATGAAACTCACTGGGTGACTTTGGGCCAGTCACTGACTCTCAGCCTAACCTACCTCACAGGGTTGTTGTGAAGATACAATGGAGAGGAGGATTATGTAAGCTGCCTTGCGTTCCTTTCAGGAAAAAAGGTGGGGTATAAATATAATAAATAAATAAATAAATAAATAACCGATTCCACTGCTGAACTGCTCTTGCCATGACGGAGGGGTCCCCCCCTCTTCTTCTTCTTCTTCTTCTTCTTCTTCTTCTTCTTCTTCTTCTTCTTCTTCTTCTTCTTCTTCTTCTAATCTTCAACCAAAATCTACCCTCCTGTAATTTAAGACCATTAGTTGTAATCCTGTTCTCTGGGACAGTAACAAACAAGTATTTGCCCTCTTCTATGATGGCCTGAAGTGGTGATGTGATGTGACTGAATGATATTCTGAAAGAAACATTCTCAACTGCACATGTGAGATCAGCATTTGGTCTAATGTGGCTGCATTGTGAACACTTGTGCATAAGTTCATTAATGTTGACCTCTTACTCCTGATGCAACTCTCATGTGGACTATGTGGCCAGGCTATGTGATCAAGGAGTATTTTGTTTGGTGAGTATCTTCTATCTATTTGGATCAGTTCTTGATTGTTTCTTGAAAATGCTTGCTGTAGATGCTTGCACTATCCTCATCTAAACACTCTCTTGTCCCTGGATTTGGTTGTTTTACTAGGACCAGGGTGGAGAGTGGTTGTGTGATTTCCAACAAGTGTATCTAAGATATGGGAACTACCCCCATCAATGGGTATACAGAGGCATAGTGCCTCTGATACTGGTCATAATATATTGCCATCCTGACTAGTAGCCATTGATAGCCTTATCCTGGACCTGCATGAATTTCCCTTTTAAAGCCATTCAAGTTGGTGGCCATCACTGCATCTTGTGGCAGAGAATTCCATAGTTTAACTATGTGCTCTGTGAAGAAGTCCTTCCTTTGATCTTGTCCTGAATCTCCCACCATTCAGCTTCATGGCATGACCCCAGGTTCTTTTATTATGAGAGAATTTTTCTTTCTAACCGCTGTCTCCACATCATGCAAAGGAGGTCCTCCTGACCTTGCATTTAGGCAGGCAGTGAAGATGGTTCTATTTTAATGGATCTTTTACTCCTTTTACTGATATGTGTCACTGTGCTGGTTGTCTTTTTTAAAAATCTGTTTTATTGTTTTATGTTAGATTGTATATGTTATTTTAAATGTTATCCACTCTGAAAAGGGAGATAAAAATTGTCTAGAAATAAATAAATAAATAAATACAAACAAAGGAATTAACAACAACAACAATGACAACAACAACAACAAAGGTGTGGGAACTATAAATCCCCAATGGGAAATCCAATATGGAAATGTGTTCAGCACTGTCAACATTGTATCCACCAACATTTCAAACCAGGAGAGAATTCTCAGAAAGAGATTAGCTTTCCCCCCAAATGCTCACTGAGAATGTTCATAAATACTTATTTGATTCTGAATCCATCCAAAGAATATTAACTATCATTAATTCTGAGCAGGAGTGTGATGTAGTAGTGTTGGACAAGGACTGAGGAGATCAAGATTCAAATCTTCACTCAACTTTGGAGCTCACTGGGTGACATTGGACTACTCACTATCTCTCAGCCTTACCCTACCTCACAGGGTTGTTGTGAGTACAAAATGGAGGAAAGAGAGCCATGTATTCTGCCTTGGGCTCCTTGGAGGAAAGGCTGGATATAAACAAACAACATTCTAAAACACACACAGCTGAGCCAATGGGTAGAGGGGGCTTACTTTAATCATCTGAAACCATAGCTTTTACATGCAACCACTATACACAATTCAAGACTGCTGCCTCCGATTTTGTCTGTTTACCTTGGATTTCCCACTTCTTTTAAATTTATCTGATATTTGGGGTGAACTGATAAAAAACACAAAAAACAAAACACTTTTTCTGCAACGCTACATATCCTGTACATGTCTGCTCAGGAGAAAGCCCCACTGACTTCAGTGGAGCTTACTCCCAGGTAAATAGGTATCAGATGGTAGCCTTGATGTGATACCTCATTTGTCTTTCAGCAACCACTCAAGAAGTGTGTCCAAAGCTGGCTTTGATTTTGCAGTTCGCTATGATGACAGATGCCATTGGTATTAAAATATTTCACAATAAATTATGTTCTTAAAAGCACTTGTAACATGCCAAAGTTTTGCCTTTAACATATGAATATTTATTTGTCTTATTAAATCTATGGGGGTGGCGGGATGCCCACCTCATTCATCCCTATTTCAATACTGATTAATGGATGTCACAATTAATGATCTGGCTTAGTTCAATCAAAGTGCTGAAAATGAATCAACGTTTTACATTTAAAATAAAAGATGCCCTAGGCTGACTATACCTATGGACTTTAGTAGAATTTTAATACAAAGTTTCCATTAATCCTTTCTGGATGGCTTCACTCTTTGAAGGCTTATACTATCATTTAGTGTGCATTTTTCACACATTAGGCTCCCCCTCCCTCTGTGCATTTGTCTGAGAACAGCTTTTGCTGAAAATGTGAGAAATTTCATAAAGAGAACTTAATTATATTCCTGATTAGGATTTGATGTGCAACCATGGATATTTCCACTTGAATTAAAGTAAAAAAAATAAAATCTACACATTTGACACCAGATACAAGAACAGGGATTTTGAAAACTTTTGCTACGTACGTGCGTAAATCTCTCCCACTGGAATCGATAGGACTTAAAATTGCTTAACTTTGGCCGGATTGTGGCAAGGTCCTATTTTCTCTCTAAGAAATATAACACTTCCTTTATAGAGTGGAAGTTTTGTCCATAGGGGTGTATGAGAAATTTATTTGTGCTTACAAAACATACAAGCATGCCCTGTTTCAAAACTACAAACGTGAGCATGAGCATGTGTCCACTGAAAATACTTGCAAATTGTCAAACGCATGCTCACGCTTATGTCTCATTCCCGATTCCCAGTTCCGTTTGAGCAAATTTCCTAATTTGCACAGACTGAATCAGCCCCACTTTAGTGTATGGAGGAAATTCATGCAAATCAGGACATTTGTGCAAATTTAGAGAGATTCGAGAGATTCTCTATCTCCCATTCGACCACCGCTTGATTTGTGCAAGTTTCCCATTAGCTCAAAGTGAGCAGTGATCACAAACAGGAATCAGGCATGAGATGAGTGGCGAGATGATGTTCAGAGAATCCTGGAGATCTCAAACATGGCTTGTTCACCATAAGAGAAGCCAAAAAATATATTTAAAAAATGAGGACTCATTTTTAAAGCCCTTAAAAAAAAAAAAAATCATTATATACATTAGAAGCAAGAACCAGCCAGTGAGAAAGTTGGATCATTAGAGGAAAGGGTGTGAAAGGATTAATTAAATTAGATAAGGAAACAGCAGAGAAGCTGAATGCATTAAGATCAAGAGAAGAGTTCTTCTGGGTTGGGAATGGGAGAATTGACAAAGCTCAAGCTCTTTGAGATTCTCTGAGTTCCACCTCAAAGCCTGGCTTGTCTTGTTTCCATTTCGAGTTGTGAGCGTGTTTATTGTTGTTAGAGTGGGAAAAGTCCACATTTGAGTACACATTTTTTAAGAGGAAGTACATGACTTTTTAGAGAAAGTACATCCTAAACTACACATTTAAATGTGTCTTTAACCGCAATTTTTCATGCAGGTGATTAACAAATATGTCTGCAGATTAATGTGGAAATGGGATGGAAGAGACGTATGAGTGAACATGTGAAATGGACCGGGAATAGACGGATTCATCCATCCTGATAATGAAATTGGGTATGTGCACTTATGACATGCTGCTTCATTTGAAACACGGCACCTGTGTTTAAGAGGAGGAAGCAATATGCAAATATGTTTGCAAATATGTATGTAAAGCGAGCCCTCTTCAGCATTCTGATTTACCATTCCTAATTGTTTCAGTGGCAGAAAAGAAAAGAAAAATGACCCAGTGTAATATGTGTCTCTTCCAGGCACTCTGAGCTGCACACCAGAGGCCTATTGTTTCAGGATTAAAGCAAAATAGAGCACTCTGCTTTTTAACTAAGTTTACTTATGCCTGAATAAGCTTAGCTTTGTATTATCCTAGAATTTAATGCCTCTATGAACAATGACAAAAGTAACCCAGTCCTATTTTTCTTCTCTCTTTCTCCAAGGAATCAGAGTCAGAATACACACACACACACACACACACACACAGACACAGAGAGAGAGAGTTTAAAGGAATTGCTGAAAGCAAGAAAAGGTGATGTAGAGAAGTCTTTTTAACTGTTATTAATATTTTCAAAAGCTTTCTTTTGGCAATACAATCCAGCAAACCAGGTACTTGTGGGATGTAAGCAGAATAGATGACCAGGACAAGAAAAAGTAAAATAGAGGGATTTGCTAGAGGAAGAGGCAAAGTGACATTTCAGAGTAGAGAAGAGAGAGTCTCTTCATTTTTATTAGAGGCCTGCATGGACCCCAAGATTCAACTCAGACTTTGAACTCAGTTGGCACTTTGGAAAATGGCCTGATTCTGCTCAAACCAATTCAGAGGCTGTCCATTTCGACTCGGGTACTGAACAGAAGTTAAGATTTGGAAACTTTGTGCCTCCCATTGACTTCTAAAGGAAAGCAAAAGGTGACTATAATTTTTTGTGTTTGTCAGAAGTAGATTAAATTAGCAAGCGTAGTGGCTCCTATAGAGAAGTGTACGTCTGCCAAATTTCTGAAAAATAGGCACAGTGGGGTTTTTGTGATATGCACCTTTGTATTTTGATTTCTGTCTAAGGGAACTGCTGATACATTTTCTATTTCTTGGCATAATTCCATGAAACTTGTAGGGGCAGTTGCCCCTTCTGAGGGGATCAAGCCTGCCAAAGTTCAGATGAATAGGCGCAACATTTTTTTGTGCAAAGAAAGACATTACATTTTGAGGGTATAAAATTAAAAAAAGGACACACTTATCCCCCTATGTTGCTTGTGGACCATGCTTCTGAAAATGACAGGCAGCATAGAGGTGGTCATGTGTAGGAAACCTGAACAGTTCCAGAAAGATAGGTGCAGCAGTTTATGTGCAAGTGAAGTCCTCACGTTTTGTGGGGTGTGTGTGAGTGTTTCACTTCCCTTTCCCTCCCCCCTTGTTTTTTGGGCGGCAATTTGTATGAAAAGAAAGCACCTCATAGAGGTGTCTTGAGGTAGGAAATCTGCAAGAGTTCAGAAAGGTAGTTGCAGGGACTAGGGAGTTATGATGCTTGAAAACCAGTGCCCTCCCTCAAAGCACAGTGATTGGAGATCCCCTGGTAAACTGTGACCTATGATTAGAAAGGGGACCTATCAGTCACTCAACCCTCTCCCCCTATCAGCATTTAGAGGGGGGCGGAATCAAAAGAAAGTATTTTTGGAGACACACTGTCTGCATTTCGAAATTGCAAACGAAGTGTCATGCAGGGTCAATCTTTAGTTCTGGTCACTTTGGAGGGGAGACGTCTTCACCTCAAGAACACCAGAAATGGTCCAAAGGGGCCCAATTTGGCTAAGGCTTCAGCCAAATCCAATGCCCATCCCTATAAATGGCCAACCACCAGGCTGGGGAAAACCAGTTTAACTCATCCTGCCAGGTACTGATGTAAGTAACTGACAAGGGTCAATTCACAGGAGGATTCCTCTAGCGAAAGAGTAAGGCTCAGATGCTTCATTAGGCAATACAGGACCAGGAGAACATGGGGCATCTTTGCTGGTCCCAGACACTCCATACTCCCTATCTGCATTTGGGCCTGAAAGACCAAGGAAAAGTGTTGGTGCATGGAGGGTAAGTTGTAAGCTAGCACATCTTGTGACATTGCAGAAAATCATCACTGATCACAGGTCCATCAGTTAAGGCATCAGCCTTCGCTTGAGCGAACATGAGATAACCTTGACTATGGTCTTAAAAAGGCAGGGTTTTTTTTTAATCATTGAATTTATATCTAGATGAGTAGATAGGGATGATTGGCTTCTTAACTTACTGCTTCTTAATTAACTTAGTAATTATTCCATGCTTACAGGAAGCTTTTGAACCATGCTCCATTTCCCTCCATTACAATTGATGTTTTGCAGACAGGAATAGATTGGTGGTAGTACAATAAAGCCAGTGGACACTGTTTCTTCATCAGCATAACCACATTAAAAGTGCAATTCATGAATGGCAAGACAGTCTGTACTGATCCCCCTACATTTCAAAAGTAAACCATAACATAAATACTTTTTAAAACAAAATTTAAGGAGAATTGCAAGGAAGAATTACATTTTAGTATGAAAAGTTGAATATTCCTTCAAGCACTTCTAAAGTTGTCCATGAATATTGTAATGGAATCCACCAACCAGCAGAGGGGTAGCATTGAAGGAATCAGCTAGATAGTGGCCGGTGAAAAACTTTGAAATTTTCCATTGGCACCTTTCAGAATCACAGGCCTGGTCCAGAGGCTTCTTGACTCCCATATAATGGATCAGGCTTCTGGAGCATTCAGAACAACCTTGTTTCATAGAAACTAGCATCTATCTCAGGTCTCAGCTTTCCCCAACCTGAATCTCTCCAGATGTTTTGGACTGCAGCTTCCATCATTCCCAAGCAGCATGGCCATTGGCTGGGAATTATGGGAGTTGCTGCCCAACACACTGGAGGGTACCACACTGAGGAAGGCTGGTCTTTCTTGTCATCCCACATATGTGAAGAAGTGTCTGGAAAAAATGGCCATCAGTATATCCACAAAATGTGTCCATCAGGTGCAATTAGAGATACCTGCTGGGGAAAAAGAAATAGAGCAAGGCAACACATTATAATAACTGTGTGGAGAGAGACAATTTCTTGGCTCGCTCTCTCACAAGTTGTCTTTACAGGCAAGAAGCACTGCAGAGCCTTAATAC
The DNA here is from genome assembly GCA_021292165.1 of Shinisaurus crocodilurus. NCBI lineage: Eukaryota > Metazoa > Chordata > Lepidosauria > Squamata > Shinisauridae > Shinisaurus > Shinisaurus crocodilurus. The sequence goes on along the minus strand of CM037877.1, from coordinate 144,213,477 downwards.
CCTGTCTTACTCCTTGTCTTTTCCTGCAGTCTCAGGAATGCACATTTACAGAACGGCCTGTACCGTAGGGATGGGTGACCGGCCCGGCACTCAACTGGCAGCGCACAAGCTGAGCTGAGTGCGAGCACCAGCTGAGGTGCTTGCCAGACTTCCAGTTTCCAGTGCTATGTTGTTTACACACAAAATGGCCTAATTTGCGGCAAATTTTGCGCAAATTAGGCCGTAATTTGTGCAAATTAGGCAGTTTTCTACGTAAACAACATAGCGCTGGAACCTGGAAGTCACTTTCCCTGGCTCGGCTCGCGAGAACGTGAGTCAAGCCGGGGAAGCAGGTAGGGCGAGCAGAGCTCATGGGGGTCGAGCCTGGCAAGTTTGCCAGACTTCCACCCCCTCAACTGAGCTCCATAAACCTGTAGGGGACAGTGTGTAGGGGACAGTGTGTAGGAGAGAACCTTCACAGTTTTAATTGGAAAGTTTTAATTGGGCTGCTTTACCTGTGATCAGTGTAACATATATGTGGTTTCAAGACTCTTTATATCCCTGATTCTCTCCCAGCCCAAGTTGTTGCTTTCTGATAGACCAGAAAGTCAAAAATTTCTACTTTTAAATTTCCATTTCCCTAGGATTATATATATGGATGGATGTTCAATAGAATTGTTGTTGTTGCTATTATTATTATTATTATTATTATTATTATTATTATTATTATCATCATCATCACTACTACAACATTAAAGTTCATGCTGCTCTGCATAACGTGAGACAGCCTTCTTCATCCTAGTGCTGTCCAGATGTTTTGGATTACAACATCAGTCCCACCCAACATGGCATTGGTCCTAAATGATGGGAGTTGTAATCCCAAACAAGGAACCAGGTTGGGGAAGGCTGATATAAGAGGGCATGTCTCTCTTCTACTCTGTATTTCAAATTCTTCAGATTTGAATTGTGTCTTACATAAAAGACAGCCTAGTTTAATCATGTACCCACATTTGTCAATATAAAGAGCCTTTTAACTGCTAGGAAAAAGCCAACCAAACAAAAAACAAATAAACCCTGCCCTGGATTCCACTTAGTAGAGCTGTCCACAAAAATTATATACTAAAACATTTCTTATCAGAAATGTTTATGAAATGTTGTTTCTGAGTCTGAACAACATATAAATATAATAGTTTATTTATCAGTTCCTAGAGTTTATTTTGAAGCTCCCCTAGGTTTTCTGCTTCTGTAGCCTGCTTTTTCCTCAGAATACTGTCATTTATAATCTCATTGGAAGTGTGTGTGTGTGTGTGTGTGTGTGTGTGAGGCTCTCAAATGAATTTTCCTGAAAGACCTACAGGCTGTATACCTCTCATTTTCTGATGATAAAAAACTGACTTTCCTATTAGAATTGTGTATTTATTTTCTGAAAAGTGCTCAATTATATCAACACTTCTTTTCTTGCAAGCCTGCAGTTTCTCTGACTATATGGCCAGAAAAGTGACAATTGCACGATAGCCTAAGGATTGTTTCCTAAATGCTCATGGATCCAGACTGCACAGGGGATAGTTGGAATGGGACATGCATTTTATTGTGGTACAGTGAAACTTCCAGGAATAGAACTCATTTCATATGTGGTGAACAAAGGGAACAGTTTCCCTGGGGATATCCTCCCAGCCTTCAGGATGACTCCAGCCACCCATAAAGCCCATTGGTTTCCCCTGACCTGGTAGGAATATAAAAAACTTCAACCTCAGCATTGACCTTGTCAGCCTACTTGCTACCCCTAGTTCTTATTCCCTGCCTGCTAGATCTCCCACAGGTCCAAATTCCGGAGACTCATGCCTCCTGCTTCTAGTCCTCCCATGCATTCTAGGCTGTCTGTGACCTAGCACCATGGCATCATCCAGATCCTAAGATACAGCACTGGGAACAGTCCATCCATCAACGAAATACAGGAACTGGCCAGATGCAGTTCTTAGAGGGGAAACTGGCTAATCAGCTTGTATGACTATGGACCACCACATAAATAAATCACGCACTTCACATACCAGTGAAAGGGCGGGGGGTATGTATGCCTGCTCCTCCATCTGTAGAAGAGGACCAGAATCCAGGTAAATGTAAGAATCATGTTTAAGAAATTTACCAAGAAAAAAAGATAACCTCTTTTAAGATGGGGAAGATGTGTAGGTTTGCCAGGCATTATCGTCGTTGTTGTCATCATGATCATCATGATCATCTTCATCTAATGATGATTTAATTGCTTCCCCTCCCCTTCCCATTTCTATAACCACTGTATAATTAATCATACATCCTCAGAGGAACATAGGAAGCTGCCTTATAATACCAAGTCAGACCCTTGGTCTACCTAGCCCAGTATTATCAACACTGACTGGCAGTGGCTGTCCAGGGTTTCAAGCAGGATTCTTTCCAGGCCCTACTTGGAGATTCTGAGAATGGAACCTCACCTGGGCCTTTCTGCATGCAAAGCAGGTGATTTACTACTGAGCTACAGCTCCCCTCCTCTGAAAGACTGCCTTCTTGCTGTAGGAGCCTACTCAAAAAGTTGCACTTGTCACCTGAGGTTCTCTATCTTGGCAGCTATCTTTCTGTTACAGCTAACATCGACAGTGAAATCCAGCATCGTTTGAGCTCCGCAAGTGCCGCATTTTCTCGAATGAAACATAGAGTGTTCGAGGATCGGGATATTTGTAAGAAGACCAAAACACTGGTTTATGAAGCCATTGTATTACCAACTTTATTGTATGCCTGCGAAACATGGACTATCTATAAACGTCACTTCCACCTCCTTGAAAGGTTTCATCAACGTTGCCTCCGGAAAATCCTGCGAATTACTTGGGAAGATAGATGAACAAATGTCAGTGTACTGGAAGAAGCAAAGACTACTAGCATTGAAAAAATGATCCTTCAACGCCAACTTCAGTGGACCGGTCATGTTGTTCGAATGCCTGACTGCCGTCTCCCAAAGCAGTTACTTTACTCCCAACTCAAGGATGGAAAGCGGAATATCGGTGGTCAATATAAGAGGTTTAAAGATGTTCATAAGGCTAATCTAAAAAAATGCAATATAAACATCGAAAACTGGGAAGCTCTGGCCCATGAACGATCTAAATGGAGGTTGGCCTTTCACAAAGGTTCCATGGACTTTGAAGAAGCCCGAGTGCAAGGTGAAAGGGAGAAACGTGCTAAGCGAAAAGCACGTCAAATGAATCCTTTACAGGACCATCTTCTATCTGGTAACCTGTGTCCTCACTGTGGGAAGCTGTGTGGATCTAGAATTGGCCTCCACAGTCACTTACGGACCCATCGCTAGAGTCTACACAATCTTCTTTAGAATTTCCTCCTTTTATCCCGGAAGACAATCTTACTCAGTCACGAGTGATCACCTGATGATGATGATGTTATCCCCCCCCCTTTGTAAATATCCCAATGTTTTAAGTTGTAACTGATGGTGTCTGTCACACAACTGGGACTGTGAGAGTAAAAAGAATGAACCTTTCAGGTCTGAGGGCATGTGAGATATGAAGGAGAAGGAAGAATAGCAGCTTGGAGACTCTGGGCACAGTAGTAGCCCAGCCTTTAAACATGGGAGTGTCAGCTATGCCTGAACCGAAAGCTGGGAACCTAAAGCTGGAAAGTTCATTCATTCATTTCATTGCTATACTTTCCAATACCCAAAACATTCTGGGTGGTTCACAAAAATTAAAACCCAAAATATAACATCACGTAAACATGATATAACATCTTTAATATATATAAATTTAAAAGAATTTTAAAAAGCTAAAACAATTAACAAAAAAATACCAGGACCATGTAAAACAACTGACATTAAAAGCCCCATTAAAATAACATTAAAATTATGTTTAGGTGCTTTAAAAGAAACACCTCTGTATTCCCTTACTTCAGTTGTCATTGTTGGAGCCAGAGCCCTGAAGTACAACAGACAGATATTACTGCTCTGCTGACTGGGCAAGGGAAGAAGTAAAGGCTCCTAGTATTTTAGCAGGTGTGGAGAGCAATCCTATGGTCCCTGGGAGAGCATCCCAGAGACCATAGGATGACTCAGATTCTCCCCTCTGAAGTCTGAGGCAGTGTTAAGACCTCAGAAGGGGGAGTCAGAAATCCAGCCACCAAAACCCTGAGCCTCCACAGCTGGCACAGAGAACTGCACTAGCTGCCTCTCCAAGGTTGGAAAATTGACCTTGGAGAGGGTGAAAAAGGGGCGTTCCAGTGGGCGTGGAGAGGAGGAGTCTGGAGATGCCAGGATATGGGATGCCCTGAGCCTCCAGCCTCCTTCCCTCCCCCTCTGGACTTCCCTTGCTAGATGAGCTGAAAAGTGTGGAGGACGGGTATATAAAGATCGCCTGCACCACTCCTTCCTCTCTGGCAGCTTCAGCCCAGCAGGGCATATAGGCATCTTGGAAGCCTCTGAGTTCAGGGGCTTCCGAGCAGCGAGGGTGCAGTCCATTGGACTGTGCCCTTGGCCAACCCAAAGGCTTCATACTATCTGCTCATTGCAGGGCCAATGTTGCACACATTTCTAGGCATGAAGAGGGCTCTGAGACATACATAGCCACAGTCCCTGGTACCTCAGCCGGTGACATCCAAGCCTTGGCCTATGAGGTTTGTTGTTCAAACCAGACGTCCTTGATAGATAACTGGTAAGAACTGCTGCAGCTACTAATATGTATGTATCCCTTTATTCAGCCCACAAAGTACCCCTAACCAAGCAGACAAGGGGATTTCTTATTTCAATATTGAATAAGAACAACACATTCTCTGGAGTGGCTTGACTGAGTTTTTAATCTCTTTTCTTTGCAGCAGTCAGGCTGTTAATTGATAGTGATCAATTTCACAAGGTGTAAAAGGCACATTTACATTCCAAGGATATGAGGTTCGAAATTCTTTTTTATATCTTGTTTGTATCACATACAAAGGGAACTTTCATGTCCATTAATTAAGAGACAACTTCACTTAATGATCCATCATATGACTTGACATTATTGATCAATGTGTTTAAAGTGATGTCTTTAAAGTGAACATCTAATTTAGAGGTAGCAACATTAACCTCATTTAAAATCTGCCAGGTTTACAGATATGCATATTCCCTGATAGTATAATTAAGTCTAAAGTTTCCCTCTTATTATTTTGGTACTCCTTGCTTTCAGTAGTCAACTAGGGCCATTCGTCTTTTTCTGAGTATGTAAGACTAGCAAAGAGCTTGCTAGTTTGTTGGGCTGGGATTTTTTTTTTTACTAATTCCTATACAAAATGACCTGATGATCTACACCTCTTGGACTAAGAGATCAGAAACTCAGATTTTGCACATCTCTACGATGTTGCAGCACAGTCCTTGGTAGTTTAAACATATCAAAAATATGCTTTAAAGGGTGGATTGGATAAAGGCTTATGATCGTTGGAGTTCCCTTACCACTGCAGAAGGAGTTTTTTTTGTCAATTCCTCCTTCCTCCTATAGCCCCTTGAAAATCTGCTCTGGGGCATCGGGGGACCCTCCAGAGCTGCTCGAAAAGTAGGGTGGGAGTTGTGGGGGAATGGGGAGTCAGTGAAAATCACCACCCCTGTTCTTTCAGGGGGAAACCTTCACTGGATCTCAGCCAATACCATGGATGGAAGGACTCAGGAGCCCTTTTGTCCATGGAACAACCCGTCTGGATCCAACCCTCTACTTTGAGGGAAAATGCACATTAAAAGACATATGAAAACTAAAGACATCTTTCAATATCATTTTGAGACTCTTCTTAATGTAGTAATTGAGTCTATCCTAAGGAAAATCCATATCTGATTGCAACACAAAGTTTGCTTCTTCTTTTTTGCACACAAAAAATGTGTCTGTCGTCATGTGCATTTGCCCAAATGTATGCATCAAATGTATGTATCAAAAAATCAATGTGTTTTTGAAACTTGTGCTTTTTCTCCCATTGACTAAATAATTTTTCAAAAGTACACATTTTTAATGCATATTTTCAAATGTACCCATCCCCCCCCCCCACACACACACAAATCACACTGCAAGCTCAGAAAAAATGTATGGACAGACAGATTGAATTAGGGCCCACCACTCAGTTCCAGGTTGATCAAGCAGGGTAAATTCTGGTCAAACAGGATCTGAAATGTATTTCTCATATGTACATTCCTAGCAAAAAAACATAGAAGTGTGAAGTCTATGCACATTACAAATAAACAAACAAACAACTTAAGTATTGCCTAGATGTTAGAGATTTTTGAACGGTACTCTTTCGGTGCAAATTGGCTGAAATCTTTCGGGTGGAAACAGACAGACAAGATGAGCTGATGATTATGCTATGTGGTGATGATGATTTCAGGAATCGTAAATAGACTTGCATGCTGATTGCTTAGATCCATGATGTGAATATGAACTAGCATGGGTGTTGCTAGTAATTCACACAGAATTGTAGTTTAGCTATTTGAACATAGTTTGCTGCTGTTTTTCACAAACACCTTGGAGCCAATTTACTCTAGGTGAAATCTTAACCTGGCCACACTGGTCACAGTCCACCACTCAGTTTAATTGTGCTTAGGTCCTCTCATTTCAGTTGGCTAAACAGCCATTATATTATTGTTGCTCTGCACAGCTAGATTTGATTAAACTGGATTTGGTATGGAAACTTGCCTCACAAATAATTGAAAATGGACCTGGTCATATCGTGGAGCAATCAGGTGATTACTGCAGTCAGTCAGTTATACTGCATGCTGAAGCCACTGCGCATCTAGGGTAGGGATGTATGGGGAATTCTGTTTGGGGTGTGAAAATCCAACAGATTTTTCTGATTTGGCCCTCTGGATTTTGTTCTGCCCCCCCCCTGGCATTGACTCGATTTGTACTGAGTTGAGGTAGGATGTGGATTGGGGGGGGGTGTTTAATGGCATCAATTTGCACTTTTTTCTTTTGGGGGGGTTGGTTTGGTCATGAATTTTGCATACAGTGTAATTTGCGCAACTTGTGGGGTTTTTTTGGGGGGGGTCTTTCACAAGTGTGCACCTGTTCATTTATGGGGGTCCAAAATAAAAAAAGCCTTGCCTGGTCAATGTCCTTGGAAGTGTCTGCTGTCAATCAATGTGCAGTGGGTACCAACTAACTATGGGCATTGACCAAGAAAGGCTGCAAGTAGGTTAATTTGTTACTTTGCACTCGCCTTTTCAGCTGTCGACAAGTGACAGCAAAGCCACGAGAAGATCTTTGCTTGCGAAAGGGAGTGGTGTGTGTCTATCTAGATCCTCTAGTTTGTTTGTTTTTTAACCTGACAGTTCTCAGTGTCCTGCACCTTTTCCAACCTTTTCCAAGACTATAGGTGCTCTAGGAAAGTGGAAACGTGTGACCCACCCCATTCACGGCAGCACAGAGTTTTGACAACTGTCAAAACAAAGGCTTTCAGTATAAAATGGGGCTTTTGACAGGGCTAAACAGGGTTTTTTTTTTTTTACAGGGATGTATGCAGCCCTGAAATCTGAAAATGAACCTGTCAAAAACAACAACAACAACCCTGTTTAGCCCTGCCAATTTTTTTTTTTAAGTACAATTTGTGCAAATTCCAATTTTAGCAAATGGCAGAACCGGGGGGGGGGGAATGCACAAAATGCTCCCAGAATCCCCCCCAAAAAAAATCTGGGTGGAAATGCTGCAGAATTCTATCAGGCTTAAAGGAAATGGAATTCCCAACATCACACAACCCTAGAGTAGGGATATATGAGAAATTCATTTCAGTTAAATTTTGATTGGGATTTTACCCAGTTTGCACCTTCTGGAGAGTGGTGGGTGATCCTCCCACCGCCCGGCTCGCAGTGTGCTTGGTAAGCGCTGCTGCTATGCCTGCCAAGCCATGCCGAAAGTGAACGCCAGCCCAGACAGGTTCCCTCCAGAACACGTTTTAATGTAGAAAACGGCGTAAGATGCATCAACAGTGGCCGCAACTTGCGTAACTTGTGTAAATCGTGGCCATTTTTAATGTATCTTACGCCGTTTTCTATGTAAAAAGTGCTTCCGAGGGAACCTGGAAATCACTTCCCTGGCTCGCCTTGGGAGGATGCGAGTCGAGCCAGGGAAGCAGGCAGGTCGAGCGGAGCTCGGGGGTCAAGCCTGGTGAGTTCACCGGACTTCCACACACACCCCGAGCAAGATCCGCACCCCCCCCCTACTTCTGGACCAAGCACAGACTTTGACTATCTGCAGTCAAAGTCCAGACATTTCAAGGCTTGCAATGTGACTTGCAGACCCCAAAAATATGTTTGACAACATGCATTCGATGTGCATGGGGGGGGGGGAAGTGTACTTTTGAGAAAGGTGCACGAATATGCTTAAAACAATGGGAGAAGAGTGTGTACATTTCAAAGATGCACACAACAATTGATGCATACATTTGGGAAAATATGCACAGAATTATGCACGGATTTTCATGCAAAAAACATAGCTCACAATCTGATACGGACTCGAGTCGGAACAAGCTTTGAGATGGAATTCAGAGATTTTTTGTGAGCTTGAGTTTTGCTCATTTGCACTTCCCTAAGTTGTCTTCAATATGGCTGGGAGAATCAGCAAGGTTCAAGCTCATCAAGGTACTCCATTTAGAGCTTCCCCCCTCCCATTTGAATGGGAAAATATGCATTAGGGCACACCTTAAAAAAAAAAAAAAGTGTGCACCCAAATGCATACATTCCCCCCATTGACTAAAGTGTGAAAATGCACATTGTTTTCCAAAATTCCCCTTTGTTAAACTGCACATTTCCCTATAGCAGCTGGGATTGTTTAGCTTAGAAAAAATCCAAGTAAGGAGAGATGTGATAGAGGTGTACAGAATTATATACGGTGTGGAGAAAGTGAACAGGGAGACATTTTTCTCCCACTCTCATAATACTAGAGCCCAGGGTCATTCCATGAAGCTGATTGGTGGGAGATTCAGGACAGATAAACAGGGTTGTTGTAAGGATAAAATGGAGAGGAGGAGGAGGATTAGCCGCCTAATGTAAGCCGCCTTGGGTTCCTTGCAGGAAAAAAAGGCGGGGTATAAATATAATAAATAAATAAATAAAACAAACAGAAGTACTTCTTCACACAACACATAGTTAAACTATGAAATTCACTTCCACAAGATGTAGTGATGGCCACCAATTTGGACAGCTTTAAAAAGGGATTCATGGAGAATAAGGCTATCAATGACTACTAGTCCTGATTGGCTATCTGCTTCCTCCAGTATCAGAGGCAGTATGCCTATGTACACCAGTTGCTGGGGAACATGGGCAGGAGGGTGCTGTTGCACTCATGTCCTGCTTGTGGGATCCCATGGGCAGCTGGTTGGTCGCTGTGTGACAAAATGCTGGACTAGATGCACCCTTGTCTGATCCAACATGGCTCTTCTTATGTTCTCAAAGTATGCATTTTGTGAACAAGCACCACAAGCTCAGGAATGTGTGAGCTTTGCCTGCAAAATGTGCTCACGTTCATGTTTGGGGTGTGAATGGGGCAAGTTCTGGTCTTAAACAAGTAGAAATGAAATTCTCACACATCCTTAGAAATTACCCCCAATCAATGCTTTCTCAGAATACCAGAAATATCGGTGATTTTCTGCTCCTGAAGCAAAACCTGTGCATTCGGTTTTGCAAATAAGTGTCCCAAAGAGGAAGCAGGTTTGGTGTTTTACAGCTACTGCAAATAATATCCCCTCCCTGCCCCCCATCCCAAATACCGCGTCCCCCCGGTACTGTGGCTTAATTGTGAAATTAATCCAACCATAGTCTAATGCACAACAGTTATTCATATCTGCATTAATTGATACTACTGATTATGTCCCCGTATTCAAAAATACAATGAGAAAAAAGCCTTTGAGTGAAGCAAGAAAGCTGTACTGATAGAATTATTTCAATAAAATAAATAAAAACTCAATAAAAATATTTTTAAAAAAAAAAAAAACATCCCTGTGTTGGCAGTTTATGCATACTGAACATGTAATGTTAGCATGTGGGAGGGTGGAAATATTAGGCAAAAACAAAGGGGCAAAATCTGCATGCTCATGCTTCCCCTCCTGTGAACAACTTGAGTAACTTCTAGCACCTGATGGTTGGGAAGAACCTCCTCTTGTTAAGTAACATTTACATTGGCAATTGTCCTACTGCTGTATGCAGGAGCTTTCTGATCTGCTTTACTTAAATACCTCAAAAGCAACATTTAGCAATATTCTCCTCCTTCACCATCTGGAACTGACTTTCATCCAAGTCTGAGTTGAAATGTTTCAAAGCCCCATCTGGTTTAATGCCTCTGAAGTATATATACAGGAGACAGAGGATCCGTGTTTCTGGCAATCACACAGGAAACATAAGGTCAATTGGCATCTCTAGAGTTTAAACTCCTGATCCAAACTCACATAAATTTTGGAGGATTTCAACAGGATTAGAAAGGGTACTACCTTCCAGTTTTTTCCAGACTGAAAATAATATTCAAAAGGTGTGTAGAAAACCAGATAAAAAACAAAGACAAAAAACTTGTGTAGTTTGCTAGCACTGCCTGGATTTTATCTGTAGATGTATCTAAAACAATTTCATGGAAACTAGAGATGAAACAAATATTTCCAAACTTCTGAAATTCCAAATGATGAAAGTCAATTTTAAAATAATTTAAATTTCCTTTTAAACATGAAATTTGACTTCCACAAAAAGTCTTCTCTTCTCAAAAACTCACACCAAGTGTAAAGTGCATGATCAACCCACAGGGTGGCAGACTCTACCCTTAAGATTGTCTCGGAGAATGCAGCTCCAGTATGACCCCACAACAAGCCCCTGGACATCAAGATACTTGCTAAGGACATGAATGTTCACCTCAGTGCTGGAAGGGTATTCTAATTTCTGCTTTACTGTTGAGTCACAGTAGGGGGAAGGGATGCTTCATGAACATTTTTGTCCCTTGCAAAATAACCTCCTCCTCTCTTTTCTGCATGTTCTTAAAAGGTTCTTAAAATGTTTGCAAGGAGAGAGTTTCAGGGGAAGGGGGACACATACCCATTGCTAGAGAAACTGGGCTGACAGACCCTCACATGGGATGTGCATTCAATTAGATTCAAAAAGGACCATCATAAAGGAAAGCAGAGGCCTTGACATTGCCTGCCAACAGTTAGCACCTGGACAGCAGACTGAGCAGGCAGGCACAAGGGTCACAGTCTTCTCCACTACAGTGTGTTATATTTCTATTTAAATTACAGTCATTATTTCTAAATGTGCACCAACAATGCAGATAAATTAGCACATGCACATTGTATACAAATCTGTGTCCTCCTTTTCAATGATACATTTTCTCTCTAAGGGTGATGCAGCAGTGACCACTCTAATCCAAATGGATATATCATCTGCACTGCAATAGTTTCCATGGATGTGCATCCCAATGTAATGGAAGTGTTGGCCCAATTATCTCCAGGGGAAAATAAATCCCACCCAAGTAGCAGCAAATTAAGGGAACAATGGCTTCAAAGAGGCATGATACGTGAGCAAAAAAAGTAGAAGGTGCGGGAGTTTTAGCCTATACACACAAACACACATACAAGGGCAGCTTTTCCTGCAATAAAAAAATGAACCTCACTGGGAAAAAATGGTGCAGCACTACTATGCTTGGCTCTAAGTTCTCACTTGCTGCTCCTCATCTTGAGTGAGGCATAAAATATGTCAGCCATTCTCCTGGTAAGCAGAAGAGATTCTAGGATGGAATCCTCAGGGTAGTAGGTCAGAGAGCTTAAGTGGAAGAAAGGAGTTTGAAAACAATGAGTTGAAAGTTGACTAATTCTGAGCTGGATTAAGGCCCATGAGTATTTCTTATTATCTATCAGGATGCCCATCTTCATGACCTATTTGCTATATGAGTAGAAAGAGGGCCTTCACACCATGGAGACCTCTACATGGGTCATAAGGCATTGCTGTGTGTGATTAGGGGGAGGAAGACTGCCCCCTTTGGGCCCCTGTCAGTGCAGCCTGGACCATCCACTTTGGGTTCTGTGGGTAGGTATGTCTTGTCTCCAAGAGCAGGATGGGGTTTTGTTTGTTTGTTTGATTTTCTCTCATAAAGTTAAAGCATGTAACCATACCATCAAATGCTTCCCAACCTGGTGCCCTCCAGATGTTTTGGACTACAACTCCCAGCATTCCGGATGATTGGCCATGCCAGCTGGCACTGATGGAAGTTGGTCCAAAACATCTGGAAGATACCAGTTTGGGGAAGGCTGATATAAGGGAATGTAAAAGGTGTGCATGGAGGGACATCATTTGTTTGGGGCTAAATCAGTTAAAGCAGTCTGGAGTAGTCTGGAGTAAGAGATATGGTTTGGCTCAGTTCTCAGTGGCTTCCATTGAATTAAGTGATATAAAGCAAACAGACTGCATTCTGGGACACAGCTGGGCATGGGCAGAGGCAAGCTGCAAGACCTGATACTCACCCAGCAGTATGCCTGAATGCCATCTTCCCCCCCCCCCCACAATGACCACTAGTTGACCGGAGCTGACCCTGCCATGAAGCAGGGTGAAGCTACCTGCTTCAGGTTCAGGTGGCACCATAGTTGGGACAGATAGATGAAGATATCTGGGCTCTGCTCCAGGCAGCAAAAGATCTTGGGCCATCACTGCCACTGGCAAGGAATCCCATGGGAGCAAAGAGATGCCTTGCAATCACCCCAGGGTACCTGCAAAATATAGATCCTCATTCTTCACACTCACACATGCACACAGATGCCCCCCGCCCCATCATATTGACAGGCATTTTAGTTCTAAATAAAGATTCCACTGTAGAACTAAGCAGGACAGCAGTGACATGCATTTTATCACCTTCCCATGTTAGTCTAGGTAGCTTTCAAACATTGTCCTTGTTATTCAAAAAAAACAATGTGTCAGATTGAATGAATTACATCTCTGTTGGTGTGTTTCTTTTTTCTTCCTGCTGGGTGACTGAAAGCCAGTATGCTTAATTCAAAGGTGTTTGGGTTTTCTGTCCCTCCTACTTGGTGCAAATGATTATGATCATTATTATTATTATTTAGTGCAGATCTTGTGTTTTATTTCTACAGAGCACTTTCTTCTCCCTTTTAGCATCCCCATTTATTTGCATTCCCATTTCTGACAAACTCACTTTCCCTTTAATAACAACCTCGACATGAAACAATTGGAGGATCATTTTAAACAACAAGTTGTGTTAGGCTGCAAATAGGAGCCAATCTGGTTCCTAGGGAGAAAAGAGTCCTTTCTATTCTTTATACTAATCTATATCAAGTACACATAAGGAGGGGAGGAAGACCGGGTGTACCTGAAAACATTTGTATTTCTGCGGTATTTATCTAGTCTGAGCGTGTTTGTGAAAGAGCACATACATATTCATGGAGTGTATCTAATACGTACATTTCTTTTTGACATACTAGGAGGGCACCATAAAATAAATGGGTTGCACTAAAACATGAGAAAATTTACTTTTCTCCATGACAGGGGGGGAAATATTGCCAAAATATTCTATTGATGGAAACTACTGAGGTGATTACAACAAAGGAGGTACTGATTTTGTTCTGAGATAATACCATTTTGCATAATGGAAAGGTTTTCAAAGGCAAAAGGAAGCCATAAGAACCCAAGTCATTGAGAGTTAACATCTTGGCTATTTTGCAGTTAAGTACTTCTTTTTGTGTATATGGCATTAGTAAATCCAGCTTTCATTCTGCAAGCCCAGATCTATCTTCTTGGCTGCTACTGAAAAACCCTCCAAGGCTGATTCAAATTCAAGTGTGTGAAGAGGCAATGGAACTCACACAAATATTCCATCCTATGTGCTATGCTGCATGCTCCATTTCATGGTCCAAGCCCTTTGTGTAAAAATGTCCCATGGCCTAGGGATGTACCAAAACCAGGAAATCCAGCTCATTTGAGCTCAATGGTTTTCCTGCCCACTTCTGATCCAATGATTGGAAGTGGGTCGAGTAGAGCTTTTTTTTTGTGGACTTCTGTGTGTAAGATGGACAGTCATTTGTGTTGTTGGTTTTTTTGTTGCCAATGGATTGCGCGCGCAAAAGAGGAAATAAGAGTCGAGACACAGAATGATGGTGAAATTATGGGCCACATTTATTGATTCGAGGATCTGGGAAGGGACGAGTGCGGGTGCTAGCTAAACCGGCTCTCGGCCAGTATACCCTTCAATGGGTGAAGCATCCCAATCGGAGGTGTGGCGCTGTAACTCGCCACTCCCCAATTTTACACCATGCGGTGTCGGAAGGCCTCCTCCATGTCACCGCACGGGGCCATGAAACGCCATGCGGGTGAGAGGAATTGGCCTCAAAGGCGGACCCTATCTCCCTGGCCGTGCCGTGAAACTGGGCTCAGGTGAGGCTAAGGTATCGCCAGTCACCTGAAAGGTGCCGTGGGATGATCACCGAACCTCACCCCACTGCCTAAAACCCGCACTTACCGCCAATGTGACCAAATCAGGGAGACTACGCAAAACAAAAAAGCACCCAACCCAAGAACACAGTGTAGAGTAGGCGAAACACGCACACCACCACCAGGCCAATCAGCAATGGTGAGCCAAAATTCCTACTCGGCCCCGTCAACCAGAAATCCCACACTGTGAATTGGGAGGGAGGGAGGGAGCTGCTTTGAGAAAAGAGGCAGAGGGTGGAGCAACGCTGCCTAATAAAGGCCTCCACCGCTCCTCCCCCCGCCTTGAGCCCATAGGTGGTTTCTAAATTAAACAGCCTCACCTCTCATTCCTCTACACGTGCAAATAGTCCTCCCACCAACAGCTACGCGTTGGTGGGGGAAGGGGATTGCGCGCGCAAAAGAGGAAATAAGAGTCGAGACACAGAATGATGGTGAAATTATGGGCCACATTTATTGATTCGAGGATCTGGGAAGGGACGAGTGCGGGTGCTAGCTAAACCGGCTCTCGGCCAGTATATCCTTCAATGGGCGAAGCATCCCAATCGGAGGTATGGCGCTGTAACTCGCCACTCCCCAATTTTACACCATGCGGTGTCGGAAGGCCTCCTCCATGTCACCGCACGGGGCCATGAAACGCCATGCGGGTGAGAGGAATTGGCCTCAAAGGCGGACCCTATCTCCCTGGCCGTGCCGTGAAACTGGGCTCAGGTGAGGCTAAGGTATCGCCAGTCACCTGAAAGGTGCCGTGGGATGATCACCGAACCTCACCCCACTGCCTAAAACCCGCACTTACCGCCACAGAGAGGGACTGGCTAAGCCAAGTCCCCTCTCCCCCACCTGCGCTGAATAAATTCGAGCAGGGCCCTTCGCAGATCCTCCAAGAAAATATCGTTACCCCCGTCGGAGAGATGAACACCATCTGCCCGATACAGCTCCCCCCAGGCCAAGGAGATCACAGGGTGAGGAATCGCAAAACCTACCCCTCCGAGGCCCCTACAAAGCTGACGATTCAGCCTTCTTCCCGCTCTGTTTAAGGCATTGGGGCTGCACCACCCCGCCACAGAAACGAGACATATGGGACCAGAGAATCTGGACCCCAGGCCAGCACTGCCACACAACAGCAAGGTCCGTAAACGCTTGCTCAATCAAGGACTTGCCCTCGAGCAATCCAAGATCATTCCCACTGAGGTGCACCACCAGCACGTCTGGGAAGATGGCCACATGGCCTGACCGGAGCAAAGTCGGAAGGAGGCCGCTCCACTGCATTCCACGCCGACCCAGCCATTGCCCGTCAGCGATCCGGCTGATCCCAAGCTGGGGTCCAACACGCGACCGTGCAGCTCTCTGGGCAGCCCAGTACACCATGCTGTGTCTGAACACGAGCACACGAATTGGCCTCGATCCACTCCAGTGACCTGCAACAAGAAGAAAGGCACAGCAGCAGCACCACTCACGGTAACTTTTCAAATATAAGAATGATAGTCAGCTGAGGACCACCGGCCCACAGCCTGTATTTCAGGCTGTGCTCAATCAAGGACTTGCCCTCGAGCAATCCAAGATAATTCCCACTGAGGTGCACCACCAGCACGTCTGGGAGGATGGCCACATGGCCTGACCGGAGCAAAGTCGGAAGGAGGCCGCTCCACTGCATTCCACGCCGACCCAGCCATTGCCCGTCAGCGATCCGGCTGATCCCAAGCTGGGGTCCAACACGCGACCGTGCAGCTCTCTGGGCAGCCCAGTACACCATGCTGTGTCCGAACACGAGCACACGAATTGGCCTCGATCCACTCCAGTGACCTGCAACAAGAAGAAAGGCACAGCAGCAGCACCACTCACGGTAACTTTTCGAATATAAGAATGATAGTCAGCTGAGCGCCACCAGCCCACAGCCTGTATTTCAGCTGGTGGAAAATTCAGAGCAGCGACCGTCCAAAACAAACAAACAAACAAACAAAACAACAACTGATGACTGTAGAATGCTCTAAGCACCTGGCATGTACTGTACCAGTGACTGACAGGAGTGTCTTAAACCAACACCACACCTCTTAAAAGTGCGGAGAAGCAAAAGCTCGGCCTTGACTATCAAGTCTGCAAAGGCCACATAGTACTCAATATTGTTGATCCGAATAATCGCAAATGCAGGCAGCACTTGGGTAATATTATGCTTCTGCAATACAGCCATTCCAGTGCGTTCGAAGAACAGGATGTTGCTTTCATGTGCGATTGCAACTACAGGGGAGGCAATACATTGCACTCCCTGCCTGGGCCAGGATTGGAGTCGGCCATCGTCGTATCTATGGACACTCATGGCAGCTGCCTACTGCTCCAGTAGTAAGAGAAGCCCCATAGGCTAGGCAGGGGCTATAAAGGGAACCAAACAGGTGGCTTGTATTTCACGGCCGGCAGACAGGAATTAGCATGTGCCGCACCTTGACAACCGAGGGTGCATAAAGCAGGCCCGACTATAACTATACACTTCATGAAAAACGGTCACAGACGCAATCAGCAATCTGGGCCAGACATAGTGCATGGAAGCACATAGGTTGGACGAGCCTTATTTTGTTGCATACCATCCTTGCACTGCCAAAACGGTTGCAGCCTCTGACAGAAAAACCCCTACTTCCTTAGAGGAAATAAAAGGGGTATGGAACTGCCTAGAGCCACCTAAAAGGAGGCCTCGAAGAGGAAATGCGCTTATGGCAACTGAGCCCCCAATTGATGCCGTAGAGGCAAAGGATTGCTGCCCATATCTTAGGGATACCCACTTGCTGATACCCCAAGCAGTCTCCCGGGAAGGCAAAAATGAAATTGGGCCCTTCCCACATTAATGAGAATATGAGCCCGCCCAGCTATAGCTGGCACCCCATGGCAGTCCATGCCAGAAGATCAGAGGGCAAAACCAATTATACTAGGACATGGATCACTCTATTGAAAGCATGAAGTAACCCAAAATTGGGAACCCATCCCCACCTGTAGGAGGCATGTAGCCAAGAGAGGATGCCTGAAGCAAAGTCCACCTAAGTACTGCCCAATGACAGCCAATCACACTGCCTACTACCCCTAACTCAAGCAAAACAGGGGAACCAAAATAAATAACATTGAGGATGAAGGCAAGTCATTATCAGGTCCAGGAACTAGATGGGCCAAACGAATCCCATAACTCTGGGAATGGAAGTAACCCTTTCAGAGTTACCTGCTTGAAATTGTCATGAAGTGATGAAAGAAGTTCAAGCCACCAGAGAAAGCACATGGCTTAAGAGCATTGGGACTCACGATTATGCGCTGGGTGAAGAAATAAATGATGAAAACATCTCCTCAAAGGACTAACAGGTACGCTACTGCAGATCCAGGAATTGCCTCATGGAGAACACACGGCTTAAGAGCACCGGGGAAAACAGCAAAAGAAAACATACAGTATTAATATTAAGGGATGGCATGGCAGGGGACAAAACCATGAAATGAACAAAGACGTCATAATACCCAAGCGGTTGAGGCAACGGGAAACAGAACGGGGCTGCACGTGGGTGTCACGTACTAGCAGGGCGTATGTATCAATGCCCGCTGAACTGCAAATAAAAACGCCACACGAACTAACAGCACGACTTGGCATGATAAAATTGCTCTTGCAAGCCCAGAACATGACTTGGTTGGCAATGCCAGGACAACACGGATTAAGAAAAGTGAGCAATGCCACATTCGCTATAAAAACCTTAAGTGAAGCAAGATTTGTGTGGGCGTATGTCCCGCATTAAAATAATTAAGATCATACGAAAATTAATAGGGTGAACATGAAGTCCTTATCATTAACACGCCAAGACCACTGACTGGATAAACTGAATCAGACCATTGGGCCATCCAGTCCTTTACCCCCGACATTGAGGAGCAATGGCCATCTGGGTTCCAGGCAGGAGGCCCCAATGAGATGCCGGGAACCTGTTCCCGGGACCCCCGGTACACAAGCCAGAGTTAAACCATAGAGCCACAGCCAAGTGCTCATGGAAACACCCCTTTCTTTTTCCCTGCCATCAAGCCCCCCATCATGAGGCAACTCAATGCCAAATAATATAAGGGGATCACCAGTGGCAGATTTCTTCCTGCTGGATGACTATACAGCACATAGAAATCCGCTTTATACTGAGTCAGATTATTGGTCAAACTAGCAAAATACAGTCTGCTCTGACTGGCAGGGGCCCTCCAGGGCACCAGGCAGGGATCCCTCCCAGCTCAACCTAGAGAGGCCAGAGACTGAACCTGGGACCCTCCGCATGTAAAGCAAGTGCCACGCATGTAAAGCAAGTGCCACTGAGCCATGACCCATTCCTAAATTGAGAAAAGTTAATGAAATGAGGACCACCAGAACAACAGACCACTCGGCTCAGTACCACCGACTAGCAGTGTCTCTCCATGATTTTAGGCAGGATTGTTTCCCAACCCTCCTAGAGATGCTGATGACTGAACAAGTGGGCATACGCTTGCAAAACGGGTGCCCCACCTACAGAGCAATGGCAATTAACTTGCAACAGATTGTTTTAATTCACTTGTTTCAGTACTAGAGCAATCAGTGTTTCACATACTTTCTCGCACAGTGATCTTGTGAGGTAGACCGGGATACGAACCCCTTATTTTAAGGAAGGTATTGTGTAGTATTGTACTGGTATCCCGCCTGCTTTCCTGCAAGGAAGCCAAGGCGGCGCACACAATTTTCTTTACATGTTATCCTCACAACAACCCTGTAAGGCATGGCAGGCCGATAAGGCATAAAACAAGAGGGGGGAAGGTAAACCAACCCGTATGTGTAAGGCAGGGCCAGAACCTGTGCAAGAAAAGCAAATTTTACCGCCAGACCATAGACAATTAAGGATATAGAAAGTATGAACAAGCGAGCTGTCATTGCTCAGCTAATACCATTAGTAACTAATCACAAAATTATATATATATATATATATATATATATATATCACAACAACTCTGCAAGGTAGGAACAAGGCAAAAATCAGTAGGGTAGGAATCCAATGCCCAATCGTTGCCACACGAGCCAGACGGGACCCCTCACATAGGCAGGTAAGAATCAGGGTAGTAGCATGGGGGGGCAGGGCGGCCACGTGAGCAAGCAAGCCCCCCCCCCACAAACCAAGGGCCTAGAATTTGTGCTCCTTTATTATCATTATTATTATTGTCATTGGAATTAGTATTATTTAGCTATGTATAGCAATTATTCATGTGTATGTATATATATACATACACACACATATACAACGACCACCCTGGAAGGTAGGACAGTGATGGAAATTGGGGCCCACAATCACAACAATATCGAGGTATTTGGTTGGCAACTGTGAACAACAACCCCATGAGGTAGCACATCAGGCAAAAGAGCACAAGTAGCCATTTCTCTCCTAACACACAATATGCTTATCAAGGGAACCGAGGAGACGCCTCAAAGCCTAAGAGGGCAAAGCCCTATAGAGGCCTGGAAGGAGGCCCCCACTGGAGCCCCAAAATGGCCTGCAAACAGAGGCCTGCTAAGGAGGCCCTGGAGCCCCAAAATGGCCTGCAAACAGAGGCCTGCGAAGGAGGCCCCCACTGGAGCCCCAAAATGGCCTGCAAACAGAGGCCTGCGAAGGAGGCCCTCACTGAAGCCCCAAATCGGCCTGCAAACAGAGGCCTGCTAAGGAGGCCCCCACTGGAGCCCCAAATCGGCCTGCAGCCAGGAGGGAGGCCCCACCAGATCCCACCCTCTAAGCTGTGCCTAACGTGCTAGTGATCCAGCACCTACTCCCAGTAACAGGCAAGGCATAGGGAGGGCCCTGGACTAGGCCAGCAATCCCCCCCACTCACCCCCAAAAAAGCCCACAAAGGGGGGGAGGGAAACAGAATCAAATAAAATTAAAGTAAGAGAGAGAAAACAAGAAGAGATGGGATCAGAGAGAGCAGGGAGTCCCAGGACTCCACCCCTACTGGTCCCACACAAACCACAGTAAAAGCACCAACTGGCACAGAACCTTCCTCCAGCAGCTGCTTTGAGAAAAGAGGCAGAGCGTGGAGCAACGCTGCCTAATAAAGGCCTCCACCGCTCCTCCCCCCGCCTTGAGCCCATAGGTGGTTTCTAAATTAAACAGCCTCACCTCTCATTCCTCTACGCGTGCAAATAGTCCTCCCACCAACAGCTACGCGTTGGTGGGGGAAGGGGAATTTGCACAAACTGGAACCTGGAAAGCAAGTGGTTTTAACACGACTTGCGCAAATTGTGTTAGGTCCACATGGTTTTCGTGTGCTGGTTTGCACAAAACTGGTTGTTTTTGCACAAATCCGCAACCCAAAACCACATGGATCTAGCACGGTTTGCACAAATTGCACAAGTCACATTAAAACCACATACTTTCCAGGTGACCTCCGTCATGCCCCTTCCTTGATTAGCTTCTGCCGTGCATTAAAAATGTGGCTTTTCAGGCGGGAATATGGGGTGGGTTAGGATTTTTAAGTTTTGTACTGCTTTTAATTGTGTTTTATACTGTGTGTGTGTGTTCCCGCTCCCACACACACCCGTCTTGTATTTTATTAGATTGTACATCGCTCAGAGTGGCCGGTTGTCTGGCCAGATGGGCGATTCATAAATATAATAAATAAATAAATAAATAAATAAATAATACTTTCCAGGTGCCAGTCTGCACAAATACCATTGGCAATTAAATATATATATATATATATATATATGCAAATTGTGGTGCACCTTACAGACAGAAGTCCGCGAGCTGGCTCAACTCACACTGCAGTGAGTTGGCACTGGTGCATGAGCAGCAAACCAGAATCCAGGGGGGTAAATCCTGAAAATCTGACAGATTTTCACCTTCCTAACAGATTCCTGACACATCCCTAGTGCCATCTTTTAACTTTGCTAGTTGTTAAAGGTCTGTCTAGGCCTCTCTAGTGTTTGCTATAGATCCTGGAGCAGGATCATACTGCTAGCCTTACCTCCACCCCATGCCAATACTTCTCCTGGCTATGCCCTCCAGCAGCCAAATATTTAGCATAATCCTGAAAGGGGACCTATCTGTGTATAGATGTATACAGGTAGAGCTCCTACAAGCAGCATTCCTGTTTCTGTGGAGGAGCCCAATGCAAATTCAGTATATCTATTCTGTACAACCAAGGATTGTGCTGTGAGAATGCATGGCCACTGATGGATGTGACTAGTGGATGAGTTGGCAGGTGAGGCTAGTGATATGCTCCTGTTCCCTCCTCTATGAATACAGCAAACACACAGAGGAGAAGGCCTGACCTGAACAGACCTAGAGTGTCTTGGGCTACGTGTGTCCCAAAGTTCAACTTCCAATGTAATCTAGCTGTGTGTCAAACATTTTAGGATTCACTTCATATCACATCATATCTCCTATTTTGAGGAAGATGTACAAATCCCCCCCCCCATGTTTCTATTGATCAGGGTGCCCAGAGATAGATGTAATGAGTTTCCGTTTCCCCTATGTTGTTGATGTAACAAATATTTGAAGGTACACTCATGTCCTTCATTTTGATGGAGAGATATCAAACGATTCCCCTTCAGACTTGTCCAAGCAGCAGGGTGTTTTGGATTACACATGCCCTAGGTCATATATGCAAACATCATTACCAGGTACTCTGGGGAGGAGGTGTGGCAGTGATGGCCACAGTTTTGCTCCTGGTGCTGGTGGCTTTAAAACTGTTTAAAGAGAGGAGGAGGAGGAGATGGAGATGGGGACTGGGATAAAGAAAGTGTTAGATATTTGGGTAACATTGCCTGCATGGAGTCACTAGGGGAGGAATGGGTTAATGGGAATATCAGGGACTGACCTGCATGCTTGACTGACCACACCTACTTCTTCCCGCATCCAGTGAATCTTACCTAGGAGGTAAGATCTCTCTCTCTTTCCTGACTCTCCTTCAGGAAGGACATGGGTGGTTGGCTCTCTTCCAGCCATGCTGACTCCAATGGACTTTAATGGACCGTAAGCAGTACCTGCATGCACTAACCAAATATGCAAGATTACCAGTTGTTTGTGAAATAAAACCCTTTTGTTGATATAGCTCTACCTCTGTTTTAAGTCCTCACCGAGGTTGGCCGTTGAGACCCTGTCCAAGTGCCTGGAGTCAGTGGCTGGCTGGATGGGAAGGAACATGCTGAAGCTGAACCCCGACAAGACCGAGGTACTTCTGGTGGGGGACAAGGGAAGATTAGAGGATGTTGACATGGTGCTGAATGGGGTACATCTACCCCTAAAGGACCAGGTCCGCAGCTTGGGGGTCATTCTAGACTCCCAGCTGTCCATGGAGGCTCAGGTGGCAGCTGTGAGCCGGGCGGCGCTGTATCAACTCCATCTGATACGGCAGCTGCGCCCCTACCTTCCTAATCACCTGCTCCCATCAGTGGTTCATGCCTTGGTCTCCTCTCGCCTAGACTACTGTAATGCGCTCTACGTGGGGTTACCCTTGAAGACGGTCCGGAAGCTTCAGCTGGTACAGAACGCGGCGGCTCGCCTGATTAAGGGCAGCCGCCGGCGTGATCACATCACGCCAGTGCTTAATGAGTTGCACTGGCTACCAGTTGCTTGCCGAGTTGAATTCAAGGTGTTGGTTTTGACCTTTAAAACCCTACACGGCTCCGGCCCAGCTTATCTCAAGGAGCGCCTCCAGCAACATCAAGTAGGCCGCTCAACAAGGTCTGCCACGGACGGCCTTCTCCTTATCCCATCAGCCAGAGCAGCCAGGCTGGTGGGGACTAGGAAGAGGGCCTTCTCTGTGGCGGCCCCCACATTATGGAACTCCCTCCCTAGTAACCTTCGCCATGCCCCCTCCGTGAAGAGCTTCCGCCGTGCATTAAAAACATGGCTGTTCAGGCGGGAATATGGGGTGGGTTAGGTTTTTAATAAGAATTTTTTATATTGTTTTAATTATTATATTTTATTGTGTTTTGTTGTATTTTGGTTGTACATCGCCCAGGGTGGCCGGGTGACCGGACAGATGGGCGATTGATAAATATAATAAATAAATAAATAAATAAAAATAGCTGGTCTGTATTACTTTTAATCCCACAGAGCCTTCCAGGTCCTAACAGACCACTTGGTGAACAGCCTTGCAGTTGAGTAAGTTAGTAGTAAGCTTCCGCATATCTCTGTTACGATACCAATACTCCTTCCCATCAGAAAGGAGAGGAAGCTAACACCATCATGGTAAGTGCTCCTTCCTCCTGAAATGTTTCAGATCACAACCCTACTGAAAGTTGTGCTCCCTGTTATGGGGGAATCAAAATGCCCCCCATTGACCCTTAAATAGTACTGATTTTCTACATGCTTCCCACATATGGGCCCTCACTAGTCTGACAGTTTACTCCATAGTCTGAACTGAAAGATTTTCTTCAACCAACTCATCTACATTGCTCCCCTGATCCAATGTGTGGTTCGGAAGAAAGAACACGGGCAAATTTCTATTTTATTCTCCTCTGTTTGTAGGAGCTCAGGAGGAGCACAGCTGAATTAATCATACACTATACTATGTCCACCTTTTTATGCACACTGGTTTACACATGGTACCACCAAAGAGGTTCTTCAGGCAGTAAGTGTGAGACTGAGCCCTGGTTTCATGTATCCTCTTCCACTTCAAATGTCTTAGTGTATATCACATAATCTGTTTCCTCCCCACAAAGGGAGTGGACAGATCACATGAGCATGGCCTGCTTGCATTGACATGTATATACGTAGGCCCTGGTTCATACCGACAGGAAATCAAACTGCGGGGGGGGGGCTGTCGCACTCATGTCCTGCTTGTGGGTTTCCCATAGGCAGCTGGTTGGCCACTATGTGAACAGAATGTTGGACTAGATGCACCTTGGTCTGATCCTGCATGGCTCTTCTTATGTTGCTATGTTCTTAAATGTAATCTTTGGAAAAAGAAATTATTTAAAAATACATTTATTTATTTGCTTATTTATTTATTTATTATATGTATATCCCACCTTTTTCCCTACAAGGAACCCAAGGCAGCTTACATAATATTCCTCCTCCTCTCCATTTTATCTTCACAACTACCCTGTGAGGTAGGTTAGGCTGAGAGTCAGTGATTGGCCCAAAGTCACCCAGTGAGCTTCATGGCCAAGGGGGACGGGACGGGATGGGACTAGAACCCAGATCTAACCACGACATCACACTGGCTCTCTTAAAATGCTTTAAAGGGAAGAATACTATTTGTACAAATGCATAAAGCTCCAAGAGACCTGTTGAAGTACATACATGCAATTATTTTTCTTTGGCAAAAGAAGAGTCATTTCAGTCTTTATATTCAGCAAAATAAAGCCTCCTCAGGAAGGGGCTGAGGAGAAGTAGAATACCTGGCATTTAGGGGTCCAAGAGTCCTTCAGCATTATTAACAATATGGATGGAATACAGATTAATCCATAATTTATCCAAAGGTATTCTCAAACAACTGTTGCTATTTGTATTTCAGAAGACAAGATCAGGGATCATTTAAAAGAGAGAGGAGGGTGGGGGGGGGGGAGAAGGAAAGCCCTAAAGAATGATGATGAGTTGATGCATGTGTGCATTTCAAAACATTTAGTCTGATATTTAATGTCAGAGTCTTCACTTCACTGCGTTGCAAAGATTGTGCTTCAATCTGAAGAATTGGACTCTTTTCCAGATTCCCACAGTGATGTGGCTGGCTGGAGTTCCTTCCTGGCCATTGCATTAGACTTGGAAAGAAAGATGGGTGGGACTACAACAGAGCAGTGAAACAACTTACAAGTCTAAAGCGGGAACTATGCATGTGATCGACTCCTGAGTTGGGCCAATTCAGATGGGGGCTCACTTTCCCCCCCTTCCTGCATGTAGAAAAAGAGCATAGCAGGCAGAGACCTGTGCTAGAAACTTTCAGCTTGATAATCTAGTTTTCTACTAGTGAGGAGTTTTGTTTTGTTTCTTGAGGTAAGGGAGTATTCTATTCATGTATACCTGAAATGGTGCAATCCTCTCTACCATCTCTTCTGCTGCAAGTATAGATTTGTCCTGAGGATCAAACTGCATGTTACATTAAATACATAAGTGCAGCTAACCCTCGCTTTGTGTATTACTCACGAGTAGCTGTGCAGGGCCCTAATCTGGATCAGGACCACAGTGTGTGGGGAGGGAAGGTTTAAATGTTCCCACAGCCACATGATTTCTGAAAACCCTCCCCCAGCACAAGGGTTAAAAAAGGAAAGAATAGCCTCCATACACACACACACACACACCCTTTCAAACCCCTGCAGGTGGGGGAGGGATTTTGGAAAGCAAGCTGCTGGCAGAGAGGAGATTCAAACTTCCCCTCCCTGTGTGTGGTGTTCCTGATCTGTATTGCAGGCCCACCTGCTCACTTGTGAGTGAAACATAAGGAGAGCATCAGCAGCATGCTACATATTTAATGTTACAGGTAGTTGAACCTCAAAGTTCCATACCAGGTGTCAAGAAAATCCTGGGCATTACCATTTAAGCTGACACAGACCAAGTACAGCATGCTAAACTCTAAAATAAATTTAGAAAGATCATGTGCCGCCACAAGAGAACCAACGTGATGGGCAGGGTGTAGGATTTGGACTGTAGAGGCTTGGGTTTAAATCCTTGTTCAGACATTAAGCAGAGGGCAAGTAACCATCTCACAGTGCAACTTTATCTTACAGGGTATTGTGATAAAAAGGTAGGAAAACTTCATGCACCCTGGAGGGTGGGATCCAGAAGCTTGCCCCCTGTACCTTCCTGTTGTTGTTGTTGTTGTTGTTGTTATACAACAATCAATTAAAAATACAATACAATAGAAAATATACACAATAAAAGACATTATAAAAAATTAAAACCAAATTTAAAATTGCACAAATAGCGAGAACAAGTTAATAAAATGTGACCAGTAAAAAAAAGTAAAATGACCACCCCACCATGCACTATTTAGAGTTCTTAAAAGCCTCAACATAGAGGGCAGTCTTAATCTGGTGCCGAAAAGATAGCAGAGTAGGAGCCAGGTGGGTCTCAGGGGGAAGCTTATTTGACAGCTGGGGGGCTACCACCAAAAAGGCCCTC
Source organism: Shinisaurus crocodilurus (assembly GCA_021292165.1). NCBI lineage: Eukaryota > Metazoa > Chordata > Lepidosauria > Squamata > Shinisauridae > Shinisaurus > Shinisaurus crocodilurus. The sequence continues at coordinate 144,186,978 of CM037877.1, read as the reverse complement.
CCCCTTGTTGCTGTCCTTCAAGCCTCCCTCGGAGGCGGCAACCAGAGGAAGGCCCCAGATGCTGAGTGTAGTGTCTGGGTAGATTGTGGTTGGGAGAGGTGTTCTGTCAAGTATTGCGGTCCCAAGTGGTGTAGGGCTTTAAAGGTTAAGACCAGCACTTTGAATCGGGCTCGGAAGCATACAGGCAGCCAGTGCAAGCGGGCCAGAACTGGTGTTATGTGTTTGGACCTTCTGGTCCCAGTAATGAGCCTGGCTGCCGCATTTTGCACAAGCTGCAGCTTCTGAACAGTCTTCAAGGGCAGCCCCACATAAAGTGCATTGCAGTACTCTAGCTTTGAGATTACCAGAACGAAGGGATGTACACATACCTCTTGGGGTGCTCACCAGGTTCTCCTCGAGCACCTCCGTCGTTTGATGCCTCTCACGGCGACAGCGAGGCTCCCAGCAGACTTTCTGGGGACCCAGAAGTGACGTGATGGGTCCTGGCACTGTGCCAGGAACTGACGCGACGGGATCCCGGTGCTGCATTTTTCATGTAAATACCATAGAAAACCACCTTAAAATGGCCACGAATAGCAAATCGCGGCAGTTTTAAGGTGGTTTTCTATGGTATTTACATGAACAACATAGCGCCGGGGACCCGGAAGTACCTCTCCCTGGCTCCTCTCTCGAGAGATGTGCTGAGCCGGGGAAACGGTAAGTTCCATAGGGCTTGGGAGGGCAAGTGGGGTGAGTTTGCCCCGCTTCCACCCCCCAATCAAGTCCCACATACATCCCTACCAGAACATAAATTACTGAAACCAGGCTATCCCTGTCCAGATAGGGGCATAGCTGGGCCACCAGCCAGAGCTGGTAGAAGGCACTCCTGGCCACTGAGGCCACCTGAGCCTCAAGTGACAATGATGGCTCAAAGAGGACCCCCAAGCTACGGACCTGCTCCTTCAAAGGGAGTGCAACCCCATCCAGAACAGGTTGAACTCCCTCTATCCTGTCAGAGGAACCACCCACTAACAGCATCTCACTCTTGTCTGGATTGAGCTTCAGTTTATTAGCCCTCATCCAGTCCATTGTCGCAGACAGGCACCAATTTAGCACATCCACAGCCTCTCCTGCTGAAGATGAAAAGGAGAAATAGAGCTGTGTGTCATCAGCGTATTGATGGCAACACACTCCAAAACTCCAGGTGACCCCACTCAGTGGTTTCATATATGTGTAGAATAGCATGGGGGATAAGACCAACTCCTGTGGAACTCCGTACCGGAGAATCCATGGGGCCGAGCAATATGCCCCAAGCACCACCTTCTGGAGCCAGCCATCCAAATAGGAGCAGAACCATTGCAATGTGGTACCCCCAACTCCCAACTCAGACAGCCACCTCAGAAGGATACCATCCATGGCCGATGGTATCGAAAGCCGCCGAAAGATCCAGGAGTATCACCAGGGTCACACACTCCTCCTGTCTCTCTCCCAACATTGGTCGTCATACAGGTAATCATATTATCTTCTGTTCTTCACATTGAGCATACACCTTTCCACCAATGGTCTCCAAAGCTGATTTCTATACAAAATTAAGACAATATAAGAATAAAATTAAAAGCATCAATAAAAATAATATACCATATTAGGCAGAAGTCCCAAACAATTGCATTATTACAAAACACAAAGAGACACTCATACACTAATATGTAACAGATCACTAAGTAAGTAACAACCATGATTTGCACCCATGACGTTGCCTTGTACTGTGCCAGACCATCGGTCCACCTAGCCTGATATCATCTACTCTAACTAGGAGTAAGAATTCAGACTGGGGTCTTTTTTGGAATGAATAAATAAATAAATAAAAGACAATGCCTCTCCCATTCAGCTAAAAGGTCCTAAAGGATCCTAAAAGGTAAAAAGCCCAGGTTCCTCTCATGGCACTAGATCATGGGACTGGAACCAAGAAACCCAGTGACCCATCTCAAGTCAAAGCACCAGACTTATCCTAGTCAGTCACAGATTTGAAGGCAAAGGATATAGGCCTCTGCTGGCTTCCTGCATGGGGAAGAGTGGAATTTTAAACCCACATCACAGGGATGCAACCTGAGGAAAATTACTGTGCATAACACACTGAACCATATCAATAAACCATTCCAAGCACTATTTAACGCATATACAAACACACATCTTGACTGAATAATCATGTTTTGCAGCATCCCTAGGATACCATCTCTCTCTAGTAGGCAACCACATCTCCAATTTCTTTGAAGAATTCATTTAGCTCTAGCCTAATCAAACAGTTGGGAGAACATAGCTCATTTTCCTAGAAATACAGAGGGAGTGATTGGTGGAGTCAAGAATTAATGCGCCCTTCACATACCAGCATAAATTGACATTTTTATTTGAAGAAGGATATGCTGATAAGCCACCTGAGAAATTGAATTAGTGTTATTGAAACTCTTTTTGCTTCCCTTGAAACTCCCCAGTTGTTTCTCCTGTGTGGAAAGATTGGAATTCACTGCAAAGCTTCACTTCAAGTGAAATTAGTTGGCAACTCAAAACTCATGTCTTATCAATTTGGTCCTCAGTAGGGATGGATACATTTTGTTTTCTATCAGTTTCTCATTTTTCCAATCTTAAATTTGGTTTGTCCCATTTCTGTATCAATTTCAGGGTTTTTTTTAGGTGGTTACAAAAATGTGTACACATTTTTATGTGCTTTTCTCCTAATATACACATTTTTGTACACAATTTTGCCAAATATATGCATTTCTGCAAGCAATTTCCCCTAATATAGCATTTTTGTACATTATTTTCATGAATATATGCCTTTTTGTGTCCACTTTCCCCCTAATACGTGCATTTTTGGGTACATATTATTTGAGTGGAGAATTGCATTGCAAAATTCAAAGAACTGGGAATTTTGAAGGATAATTGCATTTCAGTTCACATACTGGTTCAAATGCATATAATTATGCTTGCTGTGAAATAACTGACTGAATTTCTCTGCCGTCCCTCTTAATGTAGAAAGCTTCTGCACCAAACTTGAACTCCCAAGAGAACATGAAGGGTTAAATCCAATATCACACTAGTGCAATGGGACTTTCCCCCTCTCTCCTTATCCCTGCAGCACTCTGTGCCACCCTAAAATCTAATGCAGAGGGTTTCCTAGCATAAGAACATAAGAACCATGCTGGATCAGGCCAAGGGTCCATCTAGTCCAGCATTCTGTTCACACAGTGGCCAACCAGCTGCCCACGGGATCCCACAAGCAGGACATGAGTGCAACAGCACCCTCCCGCCCATGTTCCTTTCTTAATTATGCCTAACATGGAGTTTGCCTTTTTCACAGCAGCTGCACACTGGGTCAACATTTTCATCGAGCTGTCCACCATGAACCCAAGATCTCTTTCTTGATCAGTCACCGCTAGCTCAGATCCCATCAGATTATACTTGAAGTTGGAAGTTCTCACCCCAAGGTGAATTACTACTTTACACTTGCTTACATTAAACCGCATTTGCCATTTTGAAGACCATTCACCCAGTTTGGAGAGATCCTTTTGGAGCTCCTCACAATCCCCTTTTGTTTTCACCACCCGAAATAATTTGGTGTCATCAGCAAACTTGGACACTTCACTGCTCACTCCTAATTCCAGATCAGTTATGCATAACATGGAAAGCATTTAAATGGAAGTGCTTCTGTGGAAGAGTCTGCCCCTTTTAGATTTTCAAGTCTGCTGGACATTATGCCCTCTTTGATGTACAGAGGAACACCTCCTCCAGTACACCCTTCCCAGTCTTTCCTATAAACTTTATATTTGAAGATGACCAAATCCCACTGGTTCTCTCCATTCCACCAGGTTGCTGTAATGCCCACTATACCTAGATTTTCCTTTAAAACCAGGCACTCCAACTCTCCTATTTTGGCTTGGAGGCTTCTAGCATTTGCACAGAAACAGCTATACACGGTGTCTCTCTCCAGATATCTCTGGCGTGTGCAACTTCTGTTTTGGCACTTGGGCCTCTTTGATTGGTTATTGTGTTTTACCATATGCTCTTGGCCTGTTTCCTCCCCTTCTACATTTGGGCAATCAGAAACTATTTCATCTTCATCCCCTAGGGATGATTTAATCCAAACTGGATACTTCCCAGCTCCTGTCAGCTTCCCCCCAAGGTTCAGTTTAAAATCTGCTCTGCCACCTTTTTTATATTTTGCGCCAGCAGTCTGGTTCCATTGTGGTTCAAGTGGAGCCCATCCCTCTTGCACAGGCTCGGCTTGTCCCAAAAGGTTCCCCAGTGCCTAACATATCTGAACTCCTCCTCCCTGCACCATCGTCTCATCCACGCATTGAGACTCCTCAGCTTTACCTGTCTAGCTGGCCCTGTGCATGGAACTGGTAGCATTTCAGAGAAAGCCACCTTGGTGGTCCTGGATTTCAACCTCCTACCTAGCCTTCCAGAACAGATTTGGGGGGGGGGGTAGGAGGCTGCAGGGCAAGCGGGAATGGCCCCCTCCTGTTTCTGCTGATGGAACTGCTTCCAGCAGTGGAACAATGGTAATGGATCCAACCCAAACTGTTGATGAGAGTCAGATGAAAGGTTCAAGTTTAGGAAACCCACTCTCACCAGCCGGTTCTCCCTTGACGATGTACCCCACTCCTAAATTCACCTTCCTCAGTGGACATGGAATGTTTGCTCACTTAATGTGGAGTTCCACCCTAAGCTTTTTGTCATCTTGCCTATTAATCACGAATCTCTAGCCTCTCAGTAGGGGTTGCTTATATACCAAAATACCTTCCTGTAATGTGCTAAATGTAGCTCCAATTACAACACTAGGACCTAGTTTATAGTGTGTGATTGTCAGTAACATTGGCTCTCAGCTCCATCTCCATCTGTGCTTATACTTTACGGGATATACTGGTTACTAATTATTTTGTCAGCCCTTTTCCACTGAAAGGCAAATAATTATTGGTGTCTTTGGTGTTTCCCATAATAAACCATTATTAGAGCTTGAGGAATCCATTTGAAATAGGCATATCACTGCAACATACACTTTCCTAAGACTGCATAATTATCATTTAAGAACCCATAATGTTCACATCTTATGGGGACTGCAAGCAAAGGAAAGGGGGGGGGACCATTATGTAATTAATAACAAATACAATGTGTGCATTTTTTAGAAAGTACTTTTTAGCTCCATGGCATATTTGCTTTGCAGTGGTAATCCCCCATTACAGCTGCCTCTGCCCTCTTTCTCAACACTATGAAAATATTATTATTACCATTGGGAAGGGTGTTAGAGAGAGACCATTCAGCCAGTGACAGCAATGGGAGAGAGTCAGAACTCCCCCCCCCACCTCCAAGGTATTCTCCCACCATCCATGGATGAGTCCACCTTCACCACCCAATTCAGTCCTTGTGAGTCCTGTCTCCAGAATGACCACTATTATAAGTTACTTTGGCTCTCTTTCTATAAAGAGAGGGTTAATCTTGCATGATGAGCTCAGCCTGCTTGACTGCCATTTGGAAAAGGGTTAAATCCATTTGGGGAGTCTGTAAACCTAATATGACCTATTTTGTACATGCATCTCCTGATTCGTCACCTAGGCAATCAAATCCTAAGTTTCCTCTGTTGTAAGTGAGAGCCTGACTAGCAGAGACCGCACCCTGGGCGAAGGTTGTAAGATGGCGCCCAGAGGAAGTCTCTCGGAAAGTCCCTCTCAATCATATTTAGTCTAAACTGCTTGGTAACGGCTGCCAGCCTATCAAAGGTCATGCACGTAGGAAACAAAGAGGAAAAGCCCCTTTTTGGGCAAGTATAGATAGCTTGCTTGGCAACAGGCCATGGGCCAATCAGTTCCTCAACAGGTAAGAAAGTCCCTAAAAGGTCAAAAGACATGCTGGCACTGCAACATGAAATGAACCAATCAGCTTCTTGCACGCAGAGACAAAATGATGTGTTAGGCTATGCGCGCGTGATATCCTGTACTTGTTTGTATTACAGTATAAAAGTGATTGCTCTACTCTTAGGCGGGGCTGTCTCTTCTAGCATAAAGAGGCAGACCAGCGCTGCAATAAAGTTTTGAAGACCCATCCCAGTTGTCTTGCTATTCTCTATTGGAGCCCGAAGTCCGGTTGGACACAACCTAAAATAACTCTAACTAAATAGAGCTCACATCACCTCCTTTCCATATTCCCTAGTATTCCCACAATATGGCCCATTCACCATGCCTAGGGCTTGCTGGCCCATAGGTGTGGGGAAGGCATTCCAATCTGTTTACCAAGTTTAGGAATGCCCAATGCAGGAATGACACACGTAACTATGGAGGTATGAGAGGTTGTTTGTGACCAGAATATACCCAGTTCACACCTCCCAGAAGAACTGAATGCAGACCCAAATGCAATCCGCAGCTGATGTCCATACATTTCTGAGCTTGCAATTTGTGAGACAAACAAAAATGTTTTGGAAAATGTGTATATTAGACAAATGTGCTTTGTGAAAAATGCACACAACTGATGCGTACATTTAGGAAAACGTTCATAAAAATGCACACCATTTTTTTGTGTGAAAAGGAAAAACTAAGCTAAGCTCTCGCTATCTGATGCAGACATGAGTTAGAACAAGCTTTGATGTATAATTTGGAAAACCTCAGTGAGCTCAAATGGTGCTGTTTTGCACATCCCCACATGTGACATGGTAATTCTGCTTATTGTACAGCATCCAGGCTGAAGTGGAGTGTGAAAAGTAAAGATAGGAGTTTGTAGTTGCCATCAAGACACTCCAGCAGGGCTCCTGTGCTTTTGGCACAGGGCTCCTGTGACTTTGTCATAACAGAGTGAAGGGAAGCGGGTGTTGGTGTGGTGTCCCTCATACTTTGGTGGGTATCCCTGCTAGAGCAAGTATGACCTGTTGCCTGGATCTCGTGCAGCTTGCCAGGGCACAGGAGCCTGCTTGCTGCAAAGAGGTTGGCAAGAGCACAAGGAATAGCTGTCTGTGTGCTGTATGAAGGAGAAGCATGGGAGACAGTTCCCAAGTCACTCATACTTTGCAGCAAGTGTTCCCCTCTTCCCTTGCTTACCTAGAGTGCTCTGTCCTGGCATGCCTGTTGTGCAGCTAGAGTGAGGTTTGCCTTCATGTAGAGATGAGTGCTTCCTCAGTCTGTGTGAGACACCAAAGAGAGGTGTAGTAAGAGGGGATACAGAGCAGTTATATTTTGTACAATATAACAAAAATGTATTGCTTCCCTTGCTTTGCTATATGGGATGCTCTGAAGTTGGCACCTCCAGTAGCAGGAATGGAGTGAAATTTGGCTATTTGTGTGAATTCTAAGAGACTATGCAAAGACGTTTTAGCAATGTCTGCAAGTTCCTAGGAGTGTTCTGAAGACAGGCTGTTTATGGGAATACTCCCTTTATGTGCAATTTGCTCTTTCTCCCTGATTTCCCTCACCAAAGTTGCCTGTTGCGAGCTCTAAATATGTGTGACCTGAGACCAGAGTGATAAAGCCCCATGCCACATGCTTTCTCACCTGAGTTGCGGTCTCCCTGTCTGTGGGTTATATACTGACTGTGGTGGTATGCCCTGATTGAGTGCTAAGTTACACCATATCCTTTGTTCTGTCTTGACAATGTGGGAGGGGCAGCTGTCCATGTGGGAGCACCTAGCTTTATTCCCCCCCTCTTCCACTGAAGTCATAGGGAGGGAAATTCCTTGCACCGTGTCTGGGACACATGTGCAATTCCACCATCAATGGGGGTGTGACTGTAGACTGAAGAAGTATCAGATATGGCATAAGTGTGCTCCTCCCCCATGCCATACATGCTCTGCCCACATTTCTACCCCATTTTGGCCGTTCCACTGGTGTATTAGCTCCACTGACAGAATGTTCCACTGGTTTACTGGAAGTATCTGTCACGGCAGAGGCAGGTCAGGCATTCTGCTGACATATTGGTGCGTCCGCAAAATCATCAAGATGCTCAGCAGATGGATCTTCAGTATGCGATTGTGCCACGTGTATGCTATCCATATGAGGTAGAGAGCTTTTTGAAACCATCTTCTGTTTCATTATTTGAACTCCAAGTCATCTGATCTTCTAATAATGAATCTATTTATTTGTTTGTTTGTTATATTTATGACTCAGTCACCTTTTTCCTGTGAGGAACCCAAAGTGGTTCCTCCTCCTCTGTAGTTTACCCTCACAACAACCCTGTGAGGTAGGTTAGGCTGAGGGTCAGTGACTGGCCCCAAGTCTCCCAGCGAGCTTCATGGCCGAGCGGGAACTAGAACCCGGCTCTCCAGGGTCCCAGTCCAACAATCTAACAGCCATGCCATGCTGGCTCTTTTTACCTACTGCAACTAATTCCCTTCTAGAAATTTAAACTCCCTGCAACTAGTTTCATGCTTAGCTGCTCTGTTGTACTATATGCTACTTGCAAATTGATACTTTGATTTGAGATGAGAAACTGAAGTGACCACAGATGCCTGAAGGGGTAAAAGGAAAGTCAAAAGGCTGAGTTGAGGTGATTGCTAGTGCTACCTACCATCACAGGGAAATGTCTGAAGATGCCAGCCCAGGAGGTTAGTAAGCATCCCCAGATACACCGTGTTCTAACAGCATCCCTTTTTTAAAGGGTTCCATGAGCTATTTCTCGTTCTGTTTCTAAATGCCATAATCAGGAGCTATTTAGATAGTCGTGGGAATGCACTAGGACAAGCGCTTGCATACTGAAAGATAAAACTGAGCCATTGTGAGTTTAGCAGTTCTTTAGGTTTTCTGATTTTCTCGAAGGAAAAAAAAAGTGCTGTGTTCCAGTAAGCTTACATAGTGATAACATTGTTTAAAGTACAATGCATTTTCTCATTTGTAATCATATTGCTTATTCATTATTAGGCCATCCATATCCCATCTGGAAAACGTTTCTTGCGTATTATTTCTTTGAAACCCCAAAAAGCCCAGCAAGGAATCTGTGGGGAATAAATCCTTTTCAGCGAAAGACACAGATCATTATCATCCCCTTTGCTTTCTTCTTATTGAATAGACCAGAATAAATTGGTGACAGATTGCATTAATCTTGGGACGTATTCCATTGCCTTAGAATTTAGTGAGCTTATTCAGAAGGTGTGTTTTTTATTCAGGCTAATACAATCAAATCAAATCCGCTTGCATGTTTCTGTGTGGATGATGCATATTGTTTTGTCACTTATCTCATTGTCTGCACTATCACAACCTACTCTTTTTAGCTTTCCTTTCTGTTGTTCCTCTGCAAGTACTTTCCCTTCTTACCCAACTTTTACTCTTTAAGGGATGTGTGAAACTTTCTCTTTTAGTTCCATAGATATTTCCACCTTGGCAGCCAGTGACATTGCAAAGCAAACACAGGGCACCTTCAAAGCTAGGACATTCTGGATTATAATGTTGCATCTTTGCTGCGGATGTTATTTTGCATCCTGGGAACATTACACATTATCCTGTGTTCACAGACACAGATTTAGTTTAACTATGCAATGTTCCCATTTCAGAAATGGAGGGGTCAACTTGTGTACTATTTGTTCAGAAAAAAATTAAAGATGCCCATTGGTACTTATGTTCATATGCATTCATGTTTTGCTTTCTAAAAAAAGTCCAAGGTTAAACACAAAGATGAAGGGAGAGGAATAGCATAATCCTTTATCCAGGGGTATAGAACCTCTTTCAGCCTGAGGGCCAAATTCCATTTCAAAGAAGTTCTCGTGGGCCACATTCCAGTGGTAGGCGGGGCTGGAGGAAAAGGGGGCAGGGCCAAAATACCCCGAATGCCAGCATATTTTAGCTTACAGTTCTCACTGCCAGTAACTATGCATTAGGAGAAGCATTTCGACGTTTTAGAATGGGGGGGGGACTGCACATCTCCCCCCTCCCCAGCATGTGTATACAGATATTCCAATTTGAGGTTAACACTTCATGCATCTGATGAAGTGGACATTGTCCCCAAAAGCTTTTGCCAGAATAAGTTTGTTAGTCTTTGTTGCTTTTACAGATATTTGTGTTATCTCTAGCTTTTTTATAACCTAATTGTCGGATCTTCTGTGCAGTGGTAAGTGTGTAGCACTGCAATGCCCACAGTCATCAACTGGTTTAGGATGTTACTCTAGTGCAGCAACACTCTTCATTCTACACCATCCATCATCACTACTGTAAAGACTTGCTCCTTGACACCCCTCCCCTTTAATGAGGCACAACTGCTTGCTTGAGCTTCATTGGTTCCAACTTCCTTGTTGCTGCCAAGAGCGCAACTTGACTGTATTCCACAGTCATCTCTGAATTCCATAATATGCTTTCTACCTGGCTTTGGACATTAGTTTTTGTTTTTCCTTCCTTGTCTGTTTGCCTGCCTCTTTTCTAGATCTGATCCTCCCTGAGTCTTGATACTGCCAAATTGTACCTTCTAGCCATGTTACTCGGGTTAGGATGAAATTAACTCCCTACCTTGGTTTAGGGTAGGGTTAACCACACCAATTAGGGATCACCTGGGGTAAGTGTTGACAACTTTTTACTGGTCCTACTCTTGTGTCCTTGGTCATAATCCAAGAGGCAGAAATTTAGCATGTGAGTTTTTTTTCCAGTTTTTTTCAGGAGTGATGGAAAAACTAATTTCTGCAAATACAGGGAAGAAGACACCTATGCTACTCTGTGACAAGCCTATCTGAAATAAACTACACTTCTTTTGTGTGTGCAGGAGGTGGGAGGGAGGGTAATAACATGGATATAAGTTTGTAGTGTAGGTATACCCTAAGACAGTCTTGCTGATTTGATATACCAACAGCCTTCTTCATATGGCTTGAACTCTGGAAAACAAACATTTTCGCAGTGCTGCTCATCCACCTTTAATTCCTCAATCATTATTTATGTATTACATTTATATCCTGCCTTTTTTCCTCTTGCAAGGAACCCAAGGTGGCTTTTACATGATCCTCCTCCTCTTCTTCTCCATTTTATCTGCACAGCAACCCTGTGAGGTAAGTTAGGCAGAGAGTCAGTGACTGGCCCAAAATCAACCAGTGGGCTTCATGGCTGGGTGGGGACTAGAAGCCAGATCTCTGGAGTCCCAGTCCAATATGCTAATCATTACTCTCTTTATGCTACATGTGATCTCCAAACAGCTTTATCCGAAGCAAGGGAAATAGAGAAGCAGTATAAATATGTATGTTTTCATGCTTTGCTCATAGGAATCGTGTTGCTTACAAGTAAGTGATGCTCAACCTGCTCCAAGTTTCCAGCTTGATGATGGCATCGAGGCCATAGCTCAATGGGAGAGCACAGGTTTTGCAAGCTTGGGTTTTGAGTTTGGTTCTCTCCTGGATGATACTTGGATAATTTATACCCCAGTAACGGTGCAGTCCTATGCATGTTTAGAGATGGCTAGCTGGGGAATGCTGAGAGTTGTAGGACTTTTGTTTTCTGTCCAAACATGCATAGGAGTGTGCCCTAAGTCACCATGATTAGAAGCAAAATGGTAATTAAAAAAATAAATAAATGCTATTGATGGGTTGGTCATATCTTAAAATGCTTTAAAAGCTTACTGAAGACTTATGGCTAGGGTAGCCATAAGGTATACATGATCTGTTAGGTGCGTGTGTGCGTGTGTGTGTGTGTGTGTGTATGTGTGTGTGTGTGTGTGTGTGTGTGTATTCTATGGTGTTCAGATTCTTCCCTGAATACAGTGCTTATTTCAAAGCACTAACACAGATTGCAGCCACTGCACTCATCACCCGTGTTAGTCTGTCTCCCACTGCAAAGACAAAATTAAAGCCCAGCTGGCTACAGAAGAAATGGGAGGCGGGTGGGTCAAATAACCAGGTGAGGGGTGTGGTGGCTCAAGATCATCTTGGTGCTTTGAAGCATTGAAAGGAGTGTGCACCATCTCCAGACAAGCACCTGGTAGCCATAAAGGAAAGGTGAAATGGCAGCGCCAGTGGTGAGGGAGGATTGGAGGTGTGGGCCAAAACATTTGGAGGGCTACAAGTTGCCCACACTGGCTCTAGCTCAGGGCTCTCCAACCTTGGGTCCCCAGATGTTGCTGGACTACAGCTCCCAGAATCCCTTGCCATTAGCCATGCTGGCTGGGTATGCTGGGAGCTGTAGGCCAGAAACATCTGGGGACCCAAGGTTGGAGAGCCCTGCTCTAGAGTGTTTCTCAAGAGTGTGCTAGGGCAGTGACTTAGGGGACCTCGGGTTGAGTGAGAAATGGATTAAATAAAATAAAAACATCACATAGCAGAGCACTCATCTGTTGCTCTTGCCACACAGAAAATCCCCTGCAACTTCCAAGAGGTTACTGTAATGTTTGATTCATCCCTTAGAACATGTCTTTGCTTGGAGAGTTCATATTAAAATATGCACAGATTACACATGCAAGCTGGCAAATACAAATTTAATTCTTGTTTATCTTAGAAGTACAATGTGAAAGACAAACATGTACTGACGCCTAAGCTATCTTCTGTCAGTCGCTCCAAGCCTATAGCAGCAAGCTAACATTGTGCTCAATGGCAGTCTTCCAATACCCCTTCAATAGTGTAAAAGGCTACTACTGTATCTCAATACAGCTCATTAGACAGCATGGCATAGTTTCGAAGACAAAGCCCTTTCTTCAGTATCATCCTTATAACACAGGGGTGGGGGATGTGTACCCACCAGTTGTTGCTGGACTACATCTCTCACCAGCTCTAGCCAGCCTAGTCAATGGTGAGGAACAATGGGAGTTGTAGTACAACATCATCTTGAGCACCACAAGTTCCCCATCCCTGATCTAACCATACTTGGCCCTTGCAGGTACCAAGTCTGTGGCCTATTTGTGATGCTCTAAAACCCTGCATGCAGAGTGCCATCACAGATCCATGGGGATCCATACGGCTGCACTCATGGGGACATTTTTTTGAAGAAGCTTTTAAAGCATTTTAAGATATGACCGACCCATCAATAGCATTTTTTTTTAATTACCATTTTGCTTCTAATCATGGTGACTTAGGGCACACTCCTATGCATGTTTGGACAGAAAACAAAAGTCCTACAACTCTCAGCATTCCCCAGCTAGCCATCTCTAAACGTGCATAGGACTGCACCGTTACTGGGGTATAAATTATCCAAGTATCATCCAGGAGAGAACCAAACTCAAAACCCAAGCTTGCAAAACCTGTGCTCTCCCATTGAGCTATGGCCTCGATGCCATCATCAAGCTGGAAACTGGGAGCAGGTTGAGCAGAAGTGGGAAGGACAATGTTTAGCTCACATCGATTAATTACGCAAGGGAGTTATGTGTCCCACACACTTTATAAAAATAAAAATGTTTGAAATGATGTGTAATAATAGAAATATATAAGCATGAGTTACCCCAAATCAATCCGCTTGGAGAATGATTGGCATGATGTCAGCTGAAAATGCTGTGACCTAATTTTAAAACAATACAAAGAAAATAACATACACACATAACTAATATTGTGCTCCATCACCATGGGACCAAACAATCCAATAACTCTATAATTGTTCATTATTCCAAAAATACAATATATCTTGACAGGTAAACTCCCTTTCCCCTTTTAAACACATATTCCAAAAATAACCCCAAATATCCTTAAAATTATTTTTCTTTAATTGACCCCTTTGCATTTAATATTACAAGTCAACATATCATTCAAAGCCATATCCCATACTTCCTTATACATTCAGTAATAGTGAAAACTTGCTGGATTTTCCATTTCCTTGCTATATTAGTCTACCTGCCGTTAACAAATTTATGATTAATTCTTTAACATTTTGTGAACCGATCACCTTTCCGTTATTGTTAGCAAAGCTAGTTTAGGGCTACCTCTAACTCAACTCCAACAATTTCTGATATTTCCTCAAAAATCATTTTCCAAAAATCCATTACATTTTTACAACTCCACACCTTTTAGGGAACTGCTGTGGGAATTTCTAAGTTGTCTCTGCTCAGACACATATCTCTTCTTGCTTCTCTACATTCAGAATGCTCACAAGCTCTTGTGCAACTCCCCTGCACCACACATACACACACACACACACACTGCTGGCTACAATCAGCATCAGCTGGACAGGGTCACATATTTCCAGTTTTCTGTACCCTCACTTTTCATATTCAATGGACGAATGTGCTTTGCTGTACTAGACTGTAGGCACAGAGCCATTAAGATGCTACAGTAGAACATATCCCATTCAGCTTGGCCTGTGAACTAGGTGTTGCCTGGCTTCCCATCACCCCCTTGAAATCTGTCTACCAATTCCAAATTATTTTATTATATTATATTTATATCTTGCCTTTTTCCCTGCAAGGAACCCAGGGAGGCTTACATAATCCTCCTCCTCCTCCTCCTCTCCATTTAATCCTCACAACAACCCTGTGAGGTAGGTTGGGCTGAGAGTCAGTGACTGGCCCAAAGTCACCCAGTGAGTTCCATGACTGAGTGGGGATTAGAATCCGGATCTTCTGAGTCCCAGTCCAACACTCTAACCCACTGTGCCACACTGGCTCCTGATTCAAATTGAATTGATCACATTCTAAATGCTATTTTAATCGTGGGCATTTGGTGCCAATTTTGTGCCCTTATCTGGGTTGTGCCCAGGTCACCCCATTCTATTTACGCCATGGGTTTCTTTCTATTCCTTAAACACCTTTGCACTCAACTAAATTATCAGGGAACACAACAATGTGAACAAGCAAAGAGAGGAGTGTGTCAGATGGATTCATTTGCCATCCTTTTTTCTGCTGTGCAAACCATGTGAATTGATGACAATTTAAAACCAAAATAACTGGGTATTACGTTGTTTGGGATTAGCACTTCATCACTTACCCACTTCAAATTGTTGCCTCACCATGTTGTCGTTGTTGTTGTTGGTGGTTTTCCTGACGACAGAATGATTTGACATGACAAAATGATGAAAAGGCAACTTGCCGATTTAGGAGTTTCAAGCAATGCACACAATCATTACTTTGGAGAAAAAGACACACACCATGAGCACGATGGATATAACTGCTTCTTTATCCTAGGAATCTAATCCCATTACATTTAATTGATGTTATGCATGCACATCAAGAGGAAAAATAGTTCACTAGTCATGCATTTATAGCAAATTGGGCATTTCCACCCATCCCCAACAACCACATGTCTGCCTCCAACAGGAAACAAAATCATCTGCAATTTGCAGCATTAAGGTTTCATGTCCTTCTTGGAATTTTGAAAGTAAGGTGTTCTCCCCCACCCCCAGCTACAGAATTTGACACATGAAACGATTGGTTTGTGGTGCTTTAAAACTTTGTGACATGATCTCTCTTGTTTAAAAGGCCCCTAATAGTATAAACTCATGCTGAGTCTCTTGAAGCAGGAAAGAACTCATTTGTGGGAAACAGGAGAACCAAAAAAAGAAAGAAAAAAGGAAGGCAGCACAAATAACTTCATAAGTAAAGGAAATGAGAGAGGAGAAGAACTCAGCAGATCATGGAAACAGTTTATTAGGAAGAAATGCAGCAACCCAGTGTGTTTGGCCTACAAACCCTGGAGAGTCAGCAAGGTACAATGCTATCTTTTGACAGAGGTGATTAAATTGAATTGCCCCTGAAGAGTTTTTCTTCTTCTTCTCTGAAATATGCATGCATTTAAGTATTTCTAGGTCACCTTTTTAGGGCATAGCCCACATGTAACACAAGGTACATTAAGGTCAATTAAAATGATAAGATGAGACAAAAGCACACAGTTTACGAGAGCAGTTTTAAGGTAGCCCTAAACCAAACCAAAAAGATTTAAAGTGCATTAAACCAGCAATGCTGTTAGGAGAACGCAACATATAACAGGTAAGATTTTACAACATGTTTTGAAGGCCTGCACTGTAGGTACCATATATCGATCAGCAATGAAGGGGTGGTATTTACCAGGGATGGGGACTCGGACTCCAGGACTCGACTCGTGAGTCGGACTGAGTCCCCCCTCTGACTCGAGTCAGACTCGAGTCCCAGTATTTTTAATGGGACTCGAGACTCGACTCGGGACTCGAGACCAAGGACTCGTGTTCCAAAATCGTGTTCCTCAAATGCAACATGGATAGGTTTTAGGAAGTACAGCAAGTTTATTTTTTAAAATCATTTTCCTAAAATGCAACCTTTCAGACATTTTGGGTTTGGCTGCCTCTGCCTGCCTGTTTGGGGTTCCCTGCCTCCTCTGCCTGCCTGGTCTCTTCTTAACCAGTTCCACAGTTTGAATTGTCCAAGACAAAGGCCTCTGCCTGCCTGTTTTGGGGTTCCCTGCCTCCTCTGCCTGTCTGGTTAGTTTGGGTTTGTCTGCCTGGTCTGTTCTTGCCAAAATCAGTTGCAGAGTTTTGAAATAAAAAGGCACACTTGTGCCTAGAATTTATTTAAGCCACACATCTGAAATAACCTTATTTTGTTGGGGGGAAAACCCATTGATTTTAATAGGGACTCGTGGAGTCAGCTTTGGGAGTGACTCGTGACTCGTGAGTCACCATTTTGGACCAAGGACTTGGACTCGGACTCGAGACTCGGGTCCAAAGACTCGTGACTCGACTCGTGACTCGAAACCAAGGACTCTTCAACATCCCTGGTATTTACGTCACTCTTGTGCCCACCATTGCTCCTGTGCCCTCATTGGCTGTATCTGCTAAAAAGCAGCATCTGGTTGGTTCAGATTGCTGCTTCTCAAAATTTAAGGGGGGGGAGTTTTTTTAAGTGATGCACTTGCAGGCTCACCCAGCCACCTGCCATGGCACTTCCTTTTGCCAGAAGAGCCGGCCAGGCTAGGAGGAGGAGGAGCGCCTGCTGCTTCCTTCAGGGGGGTATCTGGGGGATCGTCCAGACTGTGGGCCCCCAGACCTGTGCCCCACAGTCTGGTCCTAGCGGCATCACTGTTGGTAGCTTCAGAAATTTAATGTTTGAAGCCTGCCAAAATCAAAACAATCAAAAGGTGAAAGGAAGGAAATGCATGTTCTCATTTCTTTTTGTTGTTCAACTCCAAGATATTGTTCAGTGAAGGCTGAAGGGTGGTTTATAAATATCCAAATAAATAAATTAGATTTTTTTTTAAAGTATTTTGAGATTTTAAAAAATCAGATTCAAAATGTGAATGTGAATTTCTCATTTCAAATCTGAAGAGCAAAGTTGGAACATGAATTGAATTTTGAATACCTGAAATATTAGTGTCAGCTCTAAGGTGAGGCATCAGGTCCTTTTCCTCTGCATGTCCCACAGAGTATTCACCCTTAGATTGGGCCTTCAACTTGTATCTGTGGAAGATGCCTACAGAAACTGGGACATGGCACTTCTCTACCATTATAGCATGGAGTCTGTGGACACATTTATAAAAGAATGCAGTTATGGTACCTTGTGGTAGCACATCCTTATAAGAACTGACAATGTGAGCACCATCTTAGAACATCACCTTGAGTTGCAAAGGGGCAATAGGTATTGCTTATTATTAGGATTACATACTTGCTTTTGCACACCCATATCTATCATTCCATCCATATAAATTAGTTCTTCTGTTTTGTTTTAATGTGTACATGGCAGGAAAAGAGAAAAAAAAAGACAGAATGTTTTGACAGATGTCAGGTGAAGCACACATCATCTTTGCTGCTTGCTGGTCAGGGGCAAGTATAAAATTGTCAAACAGTGCCAGAAATACAGGGTGGTGTTGGTGGTGGACAGATGGGACTGTTTTCATACTGTGAACTTGTCAATGTCTTCATCCATGGGAAGTATCCAACACAAGGCAACACAAGTATGCAACACAAGGCAAAAAGTTACTTGATTTGGCCTGTATTTGTTTTAGATTTTATCAGATAAGATTCCCTGAAATTTTCATTAGAATAAGGCTCTCATTTGATTTCAGGAAGCTGGCTTATACAACATGGTTTCAGACATGCATTAACCCTTTCAAATATGAATCTTGAACCCTGCAAAGGTAGAAGCAGCTGGTGGAAGGAGCTGTAGCAGAAACATGGCAGCCAGGGAAAGCATTCAGCACCTCCTTTCCTTGCCCTTTCTGCACTGAAATTACTCCTTCCTGACACTGCTTTTCAATGAAGAAGTGGGCCTCTGGGGTTTTCATACATATGTATTTCACTTCTAGAGACAATTCACTAACAATGGTGGATACAATAGTTTTGAGATCAGATCACATGCAAGGTTTCCAGTGCCTCAGATCTTTGATCTGGTGTCTCAGAGCCAAGTTCAGTATTGAGAACAAGCAGGGGCGTGCAAAACCTCTCCCTCTTTTCCACCAATAAATTACTCCTCATTGTACGTTGGCATTGCTCACTCAGAACATTTATCTACAGAAGCAGATGGTGTCCCTGTGTCCATCTGTGGCAGGTGATCGGTGTTTTAAATTTGTTTGTCTGATGTGGGATGTCTCCTTAATGCTGCTGTCTACGTTTAATGTATTTTTAGGTGTTTTGTATTTTAAATTGTTTTTATGAGATTGTTTAAAATGTGTTTCTGTTAGTGATGATACCACCAAATTTCATTATTAGTCAACTCATTGGTCAAAACATGTCCATTCATTCATAATGCTAACCTTGGCAGCGTGCTTGGATCACTGTATTACGAATTCACTGTTAAGTTCAGAATTGATTGTGAGCTTCAGAGCATGCACAGTAAAGTAGTACACAGATATACACACCCATAAATTTAGAGTTATCCTACACCCCTACCCCCCAAAAGCTTACTTGAAACATCAGCTGCTTCCCCTGTCATCATTACCACTGCAGCTCTGGCTCTGAGGAGGAGAATGACTATGACTCCGTTTAATTTAGCAGTGATAGCTAAATTAACTCATTATATTAGAACAAAAGGAAACAGACAGAGATGGGATACCATTAAAGAAAAGTGGAAACCTTGGACTGAGTATTGTAAAAAGAATTTAATATATCCCAATACGAAATGCTGTTTTTCTCTGCAGTCTTCTTGAAAGGTTTATATGTTAACAAATAAGGTATATACTTTGTAATACAATACACTTCACGTGTTTTTATCTTGTATCCCACCTTGAGAGAGTTTCACTCTTCAAAAGAGGCCTAAAAATAATTTTAAATAAATAAAATACAAATATACAAATGCTTTCCCTCCTCATATTTTGTTCAAGTTTATTCTTATATATGTGAATGTATTATCCCTTATTGGAAGATTGCCCCCTCGCACCATACATATTGTATAATATAATATAATGATTGACATTATTTGCCTATTTTAACAACAACAACAACAACAACAACAACAACAGAGCGTGGATAGCTCCAGGCAACTGTTGCCAAAGAGATTAGCATGGTTGGGAGAGTGGCAGTTAACCAGTAGGAGGTTGGGCAGTCAGGTGTGTGTGAAGCGGATGAGGAAAAAGGAAAGAGGTGTTGCTGGGATCCTGACTCTGAGGAGTGAACCTATTGCATGCGCCAAGAAGGACATAAGATCCGAGACACAGAATGAGGGTGTAAATAAGGGCCACTTTTATTGATTTGAGGATCTGGGAAGGGACAAGTACGGGTGCTAGCTAAACCGGCCCTTGGCAAGTATGTCTATTATTATTATTATTATTATTATTATTATTATTATTATTTTATTTCTTACTCGCCTCTCCGTCTAGATCGAGGCAGGGAACAGCAAAAAAATATAAAATACATAAACTAATCAAAACACAACGCATACTATTAAAACATCTTTAAAAATTTTTAAAACATCTTAAAGGCATCCTAAAATTCCGCCGGATAGGCCTGATGGAAGAGATCAGTCTTTATAGCTTTTTAAATTCCAAGATACTGGTAATTTGATGAATATCCTCCGGCAGGCCATTCCATAATCTGGGAGCAGCGAAAGAAAAGGTCCTCTGGGTAATACCTGTCAGCCTAGTTTTGGCTGACTGAAGTAGATTCTTCCCAGAGGACCTGAGTGTGCGGGGCGGATTGTATGGGAGAAGGCGATCCCGTAGGTAGCCTGGACCCAAACCATGTAGGGCTTTAAAGGTAATAACCAACACTTTATACTTCTCCCGGAAACTGATTGGCAGCCAGTGGAGTGCTTTTAAAACTGGTGTGATGTGGGCACCCCTAGGTGTACCAGCAACCAGTCTGGCTGCCATATTTTGCACTAGTTGAAGTTCCCGGACTAGGTATAAAGGTAGCCCTATGTACAGCACATTGCAGAAGTCGAGCCTCGAAGTTACCAGCGCGTGCACTACCATCTTTAGGTCCTCCGACTCTAGGAAGGGGCACAGCTGGTGTATCAGCCAAAGCATCCCAATCCGAGGAGTGGCACTGTAACTCGCCACTCCCCAATTTTATACCATGCGGTGTCGGAAGGCCTCCTCCATGTCACCTCCTCACGGGGCTGTGAAACGCCATGCGGGTGAGAGGAATTGGCCTCAAAGGTGGACCCTATCTCCCCCCAGCCGAGCTGTGAAACCGGGCTCAGGGAAGCCTCGGTTATTGCCAGTCACCTGAAAGGTGCCGTGGGATGATCACCGAACCTCACCCCACTGGCTAAAACCCGCACTTACCGCCAATGTGACCGAATTAGGGAAACTACGCAAAACAAAAAAGCACCCAACCCAAGAACACAGTGCAGAGTAGGTGAAACACACACACCACCAGCTGGCCAATCAGCAATATGGTGAGCCAAAATTTCTACTCAGCCCCATCAGCTGGTGACCGGAAATCCCACACTGTGAATTGGGAGGGAGGGGGGAGCTGCTTTCGAGAAAAGAGGCAGAGGGTGGAGCGACACTGCCTAATAAAGGCCTCCACCGCTCCTCCCCCCGCCTTGAGCCCATAGGTGGTTTCAAAATTAAACAGCTTCGCCTCTCATTCCTCCACACGTGCAAATAGTCCTCCCACTAACAGCTACGCATTGGTGGGGGAAGGGTATTCTGGTGGGTGTTGTCACTGAAACTAGGATGTGGGCAGCAGAGTTTGGAGGCTGAGTGGTACTGTCTGAGCGGAGGACAGAATGGCTGAGAGGATCAGAGGATGGCAACCTGTATCCAGAGGGTCAGCATGGGGCCGTCACATCCTTGTGGCACCTCGGCAAGATTATGGCACCAAACAGGACTTATTTTATTTTTATTTAATCCATTTCTTAGCTGCCTTTCAAGACCATAGTCTTCCCAAGGTGGCCTACAGCATAAAAACAATACATCATATACATTAATAAAATTGAATTAAATAGAAAACCATTTAAATGTGGTCAACAAAGAGGGCTGATGTGTCAGCACATTGTATAAGGAAGAATACATTATTGTGAAATTAACATATATTGAAATATTGAAATAAATAAATATATTGAAAGGAAGCTGTTTAAACCATAAGTGTTTGTATTTGTTTCTTTCAAACACCCATTCCAGATTACACAATCAGATCTTGGCCTTGCACCTGCCATAAATACTTTTCCTTTCTCCTCTATCAGCAAACAGCTGCCATTTATTCCCATGGAGGAAAATGTTATGCTTGTTTTCAATGTTTTTATGGTGACAGAGCGTACCCATAACAATCACTTGTTGGTTTGATGTTGGTGTTTGTCCTTCGATCTAGTGAGACTTCCTACTACTAAGAGAAGGAGAAGGATTGTGCCGCACCATCTTCTACCGTAGGAGATCCTTGGAGACAACACCCCCTCAAGGGGCAGCTGGAGGCTGACTTGACTTCCAGATGACACCCTGCCCAAGGAGGCTGCAATAGCAGGGGACCTCACTGAATGCCCCCTTCTTGGGACCCTTATTTTGGCTCTACACCCTCCCTCATAACTCCCAGGATCTCCAAAGCAGCAAAGACAACAGGCCCATACTGAAGTTCTGATCCACCAACACAGTTCTGGTCTGGCAGTCCAAGGTTTCCCCTTCCATCTGATTTACTTGGGAGGAAGAGGGAAGCCCCATTGGAGTGATACAGATCATAATCCTGAGAAAAGCCAAGAAGAGACAGAGAGATATTCAGTCTTCCATAAAACCACCAGTCTAGCTGTTCAATGCCGGTGTAGAAGCTCTGTGAGGAGGTTTCTCACCTAGATTTGTTAATGCAGCTCTTAACATTTGAATTCTGCTGGATAGCTCTCCTGTTGATCCAATCCTCCTGGCAAACAACCATGCTCTCTGTTCAGCTTTTCTGGGACAGTCCCCCTGCTGATCCAGGCCTTATTTATAGGCAGATCACATTGCCCTAACAGTGATAGATTATGAATACCAGATACTGTGTGGTTCCTTCTTCTACTGTCCTTAAAGGTGGTGTGAGGTCCAGAGGAGCAGATGTTTTGAGTGTTCTCCCCAGCCCAACTGGTGTTTCCGCTGGCACTGCTCTGCTCTGGACAGATGAAATCTAATAATAGGAATAGGAATAGGAACAAGAATGACAGCTCCAGCCTCAACTGCAAAATGAGTTGTCATTTCAACATCAAGACCTTTCTGGTTAAATAAAGACATTCTTAACAATGGCAGCAGTGGTGGTTACCACTATATTAAGCTGTTCTATATTTATTTCTGAAGTAATACCCAATTTGGTGGTTTGCTGTTCAAGACTTCCAGTTACCTTTTCACAATTCAGTGCCTGCTGGTGTTATATGATCAAGACTAAGAATTCATGATCATTCATCTGATAAGTTCATTTTTCACCAGCCTTGGTCTTCCCCAATGCTTGCCATTTCTTTATAAGCCACCCAGACAGAGAAAGAGTTTGTTGGTGCTATGGATGCATGAGAAATTTGTTTCAGTTAATTTTTGTTTAGAATTTATCCAGTTCTCACCTTCCGGACTGACAATGGACTCAAGCACAATCTGCAGTGGAAGTCCATATATTTCTGAGCTTGCAATATGATTTGTGGAGCAAAGAAAAAGAAAGAAAGAAATGGTTCGACAGCATGCATACATTTGAAAAATGTGCATGAACAAATGCATACTTTTGAAAAATGTGCACAAATATGCTCATGGGAGAAGCATGTGTACATTTCAAAGCTATGAAAAATTGATGTACGCATTTGGGATAATAGCCATGAAATACACATGAATTTACACGCAGGGGAAGAAAAAAAAACAAAGCTCGCAATCTCATATAGATTCAAGTCGAACAAGATTTGATATGGAATTCAGAGAACTTCAACAAACTTGAATTTTGCTGATTCACACAACCCTAAATTGTGCCACTGCCCTCGAGCCTTCTGATCTACTACCTCACTGAAGCAATCAACTGATACTAGAAAAGCATTTCTCTCTATTTAAAGGAAGGGAAAAAGAAAGAGAGGAAGGACATAAATCAAGGCTGGCTTTACCTCTTATTTAAGCAATACCAGCCTTTAGGCAAAACTGCTTTCTTACTGTTTGAAGACATGCTAAAAGGGTAGAAATATAAGGGTTTCTTTTCTAGAATTGAAAGAAGAAGGTGGCTTTTTCATATATTGAACAGCCTTTACTAATGAATTGCTTATTATGGTGTGTGAGTGGAAAAGACTGTATTCTGTGAAGATATCCTTCACCGGTTCCTGGTCATGGAGTACAGGCCACGCAGTGCCAGGGCAGGTTTATGTCAAGTGCCACACATTATTCAGGCCTGCTTAATTTAGCTTGGGCCAAGTGCAGCTCAACTGCATTTGGAAAACTGTGTAGTTCTCATCACCCCATCTAAAAAAGGATATGGTATTTTTTATTTATTTGTTTGTTTGTTTATTATATGGTAGAGCTGTAAATGGTGCAGAAAGGGGAAACTTGAAAGGTTGTCACACAGAGGAGGGCCAGGATGAGGATCTCATCCCAATAATCCCAGATTGCAGGACATGGAATAATGGGCTCAAGTTACAGGAAGCCAGATTCTGCCTGGACATCAGGAAAAAAATCCCACCTTATTGCGGGAAAAGATGAACTCTGAAAACTTGAACCATCTCACAAGACTTTAACAGCAGCAGTGACTCCTGTGGGGTGGAAATAGGAAACCTATATTTTCATAAATTCTGTGTATTTTTATTTTGAACAATCTTTTATTTTCTTTGCTCCCTGGGGTTTGTAAATATATGTGGGTCATTTTAGACAGCATCTTTCCAAAGTTCTTTTTGCTTCACATTGTTCTGTAAAACTTTTCTAATCCAAATGAAGGTGTTGTCATTGTCAGCAACATACTGTTAACTTGCACTATGCCATTAAAAAGGACTTCTGGGTTTCCGTTGGTGTAATCTGGTAGTATGACCGCCTTATCTTCCTCCTCCACGTCAACATCATTTTGTTAATTTGTTGTTGAAGGGATATTCTGGACACTTGGGAGGGGAATAAATTACAATTTTACGGGGGGGGGGGGGAGGAAAAAATTCCTGACTGTTAGAACAATATGCCAATGGAACCAACTACCTAGGGAGGTCATGGGCACTCCAATACTGGAGGTTCCTTCAAGGTGCAGCTGGACAGCCATCTGTCAGGGATGCTTTGACTAGTGGTGGGGCTGAGCCTTGAGTCGGCTGGAGGCTCGCTCCGGACTCGGCCCTCAGCGAGCGGCGGCGGCCCAATCTCGCTCTTCAGAGCAGTGCGGAGCGTTCTCCGCGCCACTCACACCGCCGCCGGAGAAACCCCCCGCGCATGGGCCCCCCCGCCGCCGCTGCCACCAGGACCCCCGCCGCTGCCTACCTGGTCCTGCGTAGGGATGTGCTAATTTAACTCGAAGGCTTTTTTTACATCAGGATAGCTCTGTTCTGTTCACTCAGCATACTTAATGATTTTTGCGAGCATAAAAAGGTGCTCTAAGCACATCTGCATTACAAACCCGAGCAAGAGCTGTTGTTCTCAAATTAGCATTTCAATCTTAAACAGGTTTTACCTGTGTTTGATCACCTGCTGAGACTTAGGTTTTGCATTTCAATCACTGTTACTACATTTCTTTGTGTGAGAACTTCTTGCTGAAGGACATGGGGAGCTAGCTAGGGTTTATAATATTCAGAGTAAGAAGGGAGCTATCTCTCGAGCCTCGAGCAAAATATCTTGCTGATTCGCAGCTCAATTGTGTTCTCGTGTCAGCTCTGTGAAAGGAGGAGAAGGAAAATCGACTAGCTCGAAGAATTAGTTAGGCAGCCGCTGCAAGGCTCGCCCCCTGTGTGCCGCCTCCGCCGCCACTGCTCCGGCGCGCTGGACCCCCGCCCGCACTCTGTTTTGGTGGGAGGAACCAGGGCAACAGGGCTTAAACAGCCCTGTTGCCCTGGTTTCCCCCTCCAAAAACAGAGCGCGGGGGTCCAGCACGACGGAGCAGGGTCCCGTCGCATCACTTCCTCCGCGCCGGAAGTGACCCATCGGACAGGTGAGGAAGGCTCTCTGCTCCGCAGAGAGCCCAGGTAAAGCCCGCGCGGGTGGTTGAGCAGCCCATCGGACACGAGCAGGCCCAGTTCGGGCCTTGCTCCTGTCTGACGGGCTGCTCGGCTACATCCCTAGGCCTTTCACTTAGACTCCTGCATTAAGCAGGGGGGTTGGACTCGATGGCCTTATAGGCCCCTTCCAACTCTACTGTTCTATGATTCTAGTTTCTGTGTTCTATGATACTTACCTAGGATTAAGTCCAATTGAACTCAGTGGGTCTTCCTTTCGTAGGGATGTATAGGATTACACTGCACAGGATGTTCTTAATTCTGCCACTGAAATCAAAGGAGCTTGTTTTGCCCTTCCCTGCCAAAAGAAAAAAGAAAAAAGAAAGAAAAACCTATAAGAACCTTTTTAACTAAGAACTGGTGCCTGAGTTTTGCATTCTTCTTCCTCCCTCCCAATCCCTTTTCCTTTTGTGTCATGTCTTTTAGACTGTGAGCCTGAGGGCAGGGACTGTCTTATTATTAATCTTTGTAAGCCACTCTGAGAGCCTTTTCTGGCTGAAGAGTGGGGTATAAATGCAATAAATAAATTAAATAAATAAATATTCACCTTCAGCTCGATCATGCCCAGAATACCTACACTTTTGATCTAACATATAGATCACCATACAGAGGTTAGCATAACATAACCAGTCACTTTAGACTCTGAAGAGGAAAGTAATAATAAATACAACCACAGGTCCCTGATTTCCCACAAGAGTACAATGTTTTTTGTGCTGTGCTGCTATTTGATCTCTCCAAGTGTTGGAAACATTTAATAGCATTAGGAAAAAAATCTTGACAAAATAGCTGTGAGGCAAGGAAGGAGGGTACCCAGAAGCAAATTACCTGCAATTCAGTAACTTGGGAGCCTGGAACCCAGTGGCAGGTAACTGACAAGTGCTTGGTCAGCATTTCCTGACTTTCCTGATTGTTAAGTCTTCCAATGACCCAGCCACCCGATTTATTTAAAATTCAGCCAGCCTGATATATGCACTAGTAATGCTGGATGACTTTATTTTATACCACTCTGATGCTGAATATTTGTACCTGATGACCTGCCTGCAATGCTGAAATGTAGAGTTGCTACCTTTTATGACTAGAATTACACAGATGAAGTTCCCACCCACACACACTGGCAGGAATACCTTCACTGGGAAAATTAGCCTTGGGCATGCGCTCTGTAAGAAAGCAACAACAATTAAAGGGATGTGTGTGGCAAATATACCAACCTGGCATCACAACAAAACTTGTAATTCCAACGTTTTGTGATGCTGCACTGATGCAGTGTTTTCAATCTATCCCAGGTTAATGGCAACAGATGTTTACAAGGTGGATACAAAAGCAATTTCAAGAGAGCAAGATAGAAATGCCACCATGTATCAAGTATATATAATCCAGATTTAAGCTGCTCTGGTGGAAGTGGACATCCCCTTCCCAAGGCAGCCCCGGGAGCCCTTAAAAGCTACAAAGAGAGTCAGAAGACCCTCCTGAATGGGGTGAGCTGTGATGTGGTGGGAGTGGGGATCCCCAAAAATCAGGCAAAGGGAACTTCCATGAGCAGAGTTCTACCTCCACTTGGAAGCACCCCTTCCTCTTGTGGAAGGCAGCTCAGCTCCTGGATCCAAACCACTGTGAAATAGGAGGGGAAAAAAATGTTGGAGGACTTGGGAGAAGCCAAAAGATTGTTAAGGGCAACAGAAAAAAATTCTGGAAAGGGTTCTAGAGATTTCTAGATGGATTTTCCTTGAAGTGTAATTTGAGAAGTATTTGAGGGAAGGAGACATGTTTGAGGAATTTTGAGGAAACACTGTAGATTTTATGAGGTTAGAGAAATTGCTCAGGGGTATGTTGGCATCCCTAGCAATTTTCTTCATAGAAGAGGGTGGGAAATCCCTGTAGATATAGAGGGTAGGATTCTGCCTATAGTGGATGAACAATCCAGGAAAGCACTTCAGGTTTGCATTGTACATATTCATGCTAAACATATGATTCTATGTTCAATTCTACAACTGTGCAGTTGCTTCATAATTACCGACAAGGCTTAATGTTCTACAAATGTATTTTATAAATGCAACACAACCCAAAAAAGATCCCTAAAGCCACATTACTGCGATGCAATTAAAGCTCAAGAAATTAGTGCATTGCTTTGGATGTCGTTAGAAAGAAGAATGAGCAGGTTTGTGTCTGACTTTTTGCAGAGCTAGATTAGAGAGGGGAAAATGTTTAATGTTGCATGAACAAATGAAGGGGGAAAATTAGCAAGCTCACATTCAGTAATCATAAGCTTTATTTTCTAAAGATATGGCGGCATATTATTTCCGCTAATAGGATGGTGGCTTTATATCAATGCATCTCAAAAGACCTTACTTACTGTACCACAGCTGGGACTGGGAAGTAGGGATAAACCTGGGGTGCCCCTTTGTTCCCTAGCTATTTCTGCCTATTGGAATGGACTTTTGGAAGAGCAATCATAGCCAGATCCAGCTAAATGTGGGCTGAAGATCAAGTCTGTGAAAGAGATGGATGGGGTCGGGGACACATCGTGTGCACCACCCTCACTATGCCAGGTGGTGTAAATCAATGCCAGCCACAGCTGACCTGACTGAAGTCAAGACAATCTTAGCTGCACTGATTTCAGGCTAAAGATCCATTCAGCTGTTGCCAGTGGGGGCTTATTAGAACAAGATGAACAAAAGAAGTTGGCATATACCAAGGAAGAAGACCTTTGGTCCATCTAGCTCAGTAGTGTCTATGGTGACTCTTCAGGATTTCAGACAGGAATCATTCCAGCCCTACCCAGGGATGTGGCGGATTGAAACGGGGACCTTTGGCACGCAAACAAATATGAACTCTACAACTCAGCTAGAGCCCCTCCCCTGTGTACTTATGCCAGAGTTAATGTGCATTTTCTGAAGGATACCTGTTAGGGATGTCAGAGAAATCTGCAATGAATTCAATTGAGTTTGGATTTTTATGAACCTGGCCCATGGATTCTGCAGTGGACTGGCTTTTTCCATATCACACAGATTCTGCAGACATGCAGACTTCTTTTTTGTAAATTTCCATAATTGTATGCAAATTTAGTTTACAAAAATATGGTCAGAAAACACCAACCAAAAATGTGCATTTTTCCCCATAGGCTAAAATGTGAAAATGCAGATTGCAGAGGGGGGGGGGTTTGCACAAGTGCACACTTGCACAAATGTGCATTTTTGTGGGAGGAAGTTAATAACACGTTTGTCTTTCTTACCCAAATCCACAGGACTTTAAAGAGCAGAGGTTTAGCTGGATCTGCTGCTGGAATTGCAATTGAAATGGCAAGATAGCTGCATAGGTCCCTTCTTATCTAAGGATATTAACTGTTTCCTGCTGAGAATTCTTTATCACATTGAAAATTAATGTGGCATATTTAATTTAACTCCCTTCCTTTGGTAGACTAGTATTATATACATTGTGTATGGTGTTTTCCCCCTGCTGAATTATGATAATAACAAGCGAAATGAGTAAGTGAGGGGAGGTAAAAGTGTCACAACAGATGCACTATTTCATTGGAGATTTACAAGCAACATATTTTAATTATTTCTTGTTTTTTTCCAAATAATTAATTGCTTTGAAACCCCATCAGGATCTGTCTAATCACTTTCTGTCTTTTGTCCTCATTAATTCTCCAACATTTCTAAATATAAGGAAGTCTGCCTCCACACCCGTTGTAGGCAGAAGACAGCTGGTGTTATTATTCAGAAGTCTATTAAAAAAGGTCTTGGGAAAAGAATCCAAACTAAACACTCATGAACAAATACCTTTTGTGTGAGTTTGGAGAAATGATTGCTCATTAACATCTTTATGAGAAATCCTGTTATCAGCAATAAAACCTTGAGGTGGCCCATGGTTTCAGACATCATCTTTCCAAAGAAAGGTGTCAATCCTATCATTTGTTGTTGTTGTTTTTCAAGTTCATTGGTGAGTGTATCCAGGTATTCTTTCTTTTTCATGTCATCCCAGCAAGCCTTTCCAAACTGACCAGCTGTGGCCAATATTTATTCCAGAATTAATTTGCTAAACATGTTTTCCCCCATGCAAGATCTGTTGAATTTCCAGAACGCATCAGTATTTTTGGCTGCCTGGGTTCTGGTGATGAATTCACTAAAAAAAATGCTATGCCCCCTCCCAACGTTCTGTGGAACATTAGGTCCTCTATACATGCATACTGAGCCTTACTGCAACACTAAGGGAGTGATTGCATGCTTAGCATATGCTGGTTGTGTGGTATATGATAAGGTGGAAGCCCTGCTGTATCTGGCATAACATGAATGATGAAACGCACTGCCACAATGAAAGGTATGCCAGTGCAACTGACTGGATACAGCTGCACAAGGCTTCACTGGCCGAGATGTACTGACTTAGTGGTGGCATATCTCTGTCAGCGTAACTGGTGTATAGCAGGCATGTTGAACATCAGGCCTGCGGCCCAAATTTGTCCCACCTGTTGTTCAAATCCAGCCCTCTGGGTTTCCCAAGATGTCCATGCCCCCTTCCCCTGGCCCCACCCCCTTTGTCCCAACAACCTATCATCTGATGGTTTCCCCCGCCCCCTTTGTCCCAACAACCTATCATCTGATGGTTTCCCTGCTTTCGCACAGTATTTCCCCCATTCTAAATGGTTGAATTGCCTGCCTCTCCTAAGGCTTAGTTACTGACAGTAACTAAGCTTTAAGCTAGAATATGCTGGTATTTTGGCTCCCCTTTACCTTCGGCCCCATCCACCACTGGAATGTGGACCCCAAGAGCTTCTCCCAAATTGAATTCAGCCCTCGGGGCTCGGGCTGAAAGAGGTTCAACACCAATAGGATAGCTCATGCCAACCTCTGGAACTGTGTCATGGCCCACTAGATTCCAGGAAGTCCCATGGCTATTTCATTGCAATTCTCCCATGTGAGGAGTCCCAAATTAGCTGTGGAATTCTCTCTGGAGCGGGTTTGGGCAGAAGCTTATAGAGATGTGCTTCAAAAGATGTAAAGAGTGTTTCTGATTTCAAGAAGGGGATGTGTGAGCTTGATGCAGACTGATCGCCGGCTATTGCCTATTTCTTATGCATGCTAAGGAGGGAACTCCAATCTGGTGACCTAAAGAGGGTGTATTCCCAGTTTCCTGGTAACCAGTTTTACTGAAGATAGAAATCCGCTTCTTGCAGTGAACATTTATATTAATTAAAAGGAATGTTCACAGAAGAAATGCAGTTTAAGCTTGAGCAGTAATCATTGTAAAATAGTGGGGAGCAGCCATCTGCAGTTACTGAATTCTAGATGAAGGCATTTGTAATCCTCCCCTTTGGAATTTATTAGCCTTGCACAGCCACAATAACTGCTCTAGTTTAGAAGAAGGTAATAGCAAACCTTCCCCTCGACACCCATTAAATTCCCACAACTCCAATCTCAGCACTTTAAGAAAAACAGAGCTCTCGGTTCCCAGAAGCCAAACCAGGGCCCATTGCCGGTGCTATTTCTGTCTGATGCCAAGTATTTCAAAGTTCTGCCTCTGGATCTAGCAGCAGCTATTTATTATGGGCTAGAGTGGTTGATGATACCTTTCTCTCATTTGGCCCATTCTTGTGGGGGGGGAGGAAGCCAGAGCACACGTGCCCTCCCTACTCATGCAGTGTGCCTGATCTGACTCTCACATCCCTAGAGATATCCAGGCAAGGTTATAATAGTCGGAATACAGCCTGAGCCTATGCATGTAAAATCCAATGTGCATAGGCTCAGTTTTCATGGGCTCAAACGACAAATTTCATTACATCTCAGATTGCACACACAGTATGATATGAGCCAGAAATTAAACCAACTAAAGCAGGGGTGGGCAACTTTGGGAAATCCAGGAGCCATTTTTTGCCCCTGTGCAGGTTGCCCCACCACCACGATGCCAGAAAATAAAAATAGCATCCAGAACAGCAATTTTGACCCTTTTTGACCCTTTAAGGGCTCCATAGCTACCGTGGAGTGCCTTTGACCCACGGAGTCGATCCAGGAGGATACCATGGTTGATGTATCAAAAGCCAATGAGGAATTGAGCAGAATTAACAGGGTCACACTCACCCTGTCCCTCTCCCAATAAAGGTCATCCATCAGAGTGACCAAGGCTGATACAGTCCTTAAATAGGTTGAAACCCAGACTGGAATAGGTCTAGATAATCAGTATCCTCCAAGAGTGCCTGCAGTTTCTCCACCATGACCCTCTCAAGTAACTTCCCTAAGAATGGGGAATCTGCAACTGAGCTGTAGTTGTCAAGTACTGTTGGGTTCAGAGAGGATTTCTTCAGGCATGGTTGCAGTACTGCCTTCTTTAGGGCAGCAAGAACCACCCCTTCACACAAAGATTAATTTACCACTCCCTGGACCCACCCGGTCATACCTCCTTGGCTAGTTCTTGTTAGCCAGGAAGGGTAAGGTTGCATTGCTGCAAGCACCTTGTTCACATCATCAGGCTGTAGCAGTTGAAATTGATCCCACAAAATGAGGTAGATGGTGGCATCAGGCAGCTCAACTGGAGTTGTGCTAACAACAGACTCAAGTTCACTGAAGAGACAAACAATTTTGTACTCAAAGTGCAATGCCAAAAGGTCACTGGAGAGAATGTTAACATCTCTGGGACCACCTGAAAGAGCTCCTCTGGCTAGCTACCCAAGGATGCAATGGAGGCAGCAAATGAATGAATGGAACATAGAGTGTTCGATGATTGGGATATCTGTAAGGAGACCAAAACGCTGGTTTATAAAGCCATTGTATTACCAACTTTATTGTATGCCTGCGAAACATGGACTATCTATAAACGTCATGTCCACCTCCTTGAAAGATTTCATCAATGTTGCCTCTGGAAAATCCTGCAAATTAGGCAAACAAATGTCAGTGTACTGAAAGAAGCAAAGACTACTAGCGTTGAAAAAAATGATCCTTCAACACCAACTTCAATGGACCAGTCATTGTTGTTCGAATGTCTGACTGCCGTCTCCCAAAGCAGTTACTTTATTCCCAACTCAAGGATGGAAAGCGGAATATCGGTGGTCAGCATAAGAGGTTTAAAGATGTTCTTAAGGCTAATCTAAAAAAATGCAATATAAACATAAAAAACTGGGAAGCTCTGGCCCGTGAACGATCTAACTGGAGGTTGGCCTTTCACAAAGGTTCTATGGACTTTGAAGAAGCCCGAGTGCAAAGGTGAAAGGGAGAAACGTGCTAAGCGAAAAGCACGTCAAACGAATCCTTTACAGGACCATCTTCCCTCTGGTAACCTGTGTCCCCACTGTGGGAAGCTGTGTGGATCTAGAACTGGCCTCCACAGTCACTTACGGACCCATCGCTAGAGACTACACAATTTTTTAGAATTTCCTCTTTTATAATTTTCTTCTTGTCATTTTATCCTGGAAGACAATCTTCCTCGGTCACAAGTGTTCGCCTACTACTGGAGTAATAAGTAAGGCAAAGGCAAAGTAAGCCTTCTTTAGGAAAATATGCATAAAAATACACATGGATTTTCAGGCAAAAAGAAAAACAAACTTGCAGTCTGATACGGACTTCAGTTGGAACAAGCTTCGAGAGGGAATTCGGAGAACTTCAGCAAGTTCAGGTGCTGCTGATTCGCACATCCCTAGAACTTCGAGTCTTATGCCATTTGCACTCTAGCTGACGTCCAGCCTGTTTCATTGTCTGTCGCTCCCCAGTATACCAAGGCCGGCTCTACAGCACTGGAGAGGGCGCTCAAGTGCAATCAAGTTGATGGGTCCTCACATCTCCCCATTCCACAGTGAGACTAGGGCCACCGCTGTGTCACCAGCAGCTCTCTCTACTGGTAAATCCCCAAGAGTGTTCACAAATCCATTGTATTCCATCCATCTCCCGGGGCAGGCCATCCGAATGGGTCCCCCAAACCTGCAGAGGGAAGTAACATTGTGAGTAACCTGTGATGTTTATGAGGCATGATTAAGTCTAGGCATAGCAGAACAGAAAAGGCCAGAAGCAGAGCAAAACATATATGAATCAAAGAGAGAAGGGGGAAAAAGTTCACTGGTTCATAAGAAAGAAAGAAAAATAGGATATAGAGAGCTGAATATAAACAGTTTATAGAAAATGGCATTCTATTAAGATATAGTATAGATCTATTAAAACTATCAAATATAGTAGAGGCATATAAAAATAATCATATGTGATCAGATTAAAACCACCATCAATATTACAAAATTGATGTGCTTGGTTTTATATATATATATATATATATATATATATCACCCTTCTCATCATAATATATCACAATCACACTTGCTTTGCACTCTGTGGCAGGCTGGATCATTAAGGCATTTCTGTCATAGGTGGATGAGTAATCATGGAGATAATTTTTGGAGTAATGCAAGAAAGAAACAGTGCTCATCGTTGCTAATTTGATTGATTGATATATCCAATCGGCTCCCCAGGTGATACAATTTCTTCCAAAATGCAAAAGAGATCCTGAACATTTCTTTTGCCTGCAGTAGAAAATACAGCCTTTATCTACATTTTGTAGCCCTAAAATGAGCCCAAGATTTTTTGCAGGATTGACACTCAATCGTGTCTCCTAGGAGAACAGACTTACAAGAGATGTCAAGATGAAATATCTCTTGAAGGTACTTTTGGGAGATTAAGGGTACAGTAGAAATGTAACATTTTTTCTGAGTGATTTCCCACTTACCACTGTGGTGCATCTAGCCTCAGTCCAGCTTCAAAAGCTGGTAACCTGAACAAAATTAATGAAGTGGGGAGAAGCTTTTCAGGATTGGGGGGCATTCCCTTTGCTACTGAAAATGAACCCTCTGTGTGTTGTTTTAATAAATTATTTTCAATACCATATGTTAGCACAGGTGCTGTACAGTGAAAAATAAAATAAGAACATGCACATGAAAGGAAGGGAAAGTTCAGTTCAGTTTATTTAGTTACGGTCATAGACCAAACGTAAAAAACATACATACATACATCATGTTATTTATTTACAAGAGTAAAGATAAAACAAATATATTAAGATAATTTAGTTTTGTCTTTAAGATGGTTTTATCGACTGTTTCCTAATCTTACATGCCTGGGCACAAAATCTTGCCACTCTCTGAGTTATCTCATTTCTTGAACCCGATAGGAGGAGAGAGACGTAAAATGAATCTGATCTGCCTGGAGCATTTCTTAAAATTGAAGCAATGTAAAAGGAACGAATGTCCTTGTAGTAACTGCAGTGTAATAATACATGGGTAATTGTTTCTACCTCGTTCGATTGGCATGGGCAGGTTCGCTGGGGATAGGGTGTTCCTCGGTATTTGCCCTCCAAAAGAGCTGATGGTAAAGAATCAAAGCGCGCCAGTGTAAACGCCCTGCGATGTGTTGGTATTACCAGGTCGTTAAGATAATCCTCAGGGGCGCAATTCTTGGTGTAAATCAGAGGTGGCATGTAACTGGCTGCACAAGCTCTGTCCTCCTGCAAGGCAACGTCCTTAATACGTTCACTAATTATTTCCTTGGCCTTTATATATCCAAATTGTAGGAGCACTGGGGGAGAAAACCCATACTGTTGCAGTTTTTCCTCCACCAATTCTACCCATCCGCCCTTCAATTTATCTATCAATATCAGAGGGGATAGTCCTTGTGGGCTGAGGTTTAATTTCAACCAATAGTTGATTATATTTATCCAGGCTCGTGCTTTGATGGGGATTAGGCCCGCCTCTAATCTAAGTAAGGCGTTAGGGGTTCCATATGGAGTGCCGAATATGGAGCGTAAGAATTTTGTCATAATTACCTCCAAGGGGCGAGGGTCTTTATAAATGCATACTTGGGAGCCATACAATAGTTGGGCTAAGACTTTTCCCTGAAAAACTTTGATAACGGATGGTATGTGGGAGCCACCTTCCGTGAAGAAGAATCTTAGAATGGCTGAAGCTGTTCTTTGGGCGTGCTCGGCAGAATGTGCTATTTGAGCCCTCCACGATCCAGAAACTTGGAAGACTACACCCAAGTATTTAAAGATTTTGACCTGTTCAATAATATGATCGTTTAGCCTCCAGTTATGCTTTGTGAATCTTGCTGAAAAGACCAGAATCTTGGTCTTGTTATAGTTTATAACAAGCTGCTCCTCGG
Source organism: Shinisaurus crocodilurus (assembly GCA_021292165.1). Taxonomy (NCBI): domain Eukaryota; kingdom Metazoa; phylum Chordata; class Lepidosauria; order Squamata; family Shinisauridae; genus Shinisaurus; species Shinisaurus crocodilurus. Next base: position 144,151,507 of record CM037877.1, on the reverse strand, counting down.
TGCAGTACGCTGAGAGAGCACGTAGGGCTCTCCTAAGGCCTACTTCTGTGTATGATAAAATAACTATATCATCTGCATATAGTAGGGCGGGAACCGGGCGGTTTGCAAGTTTTGGCGGATGGCAGCTAGCATCTGATAAAGTGGTGACCAAGGAATTTATATAAAAATTAAATAACAGGGGGGCCAAGATACAGCCTTGTTTAACCCCTCTGTTTAATGGAATTGGGGATGATAGGTGGCCCTGCGGGTTGCATCTTACTCTGAGAGTGTTTTTTTCATGGAGGATGCGGATGAGTGTTAAAAGCCTGCGGTCGATAGAAGTGGTCTCCAGTTTTGCCCACAGCCTATCCCTGGGAATACTATCAAATGCAGCTTTGAAGTCTACAAAGGCAGTAAAAAGAGCTCCATGGGGTTTAGATCTGTATTTCTTGATAAGGTGATGTAAGATCAAGCATTGGTCGAAGGTGGAGTGACCTGGCCTAAACCCCGCTTGCTCTTCAACTAGTATTTTTTCCCGGTCCATCCATTCCCAAAGTTTCCAGAACAGGTGTCTAGCATAAAGCTTGCTTACTATACTTAGTAGGCTGATTGGGCGGTAATTTGATGGATCGCATTTTGAGCCCTTTTTATGAATTGGGACAATAATTGCCAGACCCCAATCTGAAGGAATTTGTGCGGATTGGTCTATTGACGTAAAAAGTGAGGCCAAAACTGGGGCCCACCAACCTATGTTATTTTTAATTGTTTCTATAGGAATGCAATCTGCCTCCGGGGCCTTTCCAGATTTACATGAGGAGACTAGTTTTTTAATTTCAGATATTGAAACTGGTTGCCATGCGGGAATATTTGCCAGTTCGGCGTCTGTAATAACTAAAGGGTCTGGGCCTGCTGAATAGAGAGCTCGAAAATGATTTTCCCAGACCTCAGGCAAAACTAGACTAGCCATCTTAGAAATTTGAGGCCGAAGGCTGCGACCAACAATATGCCAGAAGAGTGAAGAAATATTATTTCTGGCTGCGCAGATCAACTGTTTCCATGCTTTGTTTAGTGCTTCTCTCTTTTTTTTCTTGACTAACTCCTTGTATTGTCGCTTCTTAAGATGTAATGTTGAGGGGATAGCCGTGGCCTTGCTTAATTTGTATTGTTTAAAATGCATGACGAGCTGCTTTTTTATCTCAACGCATTCTTGATCGAACCAGGATTTGGAATTATGATTTGTGGTGTAAGGATTAAGGGGGCGAAAATTAGTTTTTATTTGTATCTGTTGTAAATCAAGCGCCAGATCCTGGTACGCTAAAATAACTGATCGGGGGAACTTCGCTATGCTGATCTCGTAGAAAAGTTTGGCAGCCCTGTCCGATCTTAAGTAGTTAGAGTAAAGCTCTTCTACCCTATGGGACCATCTAATTCTTTTATGATCCTCAACTAACACAAGATCTGGGTTTAATTTATCTGCCAGGTGCGTGACCGTATTTCCAATACTGAATTTTAAAGAAATGGGTAAGTGGTCGCTGTCCTGACGAGAGTCGATTTTTAAATACATCACGCTAGCCAACAAATTCCGGGAGCTCATGACATAATCTATTGTGCTAGCACCACGCCCAGACCAGTAGGTGAATTCTCCAGGGAAGTCACCATGTGTTGCTCCATTTAGAATGAAAATGTCAAGGTTGGCCACTAGTTGGGCAAGGTGAAATCCCCTCCGATTTGATTTAACGTCCTTAGATAGCCGGGAAAAGCATGGAAATCCTATATCATGTATGGGAGGGGCAGCATTATATCGAGAGTACAAGGTCTCATCGTTGAGGCCTATTCTTGCATTAAAATCTCCGGCCACTATAACTTGGGCGTTAGGAAACTGAAGGAGCAAGGTTGATATATATTTTTCTAATTTGGACCAGATTTCATTCTCAATTGATCTATCTCCCTGAGGAGGCAGGTAAACATTTATAATCAGGAGACTACTATGACAGAAATTTACAGTACATGCTATGGCCCATCGATCACAGGGGTCCACTCTAGTCACTGTTGCCTGAAGCTTTGTGGAGACTAGAAGAGCCAGGCCTCCTTTGGCTCTCCCACGTCTTCCCCCGGTAGTGGCCTGAAGCTCAAATGTGGCAAAACCGTCGATGTTCAGCGAAGTTCTCATCCAAGTTTCTTGAAACATAATTATATCAAAGGTGGCTATATAGTCTTTAAAGGAAATGTCGAGATTCTTCGAAAACCACCCGGCGATATTCCAGGATAGGAGCTTGATGGAGCCGTGTAGAGGTAAGTTCCGTGCAGAGTGGGCCTCAGTTGGCTCCCTGAGTGGTTTAGAAGGTTCTTTCAGAAGATTATTCCGATGATGCACTGAAGTTCTAAAAGGGGAAGGGGCTTCCAGTGAGGGTTGGTTTACGTGCACGGACATACTATTCACGGAAGCTAAAAGACTGTTTTGTAGTGGTGGTCAGTCTACTTCCTCTATCGTGTCTAATCCACCTGCCATTGTTTCCAGGAAGCAGCAGTTTGTTGTTAAACTAGGTAGCGTGGGAAATTCAATAATTTGGCTATGTTGCTGATTCATTTCTTGAGTTCCAATTTCATGAGGCTCAAGTTGCCGGAAGGCAAGCCAATCAGGGTTCTCAATTCGAAAAGCTGTGGATTTGGAGGCGAGAGTTTTCATTTCGTCGGAATTGCTACCGAAGGTATCATTAACAGCCGGCGCCAGGTTCTGCTCTTCAGGTTTAAGGAGAGCACAAGGTTGGGGTAGTTTTGGTGCTTTGCGTATGTAGATCTCCGGATTCAGGGGCACTCTCGCCTTTGTATTAGGTGAGTGTGTGTTGTGCTCCTTAAACTTAACTTCCCCTGTGTCACTTCCTTTATCTCGGGAGGTATTTTCGGTAACTGCTTTGGTAGGTTGCTTTCTTTGGCTAATCAGGCCATAGGTAGGCTCTGGCTCCTGTTGGAACTTACTTATTAAGAGTCTGTTTAGGGAGGAAAGTCTTGATATAATCTTTATTTGTTCAGATGCAGGGAGGGTGCTGAAGCTATCAATAAGACTTAGTTCTTCCTTGCTAAGATTCATAAAGTCAGCCGTAGGATAAACATTACTAACTACCTCAATATGTGCATTGGGTGTAAGGGTGTCCTTATTATAACTGGCTTTACTTAATAATTCTTGGGGCACTGGAACCGCATGATTCACTTCAGCCCCTTTCAAGTTCCCACTGGGTAAACCTTTGCATGGGAAGACAGGAAGAGGATATTTTCGAGACCTTGATGGGCCCAAAGAGTGGGCTGGAGAGGTATTCTTAAAGTGTCTCTTAACTCCCATACCACTAAGGTGAAATAAGTGTTTAACACTGTAGACTCTGGCAACTAGCTGTGGAGAGGCAAAAGTTACAATTGCTGTAGCGAATTGGTAATTATAGAAGAAGTATTCTACTCTCCGTATGGTGTCTGTGTCTAGAGTTATAATGTCTGAGTCTTCCAGAAGTTGAACAAGATGGTTTATGCGATCCACTTGCATAAGTAGACCCTTTGGCTTGGGGTAATTGGTGATAACCAGGTTTTGATTCTGAAGTTGTAGACACCAAGTTTGAACTCCCACGTGACGATGCAGGGTATGTGTTTGTTGCACAGTTTCCAAGGAAAGATGTGATGTCTCCTTGTTAGCTTGTCTTAACGCCCGAGGATCTTTTGGAATGCCAGGGGGGCTATTAGGGGTCTGGTAACCAATTTGACCTGAGTTCTGCGGGTTGGGTTCACGTGGGGACGACTCAGTTTGCCCTTTCTTGTTTTGCTCTATAGAAGAGGGGAACTTGGTCCTATCTTTTCCTTCCAATAGTTTGAATAAAGTGTTGTAATTTAATTTGGGGCGGGTTTTGGGTCTCTTAGTAGATTTAATATTTTTTGATTTTTTAACGTTATTTTCTTTGCTGGCTAAGGTTTTCTTTCTATTGGTCCCATTTTTCATCTTGATTGACCCTATGGGTTTCTCATCTGTTTTTTTGCCAACGTGCTTTTTACTCGTTGAGCCATTGGAAGTTAAAGAAACAGTTGTATTTTTTCAGCGGAAAATTCTGTTCTTCGTTCTTCGCTGTAGTTTGGATGCTATTAGGATTATGTCTCGCTCTTAGTTTAGACAACACCAGCTCTGTTAGAGTTGTTAAGAGTGCCTTGCATTCTGAAAGGAAGTCTTTAATTTGGGCTAGGTCTCCTGCCCATCGTGTAGTTAGTTCTCGTATCAGGTCGTGTTGAGTGCGTAATAAGTTTGCAGCTAGAAGGTGATCAGAATTATTGTCTTCGTCGTTGATTTGCTGAATTGAGTTAGTGTTCAGTTGTGAAGGAGAGATATTAGAGTTATTATTGTTGGTGCCGCTAGAAGCGTATGATGGATTGAGTGAATTGGAAATGCCTTGAGACTTAAAGTCAGGGAGAGGTTCGTCCATGGTAGCTAACTCCTCAGCTAACTCCTCAGCTAGGCTGCGTCTGCCTGGGTCCTGTAATGTCCAATCAGGTTTTCCTGACATACAGTATGGTCCCAGAGACCAGTCTAAAATCTCCTCCCCACAAGGAGGGTTTTCCTTTTCCTTTTGTTCCACAGTGGGGCAGAAAAAGTCAGTAATTTTTAGTTGAGCCTTGGCTGCTTTAATGGCCAGAGAGACATCTGTAGTCTCTGGGGCCAGGCCCAGTTGTTTATAGTTCCCTCTAGTGAGGACCATATCAAATGTCAGGTGATAATGACAACAACAAAATGAGCTCACCTTGTTAGTTCAGGGAATTCCAAGACTATAATCCATGTCAGTAGCTTGTGTTTGTTTAAATTAGAGGAGTTCCCGACAGCTGTGTCCCCGGATAAGGAGTCCGCAATATCTGTTGACCAGTAGATGTTTTCCTTCTACCAGGAGATTGTTTTCTTTCTGCTCTCTTTGCTTCCTATTCTTTTAGTACTAAATAATGGAATGTTGAGGTGTTGAAATGTTGAAATATTAAGAGGAGTTCGTTGGTAGATTACCGAAGTTCAACAGCTAATGGCAGCTGGGGACCTTGAAGGGATACTCCGTGGCAGCACGCCCAGGTTGGTGGAGTAGGGATAAAAATAGTTTTTATAAAAGAAAGGACGGCGGCACGATAAAAGTAGCAGTAAAATGGTAAGTAAAACTAGATAAGTAAAAAGTAAAATGTAAATATTTAGATGCTTAAAAAGCTACAAGGCTACAGAGCATACAAAACCCTGCACTCCTCACGGCCGCCATCTTAACACCGAAAGGAAGGGTATTACTGTGCTTGGATGTGGAGGAACAGGTAGCCCTGCATTTTTTCCCTCTGTTTGAAAGGCACATGCACATTTCTCTGCATGTTCATAGGGATGGATGAGACATTTATTTCAGTTCATTTTTTATCAGGATGTTACCCAGTCCTGGACCAAACATGGACTTGGACGCAATCTGCAGTACATTTCTGAGCTTGCAATGTGATTCGCGGACCAAAAAAATAAATATGTGTTCAACAGCATGCACACATTTGAATAATGAGCATGAAAAAAATGTGCATTTGTCAAAAACGCACACAAATCTGCTTTAATCATTGGGAGAAGAATGCCTACATTTCAAAAACGTGCACAATTGAGGCATACATTTGGAAAAAAATATGCCCAAAAATACGCAAGGATTTTCATGCCAAAAGAAAAAACAAAACACAAAGCTTGCAATCTGATACGGGCTCAAGTCGGAACAAGCTTCAAGATGGAATTTGGAGAATTTTGGTAAGCGCAAGTTTTGCTTATTCACACATTCCTAAAAGATTGCAGGCAGGACCTTTTTAGTGTTATCACTGTACATTGCCAATCTATTTTAGGTGTTGATGATAAGGATGGGAATTATAATAATAATTAAAATTGATGATGATGGTGATAACAACAGCAGCATTATTTGACCATGCAATTCTATACACATTTACCTGGAAGTAAATCCTATTGAATTCAATGGACTTACTTCTCAGACATGGATAGTATTGCACCGTAAGAATAACCACAAAACTGTTACACAGACAAAGGGGGGAGTTGTGTAATCAGGTTCTAGGGATGAGAGAACCAGATGATCGAGCTCATTGAGGGTCTCTGAACTCCACTTCGAAGCTTGTGGTTTGCCTTGCTCCCATTTTCATCTGTAACCTTTTTTTCCTTTTTGTTCTAAGAGGATAAAGGTACATTTCAAATGGAAAAAGTACTAATTTCTGTGCACATTGTTCAAAAGTGCACACTCCTCCCCCCTTGACCAAAGTGTGAAAATGTGTATTTTTTTTGAAGAAGAAAAAACATTTTAAAGTACACTTAAAAGAAAAAAGACTGTGAATGTGATTGCAAAGTTTGAGAATATGCAATTTCTTTTCTGGAAAATGCACTTCTGTTGGTGTTCTCAGTTGTGAACAGGGGAAATGCTGATGATTTATAAACCGAACTGAAATTCTTGTGCATTGCTACTTGACTCCAGTGATTTAATGGTCACCACCAGTATGCCACCCACAACACAACAAGCACATGGACATCTTTTTTTTTTAAGGAATTTTATTCATAAAAAAAACATACAAACACTAAAACACATATACAACAAACAATAAACACAATTAAAATAGACTTCCAATCTTCTCCACAGCTTAAGCAACCACAGTTATTCTTAAAACATTTTCTGTTAACAAAAAATCACTTCCAGTTACGGGGAGGAAAAAAAAAAGAAACCCAAAAGAGGACAAACACAAGAGATCTCCACCCTCCCCAAATGTAGATCAACTATTTAATCTAGTTTAAATTCAACATTTATGAATATACCAAAAAAAAAACCTAAAGCCCTATAGTTTCATTAAATAGTGTTTTCAATTCCAAAATACAATATATTAAGAATCCCAAAAATAAAAAGTAACTATAAACTATTTAGTAAATCACCACATGACAAAAGATTTTAGTACTTCCCCCCCCACACACACACTCTCTAGTCTAGTACCTAACCATCTAGCCAACACATTTGTCTTATTACAATTACTCATTATTTCTTTATCCATAAACTCCTTCACTTTTAATTTTAAAGATTTTTTTAAAAGAAAAATAAATAAATAAATAAATAAATAAATAAATGACAGCTAACAAAACAGCAGAAGCACATAAGCCATCATTCTACTTATATAAAAAAACAAAAACCTTCCCCTTTAATACATCAAAACCTCCACAAAACCTTTAAAAAATTTTTTAAAGTAAATATTTCCAAACAGACCAAATATAATTATATCTTGATTATAATAATTTCTCTTACATCATCATTAATATTTAAAATCCAAATAAGTCATATAAGCAATCCCTTTACTTTTGCCATTAATATTTAAAATCAAGAAATTATTTATATTTCCAACTAGACAAGTAATTCAGTATACAACAACCCTTTATCTTTTCCCAGTAAAAAAACATATAGATAGTCTCTTTCTTATAACAGACCAAATATAATTATATCTTGATTATAATAATTTCTCTCAAACAAATAATTCAGTAAACAACAGCCCTTTATCTTTTCCAAGTAAAAACAAAACCATGTAGATAGTTCTTATCACTTTCCTCTGTCAAATGGATAATCATTAAGTTCCAGATTCTGAATGAAGAACAGAGTCAGCCTGCTCTGCCGATCCTGCACACCAGTCTCTGCCATCTTAGATTTTAAAAAGTGTGTCACAGCCTTTCTCTGAACCTTCTTCCCAAACAAGTTCAGTCCAATTAAAACTTCAAAGCCTCTGTGAATTTCTGGTAAGTTTCCAAAATCCTTATTTACTTCTTTCTTCTCCTCTGCTGGTCCTGAAGAGATATCCGATTTCCCTTGTTCATGTGAGAGATCCACTTTTTAAAGTTTACATCCCAGCCTTGGATTCTTATTTCCAATTTGTTTAGAATTTTATTTTCCAATTTCCCCCAAAGTTTCATAAATGCTGAAGTTATGTTTCCCTTGTATATGTTCCAAATTGCTGCTGCACAAAAAAGATTGATAGACCTCCTTCAAGTTACCTCTTCTTATCTTCTTTGCCTCCCAGATAAACGCATAATCTACTCACAGTTAATTATAAATCCTACTATGCTGTAGAAAGATTCCAAATCGGCCAGTCCAGATGTAATCCTTGATTTGGAAATGAACATGTACGCCTCTAATGATCGGTAAAAACCGGTCTCCTGAATACAGCACCGTTTCCCCCCACCTCAGGTCACAAGCCGCAAATCTATCCATCGAAAGGCAGACAGAAAGCAATTTATAACCCTATGAGATAATTTGGGGGTAACATCAAATCTTAGATTCTCTAATCAGAAGTAGATTCCCCAGCCCGAGACGTTCTCTGGCCAGGAAACGCTGCATCGGCTGCCACACAAGATTTCTGTGCAACCTTCAAGGTGCCATGTTCACCCGGAAGCCGCACATGGACATCTATTGAACCAGACTTGGTTGGTCTTGCTTCTGGGCGAAGGAATGAGATTTTCTCCCAAGTCCAGGCTGAAGCTTGCTGAAAACCTAAACTGCAGGAACCAATGCAGGAAGGAAAAATGGATACTACTACTACAGCAGGGTGGGAGAGGATTGGGGTGGGATTATATATTATGAATGTGTATGATGTGCAACAGTAGTCCTGTCAGAGCAACCACAGCATTATGAAAATGTTACATGTCTTCAGCCTAAGTCCTACTTGTGCTACAGTGCAAGAATGTTTAGCAGGCTTCATCTGCAGAAGTTTATCATATATATATATATATATATATATATATTTAAGCAACTTCTCAATAAACAGAGCTTATGAGGACTGATGCCATACTGTGCAAAAGTTGAATAGAGTGATTTATTAATTGACTTCTAACCTTGAGCACTGAAAAGAAGCAGTTTTTATCATTAAGAAGGGTCCCTGTCTCGTTCATCCTCACAATTTTCAGAATGGGCCCATTTGGTCTTTATGTCAATATATTAAAAAAGGGGGGGATTCAGGGTTACGAGTTGGTGACTGAATACATTTGGACATATTACATACATGTCCAAATGTATTTAATAATTAAGCATATATACTCCACCTCTCCATGATATGAGGTGGTTTGCCCAGTTCTCAATTAAAAACCATCTATTTAAAAATGAATAAAAGACAAGAAAGAGCAAGGCCAGCCTTCCCCATGAGGTTGGGTGAATCCCTCCCCTCAGGTGGCAGATCATTTCCGCAAAACTAAGTCTCGATTTCTTGAGTTAAAATAAAACTTTCTCTCTCTATTCCTTTGACCTTTTGTTGAACTTTATAATCTCCTGGCCTCCTGAGCAAACTGGCCTCTACTTTCCATCTTAACATTTGACCTGTAAACTATTAACCTTGTGGCTGAAACTTACTAACACAGACACACATACTTTAATCCCATAATATCGTAAAACCAAACAAAACAGAAAAATGGAATGGTTTTATTCCATCGCACCCTGTCATGGTAATTTTCTATATACAGTAATACCTTGGAATGGATTGCAAGCATAATTCGTTCCGGAACCGTGCTTGTAATCCAAAACACTCTTATATCAAAGTGAGTCTCTGGCGGGTGTGAGCGGGGCCGATTTCGGCCCGCTACGCCCGCCCGAGGCAAGCGGTTACATCCCTACACTACTTGTCTTGCAAGACGTCGCTTGTTTATCAAGTCAAAATTGAAATTTTTTTTTGCTTGTCTTGCAAAACGCTCTCAGACCAAGTTACTTGCAATCCAAGGTATTACTGTAGAGGAATCTTGTTTTCCCCTGGGCAGGGGGAATATTTTACCATATGAATCTCCACATGCAGTCTGACATGGTACAGCCCAAAGACAGGTTTGTCACCTGAGTGACAACTAAGCCTAAGGCTGCATCCTTAATTCAATTACTTCCCCTTAAACAGATACCTTTGAATTTTGTTTCAGCGGCTAAGGGTGCAATTCTATGGCTATGCCCTTAAGTCCCCAAATTCAGAGGCTTATGGGTAGGGATGTGCAAGGATTTCATTGGGGGGTGTGGAAATCTGGCAGACTAGCCAGGCTCGATCCCCTGAACTCCATCCCGCTTACCTCTTTCCCGGCGTCAACTTGAGTTCTCCTAAGTCGAGCCGGGGAAGTGACTTCCAGGGTTCCCAGTGGGCCGCTGTTTACATAGAAAATGCCTTAAGATATGCCTAAAGCAGGCACAATTTGCGTAATCTGTGTGAATTACGGCTGCTTTTTACACATCTTAAGGCATTTTCTAAGTAAACAGCAGCCCGCCGGGAACCTGAAAGTACGGCAAGTGGCACAGCATGTGCCAGCTCTCGGCCCAGCTTGGCGGTCGGTCGGGATGTAACCGTTTGCCTTGAGCGGGCGTAGCAGACTGAAATCGGCCCCGCTCATGCCCGCCCGGCCTTACCGGGTCCCGGGCCCCACTCGCATCTCTGCGGCAAGCTGCCTGCACCCGCTGCGACGGTCCCATCATGTCACTTCCGGCTGGCCAGAAGTGACATGATGGGACCCTGCACCAGCGCGCCGGGACCCCGCACTGCATCTTTTCTGTAGAAACCAGGGCAACAGGGCTTAAAACAGCCCTGTTGCCCTGGTTTCTACAGAAAAGACACAGCGTGGGGCCCCGGCACGTCGGCGCAGGGTCCCATCGCGACGGGCAGCTCAAGCAGCACAGAGAATCACTCCACGCCACTGAGAATCGAGCGGCATGGGGGCCCGCCACAGAGAGGAGAGGTGGGGTGCCCCCCAGGTACGTGTACACCTCTACTTGGCGGGCACAGCAGCAGTGTCTGCTGTGCCAGATGTGAGTTGGGTCCCAGTGGATTGCCCACCCCTACTTATGGGCAACCAGTGTAGAGCAGGAGGAGCAGCAAAGGTCGGTGATCTTTGGCTTTGCCTCCCCTCTCCTCCTGCCCTGCATTTTTTGCTAGATGGGCTTTCCCCCCCATCTAGCCGGAGTGCCTCAGAGGGGGAGAGAAGGAGGCTGGAGTGACTGTAGGATATTTTGTATCCTAGCCTCTCCAGTCTTCTCCCCTCCTCACCCCCAAATGCTCCCATTCCCCCTCTCTGAGGTCACTTTCCCAACCTCAGAGAGTAGCTGGCATGATTCTTTCTACGTCGGCTGTGAGTGGAGGGAAGTTGGCCCAGATGCTGTCTAGGGGACAGAGGATTGTTCCCTCAATCCAACATTATGTAAGTGGACTTCCGCTCAAGCAATGGCAGTTTTCCTCTCCTCCCTCTCCCCCCTGCAGCCCAAATCTATTCTGGAAGGTCGCCCACGCAACCCTCCAGAGAAATGTGGGGAGTGGCTGCATGGGGGAGAGGGAATTCAATCTGCCATTGGTATGCATTCCACTGGTAGGTCACCATTGGATTATAAGCCATCATTGCAACCTATGTATAGGAGGTACAGCAGAATTTAATTGGATTAAAAAACAAAAAAGACAAAAACCCTAACAACCATTTAAAGGAATATTTAGTTGGCTGAGAAATTGTTAGTAGCTGAGGCGAGACCAATGTAAGAGAGGTTATTTTTTATTTGTATGTTTTTTTAAAAGGAATAAAAAGCATGAACTGCAAGTCCTAGATATTTTTACCTGTTGACTTTGCTGCTAAATCAAAAGTCAGCAGTAACGAATCCCAGGAGTACAGAGTGCGGGACACAGTGATATTTCTTTTGTGCAAGCAGCAGGCCAAGTCCTTCATAATGAGAGAATTGTCTCTTGTATCCTGGTCAGTCAAGCACTGAAGAAAAATGACTCAAGACATACAATACATACACACACACACACACACACACATATATATATACCGGTATATATATATATATATATATATATATACACACACACACACATATGGCTTTTCTCAAATTATTTTTTAATGTGCCTTGCAACAGATTGTCAAGAAGGTACATGAGCTAACATTGCCTTGATAGCTGTAATATTTCTGCATACTGCAAGGAGATAAGTGGTGTAGCTTGGAGCTCTGTCTGTGTGAGAGAGAGTGTGCGCGCGCGCATGTGCGTGCAGAGCGAGAAAGAGTTCAATACTGCACAGCACAAAAAAACCCCTGACAGTCTCTCTTTGTATATAGCAAGAAATAAATACAAGGGGAGGTGAAACAAGGGGAGGTGAAAAGTGATTCCAACTTTTGTAATGCTTCCTACTGAAACCATGAGTGTCCAACACATCTGGAGGACACCAGGTTGCAAAAGGCTACCCCAGGTTTACCCTTGGGTGGATGAGCCACGTATCTGATGCCTGACCTATAATTCTGAAAAGCTTCAGACCCTGCTCTAAAGTTCCACTTCACATTTTCTTTCAGAAATAAGTAACTTTACATAGTCGAGGCAGAGTATTCAGTGCATCTGCTTGAAATAATACCAAGGGCAGCCAATGTTATCCTTTTGATTCGATATTGGTTCATATTCTTTTCTGTATTTAAGGTCCAATCTGGTGCTCAGTCAACAGGTTAAACGTGACTGTCCTAGAATGTGATCTGGCATCAACACGGTTTTTTTGTTTTGTTTTTTAGTTTCCTTGCTCAGAAAGAAACTATTATTGTCAAGATTCCTATGCTGAGTGTAAAGAGTGACCACAAATAAGATGAGATAGTACATCCATTCCAGCCAGACTGGAGACTTGTTCACATGTTACAATTACTGTTATCCTGTGGTTATTATACCCCATGGTGTTACTGGAGGTGTGAATGACAAGCTGAGAGACAATCTTCCCTTCCTGTGGTTTGTCAGAATCCTAGGATATCTAGTTTTCTCCTTTAAGTAAGTTTCTAAATGTAAGAGTTTTGGAAAGCAGCCTAGAAACCATAGCAACCAATTGGTGACTTCAGCCATTGCTTAAGGAGTCCAAGGAAGCTACTAGTTTGTTTAGTCCTCCTTGTCATCAAGGTCATGAAGTGGTCATAGGCCAGGTGTGATTTACTGCTGCTCTGGGCAGGAGGCACATTTATAATGTCTAGTAGATACCCTATTAATACACACACACTGATTGACTGCAAGTTTAAAGGATGAATTTTCCCATTTCAGCTAGATGGTATATCCAATTGGTGTCTATCATATCGTATATCGTATGGTATGTCCAATCCAGCTGTAACCTGACACTTTTTTTAGGCCTTTATGACGGGGTGCAGAACCTCAGGTCTGGGGGCCAAGCCCAGCCCTCTGGTTCTCCAGATGGCCCCTCCCCCCAGCCATTTATCACTTGGTAGGTTCCTGGCTTTTGTGTGGTTCCCCCCCATTCTAAAAGGGTTGAAATGCTTCCCCCAGGGCTTAGTTACTACTGGCAATAAGAGCTTTAAACTAAAATATGCCGGCATTTTGGCCCTTTCCTTTACGCCTTTGGATGTGCCCACTGCCGGAATGCAGCCTGGGAGATCTTCTCTGAAATGGAATCTGGCTGTTGGACTGAAAGAAGTTCAACACCCCAGCTTTATGACGTTCATGATTTAAATAAAATGCAATCAACGTATTGATACACCAGCACCTTTGTTCAAAACAGCATACCTAGGGTAGGCAGGGGCTACATCTAATCTAGTTTCCATGTAAGGGTCTTAGGCTGCAGTCCTATACACACTTATGTTGGAGTAAGTCCTATTATACTCCTATTTTATAGTGTAGTTTTTTAAAAATTATTTGTTGTTGTTAATTTAAATTTACCTGGATTGAAGCCCATTTTAAGTATTTTAATGTAGTTTTAGTTAAATTGTGATGATTATTGTTTGAGTTATTTTGTATATTGTACTGCGCTCTGGTGTAGAGCGTATTATTATTATTATTATTATTATTATTATTATTATTATTATAAATTTTTATACGGTAATTTATCTTGTGTTTTGTGGTTTTTAATTGTTGTGAACCGCTGAGAGAGCTTCAGCTATTGGGTGGTATAGAAATGTAATACATACATACATACATACATCTGCAGGGCACTTTCAAAAAGCTTACAGCTCTACCCATTGACTGTTTGACTGGGAAGAAGGAATGGGGCTAAATTCCTCTCCCTAACAACTGAGCAGGCTCCATGTAGCCCCAGGGGCACTATGCGTACAGGATCTGTTTCTGCACACAGTTCCACATTCAGTTGCAGTACTATATATGCATATATGGAGGTCTGCTTCTCTGCCTATAGTGCCCCAAGCTGGATTGGGATGACAGTATATAAATAGTTGCTGCCGCCAAATGGCCAGACAGAGAGCTTCGCAGCATGTTTGCCTGTGTGTTTGTTTATTGCTGTTTGTTTGTTTGTGTTTGTTTTCTTTGAGGCAATAAACATAGGTATGTGTGCAAGAAACAAGACTAGATCATAGACAAATCTCTTACCTATCTTCAGTTCATCATGAATTTTGAAGAAAAAAACAAGTTCACATGAAAATGCCAGGGATGTTGAAGAGTCCTTGGTCTCGAGTCACGAGTCGAGTCACGAGTCTTTGGACCCGACTCTCGAGTCCGAGTCCCAGTCCTTGGTCCAAAATGGTGACTCACGAATCACGAGTCCTGAGTCACTCCCAAAACTGACTCCACGAGTCCCTATTAAAATCAATGGGGTTTCCCCCCAACAAAATAAGGCTACTTCAGATAAATTCTAGGCACAAGTGTGCCTTTTTATTTCAAAACTCTGCAACTGATTTGGGCAAGAACAGACCAGGCAGACAAACCCAAAATAACCAGGCAGGCAGAGGAGGCAGGGAACCCCAAAGCAGGCAGGCAGAGGCCTTTGTCTTGGACAATTCAACTGTTGAACAGGTCAAGAAGAGACCAGGCAGGCAGAGGAGGCAGGGAACCCCAAAGCAGGCAGGCAGAGGCAGCCAAACCCAAAATGTCTGACCCTAACCCAAACCCCCCACAACAACACATCAATCAAAATAAATCTCAACACATCATTGGGGCTGCGCTCCTGGTAGCTGTCCATAGTGGCCGAGCAGCGGCGCACCTCGCTTCCATGCGCTCTTCACTGGTGATTGCGCTCCTTCTGGCACAGCCAGAAGACTCGTCAACAGCCCAGAGATGTTGACGAGTCCTTGGTCTCGAGTCCCGAGTCGAGTCTCGAGTCCCATTAAAAATATTGGGACTCGAGTCCGAGTCGAGTCAGAGGGGGGACTCAGTCCGACTCACGAGTCGAGTCCTCGAGTCCGAGTCCCCATCCCTGGAAAATGCATGAACATTTTTTGCATATTTCAAATAATACATGATTTTTTAATACATTTTTGCCTCATGTACACACTTTTTGCAAGCAACCTTCTTAATATAATGCATTTTGAATTTTATTTCCCCTAACATATGCATTTTTGTGTGCATTTCTTTATGGGAGAACTCCATTTGAAACTCAAAATTGGGGGAAGTGCAGTTTTTGTTTTGAAGGATAACTGAGTTTTGGTTTGCATAGTGGTTTGAAAGTGTAAAATTACGTAGTTAAGTCTGCATTAAAATGCAATCTGAATGAATCTCTCCCCCCCCCCTTCCCTGATCCCAAAAAACACTGTTGGCTTGTAATGTTTGTGGGCATACTTGCAAAGGTGAAATACACACCAGGGGTCTTAAAAGAGACCATTTGTGAATTAAGAGAATGAAAATGGGCCATGACTAACTTAAGTCCTATTGATTTCAATGGGTCTGTTCTGGCTAAATCTTGATCCAACCCCATGTATGTAATGGACAAGCTGTTTTGTTTGTTTTACAATAAGAGAATGTCAGCGTCAAAAAGACTTAAAGCAGGGAAGGTCTCTAGTCTATCTGCAGTATATGCTCTCTACACAGGTATTCCTTGTTTCCCTTGAGGGTGGGGGCAGCAGTATAATATCACTAAACTTTAGTCACTCATTTGTTATATCAGTAGAGCACAATTCAGCTGGAAGCCAGCACAACTTGCGAGAAAATGTTAAACTGCTGCCCCTAATGTACGGGCACACTTCTCTTACCCCATGAGATAACAGCAGTCCAAAAGAAACTCTGCACATCAAGGCCTCAGAGGTGAATTGTGAAAGGGCAAAGAAATTTGTCAAAATTGAGGGAAAGTGTTCTGTGCTCCCCCCCCCGCCGCCTTTTCCCCCTTAAGAACAGTGAAACCTTGCATGACAAATTTAGTCTGTTTTATTCAGTGTAATTGAACAGGTCTGTTCAAGTGGAACTGGGTTGGCTAAAAGGGCACATCTTGTGAGTCGGAGAAGAAAAAGGAGGAGAGGGAAGACTGTCTGGTATGCATGTCACATGTTTGCCATAAACACCTAGCCATGCACTTTCAAGGTGAGCGAGTTCAGAACGTTATGCTGAGTAAACATGCATAGGATCAGGGATTGAGGGATGTGTGGCCCTCCAGACATCACTGGACTACATCTCACATAATTCCAGAAAATTGGCCATGCTGTCTGAGGCTAATGAGAGTTGGAGCCCAACAACATCTGGCCACAGGTTCCTCACCTCTGCCATAGCATGTCAGTTGTTAATCACTGTGAAGGGATACATGCCATTACATGACCACTATGTGTGTGCACAGAAGACAAGATTAAAATTGGATCATGCTATGGTGCTTCATATAGCGGGTCATTTTGCCTTGGACCGCTTCGGTCAAGTCCCACTTCTCCTCGGGTCTCATAAGAATGTAAGAAGAGCCCTGTTGGATCAGACCAAGGGTTCATCTAGTCCAGCATTCTGTTCACACAGTGGCCAACCAGCTGCCCACGAGAAGCCCACAGGCAGGACATGAGTGCAACAGCACCCTCCTGCCGATGTTCCCCAGCAACTGGTGTACATAGGCATATTGCCTCTGATACTGGAGGTGTCTCCCCACTGATGATCATGAGAAAATGGCTATAACTTTTTAACTTTTTGACAGAACTGAATGAAATGTGCAGGCAAGGTTGCCTCTGTGGAGGGGATAGAGTCTAACAAATTTCAGATAGATCAATGAAGGCATTTTGTGCAAGGTGAGTCTTTTAAAAATAAAATTGGGGGGAGGGATTTGCTTCCTCCCCCCTTTGGTTTTGTGATCAATTTCTATGAACAGGGCCTATGTTACAGAGGTGAATCTAAGTGAGTCACCTGAAAAATTTCAGAAGGGAGTCAATGACATTTACGGATGTACAAATCTGTCAATTTTGCTTTCTCCAACATTCTTCTTTTTCTTTTCTTTTTTTAATTCTCAAATTCTTTCCATCCTGTTTATGAAGAAATTGGCTAATTTTGTAAAAATTATTTTCAATGAACTAAATGAAATTCTCACCCATCTGCTATTTCTAGCATGGAGAATATCTACTACGTAGCTGTTAAAAATGGGGAGCCTGTTCGAAAAAAAGAGCTGGCAACTCTAATTTAGCAAGAAAGAGTGAGAAAGACTTCTCTGCTTCCTAAAAGAATAGAATGCAAGTATTGTTCTGTGGGTTGTTGTTTTTTTTTACCACCAAGGGTTTTTATCATTGCATCAAGCACTTTTCTAACAGTCTCTCTCTCTCTCATGCATAACTTTACACAAATTGTGTAAATCGTGGTATTTTGCAAGTTTTGCGTAAATCAGCACCCGAAAAGCATATGGTTCTAGTACGAGTTGCATACAATTGGCGAATTATGCTAGATCCACGTGTTTCTCGGGTGCTGATTTGCACAAAACATGCAAAACACCATGATTTACACAAATTGCAAATTGCGTAAAGTTACACAAATTGCAAATTGCATAAAGTTACACAAATTGCATAAAATTATGCAAATTGCACAAATAGCACCATTGCACAAATTTCCTTAGCAGTTTTTTTTTTTAAAATCGCCAGGGACCCGACCCACCTCCAGCTCGGAAGTCGCTGATGCTGTGCCCACCAAGCCAGGCCGAACGTGGATGCTTGCCGAGCCGCTCAGTGAGATTCCGGGTTCCCAGCGGGCCGCTTTTTACATAGAAAATTGCGTAAGATACATTAGAGGCGGCTGCAATTTGCGTAACTTGTGCAAATTGCAGCCATTTTTATACCAGTCAACACAGTGGCTAGTCTTTACTTTTTAACTTTTTATTCCCCTTTCTTCAAACCCGGAAGTCGCTTCCTCGGCTCAGCTCGGGAGAACGCGAGTCGAGCCAGGGAAGCAGGTAGGTGGGACGGAGTTCAGGGGGTTGAGCCTGGCGAGTTCACTGGACTTCCACAAACCACCCCCGAATGAAATCTTCACACATCCCTACTCCCAGCTCCTGTCAATGCTACCAAAGGAAGCATGGTTAGAGCAACAGTGCTAATGTGAGCCATGAGTCCTGGGGAGTGATAAAAAGGGTGGTGGAATGGGACCACTTGAGTTGCTGCCAGGAAAAGGCAGGCAGAAATACAACTGGGAAAGATGGTATTCTGATCTCTGTATGAGAAGTTGAAGCTGATCCAGCTGAATGTCAGCCAGGCAGACTCCCTGAGTGCTATCAAAGGAAGCATCACAGAGTGGTTAGAAGAACAATACTGTGTGAGCCATGAGTCCAGGGGAGCAAAGGAAGAGGGGAATGGGACCACTTCAGTTGCCCCCATCAGACTTGGTGGGTCTGATTTCTTTCAACAGAACTTTTCCTTTTTACCTACCTTGGGCCAAAAGTGAAATCAGTAGAAAGCCAGTGTGGTGCAGTGGTTAGGGTCTTGCACTGGGACTCTGGAGATCCAGGTTCTAGTCCTGACTCAGCCATGGAGCTCTCTCTGTGTGAATGTGGGCTAGTCACTGACTCACAGCCTAACCTACCTCAAAGGGTTGTTGTTGTAAGGATAAAATGGAGACCAGGAGGACCATGTAACCCACCTTGGGTTCCTTGCAAGGTGGGATATAAATGTAATAATACCTTTAAAAAAATATATCTTAAGTTTTATATACTGTCTTTCCTACTCAGTTATTATGGTGTGAGTATATGTGTCTGTGAGAGGGGGAGAGGGAGTTACATCTCCATGGGCACACAAGGAAATCTATGATCTGGAGAGGATAATTGACAAAGACTGTCAACAGGAAGCCATTTGTTCCCATGACAACTAACAGAGTTTCAGTCAGCTGCTCTCTTTCCAACCATCTCCCCCCTCCCCACCTGTTTGAAGAAAGGGGAATAAAAAGTTAAAACATAAAGACAAGCCTCTGTGTTGACTGGTATAAAAGAGCAATGTTCAGGCTCGCTGAGATTCTCCAAACTCGTCTTCTCGTCTCTTCTCAATTTGCGCTCATGTTTGCACTCACTGTTCATTTTGTGTGAATTGAAAAAATGTGCAAAACAAATTGAAAGTTGTGCAAACAATTCCCAAATATGTGCACATTTCCCAAACTGCGCAAATTTCCCCCATAGATTAAAGTGTGGGTGATTTAAAATGTGCGCATTTTGAGAAAGTTGTGCATTTAGAGAGAGTTGTGCATTTCCCAAGTACACATTTTGTGAATGTGACCATAAGTTTAGGAGTTTGAGAACATTTTTCAGAGAAAATGCACTCCCGTTCGCTTTGGTGTTCGGGGGGGATTGCAAATGCGGCATTTCTGAGTGATTTGCAGATTGAACTGAAATTCTTATACATCCCAAGTAAACATCTCCAACTTGAAACTCCCTACAGAGTCTTAAGAATGTTACAGCCTCTAGAAGAAGGGAAATCAAGACAAAATCAGAATCACTAGTTCAAAAGCTCAGTCTGTCTTTGGATTACGAATAGTAGGCCACCAGGGACAAAATGGTCTGGCTGGCCTTTTTTTGAGGAGGCAGCCATGTTTTCCCCTAACAGTACACCTCTGTTCCAAGGTGCAGTTTGGGAAAACAAAGATGGTGGCACCAAGCATGATGGGACTTTGAGATCTCTGGTAAGTTTTTCAAATCCACCCAAGAAATTCTTCACCTGAGCCTCAAATTGATGAAGGGGGGGGTTGTGTATTGTTGAAAATGTGAATGATAAAGTGAAACAGCATTTCCCCCCCAGCTCTAGTCTATCAGCTACTATCCAGAGTGCAACATACAATCCATGGACCAAAGCCAAGCCTAGATTATAACCCTACAGTTGTTTCAATTATTTAGACAGGGACTCACACTTCAATTATACATTCTTAAAACTACAATAGCCACACACTAAAGTACAGAAACAGACTGAGAAGGCCAGATTGGTACCCAGGAGTACTGGCAAAAAGACCTCGAACAGGAAGAAAAAGAAATATAGCCTGTGACTAACTAGCCAATAGTGCAATCCAATGTGGCTGCCCATAACCCTCCATACCTGGAGGATTACTGGCATCCTCTAGAGGGCAGGAGGAGCACGGAAGCAAAGGTCTCCTCTGTGCTCCTTCCACCCTGCAAAAGGCTTAGATGGTCGATTTCGGCCATTTGAGTCTTTCGCCCCAGAGTGTGAGGAGGGGAGACTGAGCTGCTCCCAGGATACTACATATGTCGGTGGTGCCTCTCTGCCCCCTGGGATGCTCACAGAACACCGGCGGCTCTGCGGTTGGTCTTATGACCTCAGAGCCACAGCCAGCATGGTTCTTTCTACACTGGCTCCAAAGTCAGAGTCCCAGCTCCGACCTCAGAGCACGTTTCTGAGGTCGGTCGGAGTTGGGACTCTGACTTCTCCTATGACCATCTAGATTCTGCCTAGCGGCCATAGGATTGTGCCCCAAGTGAGATTAACTTTATTGGGTTTTTAAATTTGGAATCCTGTATGTTTGTAAGTGTTGCTTTCCCCTCTTCTTCCTGTTTTTTCTTTCCCTACAAATAAACATATATATATATATATATATATATATATTTGGCCCTGTTGTTTTAAAAGGGAGTTTCTCACTAAAACATTCCTTATATGCAAGATTGCAAGACGATCTCATGTGTTCTTAGGATTTTCATCAGTTTTTGTTAAGTTTGGAGTTTGGGGGCTTTGGAACAAGAAAATCCGAAGCACTTTTCTTTTTTCTCCCCCCCCCCAAGTGCTCATCTGAAGAGAGGGATCCTTGACAATATGGCTCAGTAACTCTCTAAACATGTAGACAGTGTTCAGGTGAGGATTAGCCTGTCATGGCAGCTTATCAGTAATTCATTTGGGGGGAACCCTTGTAAGGAATGAGGCCCACCAGTTGGGAAACATTCCCCTGCCCAGATACATAACACCTACAAAACAATGTAAACTGATTCCTAGAACGAAGAAGGATTGAATTCAGAGAAGATTCAACAACATATCTATCTATCTGTCAAGAGAGTTTTAATGTATATGTACTGTAGACAAAATGTTACGTTACCATGGTAATGGAATATACTTGTATATCATTTCTCTTTTTCTTTTTAAGAGCATGTCACATAGTCAAGTTGAGTTGGGGAGGGGACCATACTGAAATGTTTCATTTGTATCCAAATGTTACAAGTATTTCAGAACCACCATAATATGGATGTCCATAAATGTTCACACACACACACACACACGAGTAGTATGGCTTCTTGAACTCTCAGTGTTTCAGAGCTTGCGTTTAAAAGAGATAAAATATCCATAAGTTCAGCAATGAGACAGAGAACTCTGCTATATTATCCTTTCCAGAGCGATGCCCTACTCTTGTTATTCAGTAGTCAGTACACCACTACGCCACATAAATAATCTTCTTCTGAGATGCATATTTATATACTCTTTCTGGATGATGTAAAATGCACAAGTTCTCTAGATTGTTTCACATAAGTAAATGCACAATAAAATCTCAAGTCATGGTGTAAAAATACTTTCATTGTAGTAAATAAAACAGCCATTATGGGAACCAGAAAAACTTATTCATCTCTTAACCTCCACACCTTATTGGGGGGAAAGCTGTAGTTCATGTAGCAGAAATGTACAGAATGTGTCCTTTAATGAATCAGGGGAAGAATGGAAAAAATGGTTATCAAATTGTCTACCGTCAGGGAAGCCTTTTCACACTGCCTTTCCTACCATGGAATCTCTGTATGTTGAAAGGGGCTCTGAGAAGTTTTCCAGGATGCACACACACACAATTATCATGGGACACTGAACAATCCTGTCAGGACCCACTTTAGCCCTGCAAAAGCCAACGATGCATTCTGAAACATGCTCAACACTTTCTTGAGGTTGTACAATGGAATTATGGGTAGTGGTAGGTAAACTATCTTTCACAGAACCTTATCTGCCATTATTGTTTTGAGGTTGGATCTAGATTTATGCTAGATCAACTGTGCTGGCAGCAGTGGACTACCCTGTTCCCTCTTTCCCACAACAGCCCCTCCAGCCCTGTGAAAATGTTTCACACAGAGTCAGGAGACCTTGCTGAGTGGTGTGAGCTATGGTGTGTGGGGGAGGGGGATCCCCCAACATTGGGCAGAGGGACCTCCTGTGAGCCTATTCTCTCATAGAAGGCAGATCCTAGATCCAAACCTTTCTCATTAAGAAACAGGTCTACAAAGAAGCCTCATGCTCACTAAGTGTGCACCCTGGCAAGTGTCCCAGAGCCCTTTGCAATATGCAGCCATTCCATAGCAGGAAAAGATGCTCCAGTGTTCCCCCAGACACAGTGTGATAAGGCGTTGAGACTGACAATGGGCTGTAGCTATTCCATGTAGATTTAACATGAGGGAAAACATCAAAATCATAGGAACAGTCCAGAAGTTGCCTGATTGTGTCATCTCCTGCCTCTGCTGTGAGAACCTGTTCTCACAACTCTCTCAGTGGGTGGTGTCCATGGGTATGGATGTCCAGCTACAGTTGCCACTATGGGAGTCACAGCATATGCTACTCCTGCATGAACTGTCTCATAAGCAAAAGGGGAAGTTGCTTCAGTGAGAACGAACTAAGAGATGGGGAAACTTCAAAGGTTCATAGGAAACGATTTATTAAGTCCCCATGCATTTGAGACTTCATGGCCAACTGAACACATGTCTTCTTTCCTGGGAACTGCTGAGAGTTTTACACACTATAAAGTGAAGATAGTGAGAAAGACTGTTTAAGCGATTCCATTGAAGAAAATGTTCAGTTGCTCCTGAATAAATGTCTCTTAACTTGGAACATGGTAGTGCTTCTTTTCCTGCCTTGATGTCTTCCCTCCCTTCCTTTTTTGGGTTGGTGAGTTTGAAGGTTAAATAACTTTTCCCCACCATCCCTGATGCTGGGTAGCCAGGCCTCCACTGACAGAGATCCCATGAAGGGGTGCTGCAGACATCTGTCCAGGTCGCTGCAATGTATGGACATGCCAGCAATGCCCATCAGTCTTAAAATGTGAATAAAAGTCACCTTAAAATGTTATGGCTTGGCAATCACACATAAAGAAAAAAACATCTTTCTGCTATTTCCTCCATCTCCCCAAAAGAGGTAACACCAAAAACATTGTTGTACGATCCTTTCTCCTTCTCCTTCTCCTTCTCCTTCTGTTGAACATATATGTTTCATTCCATTATCAACAAAGGCCTATGGAGATCTATTGAAGAAAAGCATCAACAACACCTCCTCTGCATTTCCTCCCTCTCTCACTTTTCAAGAACATATTTGAAGGCAAATTTGCAAGGGTTCTTACTGCATTTTTTGTTGCTGTTAATTTTCATTCCTGTAGCCACTAACACCTATTCATTCTTTCCCCAAATGCCTTCTATGTGTAATTGTGGTTGGTTTAGCCATTATACACCTCGCATAATTCTTCCTATATAAAAGCCAGAATGGCTATCACCTCTTTGCTGGTTTTAATTATGAGATATAGTGTGGTATGGATGCGTAATAACTGTAAATCAAGAATGAATATGCAAATGATCATCTTCTCTTAACTGAGATGGTTAATAGCTGAGATATCAAAGGTTGAATACATGGTACCAACCACTGTTTTCTGCCCAGCTTGGCTGCTCTTACACTTTCAGTAATCAGCCATGTTGCAAAGGAAATATGCTTGTGCATCATTTGGTCTGACCAGATGGTGTGCAGTGATACATAACAGCCCCTGAAATGCTTCCTGTGGGATACCAATGTAATAAACCATAGATCAGATTTGGTTCTTTGTCTACCTAAAAGTGTTAAAAATGCAATATGTTGGCTGGCTGTTCTAGCAGGTAGCACCACAACCAGGACATTTGGCAGCAGCTGCAAAGGAAGTGGGCAGATAAGGGAGAAGTTGTTGAAGTGAGAGGAAAAGGAAAGAGTTAACCCAAAGAAGGGAGTGACATGGCTGTGTCTTGGGAGGGCTAAGGGTTTTCTAGCTAGACCCTGCTCAGAAGGCAAATGACCACTGTAGTTCTCTTTGCCAATGGAACTGGAAAAGAGTATCTCTGTCAGTTTTCATCCAAAACTTTCACCTAACCTAGGATTCTTGCATTTGTAAAGATTGTACAAAGCTTGAAAATATGTAGGCCTTATGGCAAGGGTGGGCAACTTGTGGACCTACAGATGTTTTTGGCCTTCAACTCCCATGATCCCTCACAATTGGCTATGCTGGCTAGGGCCGAAAGGAGTTGTAGGTCAAACATCTGGAGGGCCACAGGTTGCCCACCCCTGCTTTGAAGTCTCAACCTGATGTGACAGGCTCTCCACACCTCTTCCTGGCAACACCTTGTAAATGAAATATGGGATATGGATGTCATCACATTCAGTTTTCCCCCTACCTCTTGCCAGAGTTATCAGTGAATTGAAGTGTAGGTTGGAAACACTGGATGTGATACCAACACATCAAGTACATTTGTCACTAGAACTTAAAAGGGAGATATGTGAGGAAGATGAGGATTGGGAGCAACCATCTGTCCCTCGTATGATTTACTTAGGCCCTTTGTCTACTTATAAATGCCGGTCTAAATAGAATACAGAGTGGGCAAGTGAGGAACATATAGAACCAAGAACCTGGAGCACAGCAGGGCCACAGTAATATCATTTCCATTTACCCCATCAGACTTGTTTAATGGTAATGTTTTCTGATGATCCATGAACATATTTTTCTATACCCTATCATATTTTAATACCAGGTTATCCAGGACATCCGATTCCCCCCCCCTTTTTTTTGTCAGGGTGGGCACATCAAACCAATTCTGATAGATTAATGTTCCCTGCTAGTCAGTCCATGTCATAGGGATGTGTGAGAATTTCATTTCAGTTTGTTTTTTAATAAAAATTTACCAATATTCTCAAATTTCTTCATATCTGGGATAGAAAGAATTTGAAATTTTTTTAAAAAAGTGTAGGAGAAGCCAAAACTGATAGATTTACCCATCCAGGCTCAGAGCTTTGAGTGCTTAGCTCTTAAAGGTCTGGGTTTGAATACTGGAGTATTCAGCCATGTTAGTGCTGAATTAGGGTTCTCAACCACTTTTCCCAGACTGGCTTTCCACCTTTAACTGCTATATGGCACACAGGTACATCATGATCCTCTCCATGCTGTTAGTAGCTGGGCCTGTTCCTATTAAATTTCACCAGTGCAGATGGGTGAGAATTTAGTTTCCATTCAGTTATGATAAGAATTTGCCAAAAATCCACAAATTTCTTCATATTCAGGACAGAAAGAAGTTGAGATTTTTTAAAAAAAACAACAACTGTATATGGAAGAAAGCAAAACTGACAGATTAATCCATCCCTAATCACATTTCTTATTTCTGTCTACTCCAGTATCCCTCATTTTAAATGTGTATATTTGGACCCCTTTCTGTAGATAAAATTATCCTACATAAATTCTATTTTCATATTCCAAACTCATACATACTAAACCCAGATCAAGAAATGGGAAATTACTGACTCCTTTAAAAATTAAGGATAGAAACAACACTATAGAACACTATAGCGTTCATAGAAACAACACTATACTGATCATCACAATGCATCTCTCATAAAATGGGTGAGTCAAGCTGTGCCTGTGAGAGTTCTGTTGACTCTTCATATGCTTGAATCAACCTGGGGGGACGGAGGGGGGGGGGGTCCAATAGCTCCAAGGCTTTTAATATGTTTCCAGAATTAAAGTTACATTCATTTATTCCTTCAGGTGATTGGCAGTAGCCACATGTGCCTGGCATTTTCAGGAAGATGTAACCTGCTGAAGTTTAATAAAATAATAATAATAATAATCAGAAGTCATTATGCTGTGAAAACATGCCTGTCACTGGTGCTGACCTTTAAGCTCTACTGCTTCTTCACTTAAGGATTAATTATACCATTGCCTGAATTCATGGACCAAGTTATATACTGATGATGATCATATGAATAAGAGCAGGTAGTCTCTTCACTTTTGCAGACTATATTAAATTGTACTCAGGAAGAAACACTTGGAATTTTAAAAATATGGTAACTTTTTATTTTTTAGAAATCATCTCATATCAGATATCACAGATGATATTTAACATTTAATTCACCAAATAGGCTAACTTGAGAAGCCTCTCAATAAGAAACTCACTGTAGTAATTTGATAGTGCTTATTGCACTGCACTTAGAAATGTGGTTCTTTTTCTACACATGATTTGGTTACGACATACTATTCATGTGTGGCAGATTATTGTAGGCCCATTAAGAGGAAGATCATATAATTCATTAAAGTTCTTCACAGTTAACCTAGGCAGTAAACTGGCTTTGGGTAGACCATATGTATATTCCAAGACATGTGCACTTGGACTGTTCCTGGCTTGGGCCCACTGAATCCCCTGCTGGGAGGCACAGAGGTCCTCCTATTGCTGAACCACAGCCAAAGGCTCAGGGATGCTCCTGAACGAAGCCTGTTCCCATACCAACCTCCCTGTGTATTGAGGTCATCTTTGGGATGGCCCATCATCTGTGGTAAGCTGGGTGGCAATCAGAGAAGGAGGGGGGGAGAAGTGGCACCCCATTTGTGGAATTCCTGCCCCAGAGACGTCTGACTGACATCGACATTGCCTGGTGCAAAAAAAAAGATATTTTTTAAATTCACCCAATAAAATTTAGGGATGTGCGGATCAGCAATACTCGAGCTCATTGAGGTCCTCTGAATTCCACCTTGAAGCTTGTTCCAACTCATGTCCATATCAGATTATGAGCTCTGTTTTCTTCTGTTCACATGAAAATTCATGTGCATTTCGGTGCACATTTTTCCAAATGTGTGCACTTCAATTGTGCACATTTTGAAATGTATGCATGTTTCTCCCATTGATTAAATCATTATTTATTTATTTATGTATTTATTTATTATATTTATACCCCACCTTTTTTCCTGCAAGGAACCCAAGGCGGCTTACATAATCCTCATCCTCCTCTCCATTTTATCCTCACAACAACCCTGTGAGGTAGGTTAGGCTGAGAGTCAGTGACTGGCCCAAAGTCACCCGGTGAGTTTCATGGCCGAGCGGGGACTAGAACCCAGATCTCCTGAGTCCCAGTCCAACACTCTAATCACTACGCCACACTGGCTCTTTTTGTACGCATTTTTCAAAAGTATTCATTTTTATCATGTGCATTTTTCAAATGTACACATTTTTCAAGCATATATTTTGTTTGTTCTATGAATTGCATCACAAGCTTCAGCCACAGATGGTGTTCAGGACTGGGATGTGCCAATTGGATAAATCCTGATAAAAAAAATGAACTGAAACAAATTTCTCATACATCATGTTGTTGATTTTTTTTTTTTAACATACCGTTAATTTATTAGTTAGTAATGTGGTCTGTAATAGGTATACAACACATATATCTGTGGTTTTCGATTTGTAAAAGAGAATTGTACATTTGCAGTATGGATAACTATTCTAAATAAGTTTTAAAACAGTTAGGACATTCTGAGGGGCGAAGAAGCAAAAGTAAAGCATTAACTTGATTCACAACAAATAAAGCATTAACTTGATTCACAAGATATTTCAGTTAAAATGGGGGAAGCCTGGGCAATCTTTTTGATCATAGCCCAGCACCCTGTCCAAATAGGCAGAGAGCAAGGATTAGCACGAGCAAACTGGTCAGCATTTAGACGGGGAACAACAATGCACAATAGCAATCTGGTTGACATTTTGAAGAATGATTAACACTTACTGGGAGTGGGATATGTTCATATGGGAACAAGCCATTCAGTATATCCTGCCCTTGTACAAATTATGTATTTTGTTTCGTAGATAAATGTCTGAAGTGTGCCATTTCAGTTTTGAAGGAGGCAGAAATATCTCCAGGGTTAAGAGTGAAGATTATGCACATCCACAGTTGGTAATTTAACTTCCATCCTAAGAGGCTGTTACATGTAGAGCTGATGACAAATGCTGCCACAATCTCACCCTCATTTACAAGTTAAAAAGTTCTGGGAACATGAATTTACAATTATTGAGGGGCATGCTGTATATCTATTCTGTGCATTTCTGTGCCTTACAAGTTGTATTTATTTATTTATTATTTATTTTAAAATGCCTAAAGCACATTTCAACAGTTGTGTTAAATCTCTTCAAAACAATGGCTGATCGATGTCACAGCTGAAGGCCCCTGAACAAAGCAGTTGCTTGCTAAAAATTTCCACCAGTACTTACCACAAAACATCTCTTGCAGCCTGGGCCTTGGCGTGTGGGATCAAAGTCTGTCAAGGAAAGTCAAATTTGCAAATCCCCTAAAACAAATGGATTTGACAGTCATCCAGCCAAGGAAACTGGAAGCTCAATGAAAAGAATCTCTTTCACCATGCAGAAGCTTTGGAATTAAATTCAGGGTACACACCACTGCACCCACATACATGCTGTAATTTTAATAGTGGGATTTCTTCAGCTACTCTAAAAGGATAGCATTTGAGAAGCAAGCAACAGGAGAACCAAAAACCAAAGCGATTCTATATTTATTTACTTAGTAATCCACACCACCTTTCATGGTAACTTCAAGCTCCTCATCCTTGTATTTAAAGGGATTTTACCACTCTGTGCCTTCCTTTTTCTCTCTCCTCTCTCTCTTGTCAATTCCCCTTATTATTGTTTTCCTTTATTTTTTATTTATTTTTTATTTTTATTTATTATATTTATACCCTGCCTTTTTTCCTGCAAGGAACCCAAGGCGGCTTACATAGTCCTCCTCCTCTCCATGTTATCCTCACAACAACCCTGTGAGGTAGGTGAGGCTGAGAGTCAGTGACTGGCCCAAAGTCACCCAGTGAGTTTCATGGCCGAGCGGGGACTAGAACCCGGATCTCCCGAGTCCCAGCAGTCCAGCACTCTCACCACTACGCCACACTGGCTCGTTATGAGATGAATTATCATATGAATTATGATAATATGAATATTATCATAATATGATAATATTATGAATATGAATTAATATGAATATGATTTATTTCATATTAAGCATCCATTGTAACAGGGGGTATGTGTTTTGTTTTTTTTTTGCAAAAGACATGGGCAGAGCCATCCTATGGCCCCTAGACAGAGTCTAGAGGGCCATAAGATTTTTTGGAGTCCCAGCTCTGACATCGGAAAACAGCTCTGACCCTGGAGCTGGGACTCTGTGCTCGGAGAGCCCTCACCCCCTCGCAGACAGCATGGAAAGAACCACGCTGCCCGCTTCTCCAAGGTCACAAAAGTGACCTCAGAGAAT
This sequence comes from Shinisaurus crocodilurus, assembly GCA_021292165.1. NCBI lineage: Eukaryota > Metazoa > Chordata > Lepidosauria > Squamata > Shinisauridae > Shinisaurus > Shinisaurus crocodilurus. Next base: position 144,122,073 of record CM037877.1, on the reverse strand, counting down.
GGGTTTAGTGAGCGGGGAGGGGAGGAGACTGGCACCACCAAAATACAACATATCCTGGTGCTGCCTCAGCCTCCTTCCTTCCCACTCCAAAGCGCAAACATTTAGACAGCTGAAATTAGCCCTGTAGCTCTTTTGCAGGGCAGGAGGAACACAGCGGCAATCTTCGCCTCCAAGCTCCTCCCACCCTACATAGGATGCCCATACTTCTCCACGTTCAGAGGGCTATATGGGCCTCCCCCTATGATTGTGCTGCCATTAGTCATTTAATCAATCACTCTATACATTTCTTATATCTAAAAAAAAATATCTCTAAGCAGTTTGCCAAAAAAAAATAAAAAAAATTAAGTACATCATAATAAATACAAGAACTCATCAGGTAAATTGTTTAAAATATTTTAAACCAAAACTGAAAACTCAATAAGTACAAACTAACTGGGCAGCACAATCATTCCAGGAAGGCTTGGGTAAAGAGTTTTGTCTTTTAAAAACCTACAGTTGGCATCTCCTGAATATCATCATCCGCTTGTGCTCTTTTTCCTAGCAGGGATGTTGAAGAGTCCTTGGTCTCGAGTCACGAGTCGAGTCACGAGTCTTTGGACCCGAGTCTCGAGTCCGAGTCCGAGTCCGAGTCCTTGGTCCAAAATGGTGACTCACGAGTCCCGAGTCCCGAGTCACTCCCAAAGCAGACTCCACGAGTCCCTATTAAAATCAATGGGTTTTTTTCCCAACAAAATAAGGCTACTTCAGATGTGTGGCTTAAATAAATTCTAGGCACAAGTGTGCCTTTTTATCTCAAAACTCTGCCACTGATTTTGACAAGAACAGACCAGGCAGACAAACCCAAAATAACCAGGCAGGCAGAGGAGGCAGGGAACCCCAAAGCAGGCAGGCAGAGGTGTTTGTCTTGGACAATTCAAACTGTTGAACTGGTCAAGAAGAGACCAGGCAGTCAGAGGAGGCAGGGAACCCCAAACTGGCAGGCAGAGGCAGCCAAACCCAAAATGTCTGAAAGGTTGCATCAGGAAAATTATTTTAAAAAATAAACTTGGATTGTTACTGCAACTAGGTCCAGACAGCACCTGCAGGTGGCATCAAGCAGTGAGTCGAGTCCTGGAGTCTGAGTCCCCATCCCTGTTTCCTAGTCTTACCATCATGCCTTCTTCATTGCCTGCCCCTGAACTACACCACATTTCTGCTCAATCTGTTGGGTAAGTAAAGTAAAACTCGGGAGATCTGGGTTCTAGTACCCACTCGGCCATGAAACTCACTGGGTGACTTTGGGCCAGTCACTGACTCTCAGCCTAACCTACCTCACAGGGTTGTTGTGAGGAAAAAATGGAGAGGAGGAGATGGAGGATTATGTAAGCCACCTTGGGTTCCTTGCAGGAAAAAAAGGCAGGGTATAAATATAATAAATAAATAAAATAAATAATAAATATCTATGTTGTCCTTCCCTAACCTGGTGTCCTCCAGATATTTTGGACTGCAACTCCCATCAGACCCAGCCAGCATGGCCAAAGGTCAGGAATGCTGGGAGTTGTAGTCTAAAACATCTGGATGGCACCAGGTTAGGGAAGGCTGCTCCATATCATGTAAAACTAGGAAAATGCCCATCCGGTACTGTGCATCTTAGGAGGATGGAGAACTTGGATATTGAAAGGACCCTAGGAATGTTCTCTGTATGTTCTGCACAAAAGCACCTTGTTGAAGCCCTTTTGTGTACCACCCCACACTGGGAGTCAGGGAGACCATTTTTAGCCCCACACACAGTATCCCTGAATCCTTTGCATGAATTCAGTGGGGCTTTCTCCCAGGAAAGTGGGTGTAGGATTGTAGCCTGTGTAAATGGGCAAAGTAGGGATGGGTTAGAAATTCACTGGGTTCACAGTTTAATGTGAACTTACCAAAGTCAAACTTGCTGTACCTATGCACAAACTGGAATGCAGTGAGATGATGATATCCAATGTAGTTTGCAATATATATATATATATAAATATATATATATATATATATATATGCACAAACTGACGTGGAAGTGGGACTGAATAAATTTAATGTTGTGGGGCGGGGGAACTGAGCGGAATCGGATTGGTCAGATCTGTCCATCCCTACGAGAATTGTGTACAAGGTAATGGTCATATGTTTTCCTCTTTTGTGAAGAAGAGTCACGTGGAATAACTGAAGCAACAACCTGCAGTGTGCCAGTAGATGCCAATTAACATGTATAGTGTCATTTCAGGCTGCAAGCAGAACAAAACTGCATTTTGTTCTACCTTGAGGCAAGATACACTATACAACATCTACGCTTATTTATTGTTGGCAATTTCAGCACAGAAAGAAAAGGATAACATCTGAATGAAACCTGATTAGCCCATTTCCTGTCCTTGCTGTTTGTGTTTGGCATTTACGAGAGCAACCAAAGGAGAGTATTTTGCTAATATCATTGTACTACTGCGATGAAAAGCTCCACTTTTCAGGAAAGGGTCATATCCCCCCCCCCCGTAATTTCCCCTAATTTCACAAACAATGTATTTTGTGATTCCAGATATTAATTTGAAATTGAGCTTTACCGAATATGCTGAAGACCGTAATATATCTCAATCAAAATAATACTTTAAAACTACTTCACATTAGGGGTCAGTGATCTGCTGAGACCCAGCCCGCCTCCGGCTTGGTGAACACCGCTGCTGCTCATGCTGAGCCGGGCCAAAAGCTGGTGTGCACCACGCTGCTCAGCAGACTTCTGGCAGGCTGCTGTTTACTTTAAAAATGCCTTAAGATACATTAAAAGTGGCCGCAATTTGCACAAATTATGCAAATTGTGGCTGCTTTAGGTGTACAGTAATACCTTGGGTTGCAAGTAACTTGGTCTGAGAGCGTTTTGCAAGACAAGCAAAAAAACTTTTTAAAATTTGACTTGATAAACGAGCAAGGTCTTGCAAGACAAGTCGTAGGGATGTAACTGCTCGCCTCGAGCGGGCGTAGCGGGCCGAAATTGGCCCCGCTTATGCCCGCCAGAGACTCACTTTGATATAAGAGTGTTTTGGATTACAAGCACGGTTCCAGAACGAATTATGCTTGCAATCCAAGGTATTACTGTATCTTAAGGCATTTTCTATGTAAACAGAGGCCCACCAGGAACCCGGAAGTCGTTTCCCCAGCTCGACTTGGGAGAACGCAAGTCATGACGGGGAAAAGGTAAGCAGGACGGAGGTTGGGAGGTCGAGCCCAGCTAGTCCGCCAGATTTCCACCCCCCCAAATGAAATCCTCGCACATCCCTGCTTCACATATCTGACCTCAGCAAACACAGAAGATGGAGCAGTCTCGTTCTGTGTGGCTTGAGAGAGCAGAACTAGAACCAATGAGTGTAAATGGCAGGAAACCAGATTTCGGTTAAACGTTGGGAGAAACTTCCTGACAGTAAGAGCCAGGGATGTTGAAGAGTCCTTGGTCTCGAGTCACGAGTCGAGTCACGAGTCTTTGGACCCGAGTCTCGAGTCCGAGTCCCAGTCCTTGGTCCAAAATGGTGACTCACGAGTCACGAGTCCTGAGTCACTCCCAAAACTGACTCCACGAGTCCCTATTAAAATCAATGGGGTTTCCCCCCAACAAAATAAGGCTACTTCAGATAAATTCTAGGCACAAGTGTGCCTTTTTATTTCAAAACTCTGCAACTGATTTGGGCAAGAACAGACCAGGCAGACAAACCCAAAATAACCAGGCAGGCAGAGGAGGCAGGGAACCCCAAAGCAGGCAGGCAGAGGCCTTTGTCTTGGACAATTCAACTGTTGAACAGGTCAAGAAGAGACCAGGAAGGCAGAGGAGGCTGGGAACCCCAAACAGGCAGGCAGAGGCAGCCAAACCCAAAATGTCTGACCCTAACCCAAACCCCCCACAACAACACATCAATCAAAATAAATCTCAACACATCGTTGGGGCTGCGCTCCTGGTAGCTGTCCATAGTGGCCGAGCAGCGGCGCACCTCGCTTCCATGCGCTCTTCACTGGTGATCGCGCTCCTTCTGGCACAGCCAGAAGACTCGTCAACAGCCCAGAGATGTTGACGAGTCCTTGGTCTCGAGTCCCGAGTCGAGTCTCGAGTCCCATTAAAAATATTGGGACTCGAGTCCGAGTCGAGTCAGAGGGGGGACTCAGTCCGACTCACGAGTCGAGTCCTCGAGTCCGAGTCCCCATCCCTGGTAAGAGCTGCTTCACAGTGGAACTAGCGCTATGCCGAAAATTTCTCCCACATTTTTTCTTGACCATTCTCAATCAAATTGATAGAAAGGAATTGCTTTTGAAAAGAAATTCAAAGGAGAAGAAAAATTTGGAGAAATTCTCATGGGTTTTGGTATGGGGTTCTTGTGTTTACCTTACTTAGAAGTGGCTGAGGGGTGTGCGTGAGTGTCCTGTCTGTCATTGTACAATCATCTCTCTGGCAGCCTGTAGCCTCCTCAGCTTCTCACACTTCAATTAAAGCCCAGGGGGAGACAGCATGATGTGATTCCTCCCATAGGACTGTTTCAGATCAGGAAGTGCAGGCAGCCTGGGAGGCAGCACAGCAATGGAGAGATGTGCCATGGAGCAGGAAAAAACCAAACTGCACCCTTGGCTGCCTCACAATGATTAGGTAAGCTCAGTCAAAAACACCATACAAATAAATTGCAAAACACCCTGAGAATGATGCAGAACAATGGAAGTCTCTTTCATGGGGGAAGCACAAATATAGGGAATTGGAGGACAGATTTTGACACAGTACTAGCTCCACCTCTTCCCTGGCCCCTCACACCTGCATTGTGGTGGATGCACAATGGGGGCCAGCCTGCCAACACAGGTGATGCTGTTGTCAATTGCAGTGGCACCACACACACACACACACACACCTACCAAAAATCCTTAGGAAAAAGAAAGAAAGAAGCTGTGCTACCCCTGCCAATGGTGAGCCCTACCTGTGAGAAACTGTTGTGAATTTCACCTCCCCCTGGATAAATTCAGGGAAATCCCACCCCCACCCCCATTTCTCTGCCCACAAATAAGGTGGAGAATTTCAAGAGGCCATTTGTGCTCAGCCCTTAGTGGAAGAGACCTGCCTCAGGAGGTAATGGGCTCTCCTTTGGTGAAGAAAAAGGGGCTGGAATAGATTACCTCCAAAGTACTTTCTAACGCTGTAATTCTAAAACTTCCTACCATTAGACAGGATGAGGCACACCCACCTTGTGGCAGATTTTGGAGTTCCAAAGGGCAGCCAAAAAAAGTGTGGAGAACTTCTCTCAGTTCGAGGGCCGAATGTAATGTTGAAGAACATCTCGGGGGCTGTATTCCACTGGTGGTGAGGCTGAAGGTAAAGGGGGCAGGACTGAAGGCAAAAGTGTTCAGCCAAAAATACAAATCAAACAGAGAAACCCACCTGCTCCTGCTGCCAGTAACTAAGCCTTCAGAGAGGCATGCATGTCAAACTTTTAGAATGGCGGGGGACGGACGGGACACACTGCACAACAGCTGGGAAACCACCAAACTATTGGTAGTTGGGGGGAAAGGGGTGAGCCAGGGGAAGGGACAACGCCACCTGGGAAATTCCAGAGTGCCAGATTGGGACTCCAGGAGGGCTGGATTTGCCCCACACACCCGGGCCTGAGGTTCCCCACCCCTGGTATAGATAGAGACAGATAGTATTTACCAGCATGGAAGATGTCATTTCAATTTTCTGCCTGAGGCATCAAAATGTCATAGGCCATCTCTGTCAGTGCCGGACTATACATTCAAGTGGTGAATATACATCAAAATGGTGAATAAATGGAACTATGCCAAGGCTGCACTAGCACATTCAATGTAAAATGGATTATGTACTTTGAAGGAAAGTCCCAGATGAATCACATGGAGTAGGTGGGGAAGCAAAAACCACCCGTCCCATCTGTCTGTTTTCAAGAAGATGAGAAATCCATCCACCTCCCTTTCAACCACCTACTGTTCCACTAGCTAGAATAATAGCAGACTGAAGGATGCTTGACATGTTACATTTTTAAAGATGCAGGATTATTCCCATAAGCCATTTGCTTTTCTTCAAAGCTGTGTAAATGTCTGCCTAAATGAATAATATATTCATTTGGCTGTCAGCCAGATCTGTGAATGGCAATGTTCTTGGAGCTTCTCAGCTGTTTGCAGATCTCGCCAGGAGCTGGTCACCAGTATTACTCATTCAGACAAGACTTTGGCATATTTTTTTCAGACCAAGGATGGGTTCACAGGAGTTCAGTGTAATTTACATGGAAAGTTGGGGGAAACAATCCTGAAATTTATAGAATACAGCTCAAGGGCACCTCGCAAGCTGAACACTTTCTTGATTTTGACTATTAAAATCAGTACCTTCGTGGCCAGTGAGGTGAAGTAGACCGGGTGTTTGATTTGGACAGGTGACACCATAGGCCACATCCAATGGTGCGTGGGTGCTAGCAAAGATGACATTGCACTACTGTAAACCAACTCTAGCACAATGCCAATAGCTCTTGCTGGAGCGCTGAGTTTCCAAGAGGAGTCCATCACACCAGCAAGTGCTATTGGCATTAGCACAACATCATTTACACAAGTGCCTGGACACCTTTGGATCCTGCCCCTAGCTTCAGATCCTGCTCTGTCATCAAGCTCAGGGCAGGGCATTACAATACATTTGTGTGTTTGGCTGTGGAAACCCAAATACAAAATACATGAGCGGAGTATCAAGTATGACATATGAATGCAGCATCTGGGCTTGTGTGCATGTATTCTGAGGAGGAATGGGGATTAAAATACACCACACTTGTTTATTTTGTACTTGGCCATTCACACCAGAGTACAAAAACTCTCCTAAGAATTTCTTATATTTTGTGAGTTCACATCAGTCCATACTGTAGTTTGTTTCTTCAGCAATTCCACAAACTAGCAGAGGGCAGATATTTTGGAGGGAGTGTGGTTGCTATGTCATCCCTCCAACCCCCAATGATCAATACTGTCAAAAAGTTTCATTCTCCTTTCCTAGAAGCAGGAATGAGAATGTGGTATCTCTCTTGAGTTGACTAATGAAGGTAAGGTGACGGGGTCAACGGAAGGTTTGTCCTGGGCAGAATTAGCTACAAATAATGCATCACATTTTCTTCTGTCTGCCCTTGTGCCTTGTTGCACTCGAGTGGAACATTATTTAACATAAACTCACTTTTTTTCTGGTGATTATAAAAAATAGATGAGATGGCATGTTCCAGCTTTTCTCAAATAAATTGGCCCACATTGTGCATGTCTTGGAAAGCTCAGTTAAGTGGGGTCACTCATACCATACCTGCTGAGATTTGGCACAGGCATTAGGCAGGATTCCTAATTAGGCATATTATCAATAAAATATGATGAGTAAATAGCAAGGAGTGATCATCTTCTGCTGAAGAATCTCCAAAACTCAGAAAATTGCCCTGGCGGTATAGAGCATCCTCTAAAAAATATGCTGTAAAAAAGCAACAGATTTACACTGGATTTCATGATGAAAACAGAAAATCTTGATTTGTGTTTTAACCATTCAAGGTAGTTTCCTGTTTCACAACTACAAAATCTGGGTAGATTACACCTGAGGGCAATGGCTCAGATCCAAAGAAGTCAAACATGGAACATCTGGTGCTGTGAACATGCAGCACCCTTTTTAAAACAGAAAAGTTGAAACCATACTGATTAGTTGTTTCATGGGGGAAGTGGAGCCGATTCCTCCAGAACAGCTGATTGGCAATATTCCAGCTTTTTAAAAGGGTTATATGCATGCAGCCCAAGCTTCTGCATCATTTAGGGAATAACGCCCACAGCACCTGCTATGGATATATTCATAGAAACCTTCCTAGGTGTGTAGGGTGAATGTGTGAATGCTGATTCTTCTTCTTCTTCTTCTTCTTCTTCTTCTTCTTCTTCTTCTTCTTCTTCTTCTTCTTCTTCTTCTTCGTCTTCTTCTTCTTCATCATTTATTTATAAACTTCTAAACTGACTTTCAGGTTTCAAAGCTTTCACAAGGCAGTGTACAAACAAGCAATAGCATGCAATAATGCAATATGGCAATGCACATATAGTAATAACATGGTGATACAACTATGCAATCACCATTCTCAAGATATCTCCACAGAGATCTCTAAAATGAGCAGCACTAACAAGCATCATCAAGGCAACAATTAATAAAACACAGATTGAAATGTTTAAAAGTCTTCAAGGTTACTTTAAAGAAGGATGGAGCTGCACGAACCTTGTGGTGGAAGTGAATTCCATAGATGTGGAAGACCTCTGAGAAAGCCATGCTCCCAGTACCAACCAATCTAAATGGTGGGCTTGATAGCAGGCCCACAGACATGGGTGGACTATATGGATGCAAGACATCCCTCAGAGAGCCGGGTCCCAACCTTGTACTGAATGCACAAGTGTCTATAGAGGAGCCATTGTGCCTCAGGATGTCAGGACAGGGCTTACATGGGTGCCCCTCCCCCCTAAACAGTTTTGAATAGGGATAAGATCCAAGTAGCAACTGGCTTAACATAAGGATGGGGGAGCAATTTGTTGTACTTTCGAACTAGTATGTGAAACACACTGAATTATTCTTCAAAGTTTGCATTTGTCAAAGAAAATTTTTGCATATTACTGAAAATAACTTTCAAAGATGCATTATATTAGGAAATTGCTTGCAAAGATGTGTTTATTAGGCAAAACGGTGTATAAAAGTGCACTAAAAGATGCACAAATTTTCATGCAAATGTGTGGGTAAAAACAAACAAACAAAACATTCAGGTCAATCTGAATTTAAGACTAGAATAATGAGAATCTGAGAGGAACAGATGTGTCCATCCCTAGCCTGACATATGACTGCTTTTTGGGGGGGGGCTTTAAGAGAGATTGTAAGGGTGTTCACTGAACCCACTGCCCACAGACATCCAATTCGTAGAGGTGGGAGTGGAACTGTGCCTTCTAGCCCAGCCTTCAAGATTTTTGGCCCCACTAGCCTTCCCCCCCCCCCCCGGAATCCTATGAGTGCAGGCACTTATATGTAGGGTTTCACACTCACACACTGTGAGGGATTGAGGCCTACACAGGCTTGAGTTTGCTGAAGCCTGAAGGCCCAAACACTTCCCTCGATTAGTTGAAGCCTGAAGGCCCAAACACTTGGATGGGAGGGGGAGTTTGAGAGTTTTAGTTCACCCAATAGAAGTTAAGAATTAGTTCTCCTGTGCAAGGTCACATGGTTATAACCTTCCAGTCCTGGGAAGGCTATATATGTGTGGGGTGTGGTCAGCTAGCAGCAGTGGGAGCCTGACTGCAGAAGCAGAAAGAGCAGAGAGAGAAGCAGAGAGGGAGAGACTGGCTGCATAGGAGATAGGTAGTCTGAAGTGAAACTAGAGAACATTGGATTGTTTGTTTTTTTTTTTTTTCATACTTGCTTTTGGATTATAACCACTCTATTAAGTAAATACCCTAATATTATAAGTAAAGTGCTGTTGTTTACCCTGAAAGTTTGGAGTGACTTATTCACCATGTCTACAGCCTACACCCATGCTATTGGAAGCTGTAAAAGGACTTGATCTCCTGGAACGGGAGGGCCTTTGAGGAGAGGCAGAGATCTCCCAAAGGAAGGTTAAGGGGTCCCTGCAGTAGCGGAACCTTGACACACACACACACATATGCACTCACATGAATGCTCTCCTGAATGCCCTTTAGGCATTCAGGAGAACATTTGAGGGCTCAAAGTGCACACTGAGATGGAACTGTGCACACTGGCCCTGCCCGCTATGTCTCCAAGCATGCGGGCCCCACCGGCCCTGCCACACTTCGTTCAGCCCTTGCCATGCATGCCATGTTGAACCGGAAAGGCTGAAAGGGTGTTTTACATACCTTCACTTGGACATGAGTAGAACTCTCAGTATGATCGTGGACCTTGCCTCACCAGGAGTCCCATTTGTGTGGAGAGTTCTGCTCACATTCAAGCAAACATGAGTAGAATTCCCTGAGTAGAACACAGCAAGGTCTGAACAAAGGGGGGGGGCTTCATGCTTGGAGATGTAGGGGGCGGGGTAAGCATTCACAGCCCCATCCCGGTACCCGCTCTTAGTCCTCATTTGTTCTCCTGAGTGTCTGAACAGGGCTATTGTGTTCTTATATAATGTGGTCCATATAAATACAGTTCCAAGGTCTTGATGTATTTTGAAGTATCAGAGAATATGTTTCCCTCAGTAGCTGAATTGGCTTTCACCTATTACATTGTTGTTGTTTAAATATAGTATTAATATGCAGCACAGGAAAATATAGTTCAGGGGTCCCCAATGTGCCACCTGCAGGCGCCATGGCATCCGCGGGCACCTCCAATGGCACCCGAGATGGGGTCTCTAACGTGGTGCCCATGGGTACCCAAACAAATTATTTTCTTTCCATTTTTTTATATGCGTACATGGATTTGTGTGAAATGCGTACAACTTTCTAGCAACTATGCATAGGCTTCAACAAAAGAGGACTAAATAACAGTATCCGTTTGAAGTTGGCATCTATATACCACCTGTTCACATAGCGAAACTGTTGTAAGGTCCTCAATCCATTGCACTATAGGAGGTGAGTGTTTATCCTTCAAATTTTGTAAATTTTGTAAAGTCTGCCATTTTTCATACCTACAATTTATTTTTTTCCCTTTCATTTATATCAGGGGTGGGAAACTTTGGGATGTCCAGTGGCTATTTTCATCCTCCAGACACCCTCCCCATGGGCTTCATCTCCCCACCCCCACAATGCTGAAAAAATAAGACTTTTTAAAAGGCATCTGGAGTGGCTACAGAGCTCCCAAAGGATGCACCTTATTCTGATGCACCACAGCAGGTATGGAGAACTCAGAGGGACAAAAAGGGGTCAAAATGGTGACTGTAGATACTATTTGGGGGGAAACAGGAGGCAGCAGCAGGGGCAGCGGTAGCGGGGACACATTGCCCACCCATGATTTATATTCTGCCATCCCACTAAAAGTAGAGCACAAGGCAGCTTACAGATAAAGTAACAGATAACAGATAAAATAACAAGGTTATAATTAAAACATTAAAAGTTTTCAAGTAAAGCACATGCAATGCTGCTGAAATTAACCGTGATTTCTGATGGGCTGGGAGGGGGCATGGCAGCTCACAGGAATGCTGATTTGGACCCACATTGCGACAAGAGGTGGCGGACCAATTTGTTACAGAAATAATGTAGCACTCTCCCACTTATTAAATAAGTGGAAGATTTAAAGAATTTCTCCTGCCCCCACAAAAAAAAAATTCTGGTGTTGGTGGTGTGTTTCTGCTTGAGTTCTCTCTTAAAAAAAATAAAAAAATGTATTATTATATTTGCTTTTTTTTTAAGCAAAAGAAACAAGGCAAGACATTTGGCTTGGCACTAAGTTAGACAAACTCTATATTTCAATGTAGCTTACCTTAAATGTAGTATGTTAACAGCATTCTGAGATGCCTACTGCCTATGTGTGTGTTTTTTTGAGGAGGGGGTGGAGCAATTTTTGAATAACTGCTTAGAAGTTGTATAGTTCTGGATATCACATAATAAAAACCAGCTTCAGTGAAGAAAATATTCTCTACACTTCAGCAGTTATAAATTTCCCCAGGTAATCTATTAAACCTGGTGTGTGTGTGTGTGTGTGTGTGTGTCACTGTGTTTTCCTTTTACTGCAGAAAAGGCATATACACAGAAGGCACTTTTGCCCAAGGTATTTTGAAAGAAATATGGTCGCTTAATAAAATGAACGCTCTTTGAGGGAACAGAATTTTAAAGTTCAACTTTATATTTTAAGAAATGGATAGAGTGCTAAAGGCTAATTCATTTCCCCACAACGTGTCATTCCCATAGCTGAATATAAAGAATAGCGGGAGGGACCCTGCCCCCCAAATCATAGAATCCAGCTCTCGATAGACCATGTACTCTATATCAGGCTGTAAACAGGTAAATTCTTGAAAATGATGAGTGATATATGATAAAAGGTTCAAGGTAAAATGTCCTTAAGGTACCCTTTAAGGATGGAAATAGGAGTCATCACCCCTCCCCTCTGTGTGTCAGCTCACCCATCTAATTATTCCTCAGGAGCACCTAGGCCATAACTACACCTTTCACAGGAGACTTGAGAACTCAGATCTCCACTGAACAGCTGCAAAGCTATGGGGTAAAGACAGGACCCACCCACCCTTGCCTGAGGCCAAGGACAAGATGGCACCCCACCCCTCATTCCAAATGCTGAAGCTGACTGGATAGGCAGCTGATTCTTACTTCAATGCTGCTAACAAGAGAGCATCCTCCACATTTTTAGGGATGTATGAGAATTTTGTTCCATTTTGCAAACCATGCGAACATGACCCTTTTGCGCACACACACACAGACACACACACCAAAGGAGCTTCATCCTCCCCCAACTGGCATTTTGTTGGCCACCCCTGGGTGAGGAGCAATTTTCAGCATGTGGGAGGGGTTTAAAATTCTTTTGTGTGTGTAAAGCGGGAAATGAAGAGTCGAGACACACATTATGTTGTCAAATTAGGGCCACATTTATTGAATAACAAAGATCTGCGAAGGGAAGATGTGTGGGTACTAACTAAACCAGCCTTTGGCCAGTGAAGGTATTTACGGGTGAAACATCCAATCCCAAGGGGTGGTGCTGCAACTCGCCAACCCCCAGATTTTACACCATCATGGTGCTGGGAGGCCTTCTCACTGTCACCACCTCCCAGGCTGCACAACTGTGATGCGGGTGAGGTGAATTGGCCTCAAAGGCGATCCCTATCTCCCACAACTGAGCCGCACAACTCAGCGCGGGGAGCCTCGGGTGTCGCCAGTCAGCTAAAAGGTGCCATCAGATGATCATCGAGCCCTACCCCACTGCCTATTCCCGCACTTACCTGCCAAATGTGACCGAACTGAATTAAAATAAAGAATAACAACCCAAACTTAAAAACACCCAACCCTGTATCACAGTGTGGAGTGGGCAAAACACGGACATTGCACCTTTGGCCAATATGGGCAATGTTCCAAAATTCCTACTCGGCCCCTGAACGGGTGACCAGCGGAGCCTACACTGCTAACAGGGAGGGAGGGAGCCACAAAAGGAAGGAGGCTGAGGGTGGGGCGGCTGGGTCTAATATCGGCTCTGGTGCCCCACCAACCTTGATCCTCATTGGAGGGTGATATCATCCGATAGTGGTATCACTCTCCCTCCCCCCCCAAGCACAATATCCCCCCCCCCACAGCTGTGCATGGTTGGGGGAATGGAATTCCTATAACCCTCTCCCCTGTGGGCCTTATCCTGAAAAAATGACAAATGCACATCCCATACATAAGCTGAGGGAAGGAGTTAGGGGGGTATAATATATCATTAGTATATATACCAGTCTCTCCCAGCCTTGGTCCCTCCAGATATTTTGGCCTACAACTCCCATCAGCCCCAGCTAGCATGGCCAGTGGTCAGGAATGGTGGAAGTTGTAGGCCAAAACATATGGAGGGACCTACGTGTGGGAAGGCTGGTTGGTATTGGTATGCACAGTTACATAAACCAATAAGCTGGGTATGCATTCTAATGGTACGAACATCCTTGTGTCAAAAAGAGCGGGTGACTGACTTGTGTCAATTGCATTTCTCTGGTTATTGTGAGGTATGAAAAAATAACCAGAACAAATCTCCTTAAAACAATTTGTGAATGAGGAGGGTGAATTGGCTTTTAAGCTCTCTGGAGAATCTTGCCTTTCTCCGACTGCAATCTCTTCCCTTTCCCCCTGAAAAATGTGATATGATCAGGATGCCTGTGATGTGACACGATCTGAGTGTAACAACTCGGCTATGCATCCCCATGGCAGACTCTTTGTGGCAACAGAGGACATAGCCCAGGAAGCCACTGCCCGTACCTGGTAACTGGTATGGATTTACGGTAAATTTAGCAATACTACAGGGATTCTGTTGCTGCTAAATCTCATGTCTTATCCCTGTTCTTCCTCCATTTAGGCCATATATCAGGATATCCTACTTTGAAAAATATAGGTAGGGATGGACAGAACTGTCTAAACCACCCTTCCCCAGCCTGGTGCTCTTCAGATGTTTTTGACTGCAATTCCAATCACTCCAACCACTGGTCATGCTGGCTGGGACTGATGGGAATTGTAGTCCAAAACATCTGGTGAGCACTAGCTTGGGGAAGGCCTGTCTACACTTTTGCACATTTCACCCATCTGTTTCTGCATAAGATACATTTTAAAAAAAAACAAACCTTCTCAAAATATGCATTTAAATCCATGTTTTGATGTTTGAACTGCACCACAAAATTCAAAGAAGTGTGAATCTGTTAGATAGCTAAGTTCCAACTTCCAGATTGGTCCAGAAAAATGTGGAACAGGACATTTTATATTGGAAGTAGCAAAGACGGAATTCTTTAAGCATCTGTAGTATAAAAGGTTGGCTTCCCCTTACCACCCAGTAAGGACTCAGCTCAGCTGTAACTGTCACCTGTCTCATGACTGCAGAAGATAAAACAACAGTTTGACCCCAATCTCTGCCAATGGCCTTGCTGGGTGGGGATAATGGGAGTCCTACACATCCGGTGGGCACCAGGTCTTGAGAACCAAGGGCTGCTGGGTAGTTGCAAAAACTCCCTCCACAAAGATTGAATATCAGATCCTTAAGCCAGTTTGGCGAATTTCGTTAGAGGTTGTTGTTGGGTTTTTTAAAGAATACAATACCTCTATGATGCAAAGAAAATGCGACCCTATCTACCTACCTACCCAGAAATCTAATAACAGCAAGCATTTCCATATTGACACATTGTTAATTAAATATTGATTTGTTGGCGGACGGACAAAGGCATCAGTGTTTTTGTTTTTTGTGGGGTTTTTTGCTAATTAGAATAATCACTTTTCTACCTGTTCTATATGAAAATAATTTAAGGAAGAGAAATTTTAAATAAATCAAAATTATGTAGCATATTGTTATTCACTTATGATTAACAAGTTAGAAATAGCCTAATAGCTTTAGGCAAATATTTTTAGTATCCTTGTTTCATTTAAAAAGGAATACATATTTTTCTATGTCACTTTAAGTAGCTGTAGATAATCACTAATGTTGAATAGATATTATATGCCCTCTTGTTTCTTTATGACAGATATGGCATAGTAAGAATTGTATCTTTTATTGGCTAAATTCTAAGGCCCTGATGCACAATGCTGGTTCAGAGATGACTCTTGATCCCTTTATGATGCCAGCTTTCATGATGTGCATGTAACTATGAATGGACCAGCCTAGATCAAAGAAGATGGAGAGAAATATTCATTTTACTTCTCATGATCACAAACTGGGGATGGGTGAGACTTTTTTTTTTTGGTCTGAATTTTTATACAAACTTACCCAAATCTTTGTCTGAATGAGAACGCAGGTGTGCGCTGAAATTGGTACTTTTCAGAATTTTGTAAAGCAATTCACCACTCAAAAATGTTGATATTAAGGAAATGTGTGCACAAAAACATGTATATTCGGGAAAGCTACGCACAATAATGCATTGTATTAGGGTAAAACTGCTTTCAAAAAGTGTGCACACTAGGAGAAGTGCACATAAAAATGTGTATGTTTTTCTATTATATTCTAAAAGGTTGAAATGGCTCCCCTACAGCTGAGGAGACTTGCAGAATTTTTCTTTTTTTAGATCCTTGCATGGGCTGGGATTTTGGAAATCAAATGAGAGGAAGGTATAACCCAGTGTGCACTGGTGCTGATCTGAATCAAGGCCATGCACAATTACTCTAAAGTGTGTTGTTGTTTTTTAAAAAAGGTAAGACTCAGCTAAATGCTACACAATTATTGTGACATGTAGTTTGATCCTTAGAAGCAGAATGTCTATAGCAGGTGGGCAAACACATCACAGGACTTGTGTCGAAAGGGAGCAGCAGAGATTCCCCGGGCAAATGAAGATGAAGACAAAAACAAGTTATCCCATTTTTATTATGTGTTCGGGTGTGTGTGTGGCTGGTATGGGGTAAAGCAAGCAACCAGGATCCTGAGCTTGTCAAGGTTAGCATGTACACATGGATGACTATACTTAAGGACCTTCCCTAGCCCAGGAGTTTTAGGAGGTGTAAAACTGAGATGTCTCTTTCCCGCTCCTGCCAGATGCTTCCTGCGTGTATTCAAGAATGCTCAGCCTCCACACATTGCTGTCTTCTCTGTGTGATGGAGAGGAGATTCTCAAGGGGACAGGCAGTTTGAGCTTTACTTTGTTACATGGGGCCTCATTTGTAATAATGATGAGGCATACCATGTGCAAGCATCGCTTGGTTTGACCCAGAAAAGGTCAAACATTTACAACAGCTCCCATGAACCACATGCCTCTGCTGCCACCACCACCAAAATCATTCATCTCTTATCAGCAGCAAAATCATGCATCTCTCTTCAGCCAGACCATGAGACCTCTCCTTGAATTCCTGTACTAGCTTTCTTTCCCAAAGGCCAAAAATATATCTCTGTGGCTGGAGAAGGAGCAAACACTGGAGGTCATGGTGGGCACCGTTGGAAATTGTAATAGTGCCTGCTTAAATCAACAAGGTAATGTAACCACTAGTTACAGTGGGAGGAAAGGGTTAATTGAACAATTCCCCTCCTCCCTACTTCCTGCCTCTCTGGGGCCTGCTCTCTCTCTTTCTCTTTCTCTTTCTCTCCAACATGATGGACACACACATATGAATAAAGGGCCTGTAAGTAAAACTAATAAATGTCTTTATTGGTTTTAAACCTTGTATGGACAATCCGTTTCCTTTTAAGAGCCTTTTAGCAAGAGTTTAGCAACCCACGTGGTGATAACCAGTTTCAATAACCAGGCTGTGCATAAAGGGGAAAAATCTGCTTCAGCCTAACCAGTATAGGACCGATTCCTTCCCATATCCTCCAACAGGCACTCCCAGAACCTCAGCAGAGCATTGTTTTCCTGCCAGGGATGGGGATGGACCTACCAGCCCAAGGCTCCTGGAGGGTGGATTGACTTTTTTTTTCTTTTGAATGTAATCTATGAAAATACTCAGTGATTATGATAATGATCGTCATTGGTGTCATCGTTATCATCTACACACATCTAATGTCTGTTATGGTTCCCCTTTATTGAGATAGCAGAGGGAGGAAAGTTTTCCATTCACATTTCTTTCTCACACTTTTCACAATACCATGTTAATACTCACTTGTGGCTTGCAGACATTTTAAACTGGGCATCCTGTAATCATGCTAAGTATGAAAAATAATGGAAAATGTAGTCCTTTATTCTTCACTGCTGCTTCAGTCATATAAGGAGATCCACACGAGGAAGCAGGCCTCCATATGTGAATCGTTTACCGGATCAGGGACCATATGCATAAATCTGGTATACATTTGTTTTTACGTCTGAATCCAAATGCAGTTAGTTCCCTGCACCTGCTTGCCTTGGTACTAGAGCTGACTAGTGATCATTGAAATGACTGTGATCATTTCAAAGCCATCTCATTCAAATCAGAAAGGGTTGTTCTGTTGCATTGATTTTTGGGGGTGAAATAAATAAAACAATATCTTGCAAAAAATCTAAACATGCTTTATTCAAAAGGAGACACAAAGTGTAAAAAGTGTCCCGTGCTGGATTTAGGGGGAGGAGGGAATCAGAGTTTGACAGTGCAGTCATATTCGTGTCTAATCAATGTGACTTATGTCAAAGTAAACGTGCTGATGAATCAGTGAAACAGAATGGGGGGGGGGCATTTCATGGAACTGCTTCTCCCTGAATGAATGGGTCAGCTTCACAAATATTTGGTCAAATCACTCTTTCACCAGGTCTAACTGACGCAGAATTACTTTCAACTGGATTCACTTCAGATACATATTCAAATGTGCATCCGCCTTCTGCATGGTGGTGCGACTAGATAGTGATGCCTTATTTCTGTCTCAGGCAAGAAATACTTAAGAGACCATCTCTTCCCTTATACTGCATCCCACTTTCTAAGACTGACCATGAGCACCTTTTTGAGTTTGCCATCTGTATACCCAGAGAGCTGTTCTTGATGATTGACTTGCAATTATGATCTCCCTTCCCTTGGAGAATTAGAAGTGTTGTAAACTGTTTTATCTCATCTGGCATTTGGGGACTAGGGTTAAATCAGCAGAGAGCCGAGTTGTTAACATTGTTAAGCTTTTACCTTTTGAATTAAGCTTCAATTAATTTTAATCAGATTTCAATGAGATACGCAAACTGATTAGTAAATACAGTTCGCATTCTACTTCCTGATGGCCACTGGAAAACCTCCCCCTCCTCAATCTCAGGGCTGCTGGTGAGTGTAAAGCTGAACTCCCGCAGTCCCTTCAATCTGTCACATCAGTAGCATGGTCCTAGTTGCCACAGCAAACCCCGCCCCCCTCTAACCAAGGATTGTGGAGATACATGAAGTTCCCCCTTGCAACAGTGGCATAAGCTTGTTGTTTGCTGGAGCACTTTGCTTTATGCGGTTGACTTCTAGCTGTGTGTTTTGGGAGAGAAAGAGTTTTCAGGGGGGTTTTCTTTTGCAATTCCTGTGTCTTAGAACTGTGTATATGTGTACAAGATGTTAGCTTTCTTCTGTCAGCTGCTGAAGTTCCCCGGCTATTTTAATAGCTGCGTAGATGAGTCAGTCAATCAGTCAGCAAAGCCCAAGCATTTTTATTTATCAGAGACACATTGCAATCACTCCACCTCCTCCAAAGAGACTATGCTCAAGCTCTATTAATCCTGGAGATCACTTAGCAAGCACACTGCATGGCGTCCCAAGCTTAACCTAGGCAGTGTTTCCGGATGTGCTCCGCGGGTCAATATAAATAGCATCTGTGAGCCTAAGATAAAGTCGCCCCACCAGTGACTCCAAGCAAATCACTTATTGCAGTGGATCATTGCTCTTCATTCCAAAAGGGAAATTACATTTACCCTTTTGAAGTTTATTAATATCTTTAATCAAAGTCAGACAGAGTTGTTGTAAAGAGACAAATGTTTTCATTATTGCCGAAACACAATTAAACAGAACTGTTGTTCTGCCTTGGAGAGAAGAGCTTTCTGTCTCATGCCGGGCACAATATTGTGTGGTGTCAGCATGGAATTTACAGTTTGATGGCAAATTTTAGGAATGTGCCGATTTTGGGATTTTGCCCAATGATCGGAAGCGAGCCTGGTCAGGAGTTCTCTGCGGACTTCCATCTCTGAGACGGGCTGCAGTTTGCACATCTTTTTTTAAACGCTAAGTAAATTTGCACAAATTGCATAAGGTTACGGAAATTGTGTAAAGTTGAGCAATTTGCATACCTTTATGCAATTTGCATAAATTCTGTGTTTTTTGGTATGTTATACACAAATAAGCACCATAAAAGCACGTGGATCTAGCGCAATTTGCATTAAATCAGCTGATATCTTTTATTTTGTTGGAGTACAAGTCCAGATAATGCATCACAAGAAAACGAATAACAAAACCAAATGTGGATGAGATTGCATTTAAAAAATATTATTAACGTCACCGACCAGAAGACTGATAAAGCAAATTACATGATGATTACCATAAGTCAATTAAGGACACCTTTCCATAAGTCAAGGAGAAATGAGATGATGGAAGACAAATGTTTTTTTAAGGATTTAAACTTTTCAGCAAGCTCTTCTGTTGAATCCAAACCCTTCACTTCATTTAAAATAATAATAATAATAATAATAATAATAATAATAATAATAATAATAAATCAGTGGTTTCCAAACGTCCTGCTTTCAGAGAAGCCTTTCTACATCAATTAATTTGTAGGGATCTCTGAGTGTCTGCCATGGGATCCCTGTATGTTGCAGAGGATTTTGGGGGTGCTCTAGGATGTCCAACCAGTGTGTGTGGAGTGCTGGCCCTCAGGAAGTGAAAGCACAACTTGGAATTAAGCTTTCCAGCAAGCTTTTTCCAGAAAGAGGCTGACCTGTCCAGTTCCTCTTCCTTTAATCTGGTTTTACATGTAGAAAAGAATGGGTGAAACTTTTCATAGCATGGACTTAATCATGATTATCTTCTAATTGCTGCAGAATGCTTTCTAACAGGAAAGTTAAGTTTGGTTGAGCATTAGGAGAAACTTCATGATGGCAAGAGCAGTTTGACAGTGGAACAAAATACCTAGAAGGTGGTGGACTTTCCCACACTGGAGGTCTTCAAGCAGAGGTTGGACAGTCTTCTGTTGAGGATGATCTGCCTTTAGATCGCCTGCACCAATTAGGGGCTTCCTGAACCAAGCAGGTCAGATGGTCTACAAGCCCCCCCCCCCTTCAACTCAGTGATTCTACCATTAATAGCTGCAAAGTTGGCAACTAACTAGAAAACACTCTGGAAGTGGGCATTGCGCAGTGGGAAAACTGTGCTGGTGGGCAAGCTGTTGCCTTCTGCAGAAGCTTGTCTACTGTTACTGACTTTCTCTGTGATAAGCTTCTAAAGAACTTCAGAGTTCCTCCGAAAACAGTATGAAAACCAGTGTTATAGATGATCAAATATTCCTTATCAATGTCATAAACGGTGAAAATCAATTAACCACAATATAATTTAATGCCATCAAATCCTAGCCCCTGTGGAGCTTACATCAGAGTGAGACTATATAGAATTAGGCTGCCTGTTGCTTTAGAATGTCTGGCTTAGCAGAACCCCTTTTGCATGGTTGCCCTCTTCAAACAAGATAGTTTTGTGGCCCATGTTAAAAAAAATAATAATTCTAAAGCACCCTTTTAATGCAGAAAATACAGGTAGTAACTAGCATTGCAGTAGCTCCAGTGCTGTGAAGATTCACTGCCCAACGACCCACAAAATTTCTCATTTCTGACTTAAGATGAGTTGGTGTTTCTAGCAGTTGCTCAATTGTGTGCTTAACACTCTATGTGGCTGCCAGTTCAAGCATCAGCTTCTACTTTCTTTTTTTCCCTTTTCCCAAAGTAGACCTGATTGCTTCCTTCCCTATCTTCAGATTTAGCAAAAAGCATTCTGGATGAGATCATTCCAAGGGCATGAAGAATTGATGATTGTGCTACTTCAGTCCAGAAAGTGACTGCTAAAATAATAGTTCTCTCTTTATACAAGCATCATTTCACTTCTCTCTAGGGAATAGGGATGCTGGCTGGGGCATGCTAAGAGTTGTAGGACTTTTTTTTCTGTCTAAAATAGGATTGTGCCCCTAGTCACTTTTTTAAAAAAAATATACACCCAAATGTGCACAACTACAACACGAACAACACAGCTCACCTTTGGGAATGCAATGATGTGCACAAAACTTTGGGGTGGAACTCGGAGAACCTATGATCTCAAGCCTCACTGATTCCCCCATCGCTACGTTCTCTCCTTCAGTCTGAACAAGCACCCTTTCTTATTCACAGCAAGTGATGCTAGTTATATCACTGTTACCCACCAAAATGATGGAGTTCTATCATCTGACCGCAGGATCACCTTCTTCTTCTGTTGCTGCTCAGGGCAGATGCCAAAAACAAAACAAAACACACAAACAAACAAACAAACAACAACAAAACACCAGCCAATCCCTACCACCATATTGACTTATGATAGTGTATTTGTCACACACACCCCAAAACTGCCATATACTGAGCAAGGTCTTTCAATCCCCAGATGGCAGGAATGTTGAACCTCAAGCCCACAGGCCAAATTGAGCCTTCCAGAGTCCTCCAGATGGCCCACGTCCCTTCCCCATGCCCCCACCCCCTTCCCTCCAACCAGCAGTCATTCGGTGGTTTCCCAGCTTTGGTGCAGTTTTTCTTCTCATTCTAAAAGGTTGAAATGAAATCCCTCTCCCAAAGCTCAGTTACTGGCAGGAAGAGCTGTAAGGTAGAATATGCTGCTACTTTTATCACAGACTTTTCGCCTTTGGCCCCATCCGCTACTGGAATGTGGCCCTTAAGCGCTTCTCTGAAATTGAATTTGGCCCTCAGGCTGGTAATATGTTTGGTTTTTCAAAGTTCAGTATCTAACGCCACACCTGCATGATCTACCAGTTTCCAAATCCATGGGGTGAAATTGTGTCATTCAAAAAGTCGGAGATGCCCACTATTTGGTAGAAATCCATTTCATAGCAGCACTTGTACATGTTAATAGATAGTAGGTACTGTTGTTGCTATAGGGGGCATCAGTCAGATTCTTGGGCAACAGTTTCCATCATGCACACTTCAGGTGTGGCAGAGCTCAGTGGGACTTACCTCTGAGAGGGAAGAGGTTCAGCTTTGGGCAGAGGGGACTTATATACTCCCTTAAGCCCCACCCTGACACCAGCATAGCATGCATCAGCTACACACCATTTTCTGACATGCTCCACCCCCCATCCAGAAGCACGCAAATGCTGCTTCTCCCACCAAACTCTCTTTTGGCAGGTAGCTGAGTGGGCTTTTACTTAATTAAGATGGGAGTGAGCCCTCTTGCCTGGTATGGCTTATCATCCTCCTCTCTCCTCAAAAGAGGCTTGATATCTAGGTTTGGTACCTGCTCCTTTATTCAAGGAATGGTTCTTTATTTAGGAGATGAACCGTAACTGCAAAAAGCAAATTTAATTTAATATTACAAGGACCATATATTCTGATGAAGTTCTGTTAATTTTCTGACACAAGTAATATGTCATTTTCAGATAGTTCCACAATGTGTTCCTTGTTTTGGAGCTCTTCAGGTGGAAACCAAATTGCTAGGCAGAAATAAATCAATGGAGGGGTTTTTGTTGTTTTTGTTGCTTGTTTCTTGGCATGGAGTTAGACCTGATCATCTACTAATTTGCTGCAGATCATGTTTATTTTCTTGGCATGACTTTAGACCTGATCATCTGCTAATTGCTACAGATCAAATTTCTATTAAATGGGCAGCACTAGGGCAGCACCACCATACTCCCTCCTCTTTCCAAACATGCTGTGTTGCCTGACAAATTGCCAGACAAGTCTTCTACCCTGCTTCCCATAGTTTTAGTAACATCAGCTGAAAGGCATGCAGATCTGCAATGGTAATGTTCTGAAATGTGGCTTTAGCATGCACAACACTAGTTTCCTTGTTGAAATCAATGAGGCTCAACAAATAGAGTGTAACAAAGCAGGCACTCGAGTCTTTGCAAGATCAAGGGCTGCTCCAGCTAATTTGCCATAGTTTTATTGGGGTGGAACAATAGAAAGCTTGAATTCACCTGTACAGTCCTCCTGTACATGTTGGTGATGATGCAGGAATTGGCAAGTAAAGCTTTTCATGGCAGGGACTTACATGATCACCTGCTAAACTTATAGCCAAACAAACTACACATGACGCTAATCACATAGTGCAGGGATGGGGAACCTCTTTCAGCTGGAGAGCCAAATACAGTTTTTGAGAAGCTCTGCAGGACTGCATTCCAAAGAAGGTGGGGCCAAAAATACAGGAAATATCAGCATATTGTAGCTTAAAGCTCTTACTTGAGCTTTTAAGCCTTGGGAGAGGCATTTCAACCTTTCAGAATGGGGGGGGGGAACTACACAAAAGCTGGGAAACCACCAAACAATCAGTGTTTGGGAGAAAGGGGGTGGGGCCAGGGAAAGGGGTGTGGTTATCTGGGGAACCTTGGAGGGAGGGATTTGGATCCCAGGAAGGCTGGGCCTTCAGTTACCCACCCCTGGCATAGTGTGTAGCTGAGGTTTGTCTTGTCTTGTCTTGTGTGCTCCACCCTGATTTGGGAAGGATTAAACCTCACCCTCTCCCCTGCCCACACATCATTTACTTCCATGGGGAGTTAACAAAAGAAAAAAAGGCCTCAAATGATGCTAATGGAGACCTTTTCTCTTTTGTTACCCCCTCCACCATGTTGGGGGTGCATTTCGAGAAGCAAACAGTGGTGGGGTGTCATGCACCCACTGGAGGGATCCTCCTCAGAGGAAGAGCTAGAGCTCCCAGAAACTGAGAGCACCCCAGATCAGCCACTGACACCAGACCAGGAGGAGCTGGGCCCTTGGGGGGAGATGGCTGCAGGTCCATCCCTATCAGGGGGAGGGGACTCTGCCTCTTGAGGCAGATCCTGAGCAACCCCGTTGTCCCCAGGGGCATCATTCCCCCAAGCGGAAGGCCAGTGAGGCTCCCATGAGAAGGAGGGCTCCCTTGCAATGAAGGACTCTTCAGGAGAAAGTGACTCCTTGTGAGAAGGGCTCTGGCCAGAAAGCTCTAATGTACTAGAGTTGAGTCCTGGGTGGAGCTCAGCAGGATCTGCCAACACAAGCCTTCTGTGACTTCCCAGCCAGTGCTGAAACCAATGCTGCTTTTTTTCCAGCTCCGGTGTCTTCTATCTTTTCTCCCAGAACTTGCCCTGTGAATGATGCTCCTGGTGCTTGGACTCCTTTGACTCTCTTTCTGGACTGTGTAACCTATCTGACTGTCTAGCTGTGTTTTGACCGTAGCCTGATCCCCACTGGACTGAAACCTTTGTGCTTGAACATTTGCCCGTTTCATTACCTTGCTTTTTGGGATAGCCCCTTCACTTAGAGTCTGCTTCAGCCAAAGCAGGACATAGGGGAAGGTTTCATCCTCTCCTCCTGGAGCACAGTGGTCCTGATCCAAATTAGGGCTGCATGTACTTACACTAGAGTAAAACAAGCTACAAGTCTCAGCTGCATGCTACACGGTTACCATAATGTGTAGTTTGGCTCTTAAAGGGATAGCTGCAGAGTCCAGTCCAGAAGCTGCTAACTGTATTCAGGAGTGGGTGTTTGGTCCTTAGAGCAGGGGTGGGGAACCTCTCCCCCCCCCAGATGATGCTGAACTACAACTTCCATCAGCTCTGACCATTGACCATGCTGGCTGGGTCTGATGAGAGCTGGAGTCCAACAGTGCCTGGAAGGCCACCGCTTTCCCCACCCCTGCTATTGAGAGTAGTTTGTGGCAGGTCTGCATTTATTATTTTGCATGTAAAATGAACCAATGCTAGAGAACATATAGTCAAACAATTACATAGAGTAGACATCCCTTGTCCACAGTATTAATCAGCCCCCAAATGCATCCCTACATAGCTATTCCTAAAGTTCTCTTCTTAACATTTATTTATTTATTTATTTTCTATACTGCCCAATAGCCAAAGCTCTCTGGGCAGTTCACAACAATTCATAAAAACACGGACCACAGATGCAATAAAAAAAGCATAGGTGTTTTTTTTTAACAATATACAAAGATGAATGGAATAGGGGATTAGATGGTCTTATTTTGCCTAATCAATGGAACATTGTTTTTGTTGACTGTATCAGAAAGGTTTATGGATCTTAGGTTACGTCTTATTCTGCAAAAAATTTTGTTTCGTGTTCATTGGACACCACAACATCTTTTTAATAAGGGTTTGTCTAAGTCAGCTAACTGTTGGAGGTGTAATATTGTGAATGCTTTGTTTACCCATATGTTTTGGCAATGCCCAGTGGTTGCCTCTTTTTTGGTAGAGGTCATAGTACAGATAAATCTAGTATTAGAATGCTCTTTAATATTTACCGATGCACACTTTCTTTTAAATTATATACCTGCTGTATGGAATTTATCATAAGGATAACGCATGTGGATTTTCTGCGCCCTCTTGACAGCCAAAAGACTGATATTACAACACTGGAAAGATAAACACTCACCTCCTATAACACAATGGATTGAGGACCTAATAATAACACTTTCAACATTTGAGCGGGTGGTATTTAGACGCCATCTGCAGATGGATAAATACATGGATATTTGGTCTGCTTTTTCTGAAGGTTATGCATAACTATTTTTAAGGATACCTGTAGTACTACATACTTTTTGATACTTATGGATATATATTTCATACATATTTACTGTAAGTGATCCATTTAAAATACTGTAAGAAAATTGTATTTTGTTGTTGTTGTTGTTCTTTTTTGTTTTCCTCTCTTCTTTTTTATGGTTTTTGTTTTGTTTTGGGGTAATTCATATTTTTTAAAAATTTATATATTTTTTTAAAAGTTTTGCATAAGATGTGCATATGCTAATTATATGTATAGATACAAATTTAGAAATAATTGTTATAATGGAAATAGAGTACATTCACCATAATGCCGAAGACTGTGACCAGGTGACCTGCATGCCTGCCTGTTCAGTCTGCTGTCTAGGTGCTAACCGTGGATTGGCAGCCATTGTTGCAATTCTTCACCTTTAAACTGGACTTAGACTGGACCACCCTTCAATTAGAGCATGCCTTCAATTAGAAGACAGTCCCCGGAGGCCCTTCAACTACAGGACTGTCCTCTGTAAAGTTAGACACATGGCCACCCTACTGCGGAACAAGGAAGGCAACACGCCAGTCTAGAAGCAGTGACCACAGTGCTGAGTGTGCCTGGATGTTTTCAATGGGACACACAGACATAATAGTGATTTATTTTTAAATTTTTGTATGGAGCAATATCCAGTCATATGAACCCTCATCTGCAGTCTGAAGTGGTCCAGCCCAGGTTGAGCTAGTCCCCAGGTCTTATATCAGGCCACATCACTACACTCGACAGAAGTGGGTGTTTTGCATCCAAAGATGCACCAATCATAATCCCATAATCTAAAGAAGTAATATCGGGGACGGAGGCAACAAGGGACAAGGCCATCATTAGTAGAGGAGTGGGAAAAGGAACACTGGGAAGAATAGCCTTTCATGTCCTCATGCTGAATTCACCAATAGTACTTTTCCTGCATGATTACTAAATGTGCAAGTACCCTCTCCTCTACGGCAATGATAACCTTCAACTTTTTCCAGATCTAGGGCCTACCTTTAATACCAAGAAGCAAAATGCAATGCTTTTTTAGAGGTTTGGAGTATGTGTGTGTGTGTGTGTGTGTGTGTGTGCATGAGAGAGAGAGAGAGAGAGAGAGAGAGAGAGAGGTGGTCCCAGATCTGTTGCAGAACCAGCTGACTAAGAGCCAGCAGAGTTATCTTGTCTCTCATGTCATGCAGAGTTGGGCCAAGTCAGAGGAAGTGAACACTGCCCTCAACCTGAGCAGGCACTGTGCCAACTGAGAGGGTGGCCCCAAATCCCTGTACTCAGGGCATCCAGGACATGTGCCCATGTCCTGCTTCCCTCTCTCTCTTACTGGCCATGCTTTCACTCCATCACTTCCCTCCCTTCCCCACAGCAGTGAATTGCTCTCTTAGGGAGCCCAGAGCAGGTTGTTGTGTGCCAAGCAGAGTTCTTTCCTTCAATGGAAGGCAACAGCCAGGGAATCCAGGAGGAACAGCCAGGAGCTTCCCACAGCTGCGCGCCGCCCCCAGCAATTGCTGCCTGAGGTAATCACCTCACTTGGCCTAAAGGTAGGGCCAGCCCTGCAGTTATGGATCCCTCCCTGGCCAAATTTCTTGAAGGCTGGCCTTGCATGCTTTATATATATCCATCTATGTCTGTCTCCTTATCTCTCTTTCTGTCTTTCTCTTACTCTTTCTTTCTCTCCTTCCATATCCTTGTGGAGTTGCCACCAATCCAGTCCAACATAGGTTGTGGATCCAAAACCTTCCCTACTAGTAGAAGACTATTGTTCTTTTGCATCTGGTCATCCCATTTGTTTGGTCCTGAATACATGCTTGGTCGTACAGATCAACAGAGATCTCAGTGTGTGTTCACTTGAATGCACCAGCCCCTTCTGGAGTATCTCTGTGACAGTGTAAACCTGTGCTTGATTATGTGCATACCATACATCCTTCTTAGAGATAATGAATGGATACTTTAAAAAGAAAAAATGAATGGTTGTAATTCTTAGGACAAAGCAAAGGCTGCATCAGTAGCCATAGCCAAGCACGTCAAATGGAGATTTCTTTTCATCAAGAACTGGTGACATAACCCCATCTCCCTGCGAAATGGTTGGTGTGCATTGCATTGCAAATTATTCATGGCAATTCAAAGATACATGGGCTTGTACTTCCAGAGAAAGGATGTCGAACCGACGGTGTACTTGGCTGTGAATTTTTGATGAGGCCTTGCATAAATTGATGCATCACATACATTTCCAGAAGAGATTACACAGCTACATCAATAAACAGCATTAAAAATCAAGTTTCTGAAAAGCCTGCGGAGAGCAGTGAACGTTGTTGATACACAACAGAGAGCTTCTCCTTTACTTGCTCAAGCAGATCCTGATTGGAATCCTTTGTGTGTTCTATGCACAGACTGAGAGTGAAGGTCGGGGTACAAAGATACTTCCATGCAGAGCTATGCCAAAGCTGAGGAGGCAGGCATCTCTTTGCAGGGCTTGGTTAAAGATGTATTCAATGAATTAATCATCTTTCCACTGATTTTCAATCAAGGACTTTTTCCAAATGAGGCTTCTCTCTCACTAGAAATATGCGATGGTAAAGCAGCGGTTTAGGGGATATATTCATTTTGTTATGCCATCAGTGTGCATGGAGCTTTACCATATAACATCAACAAAAGACAGACCTCTGCCCTGAGCAGCTTACACTTTAAATTTACATTCTCAAAATAAGTCTCTTAGGTGCTGCTGTGTGCTGTTAGCATCTGTGCAGGGAAGCAGGCATATGTATCCTTAGCTGGATGTGGAGTAGTCCATGAAACAAGGAACTGTAAGCATGCTTCTGCTCCCAAACCCAGAAGCACTGCCAGGTTTGCAGGGGGCTGGGCAAAGTTGGGAGTCCCTGCCCCATCTATCTTTTAAAAAAACTTTTTTTTTGGCTAGGCAGAGGGGGATGCTTGCTCGCTTCTTCTTTGCCGCTGCCCTTCTCTCTCTCTCTGCAGCTGTGTGCCATTTTAAATTGAACTATTTCTCCCAGTCTGGGAGAATGGCAGTGAACTAGGCCAATTGGATGCTACCTTTTGGGGGGTGGGGTGGCCAATGACAGCACTACAGCAGCAAAGGGGCAGGATGAGAGGCTTGACCCACCCCCTCGCTGATCTAGTGCTGTCATGCCCCAAAGACAGTGTCTGATTGGCTCAGCTCCCTCACACACTCCGAGACTGGGAGAAATATTTCAAGTTAAAAAGGGCCATGGCTGCAGCCTTTATTTGGCCGCTGCATCACTTGCAGCTGTCTGCCTCCCTGGCATTGCTTGTGAGCCCTCTGGGCTGCCTGGCCCTGGACTTTGGGTATTAACAATGCCACTGCCTAATCCTGGTTGGGTATTAACAATGCCACTGTCTAATCCTGCTTCCATGTGGCAATACTCCATGTAGGGGTCATCATAACTAGTGATGATGCCAAAGACTGAAAATGGCACCTAATGGTGAACTTAAGAGTCTGTTCTTCATCCTCATCATGAGCAGAGTTCAAACTGCACTGAAATTCAGGCTGGTACTCCAGTGCCATTGAAAATTATTTACATCCTTTGATGTGGGATTATATTACACTCCACCTCCTGGAGCACCACTTCTCTGATTTTCAAAGCATCCCTGTGCCATGGATATCTGAATCACAAACCTCCCACTTGATTTCTGGCTTGGCCGTAAGATTTATGGCTGAGTGGGGGTTTGAACCCTTATCTTCCTGGTCAAAGTCCTCCTCCTTCTCTTAAAAAAATAGTGGGCCTTGGGACACCACTTCCTTTTGATTGGAGCACATCATGACCCACAAACACAATATATCACGGAACTGAAAACCAGGAACAAGTCAATGCAGTGTCTATATCAAACAGAGTCTGGAGTAAGTTATTCTATATGACTTAACAGGATCATGACTTTTTGGATGCTCAGATGAATTTGATCTCTTTTCTAAATGAGCTGTTTTTCTTCTGCATCTTTGAGACATATTCCATCTGATCCTAACCAAGATTTATACTTTTCTCATTATCCTCTTCCACATGGTGTAAAAAGTAAAGCTGTAGTTGAAACTTGCTCCCCTGGCACAGCGATTTGATACAGCAACATGCCGCTTGGTATTTGATTGCCCAGGAGGGAAGAGGAGCATGAAGAGAAAGGGGGCTGCACAAACCCACACCGCGTAGTTCCAAGGTTTTTCAGTATTTTCTCATTAAAGCTTCGGTGAGTCTTCTCAAGCTCATAGTCTGTGACAGTGCTGAAAGCTGGAGTACAAACAGAGAAGTAAACCATTTTATTGATTTCAATTTCATTAGAAATACAGTTTGTGAAGAACAGAATCCAAGTGGAAAACTGACAAATCAATTCTTTTTGAAGTGTATTTTTTAAGCTAGAATGTTCTTGGCAAAGAAAGGATCTGGACATCAATACTTTAAGGGACACTACGTATTGATATTTTAATGTATAAAAATTACCTACATATGATGTAAAATGATTTCAATATTCCATAAACCCCCACAATCAATATTATTAATTCAGTTGTTTATGGTTGTTTGAAACTGATATGTCCCAAACTAGCTAGTATTCCTAGGTGGATGGGAAAGCCAATGTAGTGTAGTGGTCAGAGTGTTGAGGCACAGGTTCAAATTCCCACTCAGCTATGAAACTCACAGACTTGGTCTGCATATAATGACAAACCATGGCTTAATTAACCATGGTTTGTTGAATCATGGATTGACGTTACATGCGAACCCAGAACTATTGGTTAGCTATGGGTTGTTAACCACATGGTGTGTTGTTGAGTTGTTAACTGGGTTGCTTAAACCATAGGTTGCTGTTACATATGAATCCAGCATTGTGGGTTCTTGATGGGTTGTTTCGCCAGGCTGCACAGGCAGCAGGCAAGAGCAGTCAAAAAAAGTCTCTTTACATGCTAGTACTGCAATGCCACAAAGCAGCTGGGATATAGGGAAGGAGCAGGTGAAGGAGGAGGGAAACAAATAACCCAGGGACTGAGAGAACAAACCATGGTTTATTCAATCATCTGCCAAACAAACTCTGGGTAGGGTGACAAACCATGGGTTAGATTAGCATTACATGTGAACCAGGTCTCAGTGTGACCTTAGGCCAGTCGCTATCTGTCAGTCTTACTTCTCAGGATTGTCATGAGGGTAAAGTGGAAGGAAGAGAACCTCATACACTGTCTTGAGATCCTTGGAGTAAAGGTGGGATATAGGTGTAATAAAATAAAAAAATATGAGGAATTCTGTACACAAATGGAATGCCCAATTCCACAAATGGAATTCCCAATACACAAATGTATGCCTAATTCCCCACTCCAATCCAACAGTTTGGGTGTGCATAGCCCATTAAAAAATCTGGAATTCCACTTAGCAGCAGTTCAAAAGGGGGAATTGGAGGCTGGATTGAGTCCCCTCAAGACTGCTTCTCTTTCCCACCCAACTGTTGATTGGATGATGGATTTTTAAAAGTGCTACATGGAGGCAACAGCCACAGCTGTTCTGTGGGTGCTATGTTGGAAGGCACTTATTATAATCTATAAGGGAAGTAAAGATTTTCACCAGTCTTGCATTAGATATATACCCTGAGCTTCAGAACAAGTCACTCCTTTTGGCTGAATTAATTAATTAATTAATATCAATTTTTCTGAACTGTATTTACTAAAGTTAGCTCTCCAATATTTGTCTAATGTTGACTGCTACTGTCTGCATGCTACTTGTCAAATATGGAGCAAGACATATATGTCTGATACTAACCAATACTGACTGCTACTGTATGTCCACTGTCAAATATTGGCAGATGTTAACAGAAGAGTGAGTGGAAGGATGATTAGCAGCAGAGACCAGAATGGAATGATGGGTGGAGTCAGTTAGTGTCAGTTGGAGAAAGTCAGAATTAGGTCAGAGAAAGTTAGTGAGAGGTCAGAAAGGGAGAGAGTCAGAGCACAATCCTACGCATGTTTAGACAGAATAAAGTGCTACAACTCCCATGCTGGCTGGGGCATTCTGGGTGTTGTAGGACTCCCCCCCCTTTTTGGGGGTCTAAACATGCATAGGATTGCACCCTTGGTTGAGTTAGGATGGGGAAAGACAGTGAGAGGAATAAGGGGCCGTAGTTACTTAATTAAGGATGCAATCCTATGCCTGTTCAGATAGGAAAGAAATCCTACAACTCCCAGCATGCCCCACCCAGCAGAGTTGGCTGGGGCATGCTGGGAGTTGTAGGACTTTTTATATCTAAACAGGCATAGGATCACACCCTATGTTAGTTAGTGAATAGAATCAGAGACAAGGTGGAAAGGAGAAGAGAGGGAGAGAAGTTACTGAAAGCAGAGATGTGGTGTTAGGTTTTTTACAGTCACTATTTATTACATTTCTCAGATGACTGTTTATTCTGTATATGGACCTGCTACATAAATAAATATATGTTTATTCTTTTAGATACCTGTATTCTGCTCTGGCTGGACATGACGGGTGGCCTATCTCTCCCCATGTGCTGGCTTTGAATTACACAGCTAGGGGCCTAAGAGGAGAGTCCTACTGCTCTCTGCAATTCAGTAGCCAGTGGCAGCTGGCGTGCTGGGGAGACCCTAGGGAAAGTCTGGACTCAGTGACCTCTAGGGGGCAAACCCCTGTGGAGGATCCCTAGATATGTCACAGTCACACACAGTCACATTCTGACTGGCACTGCATGGCAGCCGTCGGACGTTAAAGGCTACTGCAACATCATTAGATGGCTAAGGCTGGTGCTTGTAGTGGCATCCTGATACGAGGCATGGGTTTCTGCCAGGAGAGCATGACCCACCGCTTGTGGCCTACCCATGATGCTGCCTCAACTGGCAAAAGACTCTTGCCTGGTCTGCCACCTGATAAGACAGGCATGGGTAGATGCAGCCAGCTTACTCAGTGCCAGAAAGTTGCTGGGTCAGGCCAGCAGTGGAAACCAGAGCAGCAGGGAGAGGGTGCCCCCAAGCAGTAGCATCAGAAGGAGACATGCAGAAGATTTCGATTGGCTTTTTATTTTTCATTTCGGGAATCCCATGGCTGGAGAGCGGTGGCAGAGGTCTTGCCCTGGCCAGAGGGAGACAGACAGAGATAGAGAGACAGCCTCACGTGAGAGCCAAGAGACTGGGCAGAAAGGGCCTTGGTGAGCACACCAGTCTGACAGAGGCACATCTAAGGTTGCCCTCTGCTCAGGGGGGATCAAGACTCAGAAGTAATGCAAGTCCTGGCCCTGGTCTGCCCATACCCGCCCCCTTTTTGCTTTGCCACTGCTGTTAAGCACGGAGATTCCCCCCTTTTGTGTTCTTTGGAGCTCACTGTCTGGTCCAGGGATGCAGAACCTAAAGCTCAGAGGCCAAATCCAGTCCCCTGATGGTCCCGGTCCAACCCTCCAGGGTTCGCTGGAAGGCCATGCTCCCTTTTCCCCAGCCATCAATTGTTGGATGGTTTCCCTGCTTTTGTGCATCTCTCCCCCCTCATTCTACAAGGTTGAAATGCCTCTCCTAAGGCTTAGCTACTGGCAGGAAGAGCTTTCAGCTAAAATATGCTGGTATTTTTGGTATTTTGACCAAACCCCTTTTGCCTTAGGCCCCACTCACCACTGAAATGTGGCCCCTGGGAGCTTCTCTGAAATGGATTCAGTCCTCAGGCAGAAAGCGGTTCTGCACCCCTGCTCTAGCCCACTGGGGTGTGTTTATGAATGCCAAGCCAGGATGCACTGGCAATTCAGGTGACAAAGACTTGCCTTCTGCAGGTACCAGCCTGTTGAGAGCCCCAAAATGTTGTGAGCTGCCTCAATAATCTCACTGAGCCCTTCACGGAAGGGCTCTGTTTTGCTTTAATAGACTGCCCCACAAGATCCCCCCCCTTTTTACACTGCTGAATATCAAATGACCAATTATTATTCAGAGAATACAGACTTTCCCCCCCTTTTTCCTTCCCCCCCTTTTTTTGAGGTGAGGGGAAGAGAACGGCCAGTTAATTTCAGTTCTAGACTACGGCAAATAATTTGTAATCAAACTGTATTGCACAATTAGACTGGGAAATGGTGTTCAGCAGAATATGTCCTCCAGTGCAGCTGGCAAAGATGCTCAGAGGAATCTGTGCAGTGGTTGTAATGATCAAAGTAGCATTATACTCCTCCCTCCACTCCACTGACAAGCCTGCGGTCAACATGTGGCATCCTTAGGCTGCTGCCAAAGCCTGGGGACCGCAACATAGTCCACCACTTGCACTTACCCTGGAGCCCTTTTAAAAAACCTCCAGGCAGGTGGGACCTGTTGTTCTAATTTCCCACAATGACACAGAGTGACGCTATCCCATAGGCATTGTGGGAAATGAAAATGGCTCCCAGCTAGCCAATCCTAGGGACGGATGAATCTGTCAGTTTCAGTTTCTCTCAGTTTCTCATTTTCACTATTTTAAGTTTGGTTCATCTCGATTCTTAAGTTTGGTTTGCCCCAAACTTTGAGAATTTCTTTAAAATTTGCATGAAAACTCATAGGCATTTTTGTGCTTATATTTCTCCTAATACATACATTTTTCTATTCATTTTTTTTGCATAATATACACAGTTTTGCAAACAATTTCCCTAATACTACAGTATGCATTTTTTAATGTTGTTGAAATATGCATTTTTGTACACACATTTTGATTGGAGAACTCCATGGCAAAATTTGGAGAAGTGCAAATTTTGAAGAGTAACTGAGTTTCTGTTCACATAGTGGTTCAAAAGTGCAAAATATTAAAATGTGAACTCAACAAATTTCTCCCCCATCCCTACAAGGGCACATCATGTGAGGAGGGAGCCAACCAGAGGCTATTTTGCTGTGTGCTTGCTGAAACTGTGAGGCAGCCCTGCCTACTGATTTCAATGATCTGATTCTCAATTTCTGCTGGGATTCTGTTTGTCTCAATCCCAAGTCTCTGTTTATGGTCCTAGAGCTGTGGAATGATCTTCCTCACAAAGCTCATTTGTCTTCTTCCCTGGATTCTTTTCAAAAACAGGTTAAGATATACTTATTCTGTATCCATTTGGGAATGGAAAATATGCATTGTGAACCTTTTTTTAAAATCTAGTTTATAAATAATGCAAATGAATTAAAATAAAATAATTTAAATGAGAGTTGGAGCACAAAGAAAAAAAACACCCTGCAAGGTCCTTAAATGGTCTGAAGTCTTGCATCCAATCCTTATGCTTGCAATATTTGCATGCCATCTGTCTAAAGCTAGAATGGAAGTTGACCTAGGATACACAGGTGGTGTGCATAGGAACTAACATCTGCATCTAGATATCCTTTAGCATTCCAGTGCTTATCTATGCCCCAGTAAACCATCCGGAAGCATCTTCTGATGTGAATGAAGATATAAATCCCATCTGAGGTCACTAGCTGCTGCACACAACTTGAATAAAGCTAACAAAATTTCTTGGGAGGGTTTGATGTAACCCCAGCTTGCTAGTGAGTTCTGCCTAAAATTAAATTCAGACTGATTTTGGCAGTTTCTACTTGGACAAAACATCTTAGGGATTTCAAAAGAAGCTGGAAGACTGATTATAAGAGAAGAAGAAGAAATTGGGGAAGGGGTGTGTCACACATCCCCTGCAACATGGGATTATTTCTTGTGAATGGTGATGAAACTTCCACTATATTGAAAGAAGCACTGCATTTAAATATTAAAAAGAATGCTGCCCATTTCTTTTCATTCCTTAATTTAAATTTGCATTAAGCATGCATCCCATTTCCCCACCCTCACTGTTTCTAATTTTTAATTAGCTTAATTTAACTGGAATCTCTAGATAGGTCACAGCTCTCAAGTTTAATAAAAATGGAGTGAAACAGGCTTAATAGAAATTCATAAATTACCCATGTTCTTTGGAGTAATACATACATAATTTATTTCTGAACGATGCTCTATGCATTTCACTGTGTTTGAGTAACTAATTGTGTTGGATATAGTGTCCCTGTGTGAATATCTTTCAAGATGCCAAGCAGCTTCTCACTTGGCCCTTGGGATCCTTCACAAATGCACAAAACAGCTATGGCTTATTGATCACCCCTTACCAACAGTTTTAATGATGAGAGAATATTGTCTAGGACAAACTGGAAAATTAATAATTACTTTTAACAGGCTCTGGATGGCAGCACTCTGAAGACATTATTCTAGAAACTATTTCCATAATGCAATTTTAAAGTAAATTGAAATAACTATCATATATTCATTATTAATCAAGACGAGGTGGATGCTTGCTTCTTCCTTGGTTGTCACTGGAAGATAAGAATGCTCAGGAGCTTGGAAAATCACACCCTGTCTCCTGTTAACCATACCATCAATGGGCTTCCTTAGCGCTAATTTCTTACAGAATGGCATGTCAGCAAGAAGGAGAGTGAGAATTAATGAGCCCTTCTTTCTGCTGAGTGAGCATTTAACTAAAAAATGATGTGCCATACTTGTGCATGGCTTGGCAGCAAAGATGTCTGGAATTCAGCAAGTATAAAGATGCTAGCAATGAAGGTAGGCCAAAACTGTCTTGCTCAGTTGCTACATAGAGATGTGTGAAACACTCCTGAGATATATCACCAGCCACTCCTGTTGAAATTCTTCTTCTCTCAAAATTCCTGTAGCTAGGGGTGTGTGAGCAATTTGTTTCAGTTCATTTCTGAACACAGGCTCGAACGCAATCTGCAGTCAAAGCCCATACATTTCCAAGCTTGCAGTGTGATTCGTAGACCAAAAATAATATGTTCAGCAGCATGCGTACATTTAAAAAATGTGCATGAAAAATGCCTACTTTTGAAAAATGCATACAAACATGCCTTAATCAATGAGAGAAGAATGTGTAAATGTCAAAGATGCACACAACTGATGTGTACATTTGGGAAAATATGCAAGAAAATATGCATGGATTTTCATGTGAAAAGAAAGGATCGCAATGTGATAAGAACACGAGACGGAACAAGCTTCAAAGTGCAATGTGGAGAACTTTGATGGACTTGAATTTTTGCTTGTATGCACATCCCTAGACAGGGAGCCTCCAAATATTTAATTAAGGACAACTCTACTGCACGTGAAGAAGATGGAATATGCCCCGGGCAGAAGCCTAACAGTAGGCTTAGCTAGGGGAAGGAGATAGCCAGCACTACACCTGAGAAACCAAACCATAAATCTAAATTTGCAAAACTTCTGTCCCATATAATTCACTCTTTGCTTCTTAAGTAAGATCAGGGCTCCTTCTTGACAACTGCTGGTGCCATTCTGTGCTGGGCAAAGCAAATACTGCCATCACAGTTGAAACATGAGGAGCCAAACTTAACGTGCAAAGGGAGGACAATGTGAGAGCTATTGATGTACAGCTTCTCAAAACTACTGAACCAAGTAACAATCATCATGAGCTACTGGGCACCAGGGGGTGGGGGGGATAACCAGTCACTGCCTGATGGACTTGGATCAATTGCAACCTATGTAATATCAATGTAATTTATTCTGCCTGTGATACACTTGCCAAATGTGGTTTTCTGCATTGTGCAGAACTGTGTGTTTTGACTTGGAGTAATCTAAGGTCCTTGTCTATAGGAATGACATATTGATCTGTAGCCTAAACTGTCATGTCAAAAGTAATTTAAGCATTTTACTCAAATGTGCCCTATCATGGGAGGATTTTCAGAAAGCATCCCTTGCAGTGTTATGAGTTTATTACAAAACCCAAAGAAGTAATCAAAAGTCAAAATCCATATTTGAAAACTGATATATTAAGAAAGATGACAAAACCCAAAGATGATGAGTTATTGATGTTCCCATTGACAGAGGTGGGTTCATAAAAAAAACAAAAAAAAACAAAAATCAAGGCGAACTGTTTGAGATAGAGGAAAATCCATAGCCCTTATACAAGTCTGCAAGTCAATCAGTTTTTACAGGGGTAGTTATTG
This sequence comes from Shinisaurus crocodilurus, assembly GCA_021292165.1. Classification (NCBI taxonomy): domain Eukaryota; kingdom Metazoa; phylum Chordata; class Lepidosauria; order Squamata; family Shinisauridae; genus Shinisaurus; species Shinisaurus crocodilurus. The sequence continues at coordinate 144,084,369 of CM037877.1, read as the reverse complement.
CACAGCTTTGTGTATTAGCAGTTTGTCTCTCTGTAATCAGAGAAACGGACTTGAAACAGTGAGGCCATCATAACTATATGACAAGGGTTCTTGTCTATGCTCAGAACCTCCAGTTTTTGCCATTTGGCTGCAATTCCTTGTGATACATTGAAGACTGCTTCTGCAGTTTTGCCTAAAGTAAACTGTAAAGATGGCTAGAAATGAAGGTGCGGCAATTTTACTGTGGCACATGCGGCGGTTTTTGGAAAAGATCTTCTGAAGCCCCATTACACAACTAGAACTGCCCTTACAGAGGTTTGGATGAGCCCCCTGACGTAATAAAAGAATGCAGGTGGGGGTCATGAAGCTGCGAAAATGGTCATGGGGGGATATATGCAGCTCATGGGTCATGTGTCATCCACCCCTGTGTTAGACGATGCTGTGGCATCCACACATGCCTATTTACATGCATGTGCAATAAAATGAACATTCACTCTTGTTCCCTTCATGAAGTAAACTTCTGGAGACTTTGAAGATCAGGCTAAAATCTAAGGAATGACAATGCTAGCATAGCATGCACTAATATGAGGGCGAACACCATGATTCAGATTCAGCATACTCGGGCACTTACTGAGGCCCATGATGATGCAGGAGGCCCACAATTCCAACCTCCTGAGTTTGGGAGAGAGTGGGTGGGTGAGAGAGTGACTGACTGGTAATGGCAACGAGGAGAAAGACAAGCCATAGCTGCCAGCGGTAGCTACATATGAGAAATTCATTCCAGTCCATTTTTGATCAGGATTTCCCCAGTTTACACCTTCCAGACTGAACATGCACTTGAACACAATCTGCAGTTGAAGTCTGTACATTTCTGAGCATGCAATGTGATTTTCAGGCCAAAAAAATGCATTCTGCTTTAATCAATGGGGAATCAATAGATGAGCACAATCGATGTGTACATTTGGGGGGAAATATGCACAAAAATATGCACAAATTTTCATGTGGAAAGAGAAAAACAAAGATTGCAATCAGATATGGACATGAGATGGAATGAGCTTTGAGGTGGAATTTAGAGAACTTCAACAAACTCGACTTTTGCTTATATGCACACTAGCTGTTGCCCGTAGCTGCGCTCACGTGGATTTTAGGATTTGGTATAATTGTTTTTAAAAGAAACATGTATGGAAAACATGCAGTGTCTCTGACTGAAAGTGTAACGTTTAGGCTGGGTGCTGGCAGCAGAAATCTTTTGTGACAGAAATATCTGTTCGTAGAGAAAAATCAGGTTAATCCTGAGAGTCTACAGGTGATGAAGAGTGAGCATGCCAAGTTTGGGGTAGATCCGTCTAAACGTGATGGAGCCTATGCGACGATGCCCCCCCCCCCAACAGTCAGTCAGTCATGTAAAAAGTTTCCCTCCCTTTTCACCCAGTCATGTAAAAAGTTTCCTGCATACCCAGCCCTATTGGCCCCTGCAGGAATTCATACGAACATTCTAAGTGTCGTATGGGCTATTTGCATAACTGCTGCTATTGGCTCCTGCAGCAAGTTGGCTCCTGCAGCAATTATGAGGTGAGGCCTATATGCAGAACTGCAGATATGAGAGTGGGGCAATTTTGCCCCCTTTTTTCACCCCCTTAGGGACAGAATTTCCCAAAATTTATATAATAAAAGCAATGTCCCTTCAAAATTTCACGTTCCTAGATTAAACGGTTTGAGCTGGGCGTTGATGAGTCAGTCAGTCAGTCAGTCAGTCAGGACACCTTCTTTTATATATATAGATATATCTAGTCAGCAAGAGGGGGGGTCCCATTTGGACCGTCTTGCCTGAAGACCCCCCACAAAACCTGAAGCCAGTACTGAACTCTCTCAAAAATTCAAAAAGGAACTCCACCCCCACCCCCAATCTCCCCCAAAGGCAAAATAGGGATGATGATTTCTCATGGACAGATACCAGAACCAGATAATGTCCAGCCCTTGTAAATAGAGATAATTGGAGTGTATGAAATAAACAAATGGGATCTGCAACAAAATGTTGTAGTGTGGAATTCTGCTGTTCAGGATTCCAGCAACTCCATTCCATCCGTCACCCATGGTTTTTTTCTCCCACCCCGCTGCTGCAGTCAGTCAGAACTCCAGGGCAACTGAGCATACTGCATCCTCATAGAATTGGGGGGAAGGTTCTAAAAATCTTTGCACTTAAGCACACCATGGCCTTCTGATATGTCCCTCTTGAGTGTGGGTGGTGCCATTTTGACCATGTAAGCAGTGACACTCACAGCCTGAACATCAGAAATAGAAGGAACGATTCACCTACATGGAAGCTCCATCACAAGAAAATTGATACCACAGCAGATGACGAAGGAGAACTTTGGGGAGCTTTCCCCTCCCCTGTCAAAAACTATTCCATAGAAACCAAACTAGATGTTCCAGTGAATGCCAAAAAACAGCTGAGCTAAATCTAGTCCCCCTCATAATGTCTAGTAGAACTTGTCTCATGCTGTGATGTCATCACACTCCTCCACACACATGATTTGCCTGCTGAGGGTGGGAGGCGAGAAAAAGGGCCAACACACTTTAGAGGGCCAACACACTGGCATAGTTTTTCTGTGCAGAAGTGAGTGTTCGTTAAAAAAAACAGAGTTGCAGATATTTGCATCAAATTGAAAATGCGGTGAAAAGTATTGGAAACAAATCATATTCAGAGCCTCTAGTTTCCTACTAGCTCCTATAAGGGTATTGCAAAGAATGAAAGAGCAAAAAACTATAGTCCAATGGAAAGAAAAATCAGTATTTTTCTTTTAAAACATGTTGTTTCTTAGTGGCTATGCCAACTATATGAACCCATTTGTTTGGATCCCAGTGACAGGATTTTATGGATAACAATAAAGGCAATATAAAATGACGCTGATAACATCTCTTTACATTAACATGAGTTTGTGCGAGGTATGAGTGTATTCGTGGAGAGAAGGGAGGGAGAAGGTTTGTCATCATTTGACCATTTTAAATTAATGGAGCTGATAAATGGAATTGTCACAGTGACACTAAGTGACAGTCTGATTGTTTTAATCTGAACATGCTGTTTCTAATGTACAGAACTACCACACTGGGTAGCTGCATTTTATGATTTGTGTACAGGCAGTCCCCAGGTTACAAACGAGTTCCGTTCTTAAGAATGTATTTAAGTCAAATTTGTATGTAAGTCAGATCCGGGTTCTAATCCCCGCTCGGCCATGAAACTCACTGGGTGACTTTGGGCCAGTCACTGCCTCGAAGCCTAACCTACCTCACAGGGTTGTTGTGAGGATAAAATGGAGAGGAGGAGGAGGGGGATTATGTAAGCCACCTTGGGTTCCTTGCAGAAAAAAAGGCAGGGTATAAATATAATAAATAAATAAATCAGCATAGCGTTCTGTATGTTAAAATCGGCATTTACGCAAATTGCATAGTATACTATGCTATGTACTCTCCGTAAATGACGTAGCGCCGGGGAACCCAGAAGTCTGTTCTTAAGTATGGGTTGTCTGTAAGTCGGACGTTCTTAACTCGGGGATTGCCTGTACTTGACTTTAAAGTAGAGGAAAAGCTATTTATTTATTTTTTTAAAAGTTAAGTAGAAATGACATTCCTCTAAGGCACAACCACAGAAGGAAACTGAAGGGGAGCAGGAAATCCAGAGATCCTACAAAAGGAGGCACTTAATGCTTTGCAGATTACAGTTTTTATATGGTTCATCAAGAATACCAGGGGTGATTCAGGTTTGAGGTGATGACCCTGAGCAAAGTGATCTCAGTGCTCTCCCCCACCCCCAAATTCCACCTCAAAGTTCATTCCAACCCGTGCCTGCATAAGATTGCAAGCTTTGGGGTTTTTTTTTGGGGGGGGGGTTGCATGAAAATTTGTGCATACTTTCATGTGCATTTTCCCATCAATTGTACACATCAATTGTGCACATTTTTGAAATGTAACATTCTCTCCTGTTGATTAAAGGGTATTTGTGAACATTTTTCAAATGTACACACTTTTGGATGCACCTTTTTTCCTCCGTGAATCCCAAAAATGTACAGACTTTGACCCCAGTTTGCATTCAAGACTGCATTTGGTTCCAGAAGTTGTGAACTTGGTAAATTCTGGTCAAAAACAAACTGAAACAAATTTCTCATACATCACCATCCGCTGCCTGAGTGTGTTGGGTGGTGGCATCAAGCTGACTTGAACTCTTCCATTATGCAATAATGCACCTGAGAGGCAACATAATGGTGTTTTGGAGCAAAACTATATGGGGCATGTGCACATTATGTGGGAGTTATCATGGCAGTTTGCTGCCGCTTCTGCCCAGTGCTCCTTTCAGCTCTGGGCATGAAGAAAAATAGTTAGGCATCTGGCCAAGCACAGGGAGGCATCTATACTGGTGGGCCCTGCTGGGTCCCTGGGTACCAAGTGCTTATGCCAGGCCTGAAGTGTATATTCTCACAATTCCTAAACACCAGTGTTGAGTGTATCGCCATTCTCAAGTTGGGATCACCAACCAACTCCTAACGCTATTTGGCTCCTCTGGGTGCATGATAAAGGGAGGTTAATGTTCATATACCCCCCACTCCTACAACGTAACATATAACTCAAGCTTTACATGCATATATACCTATGCAATCTGTCTTCCCCACCCTGCATGTCTATGGCTGCATTTGTTTTGGGATGGCTGAATCTGTCAGTTTTGCTTTGTCCTACATTTGGTTTTCAAAACAAAACAAAACTTAAATGCTTTACCTCCTGAATATAAACTTTGTGAATTTTGGTAAACAGGCCTGTGGCTTATGCTGGCTCAGCTTGTCTGAGTGTGGAAAGCTAAGCAGGGTCAGGCCTGGTTGTTACTTGGATGGGAGACCCCTCCTCTAGTTTCCTGCATTGAGCAGGGGGTTGGACTCGATAGCCTTGTAGGCTCCTTCCAAATCTATGATCTATGAAATCTATGAAATTCTGATCAAAATTGATCTGAAACAAAATTCTCACCCATCTGTACCAGCCACATTCAATAAGTACCAGGGCCAGCGCTACCGCTAGGCAAACTAGGCAGTTGCCTAGGGCGCGTAGCTGAAGAGGGTGCAGAAATGCTGCGCTCCTCTTCGCTGCCGGCGTGCTCCTGCCCCACCCGACCGCCTCGCCGACAAAGGCACCACCAGGTCAGTGCGGGGGGATTGCGCCTTGAAGTAGTGGTGGGGCCGAGCCTGGGCGCTGCTGCCGCCGCCCTGCCGCTGCCCCCCCACAGCCGCCAGACACCCCCCGCTGCCGCCGCCACCCCCACAGCCGCCGGACCCCCCGCAGCCCCCCACAGCCGCCGGACCCCCCCGCCACCTACCTTCTCCGCACCGCTTCCAGAGCCCCGCCCGCGCTGTTTTGGCGGGAGGAACCAGGGCAACAAGGCTTAAACAGCCCTGTTGCCCTGGTTTCCCCGGCCAAAAACAGAGCACGGGGGTCCCGTCGCGTCACTTCCTCGGAGGAGGAGGAGGCAGCCAGGGCGGGGGGAAGGTAGGTGGTGGTGGGGTGGCGGGGGTCCGGCGACTGCGGGGTGGTGGTGGTTTGCAGAGCAGGGCTGCTTTGCTCTGGAGCCCTTCCCATGGCACGACGGGGGGCGCTAAATATAATTTCGCCTAGGGCGCCAAACTGCCCTGCACCGGTCCTGATAAGTACAACTATTCCCAGTTTGGAGAGGATCATGATGTGACTGCCTGCCTGCCATACATCTGTCAAAGATGAGGAACCTTCCAGAAAAAAGAGGTGGCAACTCTAATTCAGAGCAAACATGGTTGAATACTCTGGGATTCAAAGCCAGACTTTTAAGAGTAAAGCACTCAAAGCCCTGGTTTTTGGTTTCTCCCATACTGAGTTTTGGTTTCTCCCACATTCATTTAAATATATATATATATATATATATATATATCAAGTTATTTTTGTTCCAAATATGAACACATTTTGCTAAATTCTTTCTTACTAAAACCAAACTGAAATGAAATCCTCACCCTTTCCTAGTTTGTTTGTTGAGGCCGCCGCCGTAGGGATGTTGGAGAAATCCACAATGGACACAAATAAGTTCGAATTTCTAAGAATCTGGCCCACGGATTTCTCAGCGGATTGGCTTTTCCTGAGTTGCGCAGAGTCTGTGGACTTGTGGGCTGTTGTTGTTGTTTTTTAAAAAAATTCTATAACTTTATGCAAATGTAGTCATAGAAAAACAAAAAAATAAATTTAAAAAGATTAAAAATGCACATTTCCCCCATAAGCTAAAGCAAGAAAATACACATTTTGGGAAGGTTTGTGTATTGGGGGGGGGGATTTGCACATTTTTGGGAGTGCGAATTTGCGCAAATGCATATGAATGCATTTGCACAAAATCCAATTCCGTCAATGAGCTGAGACAACAGAACGAAAGGTGCCTGACAATCCATGAAACATAGAACAACCAGATTTTACAACACCCACACATCCCTTGTGCTGAGGGTGAAGGATTTCATCAGATTGTGAACTTGCTGCTGGATCTGTGCCCTTTTTAAGCTGCTGCCTTCCAGCAGTCCAGGACATAGTTGAAGAAAGACTCCATTTTGTGCCGGATGATGGCATGTGCCCACTAACTACATGATGAACAGTGAGAGAATGGAACAAGCAAGTATGTTGGTGGATTCACTCAGAGAGAAGCTCCCTCTTTGGCCATCTGGGAAGTGCTACTGCTACCTTCAGGGAAGCGAAGTGCCTGTGGCTGCCTGACTGGGAAGCTGCTGCCATCATCTGTCAGCTACTATGCCTGGATCAAGGCAGAAATCCAACAGAGAACTAGAGCTGTGACAAAAGTTAAGATAGAAGAATAAGATGATGTGGATAGAGATGGCTCACACATCGCACATGTGCCTGAATTGAAAGCACGCACATCTCACACAGAGAAAAAGCCAGCGTGAACTTGCTTTTAGGGATGGATGAATCATTTTATTTCTTGCCCATGTCACTTTCACAAATGTTCACTCATAAATCAGTTTTGTCCCATTTCCACATTAATCTGTGATTTGAAATTGCCTTCAGATATGAAGTGAAGTACACATTTCTGACAGTATTTTCTCTCAAAATACACATTTCTAAATGTGTCCTCTCTCAAAATACGCATTCTGTGTGCATTTCGATACTACTTTAAAAATAAATAAATTGTGAGCCCAGAACTGCATTCATAACATTCAGAGAACTGCAAAATCCAATGGATCCATACTTTAGTTTGGGAGGCAAGTTCAGATCAGAGATCAAATTCCTCAAGCATCCCTAATGTAGACTACTCAAATGTTGGGATGGATTAATATGTCAATTTTGCTTTCTCTCACATTCATTTTTGTTTTTAATCTGAAGTTCTTTCCAGTCTTGTTTATGAAGAAATTGCATGAATATCAGCTCAAAGAAACTTGGTTACCAGCAAAAGCAATTAAGAGTCTTGAGACACCTTTAAGACAAAACATTTATTCTGACATAAACTTTCATGGACTTTAGCCCACTTCATCAGATGAATGGAGTATTATGGGGATTTTCAGGTTCATACACAGTACATTGGGGGGTAGGGTGGGATTATAAACAGTGGGGTCAGAAGGAAATTAAATGCAGAAGGTATTGAATGAAGGGAATTAAAGTAAATACTTCACAGCCTCCACCCCTACTGCATTTCCCTAACACACACACACACACACACACACACCAACAACAATCCACTGGCAGACTAGCTAACATCTCTGAACTACACTGCAGTGATGTCATAGACTACTCTCCCTCCAAGCAATGTGGATATAACAACCATGGACTACTTTTGCAGTGCTGATGTAACCCATAGTGCCCCCCCAATAAAACACTAAGAGCTGGTTCGTACGACACGGAAACCGCGGGGGAGCAGAAGCCTCCCGCGGTTCCCGTGTCGTGTGAACGCCGGCCAGGGGCGCCCCTGCAGGATGGCTGCACATGAAGCACGCAAAGTGACCATGGGCGGTAGAGGGGTAAGCGAACAGCAGGCGGCCATCCTGTAGGGGCAAACGGCCCCTCTGGGCATCCGGGTCGTACGAACCAGCCCTAAGAGTATGATGGCAGACTTTGTTTATTATTGTTCATTGGTTACAAGCAGTAAAAAAAAAAAAAGACATGAAATAGGACCTGAGATAGAAAGAAAGAACATGAACTCCAATCATTCCTGCTACCCATTGTTTGGGGCTGAATATGGTACTGCCCAACCACAACTACATTAAAATTCTGGAATTCTAAATTGTTTTCTATAGGCAGTAATAATTATTTCAAGAGGGAAACAAACAAACAAACAAACAAACAGGGTTCAAATTAATAAACCAGGAAGTCTTCACGAGTCTTCACTCTATATTTAACTCTATGGCCAAATGTTCTTCATCATAGCTGTGACTTCTCTCACTGGCTAAACACACTGAAAGGTGGTAGCAGGCTCATTTCTCACAAGACGAATGGGCAAAATCACTGTCCATTTCTTACAAAATTATTGGAATGTGCCTCTCCATTTTACCTCATATCTAGGATTCTCCAAGGGCTAGAGACTTGCTCTCATTTTTATTTGAAAGCTGGGCATCTGGGCTAGCTAGTGGGACCCCTGAAATGTTGGGCTGGGGGCTAGAGCCCCCCTTAGCCCCGTGCTTAATCTGGCTATGGGTGTCTCTGTTTAATTTGGCCTATGCAGATAAGTGAGAATTTTGTTCATTTTTGTTTCTTGAGAAGAAATTACCAAATTTCACAAACATCTCCATAAAAGGGACAGGAAGAACTTGAGATTTTTTTTTTATTTTTTTTTTTAAGGAATGTGGAAGAAAGAGAGACTGACTGATTTGTCTATTCCAATGATCACTATTTTTCCAAGCAAGAGCCATTTTGGCTCTAGGCATTACCACTGAGGTCACTTGGGGGGGGGCGTTCTTGGGCCATGGGTGGGTCTCTCCTTTCCCTCATTCCTGCTCAAGCAACGATGCTATGCATTGGACTTGGCTGGAGGCCTTTTTGGACTTCTCCTCCCCATCCCCTTCCACGTTGTCCAAGCAAGACCTCATCAGTCACTGGGCAGGCAAATTCCAACAGGCTCACTTGGTCCTTGGATTGGGATGGATCTTTTTCTTGTCACTGAGAGAGGGCTTGTTCGCACGACATGGGAACTGCAAGTCCGCCGCGGTTCCCGTGTCGTGTGAACGCCAACCATGGGTGCCCCGCGGGACAGCTGCGTGTGGGACGCACGCAAAGTGACCATGGTCGGTAGAGGGGTAAGCCCCTACCATGTGTGGTCACCGTGCCATGCGAACAGCAGGCGGCCCTCCCGCGGGGTCCCCACAGAGGCGGCAGCCCAGAGCGGCTGGCGCTCCAGCCTGTAGGGGCAAATGCCCCCTCTGGGCATCCCAGGGCCCCGCCCCCTAGCGCCGGGAGGTCCGCACTGCGGTGCAGGGACTGCGGAGTCCGCCCACGCGCACGGGGCGCAGGTCATCTGCGGCGCCCTGCCAGACCCCGCGGGCGGCCCCGTGGTGCCTCCCCCACCCGCAGCCTGGGTCGTGCGAACCGGCCCAGAGAGAGTGTGTGTTTTGCTCTACTCAGTGCTGCAAAATCTCCCAGGCAGGGCCCACATCGCACTCTCTCTTGCCCGCACATTCAGTTTCACCTGCATCTCCAGCGCCTGTGCAATGGACTACTGCAGCCAGCCAATCACATTGCTTTTTGCCTCTTGGGGTCCTCCTCCTCCTCCACAGCTAATTGGTGGATTGCTCCCCACACCACCACCTGCCAGCTGGCAAGCAGCAGGTCTCCTGACTCTCCAACCCCAAAGCCTCTTCCAGTAGCTCAGATCACACCAGATCACAGAGGTTAGCTCACCACTAAAGCAATCAAGGCAAAGCTAGGAAGCTCCTGCTGAGAGTGAGCAGCTTCTACAAAGAGTGAGAGTGAGAGAGAGAGGTGGAGAGCCACAGATGAGGTGGTTGGGGGTCAACAGGAGGCTTGCAACTTGAGCCTTGCTATGAAGAACAGTGGTCTATCCCTATTTCAAATAGAGGGCTGTCTTCTGTAAAGTGGGGCACATGGCCACCCTATTCCTCATGCCCTTTGATCTTCGGGCAAGGCTCTGTTGGTTGGCTGAACCTTTACTGAGGTTGGGACTCAAAGGGCAGACAGCAGGGCCTTGGCAGTGGTGACATCCACCATTTTAAAAATACCAGCATATTATGGCTTAAAGTTCTTCCTGCCAGTAACTAAGTCTTAGGAGAGGCATTTAAACCTTTTAGAATGGGGGGAAAAACTGCTCAAAAGGGTAAGGGGGTGTGGGCATTGGGGAACCTGGGGGGGCAGATTGGAACCCCAGGGGGGCAGCTTTGGCAGCCAGGCCTGAAGTTACCACCCACCCCTGCAATAGAGTCTATTGGGGTAGTTATTACTTTTGGCTGTTTCTTAGAGTGATTTGATGGTTAATTCATTTAATTATTTTAATATGTTTTAACATTGTTTTACTGGGGGCGGGTTGTCTATTGCTCTGTGAGCCTTTTGGTTGGAAAGGAAACCCCAAAAGCAGTATAAATAAATAAAATAGAAGATAATGTTCTGTGTCTTGCAGAAAGAAGTAGCACCAGAACACTATTTACACCTGCTGCCCCATGTTGTTTACTAAACAACTTTCAAATGGTTAATAAAAAGCAAACAAACTCTTTATTAAAAGAAACCATTGGTTTTCTTCCTTGGTTTCCATCTCCAAGTTACAATAGCACAAAAGTAATCATTAAAGCATTGATCAAAAAAGTATGATAATCCAGCGGAGTTATTGCCCTCATAAATATTTGAAGTGGAAAAAGCACAAACTTGCAACTTTCAAGTTTATCTCCATATCTTGGAAGCAAAAGGGAAAAAATGTACTCATAGGGGGGGAAATGTAACTAAATAAGTGCAAAGGATGGATTTTGAAATAAAATCCTAAGGACCTAACTGCATGTTACACACACATGCCTGTAGCAAAGTCCCAAGGTACATTTATCTTAATGAAAAACTGTTTGGGAGGGGCAATTGGCAACCCCAGTGGCATTTTTCACTAGGGATGATGGAAGTTGTAGTTCAATCTCCATGATCCCAAATGGAAGAAGATGCTTTATCTTACCTGCAGGCTTTGCATAGGTGCAGAGGATGGAGAAGGCACAAAGATAGACTGGTACCCAGGTGGAATTACTTCAGTTCATGGAGACCTCAAGACAAACACTCCCCACCCACAAAGGAAGGAGGAAGGATTCAGGGGGGGTGGGCAAGAATGTGGTGCCACCACCTGCTACCCTGTCCTTGCCCCCAAAGTAAGCTTCCCCCCACCTTGGGAACCAGGGCCAGTTGAAGGGGGGGGGAGACAACCCACTCATGGTTGATGCTGCCTGCCTCAATTCTGTGCCTCAATTCTGCTCACAGAAGTCCAGCAGGAGCATTCACCTGTGTGAGCAACACTACTTAATTTCTCACCATAGCCCTAGAGAATCTCTTAGAAGAACCCACTGGCCAAAACCATTTAGCTTAAGTAGTGAACTCCACCCTTTCCAAAACCAGTTTTGTCTTGAGAGCCAGAAGAGAACACTTGGCAGAAATGGACAACCCTTCTTATGAATAAAGGTTTATGACACTTGCATTATTTAGCTTAGTGTCAAACTAGACATTTTGTGGCTGAAGGAGTTTCTGGAAAAATGCAAGATATTTGGCTACATGCTTCCAGTGCTTGCTGGAGCATCCAGTTGTTATGGGGAAGAAGGTTTATCTACTGTTCTCTATTTAGGAAGCCCCCTTTTCACTGAGGACCAAAGCACATTTTCCGGGCAGCAGCCCACTCCTGTTAATGATCTCTGTTAATGACATCTAAGTTTACTCTTGTTGAGTATTGGGTGGCCTTCACTGATGGTGCTTTCCCACTGTATTTCAGTTCCTCCTCCTCATTTTCATATGCAGCTTTCCTTGAACTTTGATTTTATGTGCTGTAGTGTGTGTTTCTTACACTTTGCTGCTGACTTCATCTGGGTTTTATTATATGCTTTTATTATTCATTACTTTATTGTTTGTATCTTATGTTTTTAGTGTATTGTACACTACCCAGAGAACTTGGGTGATTGGGTGGTTTAAAAGTATAATGAACAAACAAACTGTCCACCAGCAGAGGTAGTGAATGAGTCACTTCCCTGGGCTTGCCTCCCTCCATTCAGGAGGCAATACAAAATAGTAATTACTGTAGAATCACAAATGGAGTGGGCTCCTCTGAGGGTGGATAATTCTTCTCAGTCTAAAAAGCAAAGTCTTTTAGTGGGACGCATGATGTGCGCATCCCATTATTATTAAGGTGGCGGGAAAAAATTAGGGATGGGTGACCCGCTCAGCACTCGACTTGTGGCGCATGAGCCGAGCCAAGTGTGAGCACCACTTTGCACTAATTGCAGCCTAATTTACACTAATTACGGCCTAATTGGTGCCATTTTCTACATAATAAATAATTTAAAACGTAGTGCCGGAACCTGGAAGTTGCTTTCCCCAGTTTGGCTCGCAAGAATGCAAGTCGAGACGGGGAAAAGTTAGGGTGAGCTGAGCTCGGGGGGTCGAGCCCGGTGAGTTCCCCAGACTTCTGCCCCCCAATCAAGCTCCACGCACATCCCTAGCCCCGGGAGATGTGCCTCAGCCATCAGAAGGGTGGGGAACACTGCTCTAAGGATGCCTTCCCATCATGGAAACACAGTGCATGCCAGTACTAGGACTTCACTTTGCATTCTCCTGAAATCTATTTCCACACATGTGGAAATGCAATCAGATGGGACAACTGTCAAGGTCTGTTTAATTTACAAGACTTTCAGCCTTGAGAGTGTCCCTTTCCTTTCCAGCAGCATTATCTTTCATTTTCCTAATTGGTAGTGCAGCAAAGGCTAAATGCAAAGTCAGGAAATTAATTTAGATATGATACCCTGGATCTCCATTTCTTTAATTCAGGCTGACATATTCAATTATGGGTCACTCTGTCAATGGTGTTGGGCTCAAGGAATGTCACTGCAGAGGCTAATCAGTGCTTACAAAGTGTGAGCATAGGGTGGGAGTAGGAGGTGGACTCAGAAGTATCAAAAGAGATGGAAAGGCAATGATTCTTCCACCCACCCACTCCATGATATCACTTTTCTCCTTCTGGAGATACGGTAAGTATGGGCTCATTCTTTGCTTTTAGAAGTTAAGCACATTGTTCATCTCAATGCATGTTTAACGGTTTAATCTGGTACGCATCTGCATTATGGCTCACTTGAGTACCAGGGTCTCTGCTCTGCCTGGGGTTGATTGTGTGGCTTGGGCAAGTTACACTGACCTCAGTTCCTTACCTTACCTGTAAAATTGGAACAACTGGTTAGTGATACAATGCATTTTGGATATGCTGAAAAAAATATTTTTATTGTATTGTATTGTATTTATTATATTTATATCCTGCCTTTTTTCCTGCAAGGAACCGAAGGTGGCTTTCATAATCCTCCTCCTCCCTCTCCATTTGATCCTCACAACAACCCTGTGAGGTAGGTTTGGCTGAGAGTCAGTGACTGGCCCAATGCCACCCAGTGAGCTTCATGGCCGAGCGGGGACTAGAACCCTGATCTCTTGAGTCCCAGTCCAACACTCTAACCACTATGCCACACTGGCTCTCCACCTGTGGGGAGTAAGTCTGCCAATGTGGCTCTCAAGTGAGGCAATTTTGCCCAGGATCAGATGGCCTGACCTGGACGCTGCTCTGCAGCTGCAATGACTTACCCCTGCTGGGTGCCACCTTAGAAAAGGAGCATTGCAGTTGCTCCCCAGAAGCCCCCTATTGCATCCATGATTGTGTCCTCCTCCCAAAATGAGGGGCAGGGGGCTTCTAGATAACAATTTCAATGCTCCATCTAGTCCTTCTTGCTTCTGTTTTGGTAAGGGATTATTCCCCTTTGTGTTCTTGGTAACTTTTTGCAAACTGCCAAAAAGAGGAGAAGAGAGGGAGGGTGTCCTGTTGCATAAGATGATGCACTATTACACCTATTTCATCAAATGGACAAAAAGGTGTGATGGCTTAACTATTGCATACTGCATGAGGAACTAGATAGGTAATAGCAACACAGTCAGTATTCTTTATGGAGAACTAGATGAGCAACATAGCCTGATTCTCCAAACAATACTAAGTTCATTTATTATTGTTGTTGTTGTTGTTGTTGTTGTTGTCGTCGTCGTCATCATCATCATCATCATCATCATCATCATCATCACCACTATTATTGGGCTTTTTGTTCACTTTCAAAGCAGAAGCAATGCACAATTAAATGATGACTCTGTGCCTTTAAAAGGGCACAAAGTACCGGGGTCTGAACTCACATTCAAGACAGCACTTCAGAAGATTACACCCCCACAAAATGCCCCTCTCTGCTTTTATGTATAAATGCCTTCAACAAGCAATGACATTTCTTGGCAAGATGGAAAAATCTGCAGAAATAATGGACAAGGTTTTGCATATCCCTAGTTTTGAGCTATCTCATAAGAGTGTTGCCAGAGAGAGTACAATATTGGGGGGGGGGGGGTGATAGCATACTTGGCATAATAGTTAATCTTGGCCCATGGTTATGTATATGAAATGTACCAGAGTGATTCCCAATATGTACCAGTGAGGCATAGAAGCCTCATGTTTGAACCATCAGGCAGCTATGCAGGCGTGGGAGACAACAGTAAAAGAAGCTATAATTTCCAGTTCAGGGGCTGAGCTGAATAGCTGGGTCATTAACAAAGATAAAATTATGTTAGGGGGCTCCTTGAATAAATGTACTTAAGCACCAAAGGTTACTGTGAACCCATGGAAGTGAAGTGCAACCCATGGAAGTGCAAATGAGATGGAATCATATCTGTATTGGTCTCAGCACTAAATATATTTTCTCTGAGGTCTTACATAAGGCCACACTCATCTTTAAAGATGTAGTAGATCAAATTGGAAAATGCTAAGTATTAATTTGCCAGAAACGGATTTTTGGCCTTCTGAAACTCTCACGTTCAGACCTTCTTGGGTTTCATCCAGTTTTACTCTGGATCATTTCTGCTAGCAGAAGTGGGCTTCTCTGTCCCTCCTTCCCATGGCAGCCCCTCCAGCCCCCTGAAATTGCTACACAGATTTAGGAGACCCTGATGAATCAGGTGAGCTAGGGGGTGTGTGGGGAATCCCCCCCAAATGGGTGAAGGGATCTTCTGCAAACAGAGCCCTTCCTTCCACTTGAGGAAGGGTAGATCCTGGATCCAACTCCCAATTTATACGAAATATGGTGATGAACATTCTTTTACCAGAGGAAACATTTTGCAGATAGTGAATGTTATAGCAAATAAATGTTCAATACTAATATTGGCACTGCAAGCTTGAAGAAGGGCCCACTTTTCTTCCTGCTGTTTGCTGAACAAGGTTGATAGTGGTGGGGATATGTTTTAGGACATTCCCCAACACTTTTAACACTGTAGAAAACCAAATAAAATGATGAACACCTTGCGCACTGTTCAAGAAGTAGGAAGAAAGAAGTTACTTTCATCAGGTACAGTGGCACAACTAGGTCTGGAGTTTGGGGCCAAAGTCCAGGGCCCCACAGCCCAGGGGCTCCTGAAATGACCACCCAGAGAGTGGCAGGTGATGAGGACACCAGGGAAGCAGACACAAAATCTGTTGTATTCCTGTAGTCATGATGGTGCCATGATTTAGTGAGTTTAAAATGTGAAATTGTACATGCTTAAAGTATTTACTTCATCTATTTCTCTGTCTGTCTAATGGTTGGCAAACTGTCTTTTGTTTGTTTATTGCTCTAATATATCAGGAATGTAGACACAGTTGTAAGCATGGGATGCTGGTTGGGGGTGAAGAGAAATGGTAGTTGTGTGCTCCACAATAATAAACATGGCCATCTAACCCCCTGCCACCCGATAAGACCATTGAGTCCAGGGTCTGTTACCTAGCTGCACCACTGATCAAATGCATTATTCAAGCTGCATATACTGTATTGTGCACCACCCAGAGAACTTCGGTTACTTGGTGGTTTAAATGCTGGTTGATTTAAGTAATCTTACCATGCCCAGACAGAAAAAAGACTGGCACTGTGATAAAAGCCCTTAATAGCCTGGGACCAGGAGACATGAAGGTAGTCTTCTTCCACTTGTACCTTCTTAATGCACCTTAAGACTAACTGAAGAAGCCATGCTCATAGGGCCATGCCCACACCATTTGGGTTTAGATGGGTGGCAAGATCATGGCATCAAGCAGCCATCAAAAATGAGTTGTGCAAACCTGGCCTGAACTTCCTAAAGCTATTTTAGAACGATTGTTCCAAAAGTACCCAGAGAGATTATTGTGTGGGTTTCTGAAGCTCAGTGCAAAATATGTCTTTTTCTCCTTTCTATTTTTTAAGACCTTGTTACCCAGATTTTTTTTTTTTTTTTGCACAGCATTAAGCCTTACTAAATGAATTCAGTCTAGTCCTGCTGAGACCAAGGCGCTCTTTGAGTTAAAATGTGGTGCCCAGCAGATGCAGGTTTTTGTCTCTTGGTTGAAAGAAGTATTGGTGTCGCAGCCCACTTCTGGTGATTCATCCCATTCTTTTGTTTGGAACATCCTCAGAGACTTGACTAAAGATACCCATGAAGCGACCTCTGTAGTCTTTTCCTGGCCCAACACAGGTTTCTCCTTGAAATCCTGAGAACCCTGGCTTATGGGACATTCATCCCCAAGTATAACAAAACTCAGTTACACTCTCTGGTAATAGGAATCCAGATTTCTTCATACCACTCATATTTTTAAATTACTTTCTGTAACAGCAGCAACAACAATGATACATAGATCATCAGACACATGCTAGGAGACTTGTTCAAATGTTGATGTGGTTGGTAAAAGCCTACAGACAAAAGGTGTAACGGTGGGCCTTGGAAGCATAGGTTGGCCACTTCTGCATCACCCAAAAAAAGAGGAAATGCATCACCAAAAATGAGGACCAAAGAGGTCACAAAGAGGTTACCTTTGTGTTTGCTCAGAATGCTTTCCAGGTGCTGTCAATGGACAACTTCAAGGCCCCTGTTGCTCTCCCTGCTTAGGGTTCTTTATCTTTAAACGAGACTTGGACTGGATCGCCTTTCAAATAGAGAACACCTCCAAACAGAGAAATGTCCTCTGTAAAATAGAACACGTGGCCACCCTATGGGAGCACCCTAAGGGAAGTAATTTGAGACCTGAAGTGAAGCATACACAGTTTGTCCAGCACCCCCAACCCCCTCAGAGAGGCCCAGTGCTCAGAGAACTTTCACATGATCTACCATGTCACATGACTCCATGATTGAAATTTATAGAATTATAGAAAGTTATATGTGGTGCATGGGATCCAGCCATTGGGAAGCAATAATGACAGTGGACTGCTAGCATTGAAAAAATGATCCTTCAACGCCAACTTCAGTGGACCGGTCATGTTGTTGGAATGCCTGACTGCCGTCTCCCAAAGCAGTTACTTTATTCCCAACTCAAGGATGGAAAGCGGAATATCGGTGGTCAATATAAGAGGTTTAAAGATGTTCTTAAGGCTAATCTAAAAAAATGCAATATAAACATCAAAAACTGGGAAGCTCTGGCCCATGAACGATCTAACTGGAGGTTGGCCTTTCACAAAGGTTCTATGGACTTTGAAGAAGCCCGAGTGCAAGGTGAAAGGGAGAAACGTGCTAAGCGAAAAGCACGTCAAATGAATCTTTTACAAGACCATCTTCCATCTGTGTCCTCACTGTGGGAATCTGTGTGGATCTAGAATTGGCCTCCACCGTCACTTACGGACCCATCGCTAGAGTCTACACAATTTTCTTTAGAATTTTCCTCCTTTTAAAATATCCTTTTTGTAAATTTTCTTTTTTATCCTGGAAGACAATCTTACTCAGTCACGAGTGATCGCCTGACTGACTGACTGAATGTATACATTAGCCCTCCTGCATCTCCTCCTTGTGTTTCCCCTCTTCTGCTTGGTAGGTCTTTAGGCCCAGGCCATTTAGCACATTCAGTGGCTACCCACTCTCCAACATTGTGGCATCCACAGATAATAAGGTTGCTCTAATGAGGACGTCTTTTCTATGCTTAAGGGAAATGTTAAACCTCCCCTCCCCACATGAGGAGGTACCAATAATAACTAAAAAACAACCACACACGGATCATCACCCCCAATTGTTGGGGTCAGGGGAAGGTAGCCACCTGCTATGTCTTTACCATAGCATGTAGTTTAGCTGTCAGTGTCCTAGTTTTCATTTGCACAATGCTAGAATGGAAGGTCTGAAAGAGTCAAATACTATGTACATTTGAGGAAAGCTATATCTGGAATGAAGCGTGCTCCAAATCTGAGAACCATGCAGTTCTGCGGCCATACAATATCTCACAATGCCAGTAATTAAACATTTAGCTCATTCAAATGAAAGTGTGGGGGGAGCTGCTCCCACCAGAAATGCCTTTGTGCAGATTCTATTACAAGCACGCAAACACTATTGTTACACAAGACACAGGAAAGCACTTTTGGGGGGCCAAATATCATATTAAACTGATTAGCAGGAGAATGACAAGGCACTCTAATGTGATTGCTCTTTCTTCACAATAAAGGTGAAAATTACCAGTGACTCACAGCTTTAAAAATGAGAGTTGATTGAAGTTAAATGACTTGATGGTCATGAATATTCAAGTGCGCTGGCATTGCTTGTGACAGGGCATGTTTATATGTATATGGCTTTGTCCAGCATCACTAGTTTTTCTTGTTGTGAGACCAGGCCCCATCCTGGAATGGGGGTCATAGCTGGGTTTTTGTAACCATCAAATGTGTTTGGACTAGCAGACAAGGATTTCACCAATCATCTACAGTGCAGCATCATTAATCCAGGTGACCTTGGGAAGTATCAAAAGCATTCGAATTGTTATTAGTAGCTATAATAAATAAGGTTTCTGTTCATGTATCCGTAAACCTTCTACTACTGGATAATAAGGCAGCAAAAAGGGCTGGATTCAATTGAGAATCTCCTGTGGAAAGATGTCTTGATCTTGAGAAAAGTGACCAGCCCAAATTTCTCACCTGTTAGTCTCTTGTAGTATTTATTTATTTATTTATATTTATACCCCGCCTTTTTTCCAGCAAGGAACCCAAGGTGGCTTACATAATCCTCCTCCTCCTCCTCTCCATTTTATCCTCACCAGAACCCTGTGAGGTAGGTTAGGCTGAGAGTCAGTGACTGGCCCAAAGTCACCCAGTGAGTTTCATGGCCGAGCGGGGACCAGAACCTGGATCTCCTGAGTCCCAGTCCAACACTCTCACCACTACGCCACACTGGCTCTCAAGAAAAACCATACTAGGAACAATTTTCTGGTTCTGGCCAACAGCCCAATTGTGGCCTTATCTGTGAAGACTTTCCAACTGCTTTACAGGCCCTACAGAACGGAATGGATTGCTTTTGATGAGACAGTTCTCATCAAAAGCACATAGGGTGGCCATGTGTCTTCTTTTACAGACAACAGTCCTCTGTTTGAAGGGCTGCCAGAGGACTGCCCTTTTTTTTGAAAGTGTCCTCTATTTGAAGAGCTGTGCAGTCCAAGTCCAAGAGAAAGAGCCATCAGAAAGAAGAGCTGGGAATTGAAGTTGCCCATCAACAGCACCTGGACAGATGACTGAGCAAGGCACACACATCACCTGGTCACAGTCTATGGTTAGATGTACTGTATTTCTATTTAATTTAGAATACTTGTTATTTCTAAATTTGCTTCTATACATATAAATTAGTATATGCAAATGTTATGCAAATTGGTGTCCTCTTTTGTCCTCTTTTTGGTGATGCACATCCTCTTTTTTTGGAGATTCATAAGCATCCACCCTAACTCAGCAGTAACTGCTAAAAAGTCACAGTGTACTGTGAAAAACACAGTTGTCTGAATATACCAACCAAATCATCCATCTGAATACTGATTTCAGCTGTGCCTGTATAGAATTCTTTCTTGTCAGGTGAAGAAAATAATCTCCTGCAGGATGATGGACATGGGGATGGGAAGGTGTACATTTAACAAATAGCTTTGAAAGACACTATTACTTTCAGAATGCCTCATCATCATGCACTCTGATGTCTGCCTTTTCACACTGTGTCAAGTGATGAACTTTGGTCCTCTGCAGCTGACAAACAGGCTAAGGCGAGACAGCATGCCAGTTCTGATGATGTTGAGGCTTTGTTTTCCTTTTTTTGGGTATCCATGGAAAGGCGTTTCTGACTGGCAGCCAAGAAAAATAAAAAAAGTTGTGTGGCATAATGACCACTTTTACATACAATGAGCTGGAAGCATGAAAACATGGGAATGTGTAGACAAGGTTTTTGATGAGGAAAGATTTGACTATTGATACACTGGGCTCATATGATGAAATGCTCCTTCATTTAAATATCTATCTATCTATCTATCTATCTTCAGATAGATAACTGAATGTCAGGGAGAAGGATTCAAGCCTAACCCTCATCCTGATATGCTAGTTTTCTACAGGAAGAGATTTTTTTTAAAATGTAGGAATATTTAATCATGTAAGCCTCCATCAGCAGTCTGAAGTATTGTGTATCATACAGAGGTTTACCACCTCCTGATAAATTCTTCTGAAAAATATCCTTGGTTTTATTGAAATTTGCTTTGAATTTCATTTTACATGAAACCTGCTGACTAGGAAGGCCAGGCTCTTCTGACACATCTCTCCAATCTCAATAAAGCTCTTTTGGCTTCCTTTAAAATTCCACTAATGATTCAAGTGAGAATGAACCTTTAAATTCACTCTGAATTTTGCTTTAGGTGAAATGTGAGCAGTGACTCTAATATAATACAATGTTCTTGCTATTCTCTCTCTCTCTCTCTCTCTCTCTGTGTGTGTGTGTGTGTGTGTGTGTGTGTGTAAGTATGTGTATGGGGGGGATTTTCTCTCCAGCACTGCTACTACCTGTAGGGAAACTACTCCTTCACTGCACAATCCCACCTATGTGGTTTCTTAGGTTTGGCAAATGCTTATATTTCAGGGCCTAAGGAACTCTCTGCCACTATAACTCAGAGTTCCACAAGCTAACCCTTTTCCACTGCCACCAATTCTGTTAGAATACTTTAAAACCTCCTAGTAGACGGTATAAGAGGCTTAGGCGGGAGATGGGCACCAATGCTAGAGACAAGATAAACTCTTAAACATGTTAATTTATTAAGGGGATATTTTGTACATAAGGGAATACTAATATTTACTTTGGGGTTATTGACAATTCTTAATAACTCAAGAGATATTGTTGCTGCTATAGGCCTCTTAATGACTTCTTTTACTAGCGATGTGCGCAGAGCTCGATTGGGGGGGTGGAAGTCCGGCGAACTTGCTGGGCTTGACCCCCTGAGCACCACTCACCCTACCTTTTCCCTGGGTCAACTTGCATTCTCGTGAGCCGAGCCGGGGAAGTGAATTCCAGTTTCCGGCGCTACATTGTTTACGTAGAAAATGGTGTAAGATACGTTAAAAACTGCCATGATTTATGTAATTTGCGCAAATTGCAGCTGTTTTTAATGTATTTTATACTATTTTCTACATAAACAACATAGAGACGAGGACCTGGAAGTCCGGCGAGTGCCTCAGCTCACGCGCCGCAAGTCAAGTGCTGGGCAGATCACCCACCTCTACTTCAGGCTAAATTCCCTAAACCTCAATTCCAGACACTCACAACCAGGTCTGGCTCTTGGGTACAGTCTTCCTCTGACTCCCAAAGCTCCTCCTGTAGTATTTCTGGCTGCTTGGACAGTTTTTCTGGGTTTTTACTGCCTACTTGTGTAGCCTTCGTCCAACAAGATCTTAAGGCAGCCTCCTGGCATAACAAAGCCACCTTCTCTTTACTCCCAAATTATCTTCACCAGCCATGTAAAGTTATCTCACAGATAAGGAATAGCTTAATAATCAGACTTTAGCTATTCACTTTCTCCTCAGCTTTCTCCTAGTCTTTCTTTAACACCACAGACCAACCAGCAGACCTTTTCCCTCTCTGACTACCCACAAACATTCTATCCCTAACTGTCCATTCCTTAATGTCAACTGTCATTTCCCAACCCTTCTTTTCCACATAGCTAGAACCCCTGGCCAATCAGAAGCAAATTTTCCTGATCCAGGAACCATCTATAAATAATCAAAGTGATCATATCTGTCTTTCCCTTTAGAATGCCACTAAGCAACTACTGCACAGGCCTTTGACAGTAACAAAGCAAGGCCTCAGGCCTACCTGGATACATTACAGCCTCTCAGAGGCCAAACAAAGTAAACATCACAGAACAACAGTTATATACATGGCATTTCTTCTCAGTGTGTGACATTTTTCTGTGTCTATTTCTCTTTCATTCCCTCATACATTCCTTCATTTACAAACAAGC
This sequence comes from Shinisaurus crocodilurus, assembly GCA_021292165.1. NCBI lineage: Eukaryota > Metazoa > Chordata > Lepidosauria > Squamata > Shinisauridae > Shinisaurus > Shinisaurus crocodilurus. The sequence continues at coordinate 144,061,925 of CM037877.1, read as the reverse complement.
AGGTGTAATACACATATAGACAAACCACTTACATATGCCATTAGGAAGGGGCTGTAGCTCAGTGATAAAGCACATGCTTTGAATGCAGAAAGTCAATCCCTAGTAGCTCCAGCTAGGGCTAGGAAAGAATCCTGCCTGAAACCCCAGAGAGCAGTGGTAGAGCAGTCATATTGTTGACTACCAGTCAGTGTCAACAATACTGTGTTAGATGGACCAATGGTCTGACACATTATAAGGTAGCTTCTTATATTCCTATATTCCTGTTCACATAATATAGGAATGTTATATTATGCTCACATCCCCATCTCCCCCTAGGTCTTATTTGTAGACAATTTTTAAAACTTCCAACTGATCAGAATGTTCATAAATATTTCATAACACCAGAGCAGCTGAGCCAAAGGCTAGGGGTGTAGGAATGTATGAGAATTTTGTTTTTGCTCACAAAACATGCAGGCATGCCCTGTTCAAAGCCAAGAACATGATTGCAAGCATGAGCACGTGTCTGCCAAAAATGTTCACAAATTGCTGACCATGTGCTCATGTTCGATTTGTGTGACTTTCCAGTTTGCTGTTGCACAAATTTCCTAATTTCCCCAGTAGACTAAATTAGCCCCACTTTAGTCTATGGAGGAAAGTTGCACAAATTTCATGTTTGATCACTGCTTGGTTTGTGCATTTTTTCCCCCCGTTCACCTAGAGCGAGCAGTGATCACAAACGCAAGCAGGATTTGGGCACTAGATGAGTGGCAAGACAATGTTTGGAGAATCCTAGCAATCTTGAACATTGTTCATTTGCCCATCCCTGCTAGGGAGTGCTCATTTTGATATACTGAAGCCAAAGCTCTCATATCCAATAGTTACAGGAGCTTTAAAAAACAGTAGCCTGCACTTATTTCTGTTTATTTTTTTTTCAGTAATCAATTGTTCATGGGTCAGTAAAACATTGAGTCAAGGGAACCCATCAGAGAATTGTTTTTCTTTGGAATTTCACAACTCTTTTGTCAAAACTCCTGACAAGAACCTGTCAGGAGGTGAAAATGAAAAAAAAGAAGTTATGTCATAGATTTAGCAGCTGGATATAAGATGGAAAACAAAAAGGAGGAATATATGGTTGATTTTCAAGATGGCAAAAGGTTAATGGAGACTGTCCATGAGTCTTGAGGAGAGAAAGAGAGAGGACTTATGGAACATGTAATTTACCAAGAAGCAGGATTACACAGGAGAGCCTAATACAGATGGTATTTGGAGAGTAGACCATATAGACTCTGACTTTCAGGTCAAGACCTCAATTTCCCTCCTCTCAAGTTGGAGGTCAGTAGGCAACACAGATATATTCATTAAACTCCCTTTCTCATGGTTTCAGAGTGACCAATAGATAAGAATGAACTTGAGTGGGACTAAACTGTAAAGGTTCAGCTCTGGAACCTGCTTCCAGTTCCAGGCAGTGATGGAAAAACTTACCCTGGGTGAATTTGTTATTTCCTCAGATAATAATGAATTCACTCATTTAAGCTTCGATGAGATGAGAGTTGTCCCTTAAAACAAACTCTTGTTCCATGTAAATGAGCTTTTGCGCACTCGCTATATCAAAGTGTATCTTGGGAGCTGTAGTTTACAAACGCGTAGTGCATCATGATGTCATGCATCACCACATTATGTACCCCCTTCCTGATTGGTCATTTTCACATGGCCTGCCAATTATTCGCCAATGTTAGAGATGTGCGAATCAACAAAAGTGGAGCTTGTTGAAGTTCTCCAAATTCCTTCTTGAAGCTCGGTCTGACTTAAGTCAGTACCAGATTGTGAGCTTTGTCTGTTCTTTTTGCATGAAAATCCACGCATATTTCCATGAGTATTCCATCGATTGTGTGCATTTTTGAAATGTACGCATTTTTAAATGTACACTTTTTTTAAACGTATGCATTCTTCTCTCATGATTCAAGTATATTTGTACACATTTTTTAATGTTCTCATTTTGAAATGTATGCATTTTTGAAATGTACACATTCTTCTCCCATAATTAAAACATTTTTGTGCACACTTTTGAAATGTACACATACTGTTGAATGCATTTTTGGGGTGTGTCTGCAAATCACATTGCAATGTGAGTCTCACCCATTTGCACCTAGTGGTGGGCAAAGCACTGCAAAGCACTCAGAGCACTGCCTCTGAGCCCGTCGAGCCGGGCCAAAAGTGAGCACCAGCCGAGATGCTCGCCGGGCTTCCAGGTTCCCGGCGGTGCATTTTTTAATGTAGAAAATGGCATAAGATACGTTAAAAGCAGCCACGATTTGTGCAAGTTACACAAATTGCGGCTGTTTTTAACTTACACCATTTCCCACATAAAAAACACACCGCCGGGAACCCAGAAGTCACTTCTCCAGCTTGGCTCGAGAGAATGCGAGGCGAGCTGGGGAAACAGGTAGGTGGGGTGGAGTTCGGGGGTGGGGGTTGAGACTAGCAAGTTCACCAGACTTCCACCCCCCGAACAAAATCCTGACACATTCCTACTTGCATCAGCCAGATTCATTAGGTACAGCTATTCCCAGCATGGAGAGGACCATGATGTACCTGCCTGTCATGTAGCTGTTAAAGATGAGGAGTCTGTCAGGAGAAAAGAGGTGGCAAACCTAAATCAGTGCCAAAACCATGGGTGTGATAGGGATGTGCGAGGATTTCGTTTGGGTGGTGGAAATCTGGCAAACTGACCAGGCTCAACCCCCCCAAACTTGGTCCCACTTACCTTCTTCCCCGGCTTGACTCATGTTCTCCCAAGTCAAGCCGGGGAAGAGACTTCCAGGTTCCTGGCGGGCCATTGTTTATGTAGAAAATGCCGTAACATACACCAAAAGTGACCACAATTTGCGTTACTTGTACAAATTGCAGCCGCTTTTGACATATCTTACAGCATTATTTATTTATTTATTTATTATATTTATGAATCTACATAAACAGCAGCCCACTGGGAACCCAGAAGTCTGACGAGCGGCACGGCATGTGTCCGCTTTAGACCTGGCTCGGTGGGCACAGCAATGGCGTCCACTGAGCCGGAGGCGGGTTGGGTCACAGAGGATTGCCCACCCCTAGTTGTGTACATGAGGTTTCAGTCCGAGACTTTGAAGAGCCAAGCCAGCCTTCCCCAACCTGATGCCCTCCAGATGTGTTGGACTACAGCTCCCATCATCTCCTGTCAGCATGGCCAATTGGGCTTTCATCTGGGGAAGATGGGATTGGTAGTACAACACTTCTGAAGAGCATCCATCTGGGAAGGCTGAGTGGAGCACTTAATGCCCTGCCTAGTGGACAAATCAGTTTTGTTTTCTCCCACATTCAAATTCTTTATGAAGAAACCTATGAATTTGGTAACTTCTTATCAAAAAATGGACCAAACCAAATTCTCACCCATCTCTACCCCCCACCCCGACAAACAAATAAAATCTTTGAATAAATTCGTATAGACACATGGACAGGGAAGCAAGCAGACAGAGAATAAATGAGCTATCAAGATAGCAGCATGCCAGTTCATTGGAGAAATATTATAACCTTAAGACATATTCCCTATTAAAAAAAAAAGTAAAATGCAAACTTTCTCCATCTCAAGGGAATCTATAGTTAATATATACAGTATGTGCAGTAATGGGATGCCTGAGCAAGAGAAGGTCAACTACCTACAAACTTTCCTTCAGGCATATGAGGTATGAGAGAAAAAGTGGGTCAAATGTCAAGGTTAACATACCTGTAGACTCATTTTGTTAGGGAAAGAAAGCATAGAGACAGACAAGAACAGCAGAGAGCAATTCTGAGATCCAGAACCTGAATGTTTAGATTATGGATAAAGAGTTTAAGGTTTAGGGCCCGGTGCCACTACTGAATGTTTCCAGGTGTAAGAAATGCAAATCCCAAGCAAGGAAGCCTAATATTTAAAAAAGCAAAATGCTGAATATTTGGCATATTTTTTTTAAAGTGCTTTCTAAATTTTGGACCTTCCAGGAACACTTTCCACATTGACTTGTCTACATAAGGAATCCTGTGTGCATTTACCATGAAACCCCTGTGCACTGCAGAGGATCTTGAGGTATGTTCTAGGGTGCACTGTTAATACATGTGGGGCTCCAACCAGGTCTCTTGTGTATAGTCAGCGTCGCCACCCCACGTAAAGTGAGAATGCAACCTAGAATGCATGCAACAGCTCTCCCTATCAGATGTGCGTTGAACCAAAAGAATGGTAGTGGTGGCTGAGCTATCTTTGATGCAAGGTTGACCACAATTATGGATCTTCTTCTCCTTGAGAAACTCAGAGATAAACTTCTAAGAAATCTCAGGGTTTCCTGGCACATACTTTGAGAAGTATGAGAAATTTGTTTCAGTCCATTTTTGATCAGGATTTTACCCAGTTTACACCTTCTGGATGCAACATGGACTCGGACGCAATCTGCGGTTGCAGACAGTCCATACACTTCCGAGCTTGCAGTGTGATTCGTGGACCAAAAAAAATAAAAATAAACAAAGCATTCCCCAGCATGAGTACATTTAAAAAATGCATACATTTCAAAATGAGTACATTTCAAAAATGTGCACAATTGATGTATACATTTGGGGAAATACTCATGGATGTTCATGAGAAGAAAGAAAAAAAACCAAGCTCGTAATCTGATATGGACTTGAGCTGGAATGAGCTCGAAGATGAAATGCAGAGAACTTCAGGGGCCTTGAGTTTTTCTGATTTGCACATCCCTAGTGTGGCAGATCTGGAAGGATTGTGCACACTTACACACCCTGGCGGGAGAGCCCCACTTTCCTATGTTATAGGGTGGCTGCTCTCCTGAGTGCCACCCATGCCATGCCTCACTCTGAGGGCCCCTTGAGGAAGGCATTAGGTGAGTGGGCTCTCTGGCAAATGCTGCAGCAGGAGAATGTCTGGGATGGCTCTCCAGAAAACCTGCCCAGCCAAGATGCTTCTCTTTGAGGTGTCATTCCTCAAAGTGAAGCATTTTGGGTGAGGTGGTCCTGGAGATCACCTGTGCTGCGATGGCACAGGTGGTCTCCAGGGGCACCTCCCTGCCAATGCCTCACCCTGAATTTTAAAAATATCTATCAACGTGAGGAAGCATTTAAATAGGTGACCCCCACCTTCAGGATTCTACCACCATATGCCCAGCCAGCCTCATTCTGCTTAGGTCCTCAGTCAGAATCTATCTCCAGTCACCCTTCAGCCATGCAAAGAAAAATAGAAGATTGCACATTAGCATCACAGAGCCAGAAGGGTTGCTAGCATCATCCTTGTCAGAGAGATAAAACAACAATAACAACCTGAAACAACTGCGTAGCATTCATTCTGAACTATGACACATTTGGGAGGGGGGGCACAGAATGATTTTGTTGATGTTAGGAAATTGATTGCTCATTAAGCCTTGGAAAATGGCATCGTTATTTCGACTCCGAGGTCCTGCTGTCAAGGTTAGTGGAGAACAGACCTAATTATGTGGAACACCTGAATACATCTTTTCTACAAGGAATGGCTTCCCCCCCCCCTTGCCCAACTCTGCCTGTTTCTGATTATTTTTTGCTTATTATCATACATGCCACAAACAATAAAGAAGGCACAACAGAGTAACAGGTGAATGTGATAGCTTTTCTTATTCAGCTTTCCCAGCAATAACTGACACCACATTTGGTCCTTGTTTTTATTTATTTATTTTTTATCAGTTTTTACACATACATCGTTCCTAATCTTTTTTGCCAGGCTTCAAGTGTTGCACTCTGCAAGTGAAAGTGAAATTAGGTAGCGATAACAGTGATGGCAAAAACAGCAGCAGCAGCAGCCATAGCGCAAGGCACCTGGCAAAACACTTTGAGAATAGACGAGTTTGTACACTACAGTGCTTTTTAATTGTCCGTTTGCAGTAGCTCATGGTTAGACAGATGCCATTGTTAATGCTTCAGTGTCCAATGTGTTGTGTGATTATTTTTTGAGGCAATATGATGGACACGTGGCTTTTCTTACTGGCTTGTGGGTGGGTGGGGGATGTGGGAAGAGGAGCTTATTACAGTTGAACAAATAGCTGGAAGTCTACTCTAAGCTATCACCTTGCGGGCGATGTCTTTTACTGATATGTGGATGTTCTTATTTTTCTCGGGCATTCATAGCACGATTATCCTTAATTATCCTTTATTTTTAGATTATGAATTTTTAAATGTATCACCTGCTTCTCTACGTACCCTGGCACCCATAGATGACAACAATAACATTTCTTTTAAAATCCAAACCTATAAAATACAGTGCACCTGGGGCACCATTGGATGCTGTGGGCCTGCTCGTCAGAGGCTGCAGACAGAACTCCATCCTTGGAGGAGGAGATCCGATTCTGGATTTCTCCCCCTTCCTTCCCAGCCCCTCCTAGCCATGGTGGAAAGCACTGTGCTGGCTCCTCTCCTGGACAGAGAGGGAGGGAGGGTGTACCAGTGTGTGTAGGATGGGGAGGGGAGAGGAGGGGGGATTCCAGGGATCCATCATCAGATCCAAAGGCCTCGCAGGTCCTGGATCTGACCTCAGCAATGTGCAGAAGCTAGATGGGCTCTAGTGGAAGGATTAAACCCAGCACCTCTGCAGAGGCACACCAAGAAGGCCTGGGACTTGACTCTGACTCAGATGAGGAGGGGGAGGGGAAGGAGGTGGCTGGGGCAGCTGAGGCTTTAAGGCCACAGCAGCTGGAGTTAGGAGGGAATGTCTTTTGATAGCTCTGTAAACCATTTTGAAACTGTGGGAACACAGATACAAGAAGAAGTGGGGAAGAAGGAGGAGGGCCTAGAGAATGAGATTAGAGACCCCGATGCCAAATGAGGACGGAGGGGCAGCATAAGATGGTATGCCCGTCAAAGCTACTTGCAGCCCAAGGGGTTTCCCAAGTAAATGATCTGCTCAGAGAGCAGGGCGTGGTTAGCAAGCCTAAACAGGAGGGCTGTAACGGACTTCCGGAGGAACAGGAATGGCGGTTTGAAGCTTTTTCGCAGGGCTCTCGCCCAGGGAAAAGAAGCAGCCTGGTTTCTGGGGTAGCCAGATAAAACTTCTGGCTACCAATCTGCCTCGGATAAGAGACAGATCGAAGGATTAACCTCATATGCTCCGTAAGTGCAAGCTCCTTGTCAGAGGCGGGATTTTTCGACAGAGAGATTCTTCCTCCGGCAAGTTCTGAGCGGCAGGGGAGTGGCAGGAGTTAACAACGTCCTCGAACCAGGTTCCGTATCTCTGAATTAGGGCTTATGCTCTGATTTATGAGACAAGATCCACAAGCCTCCTTGTAACATCTTTTTAAGAAGAAAAATTTATGAGTTAAAGACCCCAGCGTCTGGCAGACTCACCATTCCCAGGTCAGTTTCTATTTTCTGTATCGGGGAAGAAGGGGGTGAAGAAATAAAACTGCGTAAACCAAAACCGAAATAAATTAATAGTCAAGAAGTAATTAAGAAATAAGGAGTATATAGAGGAGGGGAGTTTCGGAAGAATTAATTGGACTGTGTATTTTTTTTTTTTTTACTTAATGTCGAATGGGAGGTTGCTAAATGTGAACTATTTTTGCTCTTACATTATGGGGAAACTCTGCTTGTTTTGAAATACCAAGAACAAGATAAGATTAGGCAAGTGCTGCCGTAAATCAGACAGAAGTTGTAGCAGTGTTAAAAAGAACATATATATTGCATGATGCCACCAAAAAAAGACTTAAGGCAATTGGAAGAAAGAAGGAAATCTTCCCATGTGGAAGAAAATCAAACAATGGCTGAGAGTTTTAATTTAATGATGTCAAAAATGACAAACATGATGGATCAATGTCAAAAGTCTTCAGAAGAGCAAGCAAAATTTTTTAATGAACAAAAACAATCCTTTGAGAACTTAGAGAAAAAACTTGATGAAAGATTGACAAGTTTAGAAGTAACAATTAATAAAATGCAAACATCACATGAACAAGTTTCGCAGGAGTTGGGTCGCACAAATCAGAAGGACTTGACCTTAGAAGCTAAATGTCAAGAGACAGAACAACTTCTTGAAAAATGTTTAAACGATCTGGCACTGATGGAGTTAAGATGAAATGAGTGTTGTTTAAGATTGAGATCAATTCCAGAACGACAATCAGAAGACATTACAAAGAGGATTATTGAACTGTTAGCAGATTTTTTGAGTATGGAAATGAAAGACATGCAAGCAGAAATTGATAGAGTTTACAGAATTAACTCTCATTTTGCTGTTAAAAATAAAGTCCCGAGAGATGTCTTGATTTGGTTTGTCATGAAAAGTTTAGGAGATCGAGTTATTCAACAACACTATAAGGAGAAAATGATGCTGAATGATGAGGGGAAAGACGTGGAAATAATTGTTTTGAAGGAAATTCCATCAAGGATTTTGCAAAAAAGGAAAGAATATATATTTTTGACTGAGAAGCTTAAACAGCAAAACATTCGATATAGATGGGAATTGCCAGGAGGAGTTAGTTTTACCATGAACCAAAGGAGATATAAGTTCAGTACGGTGGAGGAGGTGAGAAATTTTGTGGAAAAGTGGGAAATAAAACCACAAGGGTCTCAGGATGAGACTGGAGGTGCAGTTTAGAAACTCCTATGTGGACTACAAATTAATCTGATTAAAAATGGATTACAAATTTTTGTCTTGGAATATAAATGGTGCGAATGCACCACAAAAGAGAAGAAAAATATTTCATTATTTGAATAAATTGAAGTTGGATTTGATTTGTTTACAAGAGACACATATAAATAAAAGAGATTCAAAATACTTGATACAAAAGAAACTTGGAGAAGAATTTATTTCAGCTAGTACAAAGAAAAAAAATGGTGTGGTTTTATATGTAAAGAATAAACTTTCTCCAATATTGATTTTTTCAGATGAACAAGGTAGATACCAGATACATGGAGAGAGGCTAATATTGCATTGATACCTAAAGAAGGACAAGACTTGACTTCTGTTAAAAATTACAGGCCAATTTCACTATTGAATAATGATTACAAATTATTTACAATTATTCTATCTGAAAGATTAAAGAAAATTTTACAAGAGTTTATTCATCAGGATCAATGTGGTTTTCTGCCTAAAAGACAATTAAGATACAAAAGGGAACATTAGAACTGCATTGGATGTGTTGGAATATTTAAATTGTCATAATGAAAAACAAGCAGCACTGATTTTTTTGGATGCTGAAAAAGCCTTTGACAACGTGAACTGGAGTTTTTTATTTGGAGTAATGAATGAAATGGATTTTGGAGAGAATTTTATTAAAGGAGTAAAATCGATATATTCGACACAAAAAGCACAAATAATTGTTAACGGTGAATTGACAAAGCCCTGTATGATACAAAAGGGAACAAGACAAGGCTGTCCATTATCTCCACTACTGTTTATTTTAGTTCTAGAAGTTTTGCTTAGAGATATTAGGCAAGATGGAAGAATCCCGGGAATAAAAATTAAAAAAGAATCATACAAGTTGAGAGCTTTTGCAGATGATTTGATGATAGTCTTGGAAAATCCACTACAAGGAGTGCAAACTCTGTTGGATAAATTAAATGAGTTTGGAGGGTTGGCAGGATTCAAGGTAAATCATGAAAAAACAAAAATGTTGGTGAAGAATATGAGAGTGGAAGACCAACAGATATTGATGCAAACATCAGGTTTTAAAATTGAAAAAAGAGTAAAATATCTTGGTATCATAAGTACAAATTCGAATTCCACGTTGTTTCAAAACAATTATGTTAAGATATGGTTAGGAATTAAAAATGATATGATGAAATGGGAGAAACTAAAATTGTCTTTGCTGGGTAGGATTTCTGTGATAAAAATGAATGTTTTACCAAGAATGATGTTCTTATTTCAAACACTACCGATTTTAACTAAGGATGTGCCCTTTAAAGAATGGCAAAAGGACTTATCTAAATTTATATGGCAAAGAAAGAAACCACGTGTTAAATATATAGTTCTACAGGATGCGAAAGAAAGGGGTGGATTGGGTGTACCTGATTTGAAATTGTATTTTAATGCTTGCTGTTTTGTTTGGTTGAAGGAATGGGTGACATTGAGAAATAACAGACTTCTAGAATTAGAAGGGCATGATCTAAGGTTTGGAATGGATGGCATGGATATTTGTGGTATGACAAAGCTAAGGTTAATGAAGATTTTAAGAACCACTATATCAGAAGGGCGTTATTAAGAGTTTGGAACAAATACAAGCCTAGGTTATGCCCAAAATTACCCTTATGGATATCACCCCAAGAGGCATTATACAGGAAAGAAATGACAAGCAATGAGAACTGGTTAAAATACCGAGAAATATTGGAATTGCGTCAGGGAACACACTGGATTAAAACACGGGATTGTTTAGTAACAGAAGGTTATAACTTACACTGGTTTTCATACATGCAATTATTAGAGAGATTTAAAGTGGATAAAAGAATGCATGATATAGAACAGGATAAGTCTGAATTTGAAATACAATTGTGTACAGGTGATGGTCATGTAATTGCAAAAATATATAAATTTTTATTGAAGTTTGGGACAGAAGAAGAAAGTTAAAGACTGTATGGTTAAATGGGCAAGGAACTTTGGATATAATGATGGAACAATGGGGATGCATGTGGACTAAAGGTATAAAATTTACATTGTGTTCTGATCTTAGAGAGAATTTTTACAAGATGATGTATCGTTGGTACCTAACTCCTGTGAAATTGGCTAAGATGTATAATAATGTGTCAAATGTATGTTGGAAATGTCAAGGTCATGAAGGAACATTTTATCATGTTTGGTGGACATGTAAAAAAGTGAAAACATATTGGGTACAAATACACACATGGATACAAAAGATTTTAAAAGTGAATATTAAACTGAAACCAGAAATGTTTTTATTGGGTATAATGGACTTACAACTTGAGAAAGACTATGGAACATTATTACAATCTATGATGACGGCAGCAAGAATAATATATGCTCAAAAATGGAAAGAAGCAACTATACCAACTATAGAAGACTGGCTGTTGAAAATGTTGGACTTAGCAGAGATTGCAAAATTGACTTGTTTAATTAGAGAATTTTTTTTAACTTCATTCAAGAAAGACTGGAAACCTCTGGTGGACTTCTTGGGGAGGAGGGAAAGTGACTTAATAACTTTTGGTTTTGATTTCTGAATATCGGTAAGGTGATAGAAATTCTTTCTGTGAAAATAGAAGAAACTTAGATTGGATAAGGATTGGTAATGTTTGTCAGACAATGAGGCGGAAGCCAAATGTTGTTTTGGATAATTCAATAAAAAAATTCAAAAAACAAAAACAAAAAACAGGAGGGCTGTAACAATTTCCCAATAGTTTGGTCTCAACTTTCTTCCTACTGGCTGCCTAACCTCAGAAGTTAGCTATTCCCATTGTTAACACAGCTTGACTCTTTTATAGCCCTTGTTTGTAACCGGACCTACTGCATAGCCTGAAGCAAGACGGGTTGCTTGTATCTTTTTGCATAATAATAGTTAGTTACTTAGAATTAGGACTCAGAAACTTGTCTTCAGTGGGAGGCAGGGGGGCAGCCTCTGAAATCTAGCAATCATTACAGCAAATGTTTCTGCCATTCCTCCTGACCAGCAAGGCTTGTGATATATCAAGTCCTGAGGGGCCACCTTCCATGGCTAGTGGACTGCATTTGGCTTGGGGCACCACAAGAAAGGATGTGAGAGATATTTGCTCTTTTACAGATTTACTCAATTCTTCCAGACCTGAATGCAGAGCTAAAATGCAGTGCCTTCTCCCTTACCAATCTACCCAGTCACTGAGGTCATCAAATGACATGTTCCTGGTGGTTCCTACAGCCCTACTGGAGTCCATCTGAAGAAGAGCCTTCAGTGTGGTGGCTCCATTTCTGTGGAACTCCCTGCCTCTGGAGGTCAGGCAGGCACCAACATTGTGGTGTTTCTGGCGCCTCCTGAAAACATCTTTATTTCAGGAGACCTTCCTTGCTTGACCAGTCACTGTTTTTATTCATATTCTATAAACATTGTTTTTTTTAATACTATGTTATATTCTTTTTATCATTTTTGTCTTCTTTTTTATTCACCACTCTGGAATCTGTGTAAATGTGGAGTGGTACATCAATGTTGTCAACAAATAAATAAATAACTTAGATTTGCAGTCCGAAATCCATATATTTCTGAGCTTGCGATGCACTCCACAAAATAAAAAAAAATGTTTATGTGCATGATACAAGATATAATCACATGGTATGGCACCATATATCACGTGGTATGGACTTGATATATCACATGGTATGGGACCATACTTGCTGGTGAGCTGCATGGAGCTTGATGGGTCATAAGTTGTGCATGGCTGAGCTAAGTAATGGTGGGGCCGAAGAAAGGATCTGCCCTTCTTTGGATGGGTATATGAAAGGATTTGTGCAGGTTAGGAATTTTCCATGGTAGATGGGGTGCGTGCTATCAGCTTGCTCTTCTAGCAGGAATAATTTATGCTACGTTTGCTTTCAGAGTTGTAAGAGAAATGTTAGTCATTTGCGCGGGTAAAGGGGGAAATGAAGAGACGAGACAACAGTTATGGTATGAAATCAGGGCCACATTTATTGAATCGAAAGTCTGCGAAGGGAGAAGTGCGGGATTAACTAAGGCCGGCCCGAAGGCCAGTGGAGCATGCCTGGGCGAAAGCATCCCGAACTCGAGGGCGACGCGGTGACTCGCCACCCTCGAATCCTGCACTCGGAGTGCTGGGGGATCTACACAGGATCACCGTCCCCTGGCGCCACGGGACAACCGAGGAGGGTGAGATGGGTAGACCCCAAAGGCGACCCTACCTCTCACAAATTGAGCCACAAGGCATCGACATTTGTGAGGCTCGGGTTCTCGCCAATCACCTTAAAAGGTGCCATGGGATGCACACCGTAACCCTAACCCCCACTGCCTATTCACCGCACTTACCGCCTAACCTAAGGCCAATGTGACCGAATTAACAAGTAACCCAAAATAATAAACCCACCGCCGAGTCCACAGTATGGAGTAGGCGAAACACGCACGTTGCCCCGAGCCAATTAGGACAACGAGCCAAAATTCCTACTCGGCCCCATAAAAGGCGACCAGAGGAGCCCACACTGCTTCATCGGGAGTGGAGGGAGGGAGCTGCAAAGAAGGAGGCTTGGGGTGGGGTCTCCTGTGCATAAATACTGCCTCAGGGCCCCACCCCTTGTGCCTCACCCCATCGGGCAAACAATTTGCCCGAGCCCTGATTGGAGGTGAAATCACCTCATTCTGGCCCTCGCTCTCCCTTCCCCCTCCCTCGCAAAATCCTCCCCCCCCCACAGGCGCGTGGGGTGCGAAGGGAATTATTTTTAACCTTCCACAGAAAAGCTTATTTGGATTAATAAACTAACTTAATAATCAGCTCTTTCTTTGAAATATCGTCTTAGTCAATTTCATAGTGATTTCTATTATGTGCAGATGACAAGATTCAATTCTACTTATCTCTAGATTTGCCTAGCCTTTGAGTTCAATTCCAAGTTCTTAATCTCAAAGACACAGAATTAATGGTCTTATTCTTCTCAGCTGTGTGACTGAAGAAATGCATATAATAGGTTACTTCTGCAGGCTTTCAATATTTTACTGTGTTGTTTTTTTCCAGGTGTTAAACTACATTGTCGTAACTTCACTATTTATTGTTTATCTAATACATGCCTGGTGATTTCATCACATCAGACATAGTGTCATGATGAGGGATGGAAACATATCAACCTGGATTTTGCAATTTAATATTTCCAGAATGGTTTTTAGATTGGCAATCAGCAGGACAGAATCTAGTGGATTTTGCATTTTTTGTGAGTGGGTGAAGATTGAACTGCTAACCCTTTGAATAGGGTTGTCACACACAAAAGTACAATTAATTTCTTTCCATTGTTTTTTTTTAATTGCAATGGTACAATGACAATGGTACAATGGTACAACCCCACCACTGCACATTTTTGCATATAATAAAAACCAACCCCCCCCCCAAAAAACTTGTTCTTTCAAAATTATTTTTATTGATGTTTTCATGTAAAACGAAGCCCACCAAAAATACCCTCCGGCACCACCCAGAAAGAAATACTATGGCGAAAGGCCAAAATGATGGAGGGACAATTTGTGCAATTACACAATGGCACAATTGCAGGACAGATAGATATATTATAGCAGCCTTCCCCAACCGGGTGCCTTCCAGATGTGTTGAACTACAGCTCCCATCATCCACAGCCAGCATGGCACATTTGATATGAACATTTTTTTTAAATTCAATGCTGCCCTATATATTGCACTCATTTTGAATCTGCCTCGTTTTTATTTATTTATTAGCCCAGGGCCACACTTTTAATTTCCTATAATGCCCCAGAGCAATGTCAGGTAGACCATTGTGGGAAGTTGGCAGTGTGAAGTGTGGTGACTCTGGCAGCTGGCATGTACATATGTTTTTCACCCAGCTTTAAAAATATGGGGAATGGTGCAGTAGCAATGTGCAAAATACCTCAAAGGGATTTAGTTGGCCTTACTGAAAGAGGGGCTTGGGGGTGGGGGGAGGCACTTCCCTTGAAAACCTTCAGATTCATCTCAAATTTCTCTTCAGGAGAAGTGTGGTGGCATCGCTCATTTTGATCTGGCATGAATGTAGAAGCTCACTTACTCAAGAGAAGAGCGGGGTGGCAATAGCAGAAAGCTTAAGGAATGCTGGTTTTCACTTGCACAAGAAAAGAGACTGTTAAATAAATCCTGTAGAAAGGACGTGGCACATGCTTATTTGCTGATTGGAGAATGAAGGTCATCAGTTCACCAGTCTCGTCAAGCATAGTCAAATGGCAGGAATTGATTCACTGCGGTTTGAAATTCTGTATGGATTCCTTTCCATATATTTTTTTTTATAGCTCCTTGAATAATGTCAAAAAGGGGAGGGAGAGGAGCCTTCACTTTTTATGGGTCTTATATATTTCTCCAAATGACACAAATCGCAAGTGCCATAGCTATGATTAGAGGGAAGACTATGGGAGACAGGGTCATCATAAAGGATTTATAATGGTAGGCTGTATATTTCCCTGTCAGAGATGAATGCATGGCAAGTTGCAAAGCTGAATTAAGTTTAAAATGTGAAATGTCACTTGGAGCAGCAGATTTCTCCTGGCGCCAGCACATTTGGAATGTACTTCAGAACTGACTGACAAGTCAGCATCATGGATATCACTTATCTATAGGACTCCTTTGTCCATGATGCCCATGTAGACAATATATATCATATATCTAGAGATGTGTCCCTGCCCCCCCCACAGCACCAACTCTGAAAAGGTGTTTCAAATCATCTCACAATTTGTTACATTTTCCTCAAACGTCCTGCAGGTATTAACCTGGACCAGGAATCTAATGATTTGCCTTAAATTTAGATGAGATTTGGTGGAAATTTAGAAATGTGTACATCCTCACTTCTCTGAAAAATTTCCACAGCTCTTTTGCCTGAAGAAGACATTCCAAATAGAGCTCAAAATTCACTTTAAGTGAACTTTGGTGAAAACTCTACATTGGGGTGGACAACGTGAGGTCAGCCCAATGTTTTGGCTCTCATTAGCCCTAGCAAGTGTAGCCAACGGAGAGGGATCATGGGAGTTGAAGGCCAAAACATCTGGAGGACCACAAGTTGCTCAGCCCTAGTCTACATGGACTAGTCTCAAGTGCTCAGGGACAGTGTTATCCAACCTTGGGTCCCAGATGTTTTTGGCCTACAACTCCCAGCATGCCCCAGCCAGTGTAGCTGGCTGGGGCATGCTGGGAGTTGTAGGCCAAAAACATCTGGGGACCCAAGGTTAGACAACACTGCTCTGGGAGATATTTCAGGCATACCCTACTTGCAGAATCTATTCCTATTTGTACTGTGTACCCTCTTTACATAGAGGCTTAGGACTCTTCCCTCTTCTGTGGTTCACTGCCACTTCTATTTGCTTCTTCCTCACATTATCCTTAGCCAGGGGTAGAGAACCTCTTTCAGCCCAAGGGCTGAATTCCATTTTGGAGACGCTCTCTGGGGCCACATTCTAGTGGTGGGCGGGGCTAAAGGCAGAAGGAGTGAGGCCCAAAATACCTAAAATACCAGCATATTGTAGCTGAAAGCTCTTTCTGACAGTAACTCTTCTAAGCGGACGTGCATAGGATTGCATTGGAAATCTAAACATTTGAATAGATTGGGTCACATGAAACCATTTGGTGTTTGATGCGTACTGTGAGTGTTTAAATTTGTTGTTGTTTTTGTTGCTGCTGCTGCTGCTTGAAGAAAAGCTAGATTCTGAAATCTGTGCAAATTATATGCAGATTAAGCAAATTTTGGGGGGAAATAAACTTCTTTGGAAATTTATTCTGTTGGAGAAGGGACCAAAAACTCTAGAGGGCACTTGGTGAAGCCCTATCCCTTGGACATTCAGCTGAGGTCCCCTGTAGCTTCAGAGACTTCTTCTGACATTGTCATGGCCATGAGAGCTAGACACAGAAAGAAAGAAAGAAAGAAAGAAAGAAAGAAAGAAAGGAGCTGAGATTCTCCAGGGCTTGCACAGAACCTAATACATGCAACCTTAAATATATTCCCTGTGGTTGAACTATTGTCTTAGTGCTTTTCTGTGGCAAGATCCAAGATGTTGACCCAACTGTAAATTCTTGTAATTCTGACTTTTTAAAAATGAGGATGATGAGTAAATCAGACCATATGTTTATTTATTTCCTTTCCCTCCAACCAGCTGTATTTTACAGCACAACTCTACTGAATGCGTTGGAACGGTACGTTGAGCAAATGTGCAGCACATTTGCTCGACGTACGTTCCAACGCATTCAGTAGGTCTTTCTCTCTAATAAGTGTCTTTCGTATTACAGCCTGTATATGCTACCCTATACATGTCTACTCAGATGTACCGATGATTCTTGCATTGACAGTCTCATAAGACAGTGAGTGTGCTCTTTAAACTGCACTTTGAACACTTCGCATATGCATGCTGATCACTCTTTGATTGGGTTTAGACAACATGATAACTCACACTCAAGGGTTGAGTATGGGATGAGTGTGGGTTGTCGTTGACACATGGGTTATCATGTTGTCTCAACCTGGCTGTGCTAACAAGCTATGGGTTGTTAAACACAAACAACTCATGAAGAGAACCCATGGTTTGCTGTTGGGTTGTGAACTGTGGGTTGTTCACCATGGTTTGTTATCTCGGCTGGGTTTGGACAACACAATAACCCACATTTCAACAAAGTTCAATGACAATCCTATACTCAATCCTCGAGTATGTTGTCTGAACCCAGTCATTGCCTTAATGAATTGAGCCATCACACCTCGTTCTGCAGAATTGCAACCAGTGGAGACCAGGTCATCCAGGGCTAAGTTGTGAGAGAAAGGTTTTGGTTGGCCACAACACTGTCTTCAAGGGTGGCTCTTTACTTTTCCCCATAGAAATAGGTGTGGTAGCTGTTCATTTGTATGGGGGGAAGGAAAGGGATACACCTCAGTGTACTTTAGCCTATATGAGCCAACGAAAGACATTGATGTTCATAGGAGAAAGTAAGCAAATTGTAATCAGAGTTGCATATAAGGAACAGGGAGAGAAATCTGCCCCCTGCTCCGGGTACTGAGGACAGGTTGTGGTCCCTAATGGCTTACTTTGTTCCACAGACCTTAGTCTATGCTTGTTGCTTCATTAGCATTGCTTTGCTAATTCCACTCTTGGCCATGCTAGAGTGTGACAAAGGGAAAGAACCAAGAAACTAGCACTATATATCTGAGTTGTTCGCCTTTTGTAACTTTTAAGTATATATATTCCACAATTTTAAGCATATTAATCCTGTGATACTTATAAGGTTAATCCAAATGAAGTGGCAGATATTCCTGAAATATTCATATTTCCCCTATTACTTATTTAGCAGTGCAATCAAAAGCAGTATGCAATTTGCCTCTTAACATGGACTTCCAATCCAAAGCTATTAATGACAATATAAAGTGCTGATCAGAACAGGCAGCTTTGGTTTTCTTTCTGTTTGCTACTGCTTAGTGTTTTAATGAGGCATAATTGTATTATTATTATTAATACAGACACCAGCCGTTCGTGAGCCCTAATAAAATTTTTAATGTGTTTGCAAATCATTTCCTATGAAGATTCTTTAGGACTGTCAGCACATTAAGCTGGGAGTAAGCTGGGAAAAATCATTGGCGTATTTTACTGCTAATTAATAATTGCTAATTAAATAGATTTATGCACAGTTTTTCCTTCAAAGGTAAAGGCCATAAAACTTTTTTTTTCTAGAGATAAGAATGACTATCTTCTCTAGAAAGAAAATTATTTTCCACATCTATGCATATCTCCTCCCAGCCCTATAGAGTGTTTGGGTACCAAAGGGAAAGGGGTCAGTTCTTTCCTAGGTGTAATATAATGAATATATAATCTGGTAGAGATGAGGGTTGTTAACATTTGATCTAACATTTGATCTAAACATTTGTTTAGGAATTGCCCTCCTAATCGTAGGGATGTATGAGAAATTTGTTTCAGTTAATTTTTGATCAGAATTAATCCAGTCTGTGTCTTCCAGATTGAACATGGACTTGGACACAACGATCTCTGAGCTTGCAATGTGATTTGCAGACCCAAAAAATGTGTTCAACAGCATACGTACATTTGAAAAATGCCCATGAAAAAATGTGTACTTTTGAAAAATGCACACAAATATGCTTAAATCAATGGGAGAAGAATGTGTATGTTTCAAAGATGGACAAAATTGATACATACATTTGAAAAAATATGAAAATACACACAGCTTTTCATGTGAAAAGGGGGGGAAGCTTGTAATCTGATATGGACTCGTGTCAGAATGAGTTTGAAGATGGAATTTAAGATGGAGAACTTTGGCGAGTTTTGCTAATTTGCACATCCCTAAAAATTAAGTGTTCCAGGAGGAGTGCATGGTAAGCAGCCAGGTCAGAGGCAAAGGCTGACAGGAAAATGGCATTCCAGAAACAGAGTCCAGGCAAAATCTAGTGGGTTTGGGATGGACATAGGACATGGCTTTACCAACTCAGATTACTGGTTCATCTTGCTCAATAGTGTCTACACTGAAGAGCAGGAGGATACTATGGTCAATGATATCCAAAACCACTGAGAGATAAAGAAGTAACATGGTTGCACTCCACCTGTCCCTCTCCTGAAAAAGGTCATCCATTAGCATGACCAAAGCTGATTCCATCCTGAATTGGGCCTGAACCCAGAATGGAATGGGTCCAGATAATCAGTTGCAGCTAAGAAACTGAGAGGACATCCTTTCAATACAAGGATCCCCCCCCCCCATTACCAAGTGTGACAATAGGTCTTAGACTGGTAAGGGTCTGAGCCAGATATAAGGCCCTGGCCTTTTCTGGATTGCACCACCATGTGGGAGTACTCTCCCTCATCATGGGCAAGTAGAAGAGTCTCTATCATATCAAGGGTTCAGATTGCTCCCACCTGCAAACATTGCAGCTAGGAAGTGAAGGGTTTCTGCAGTGCTGATCCATAGCTACAACAAGGAGCATGTCCTCCTCCTTATAGGGATGAACATATTTTACTAAATCCATTCCAGATGGATTCATCTCAGTCTCAGAATTTTATTGTTTATAGCCAATGGCCATCACAATACATCACAATACATATATACATGAAGTATAAAATAAAATAAAAACAGGTTGTACATTAAATATAATGAAACAAAATGCTATAAAATAATCAAGGTTTAGAAACATTCTTTCTGTATGGCCCCCTTATGGTTTGGCAGTAGTTTGGTTTATAAAGGCTGCCCTTATTTTCCTTGCAGCTAACGCAAATAAAGCTATCCTGTAGCTAATAAATTTGTCCACATCAGCCAACAACCATCTAATTTTAAAATCGTCTGATTGACCTTCTAAAGTAGTCTGAAAAGGAAGAATAAATCTGGCCCTGGGTGAATTATATAGGGGACAGTATAGAATATAATGTACCAGATCTTCAATGTGCCCTGTTTCACATATGCAAAAACACTCTTGTGCAGGTCTGTTAGAAAACCTTCCAGCCAAATACTCAGTGGGCATTGTTTCAAATCTGAGCTGGGTAAAAGCATGCCTAACAGGAAGAAGGTTAGCTCTTGCAGATAGCTTGCCCTTTTGTGATCTGTTTTAATCTTGGCGTACCAAGTGGCAGATTTGCAGTTTTTTGTATATTCAAGATCTCTTTTGGCATCTTCGCCAAACACAATATCTCGGATCTTATAATCGGACACATCCTGCATTGTTGTTGCTAATGGAATCGAGTAACTCAGCATCAAGCATCTGCAAGAGTTTGCCCAGATGGATTCATCTGTGTTTTGCAGATAGAATGCAGATAGAATGAAGATTCTATCTTCATTTATAGAATCTGATTATTATTTTTAACCAGAATTTTGTTCTACTTGTACTAATTCACATTAACGCTAATCCCCCCACCCCATGAAAACCAGTCTGCAAGTCTGCAGAATCTGTGTGATTCAGAAAGAGCAGGTCTGGTACAGAGTCTGCAGGTCAGATTCATAGAAATCTAAACTCATTTGAGTCCATTGTGGACTTCGCCAACAACATCCCTGCCTCCTTAGTGATACATCAGGCCTCCTCGCTGAATTTCCAGCTTCCTTGTTTTCTTTTAAAGGAAGTTGCTATCCCTTTTCCTTACGGTGATAATATGTGGGGTATAAATGTAATTTTAAAAAATCTCACTGTTCGTCTTTAAGCAGTAATTTGCAATATCGGTCAACAAGGGGTGCTGCAGCAGCCCCAAAAATCAGAGTTGGCATATTGTGTTCCTTAAGCTTTGGATTCAGGAACAGGACCCTGAAAGTTGGGCACAGTAGTTTTTATAAAATTAGATTTTTCTAGCCCCTACCTTATAAGCTAAAAATGGCAAGGTTATACTTTAAACTCCTTCATTGGTTATTAGGATCTCCCAAGACTATCCCCCTTGGGCAGAGAGCACAGTCCTCCTTACATCATCTATTCCCCTTCCCCCTTTATTTTTGCTTATTTTCAGCTTGTCAAAAACACCCCCTTCCCTAGATCTGTCATGTCCTTGTGGTGACAGATTGTGACCAGTCTTGCTAAATCTTCCCATTTGCTATCCTTACACATTTATTTTTGTTTGTTCCCAGACTGCTCCCCCATTTCCTCTGTGCTTACTCTAAGCTATTTTAGACCAATTTAAGCCCAGATCCCAATATCTGGTTTTCTTGCTGATGTCTAGTTTTTTCCCCCCATATAGGACAAAGAACTTCTGCTCCCTTACATTTTTGCTGCTAAAGTTTAACTGAAGGCCTTCTTAGCTCAAAGTTAGCCAGAGACACCTTGCTTCAAAGCAGACCCTTATGGTTGGGCCCTATAACATTTGCCTTTTTAAAGCTGCCATCTTACTAAAGCTTTCTAAGGTATACCTTTCCAATCTTTCGCTATATACTGAAATTATCTTTCTCTGGCATATTTAAGGGAGACAAATTATGTGGATATACAACTCGTAGGGATGGGTGAGAAATTCACCATAATTTACCTGAGTCACACACTTCTTGGACTGTGGAGCTGAACACAATTTGCAGCCTGAAGTCATTTCCAAGCTTGCGATGAGATTCATGCAACAACCAAAATATAAAATGCACACAAACATGCTTTAATCAATGGGAGAAAAATGCATATACTTAAAAATGTGCATGAAAATATACACACCTTTTCATGGGCAAAAACTCCAATGCTCCCAATCTGACATGAACACAAGTCAGAACCAGCTTTGAGGTGGAAATCGGAGAACTTCTAAGAGCTCAGGTTTTGCTCATTTGCACATCCATAGAAAATATACAGAAATGTGTGTATGTAGTAGAGAATCCTCTGCCAGATTTCATAGATTTAACATTATTTTCCTTGTCATCTAAAGCTTCACCTTATGAGATCAACAAAGAAAAGTAAAGGGCAAGTGGTTAAATGAATATGCAAAGTGCACAGAGCAACATTCAATTACCATACTTAAGGGGAAATGGAATTGACTCATGTTTGAACTGTTGAAAGTTACAGTCTTGCATGGATGTCAGAACACCCTCAGGTTGAAACTAAAATGGCAAGGGAATACATTTAAAAAAATATATATTCTGAACATCGACAATTACATATATACATATATGTAATTGTCGATGTTCAGAATAGATTTTTTTTTAAATGCATTCCCTTGCCATTATATATATATATATATATATATATGAAAATTACTGTCTAGCAGACCAGAATATAATAAAATTTTGCTGATACTAAATCAGTCCGAATAATGACCTGTACATAAAAATCCATCTTCATTAATAATGTATAGATAATTTATATTTATATTGCTAATTGTCTATCAATGCTGGGTAATATAGTGCTGTTAATAGTCTCTATGGGACTACCTAAAAGCCTGAATTGAATTTGATGACAATACCCGGTATTGGGTATTCCCGGTATTGGGATCACAGAGGGGAGAGAGCTTGTGACTGAGAAAATAACACTGAGAGACAGGGAAAATATATTGCTCCGTGTTTGGGGAATTCTTCTGCAATGGTTCATATCTAAGCCTAGTGATGAATGAATGAAATACTTGCCATAATCCCAGCCTCAAGCAGCAGCCATGACTCGAACACAGAGCGGGAGGAGTCAGTCAGATCTGTGCCACCTGTATCACACACTGCAGAGCAGGGTCCTCACTGGAGCCTTTGACTCCCAAACCAGAACCCTGGAGGCAGATCCTCCTGACACCAATTTCCATGAGGGTTCTGCTACACCAGGCATGCCACTACACCAGGTACAGCTTGTTGTCAAGTGCCCACTCATCCATGAAGGGAGTGCACCAGATGGGATATAAAGGAGAGATGATGGATTGCTTGGCTCCAGATCCAAGATTGTCTGCTGGCGCTGGAACTCCACTGGAACAAGTTGTTTCCTCCTAGTGATCTGAGCTAACATCTTCTCCAGGCTCCAGTCCAGACCTGTGTTGGCATCCCCCCCCTCTCTCCCCCCTCTGTGTGTGAAGCTGCCACACTTTTTGCCCTTCAGGACTACCTGCTTTGTTGATCCTGGTTCTCCCCAGCAAACCAGATTACCATCTGCCTTGCTAGCCACCTGTGAACTTTGCCATCCCAAAACAGTACAGTGCTGTGGGCACAAAAGAGTGGCTTCATAAGTAAAGAATGAGAGTAACAAAGTGGCCATTATGAGTAAAAGGAGAGAGGATCTCCCCATGTTAAGGCTGAGATCTTTATAGCATTAATGTAGCATAGTGGATAAGAAATTGATCATGGAATCCATGGACTGAATCTCACCTCTCTCATGAACTCAGGGCCAAAACAGACATGTCAGAGGAGATCCCTAATTTGATTCCCTAATAGACAGTTATGTTCCAATCACTCTGCAGCCATTCAGGGCTCTCTTCTCATTGGTTTATGCTAGTGCAATGTCATTGATGGAAATTGTAATATCGCCTGCTTAAATCAACGAGGTAATGTAACCACTAGGTACAGTGGGAGCAAAGGGTTAATTGAACAATCCCCAGAGTGCATGTTTTATGGCTTACACCTGTGGTTTATGCTGGCTCAGCTTGTCTGAGCGTGGAAAGCTAAGCAGGGTCAGGCCTGGTTATTACTTGGATGGGAGACCCCTCCTCTAGTGTCCTGTATTGAGCAGAGGGTTGGACTCGATGGCCTTGTAGGCTCCTTCCAACTCTATGATCTATAAAAATCTATAACCCCTCCTCCCTACTTCCGGCCTCTCTGTGGCCAGCTCTCTCTCTCTCTCTCTCTCTCTGGGCTTGTTCGCATGACACGGGAACCGTAATTCCCCCGCGGTTCCCGTGTCATGTGCCCCCAGGGGTGCCCCCGTGGGACAGCCGTGGGTGGGAGGCACGCAAAGTGACCATGGTCAGTAGAGGGGTAAGCCCCTACTGCGTGTGGACACCGTGCCGTCCGAACAGCGGCCGGCCGTCCCGCAGGGTCCCCACAGAGATGGCAGCCCAGAGCGGCCGGAGCCGCCCCCGCTCCAGCCTGTAGGGGCAAACGGCCCCTCTGGGCATCCCGGGGCCCCACCCCCTAGTGCCGGGAGGCCCGCACTGTGGTGCGGGTTTTACGGGGTCTGCCCACGCACACGGGGCGCCGGTCGTGTGCAACGCCCCTCTGGACCCCGCGGACGGCCCCGTGGTTCCTCCCCCGCCGGCAGCCTGGGTCATGTGAACCGGCCCTCTCTCTCCCTCTCCAACCTGATCGATGCACGGTCTGAGCTGGCTTCCAGTCAGTGGTCTCCAATGAAGTGGACTCTTGACACCAAAGACTCTATTCTGCCTATATGCATCCTGCATATATGAATAAACAGACTGTAAGTAAAACTAATACATGTCCTTATTAGTTTTAAACCTTGTATGGACAATCCATTCCTTTAAAGAGCCTTTTACCAGGGTTTAGCAACACATGTGGTGATAACCAGTTTCAGCAGCCAGGCTGCACATAAGAGGGAAAACTTTGCTTCATCCTAACCAGTATAGGACCGACTCTCCTTTCCCATAGAACTCCAACAGTCATTAGTGCTAGTGCTGTGACAGCATGGGATACTACCCCATATTTTGGGGCAAGTGTTGAACCCATTCCTCCCAGGAATGTAACCCCAATCCACATGGCTGCTTTTAACAACAAGAAAAAGTCCCTTGTCACCTGTGGCCCTCACAGGACATCGTTAGGTAAGCCATCTCTTTCAATCTCTATCCACAATATGAGGAATTCTAAATGGTAGCAATTGTGCACAGTGGGAGCACAGAGTATAACAAACAGTATGTGTTATGGAATCACAGAGAGAGAGAGAGAGAGAGAGAGAGAACGAGAACAAATATAAGACATTCTAATTGTTTTTATTATTAATTCAGCAATTTTCTCCAGAGTACGATGCAGTATAAAGATTAAAACCATATTTTTTAAAAAAACAACAACAACCTGTGAACTAAGTTTTCCAAGTAAATGTCTTATTTAAGCAGTATTTTTCTACAAGTGATGAGAGGGGGAAATTAACTTGAAATGTCTAATAAAAAGCTATTATGGATCTCAAGCTCTTGCTGATGGACATTCAGAGTCACTGGGTTACATTATGGAACAAACCTCCAAGCTTTTGTACACACACAGAGAAGGAGCTAATTAACATTGTGAACCTGTCGTGCATTTTTTTCTGTTGACAATGTGTTGCATTGAAAAGGGCAATGAGTAATGTAGCAAGACTGCTGTACAGAAAAATAGATTATCACTGAGATGGATGGTAATGTTTATTGTCAGTACCAACTGAGTTGCAAGAGGCCTCAGGTAAAGGCCAGATATAATGGGATCCCGTCTTTCAGCTATCTAGGCAAGCAAAATGCCTATTGACTTCAAACATGGATGTAAGGCACCTTCTGATATTTCTTCTTAAGACACCGGTGGATTCTTAATAATCACTCACAAGACTGAAGACGTATGGAAACATAACAGGTTAATTACTGTGAGGGCTTCATCATCATCAGGCGATCACTCGTGACCAAGTAAGATTGTCTTCTGGGATAAAATGAGGAAATTCTAAAGAAGATTGTGTAGACTCTAGCGATGGGTCCGTAAGTGACTGTGGAGGCCAATTCTAGATCCACACAGCTTCCCACAGTGAGGACACAGGTTACCAGATAGAAGATGGTCCTGTAAAGGATTCATTTGACGTGCTTTTCGCTTAGCACGTTTCTCCCTTTCACCTTGCACTCGGGCTTCTTCAAAGTCCATGGAACCTTTGTGAAAGGCCAACCTCCATTTAGATCGTTCATGGGCCAGAGCTTCCCAGTTTTCGATGTTTATATTGCATTTTTTTAGATTAGCCTTATGAACATCTTTAAACCTCTTATATTGACCACCGATATTCCGCTTTCCATCCTTGAGTTGGGAGTAAAGTAACTGCTTTGGGAGACGGCAGTCAGGCATTCGAACAGACGAATCTATCAATTTTTGTTTCTCTCCCATTCTCAGTTGTTGTTTTTCAACCAAGTTCATTTTGTTCCATTTCCATATCAGTGTGTGACTTTAAAAAAAAAAAGTCTGGGCAAACGTCTCTATGCATTTTCATAGACATTTCTCCTAATACATTCATTTTTGTACACAATTTAACCTAATATAGTGCTATTTTATATGTTCTTTTCACACATTAACAGTGGCAACTAACTAACTAACAGTGAAAGACATTCCAGTTGTTGAAGAATTCTGCAGACATCTTTTCACAACCCCCTGAGGAAGGTCTTAAAAAAACCATAGGCTGAAACGCGTCGGGCTCCTCCACCTGAAAATACATAATAAAGAAATGGCATCCCGAGAACCTGTTCTCCCCCTTTTTTGCATTGTTAAATATGAGGAGCCTATCAGAAAAAAAGAGGAGGCAAAACTAATTCAGTACTAACAAATTTGAATACACAGAGATTCAAACTCAGACTTTTTAAAAACACTTTTTAAGCTTTTTTATGTCTATAAAAACAAAAACAAACAACATAAAACATATAACCATAATTAAACAATTAACAAAGCTAAAATGGACTACCAAATTTTTCTACAGCAAATATAAGTAACAAATAGTTTCTCTAGTCAATAATCAAGAAAGGAAAGTTCTCTTTTTTCTATTGTCACAAATTTATCTTTAGTATTCCACAAAACCACAAATAAACAAATCATTTTTTCTAATCCCTGCAAAAAGTCAATTAGAGGTTCCCACTCAGCAGTAAACGTAGATGTTGTCTTTTCTCTAATTAATGATGTAAGTTTGACCATCTCTGCCAGCTCCACCATCTTGACCAACCATTCTTCTGTTGTAGGCAATGCTGGAACTTTCCAGTTTTGTGCATATAATAGTCTCTCTGCCATTCTCATATATAAAAATAAAGTTCCATGATTTCTTTCCAACTCAGATTCAAACCCAGACTTTTGAGAGGAAAGCAACAAGGTCCTGGGCCTGGATGGACAAAACCATCAGTTTCACTTTGTTCCCATATCTGATTTTTTTACAATCTCAAATTCTTTTTGTCCCAAATTTGAAGAACTTTGTAAATTTTGGTAAATTCTTATCAAAAGCAAAGCAAAAAAACCAAACACATCACATCACCTATTCCTAATAATTTGTATATACATACCTTTTCTCACAGAGGAAATCCATGTATTCCAGTACTGTTTGCTTCTGAAAGCCTAACTAACATCTTAAGAACGCATGATGCATCCCAGAAAAATGTTCCTTGACTTATCAAAACTCGTTTAGGTTCCCTCAATATTCATTACATGTTTTGCCTGAGATGGGAATCCTCCATTCACTTTGGAGAACTCTTTTGGTTCCACCAAATTTCTGAAATGTGTCTGAGGAGTGAACCGCCTCTCCAGTTACCATTATTTTGAGTTCCAAAAGCCTGGTGGAAAATCCAAAAGATTTTTTTTAAACCATCTGAAATTAGATAAGGTCTTAATCATGATCAAACCCAATCTAATTTTAAAAAAATCCAAATGGGAATTCCCTGCCAGACTACTAGTCTCAAATCTTACCCCAGCCACAGAATTTCACAGAAAATGAATTTCATAGAAAATGTGGTGGGTCCTGTCGCAGCAGCCCACATGCTAAAGGGAGCCAAGTGTTTGGAGCCTATTGTTGCAATATTATATCAGCTGCACTGCCTATTCCAAGCCCAATTCAAAGAGCTGATTTTTTTTTACTGTTGAAGCCCTAAATGGCTTTGTCTTAAATTAGATTAATTCTGAACAGAGATTTATCAGCAAGCTGAATGACCTAACTCCTTGGAGGGTGCTCTCTGTAATCTGGGTTTCAGCATGATACACATATTAAAAGAATTAAACTGAATCATGCAGTAAACCCCAATAACCTTCACTCTCTATTGTAAGTCCCATTGGCTCAAAGTTAGGGGCAGACAGTTCATCCCAAAAATGCAGGCAGGAAAACACTTAGAAAGTATCTACCCCATTGCCTTCTCCTTCCTCTCAAAGGTTTTTTTTTTCTTTTCTTATTTCTTATCAAATGTTATACCATCCAGCCTTATCTCTTTTCTGGAATGTGGATTTATGTTGTTTCTACTTTCTGAGGCTCTCAGGCACCAATTAACAAAACAATGGGGCATCTTCCAGCAGTCTCCAGCTTTGCAAGTATCTTTTGAGAAGAAAAGAAAGAGAGAGGGCAGATGGGAAAACAGAATTTTTGGTTCATCATGGCTTCCATTCCCCTTCCATATAAGCCAGTCTCTGCTTCCATTAATATGACTGTCAACCGTATTAAATGGAATCAATAAGGCATATGACAGGTAGGGATCTTAAGACCCCAGCAGGATCATATAGATGCAGGCACCTAAAGGGAGTGCTTCAACCCATTTCATCCTTCCCAGGTCTTCGGATCATCCATAGAAGACCTGTTCATAGAGCTGCCAGTAGGTACTACAGTAATACCTTGGATTGCAAGTAACTTGGTTTGAGAGCATTTTGCAAGACAAGCAAATTTTTAAATATTTATTTAATTTTTTTGGACTTGATATACAAGCGACGTCTTGCAATACAAGTACCGTAGTACGGCTTAAATTAAAAATCTCTGTACAAATTTTCTTGGGGGGATTTCGTTTTGATAGAAGAGTGTTTTGGATTACAAGCACGTTTCCGGAACGAATTATGCTCTCAATCCAAGGCATGACTGTATTAGGTTGGCAGGGATGTATGAGAATTCCATTTTGAGGTGAAAGCTTGACAGATTTTACGGGTTTGGTCCTGGCAGATTTTGTTCCATTCCCCTGCTCCCCCACCTCCATCAGCACCGACTTGATCGGTAGCGAGTCGATCCAGTATGCAGATTTTGGGGTTTTTTTAAAATTACAACAATTTGCGCAAATGGGATCATGTGTTTTTTTCTCCCTGGCTCCCAAGATTTGTGTAAATGTAACACACACCCCACCCTACTTCAGATCTTTAAATGTGCACAAATGGGTTTTTATTTTTTTTTTATTTTTTATTGAGGGTCTTGCACAAGTCCGCCTGTCCAGCTGCTATGTAGCCCTGCAGAGGTATATTCCCATTGTAAATATCCTTGCCAGTTTCATTATCACCACACACTATTTATTTCATAGATCATAGAGTTGGAAGGGGCCTACAAGGCCATCGAGTCCAACCCCCTGTTCAATGCAAGAAACTAGAGGAGGGGTCTCCCATCCAAGTAATAACCAGGCCTGACCCTGCTTAGCTTTCCACACTCAGACAAGCTGAGCCAGCGTGAGCCACATTTAGCCCAGCAGAGCCGTATTCTGTCAAATAATTTGGGGTGGAGGAGCACAGAAGTAGAGTTCTTTGACAAGTACAGAATATGGCTCTGCCTGGCTAAATGAAATAGTGTGTGGATAGGATGAAATTGACAAGGAGGCCAATTCTAGATCCACACAGCTTCCCACAGTGAGGACACAGGTTACCAGATAGAAGATGGTCCTGTAAAGGATTCATTTGACGTGCTTTTCGCTTAGCACGTTTCTCCCTTTCACCTTGCACTCGGGCTTCTTCAAAGTCCATGGAGCCTTTGTGAAAGGCCAACCTCCATTTAGATCGTTCATGGGCCAGAGCTTCCCAGTTTTCGATGTTTATATTGCATTTTTTTAGATTAGCCTTATGAACATCTTTAAACCTCTTATATTGACCACCGATATTCCGCCTTCCATCCTTGAATTGGGAGTAAAGTAACTGCTTTGGGAGACGGCAGTCAGGCATTCGAACAACATGACCGGTCCACTGAAGTTGGCGTTGAAGGATCATTTTTTCAATGCTAGTAGTCTTTGCTTCTTCCAGTACACTGACATTTGTTCGCCTATCTTCCCAAGTAATTTGCAGGATTTTCTGGAGGCAACGTTGATGAAACCTTTCAAGGAGGTGGAAGTGACGTTTATAGATAGTCCATGTTTCGCAGGCATACAATAAAGTTGGTAATATAATGGCTTTATAAACCAGTGTTTTGGTCTTCTTACAAATATCCCGATCCTCGAACACTCTATGTTTCATTCGAGAAAATGCGGCACTTGCGGAGCTCAGACGATGCTGGATTTCACTGTCGATGTTAGCTGTAACAGAAAGATAGCTGCCAAGATAGAGAAAATGATCGACATTTTCCAGTATTGTCCCGCCAAGCTGGATAGATGGCATCACCAAAGGGTTGGCTTGCACTTGCTGATGAAGCACTTTGGTTTTTTTGATGTTAAGTGAGAGACCAAGTTTTTCGTATGCTTCTGCAAAAGCATTTAGCATTTAGTATAGTTTGGAGATCATCCTCCCAGTATGGCTAATGGCACGGGATTCTGGGAGCTGTAGTCCAGCAACATTTGGGGACCCAAGGTTGGAGAGCCCTGGTCTAAGCCATCTCAGAATGATTTCTCAGGGTTCTACATTGTGCAGACAGCCTCCAGAGATATAAAAGACTCCACTGCAGAAGTTCACCTTGAAGATGATTAGGGCAACAGGAAGGGCAACAGGAGGTGGCAGAGCTAATGTGCTTGTTCTTCTTCTTCCTCTCCCTCCTCACCACTTAATGTATGCAAGATTT
Source organism: Shinisaurus crocodilurus (assembly GCA_021292165.1). Taxonomy (NCBI): domain Eukaryota; kingdom Metazoa; phylum Chordata; class Lepidosauria; order Squamata; family Shinisauridae; genus Shinisaurus; species Shinisaurus crocodilurus. Next base: position 144,031,259 of record CM037877.1, on the reverse strand, counting down.
AGAATACCTGAACAGGGCTACAAATGACCAGTTTTCCAGAAGGTTAAACAGATACCATGGTTAAGTTACCATTTGGAAAACTGTCATATGAATGAATCGTTGTACAAGACGTTACAGAAGAGGAGGCTGCAGCTGATCAATTGTCTTCTGCTTTCAATGGCAACATTGGGGAAATGTCATATGTGAACTAAGTAAACTGCCCCCGACTCTTCTGATTGATATTGTTGAGGAGTTCGAGAACAGTTGAGACTTTTAGGCCATGCTAGGAGCACCTACTACTAGAACAGGGAAGAAAATTAATGTTTCTATTCTTAGTTCACAGAAGAAACTGGTGGCTTGTGCTAATCTAAGTGCCTCCGAGCAGAGAAAGCACATTCCCTCTCAGCAGGTGATGACAGCATGTGGCTTAGGCAAGTAATGACTGCAACTGTTCACAGTGAATCGTCTGTTTTGGGCACAGCGATCAAACAATGAAAAGATCTATTGAAGAAAAACTAAATGAATCAACCGAGTCAGTGGCAAAAGTCTAGACGTTTTTTATTTGTATCCACAGCCCCCCCCCCTCCCCAGGGGCACCAGCTAAGGGAGGATTGTGGGGGGATGGGGCATTATGACCCTTCACCAGTCCTCTTTCAAATCGATGTTGATTCATTTATATCTCTGCTTGTAATGGCTGCAGCCCAACAAATATCCTTAAAATGCATGGCTTTTAGCAACAGACTATATTAAAGAGCAGACTTTTGAATCTTGCTGTGAATGTTCCCTCTCCACCACAGAAACCCCCACCCTGCCCCCTATATGGAAACCTGAAACTGTGTCCTCTCTCTATCCATTATGCCAAGCGCGGGGGACCTCTGGGCCTCTAGATGTTTTGGGTACAAAATCCCATCAGCCACAGTTGGCTTGGCAAATGGTCAGGAATAATGGGAGTTTGAGTCCAACAAGGTCTGGAGGCCCACCGGTTCCCTACCCACACATTTTATGATGGTGTTGACACAACCCTGAAGGCGCACAAGCCTCCTGGAAAAGCAGAGTGCTTCACTTGTGTGAGATGGAAGATTTAAAATCCTGCTCCCGTGTGCAAACACCCATAAATCTACACACAGAAGTTCAGACCTGTCTCTCCCACTCCACGCAGCATTCCAAGCGTATCGGATTTCAGCCAGTTCAGCCTCCTCCTTGCAGATCCCAGTAATAAGGAAATAACTCTGTAGACTCCACAGGTTATTGTTCTACCTGTTTATTACTATAGCAAGTATATCCTACAGAGTATACATCTCCTAATTACAGTCCATGTGCAGAGAATAATGCATAGCAAGCATTAATCCAGTGGAGCAAGTTGTTTATCACTCCACCTCAGCTTAAGATGTTACATGATTGCATTAAGTCCAGCAAGCACTAGTCAGAAGAACAGAGAGAAGAAGAAAAAAGCAATTCCACATCTCTCCAAAATGGCTACAGAACAGAAAGCTAACAAGTAAGTACGTCACCAGAAAATACAAACCATGTGACCAGCTCGTATTTCTTTCACACCTACTTTTCCCATGAGAAACAGGCAGGAAGTAGAAGACTAAACATGACTTGTTTACCAGCCATTCTGTACCTTACAAATGTCAACAATGTGCCACAGCTGGTGTTTGTGCTACATGTCACAACATTTTATACCCATCTCACGAAGCATGGAAGCACACCTACGCAAAGAGAATAGAATGAAAAATGTATTCTTGCTTTCCACAAAATTATTTAGAAACCCCTTTCTTTCAGAAATGTCCAAGATATTTTTTTTTTATTTTTTTTTTAAAGAATGCCTCTTGTTGACTATCAGTGGAAATCAACAACTGGTTATAACTTTTTTCTTCCTGTGTGTCAGAATCAGAATGAAATTTGTAGCCCTAGTAGAATGTTACGTGGGAATCGCACCTGCTGAATTTCAGACAAATAGGGACAGGGATGTTGTGCTACATGCCTTTAATGTTTGATTTTTATTAAATTTTTTAAAAGGTGGAATTGCTGATAGTTGTTTTTTTAAAAAAATTCTCGTCAAAATTGGATGAAATTTGCAGGGATAGTTGTCCCTCCTAAGGAGATCAAACCTGCCATGGTTTGGATGAATAGGTGCAGGGAGCTTTCTGCAAAAGTTGCCTTTACAGTTTGGAGGTTTCAAAAAAAAAGGAAAAAAAGATGCACTTATCCCCCTATTTTTGTGGGCAATTGTTCTGAAAAGGACATACAGCATAGATGTGGCCCCACTTGAGAAACCTAGCTAGGGATGGGTACCCAGCCCGGCACCCGACTCGCGGGGCGCTTGGCGAGCACTCCTGCCGTGTGAGAGGAGCCTCCGGCGAGCGCCAGCTGAGGTGCTCGCTGGACTTCTGGTTTCCCCAGCTCTGCGTCATTTACATATAGTATAGCGAAGTATATGTAAAAAACGGCCACAATTTGCATAAATGCGGCCGTTTTTATTGTATACTATGCTGTACTCTACGTAAACGGCATACCTTACACCGTTTTCTACATAAACAACATAGCGCCGGAAGTCACTTTCCCCAGCCTGACTCGCAAGAACTCCGGGGAAATGTACGTTCAGGAGAGCATTGAGGGGGGTTGAGCCTGGCGAGTTTGCCAAGCTTCCACCCCCCAATCGAGCTCCACACACATCCCTACACAGTGTTTCATAACGATAGGTGCAGCTTTTTTCTTTAGGAAAGGGAATGTTCAAATTTGGGGGGATGGATTAGTTCCCTTTCATTTCCCCTTACACCCTCCATGTTTTTTATGTTGTCATTACATAACTGTTTGTAATTCACCCAGAGAATATTAGTTAATGGACAGATTAGAAATGTAATAATAAATAAATAAATAAATTGTTATTGCAATTTGTATGAAAATGGCATATGTTGTAGAGGTGTACCGAGGCAGGAAGCTTGCAAAATTTCAGAAGGATAGGTACAGGGGATAGGAAATTATGAAGAATCAATAACATTTTAAGATTTACTTTTTTCTGCTCAGTTGACTTGACACCAAAGACACAGAAAATGAAACAGGATGGGGTGGATGATGTATGTGGAGCATAAAGTGGAAGAGGCAGAACTTGAAATCCAGCACTTTCTAAGCAAGCACCCAATGCTACACCCTCCCAGGTCCCACAGACTCCACCAAACTGCTTTTAATGTTCCTGCTTCTGGGAGAGAGCACTAGCAAAGAGCACTGAACACTGGATCAGTCCTATGATATGTTACTTCAGTATCCCTCCCCCAAAGCAGTGGGATTAGAGAGCCATGCTTAAACCATTCAGTGTGATTAGAAACTAGAGCTGCCACTCATGGAACTATAGTCCTTCTTCTCCTCCCTCCCTCCATACGTTATATGGAGAGAGCTTGGCGAGGAATGTATCAATTTTTGGAGACCCCCATGTCTGATTCTCTTCGTCCCTCCAAATTTTGTAGTGTTCAGATTCAAATTTGGTCCACTTCAGAGTGCCCTGCTTTGACTTGGACATCTCCTAAATTTGTCTAAATCAGCCTGATTCAGTTCTGGATTCAGGATTCATCTGAAACTGATGCACACCTCTAACTATAACATAGTTGTTCTATAAGACATTCTTCAGTTATGATATTCTTAAGCCTGAAAAAAACCATGAACATGGATTAGCACTGAGCCTTCTCCCAGAAAACTCCCCTTTCTGCTTTATATATTCATTGAGGATGAAATCTGTGTAACTCAAAAGTCCACTTACCACATTGTGGATATTCTTTGATCCTAAGATATGATGAAATTTATACTGTCCCCTTTGAATTTTGTCCTGATGAACCACTATGGGTAATTGTTCCTGATTTTTCCAAAGTCAGATTTTCCCAACACTCATGGGCAATTATCAAATTGTATTTATTTATTTATTTGATACATTTCTTAGTAACCACCTTTCAAGACCAGTGTCTTCTCAAGTCAGCACATAAAACCAATACAACAAACATATTAATAAGATCAATTCCATTTCTCATTCCATTTGTGACCCGGGGTCCGCTTGACAGAGAGCTTCGGCCAATCCTGTATGATGCATGTGCTTCCAAGCATATGTTTGTTTGTCATACATTACATTTTTAGCTGTAGAAACACAATGTGTGAAAAAAAAGTCCCTAAATTTTGAAAATGTCTTCCTGTCCCATTGCCTAATAAAGAATTAATTGTCCTCTCATTAAAAACAGTGATAATTGGGGCTGAACTGCTCAGTTATCATGACTCATTAAAAGCAGTGATCATTGGGGCTGCTCATCCCACACACTCACAATGTTTGCCTCTCCCCAAGTACCATTCAGGACACAGCCACAATTGGCATTCAGGCATTCTTATTCCCTTCCATGACTCTGTCAAGGTTCCACCTGTACCAGGACACCTTGATCAGTTCCTTAAAGTTATCTGCCTCTTTAAGAGCCCCTCCTGTCTCAGGATGCCAATTCTCTGCCTTTTTACCTCCTCTTCCCAATAACATGGGATTAGGCCTTAGGCATGGTGTAAAAGACACTCCAACAACTTGCTGTTAACAATAACTGTTTACTTTAGTAATTATTGGTAAAGTAGATTCACATTAACTTAGGGTAATTACACAAATAGAGCTGTAGGATTACAAAAAGCAAGTATAAGGGAAATAAAAGGAAAAATAGCACAAGGTTCTCTAACCTAGCTATACTGTCACCTGTAGGCTTAGTAGAGATTCCTTTCCACAGCCTTTCTCTTAGCTGTTCTACAGTTCCTTCGTGATAGTCAGACTCTCTTCTCTATCTGCTCCTTGGCGCCTGCAAAACCTCTCCTCTCCCCAACTTTGCTCTCTCTGTGTGCCACCTACTGCAGCTCATTATATACACTCCTCCCCCCAAGACCTAGAAGGTTACAATCATGTGCCCTCAAACTGGAGAAATGAAACTTAACTCCCTGAGGGGAAAATGAAACTCACAAATGCCCCCCTCCCATCAGGAGATGTTTGGGCCTACAGGCTTCAACTAACTCAGGCCTGTGTAGGCCTCAATCCTTCACAGACTCCCATTCAGGTGACAGTCAATTTTGGGGCTCTTACATCTCCCTCTGCCTTCATCTGAGGTAATGGCGATGGTCCCTCCTTTGCCCCCAATACCCATTGAGAGTGAAGACAATGCCATAAAGGCAATGTTGCCCTTACTCTAATCTGGGTTCAGTTGCCTTCCATGGTGTTGTCATGATGCCCAATCGTATTTGCTATTTGTTCTCATGATGTCATCACTTTAAATACATGATCCCTGATTGGCCAGGATCATTAGAAGGAGAAGGTGAGGCAGGGAAAAGCACAGCAAAAGGGGGAAAGATGCCAAAACAAGGAAACAAGTCACAAGTGTGGGAGAGAAACATCAGCAAAGAGGCCTAAGAAAAGGTAAGCAAGGCAGGATAGTTGAATATTTTGACCCACAGAAAATCCCCTGATAATATCTCGGAAACATGCCATTTTGGATTAGACCCAATATATCTGACTAGTATATTGCTTGCAGAAATTACAACTAAGGAAAAGTAATTTTCTTAATGGCGTTCCTGTATTTTATTTTTTAAATCTGTTTGGTACTGCTGGAAATAAACACTAATAAGACTCTATTTGGAAGCTGTTTCCTGACCTAGTTTTTTCTCATTAATTTACTCTTTACACATTAGAGTGCTGTATTATAGCTGTTGTATGTTTCCCCACCCCCAGAGTTTATCACCTCGGCATTATTTTATAATCTGCTGTATGGCAACAGTCATTATTATGCACTTCTATTTCTAGGCCATTTCATTTTTGCTTTACTTGACTGCATCAAAACTTCCATTTGAATTATTTGTTACAAAGCATTGGTTAAAAATAATACTGTGCCAAAATTTCCTTCCACTTTTTTTGGCCAGTCTCATTCAATCTTATAGAAAATAAATCTTTTATTTTTATTTTTATGGGGGGGATGCAAGGACAAGAAAAATTCAGTAAAATTCACTTGGGTAGGGTGCAGGACTACATATCATACTTATGAGGAGCGGAGGCTGGTGACTCCTATTTCAGTGGGGCTCCTAAACCATTGCAGGTTGTATTTGGAGCTTTATAGGAGCTATCCATGGTGCTGAACTCCATCCCCAAAATAGGTTCACCATCATGGAGCACCATGGATATCTCCTATAAAGCTCAGAATAAATGCTGCAATGGCTTACGAGCCTCACCAAAATAAGAGTCACCAGCCTCCACTGCTTATGAGGTGACCGAGGGGCGTGTGTGTGTGTGTGTCCTGTCTTTTATTGTACAATCACCTCCTGGTAGTCTGCAGTCTCCCCAGCTTCCCATGCTTTATTTAAAGCCCATGGGAAGATGTCAGGTGATAACTCCTGCCATAGGTGTCATGCCCCCATCAGAAGACTCCTCCATCAGAAGACTCATTCGAGGAGGAAGAGTGAGAGGCCCCAACAGAGGACAATGCCAAGGCCCTGCCAGGGTCTGTGCCATGACAGAGGCCTAAGCCTCTTCACCTCTCGGGAAGAGGTGGAGTCTGCCTCAGAGGAGGAGACTGAGTGCCCCGCAAGTCCTACGGAGCGATGGCGCCAAAGGAGGCAGGCCGCTGCAGGCCCAACTCAGAGAACCTCAACAAAGTGCCCTGCTGCAGCAGAGGTCTAGTGGGAGGAAAGGGGCTGCTCAGGAGTAGAGAGCCCTCCTCACAAGTAGGACTGTCTGCAATTTAAGTGAATAACTGCAGTTGGGACTTGGGTGGGGCTCTGTCTGCTCCAGGATAAAAAGTCCTGTAGAAGCTTACAGAAGCTGCTAGAAACAATGTCCATGTTTGACTCTGGCTCCAGCCTGTTACCTGTCTTCTGCTTGGACCCTGCATAGGGATGTGTGCGGAGCTTGATTGGGGGGGTGGAAGTATGGTGAACTTGCCAGGCTTGAACTCCCCCCCCCCCAAGCTGTGCTTGGCCTACCTGCTTCCCCAGCTCGACTCGCGTTCTTGCGAGCCGAGCCGGGGAAGCGGCTTCCGGGTTCCCCCCCGAGCACTTTTTAAGTAGAAAATGGCATAAGATATGTTAAAAACAGCCGCAATTTGTGCAAGTTACACAAATTCCGGCCGCTTTTAACGTATCTTACGCCACTTTCTACGTAAAAAGCATACCGGCAGGAACCCAGAAGTCCAGTGAGCACCTCAGCTGGCGCTCACTTTTGGCCCGGCCCGGCAGCAGCACTCGCCAAGCACCCAGCAAGTCAGGTAATGGGCAGATCACCCACCCATAGCTGTGTAAGTGACCTTGACCTGGATTTGACTACCCTCTCTGCATAACACTTTTTGTCTATGCTGCCTGGCTTTGTTGTTTGTTTCTTTGGATTGGACTAGGACTGTTTGTGGACTCTGGCTTGCCTTGTCCCTTTGTTGTACCTTCAGCTACTGACTCACCACACCCTCGCCCAGCCTCAACACCCAGCGGGAAATAGGACAATGCACCTTTTTCAGATCAGGAAGTGCAGGCAGCCAGAGAGGCTGGAGAATGATGGAGAGATGTGCAATAGAAAACAACAACAACAAAAAAACCCACACAGCATCCTTGTTCACCTTGCAACCATCATAAGGTAAGCTCAAAAACAGCACCAGAAGAACTCCTAGAGTGCTTCAAAAATAAGGCAGAAAAATAGAAGCCTGTTTTGCAGAGGAAGAAAATGTGCAGGAAATTGGAGGATAGACTTTGCTGAGCACTAGTTAAAATGTATTAAAATGCTGATATTTCTGTTACAAATTTTAACAAAACCAGCTCAGTCTAGCTTAAAAATATCTTAACATTTGCTCTGGGTATATACTAAATGTTAGAGGTAAGCAAAAGGGTTACAAGGGGAACATCACCTTCCTAATCAGCATGGGAAGGACTTTCCTATCCCAAACCAACCCCTACTTAATGGTTAATCAATTGATTGATTAATTTTATTCAAGTCTTTGTTGAAGCCACACCTTTTTAACTCTAAGCAACAGCTAACATGGTTTTATGTATGGCTTCCACTCCTCTTTGTTCCTAGCCTGATCTCCATTGGTTGCCTCCCTGAATTCTGCTTAGTTTCCTTGGGCAGATACCTCACCTTTGACCTTGTCCAGTGAACCCCATTGTTTGAGATGATGGATCTGGCATGATGGTTTAACACGCTGGCAAAGTGCTTGTGAAAGTCCCTGGAACTTAGACATGCACATAAGAATTGTCTTGGTGAACCATGTCCATCTAATCCAGCATCCCATATACAAATCGCAAACTTATTCTCCAATTCTGCATCTTTGTAGCCAAAACAGCACCAACAACACCAGGGGTGAGGGACAGGTTTGGAGTCGGAGTCCAGAATGACTTCCACCCACGCAGTGCTCTACAGGCCAAGTAACAGTAGGTAAGAAGGCCATGCTCCTGGTATTAGGGGGAGGAACCATGCTCTCCAATGCCCTTCAGTCCCCAACCCTCAAGCTGGCACTTTGGCCAGGAATCTGGCTTTCCTGTGAGTGGGCTCTTTCCAGATGGGGGAAGCCTGGGTGTAGCAAAACTGCCCCAACCGAGGTGCCTACTGAAGGAGTGTTCCTCTAGCCAGAGTTTTGGTCAGCCAGAACCTTGGTTTGTCTTACACTTTCCTCCATTGTGGTGGATGGACGTGGGTTGGGCAAAGCTAGCTGGGAGGAGAATCCCCACTGTTATCTTAGATCAGTTCTTTTGGTCCCCAATATGGAGAGCTTTGTGGATTTTGGTAAACTCTTGGCAAAACTGAACTGAAACTAAACTTTCACCCATGGGCATCCATTTCTAGGTGATTTGGATGTGTTACTTTATATCCGAACCATTTCTTAGTCCTTGAAAGTTAAAGTTGGGGTGGAAGTATGTGTTATAATAAACATGGGGCTGCTGCTGAAAATGGTATCCCCATGTCAAGTTGTCCCATCTTCCACAATGTGTATTATACTTTTCCATGTCATCGTATTGTGTATTTTCCTATTTCCATCAGCAGCATTCATGTGGAGTTGAGGTAGGAATATATATTAGGGTGGTCAGGTGTCCTACTTTACAGAGGATAGTCCTGTACTGGAAAATACCCTCTATTTGCAGGGCTGTCCAGTACCAAGTCAAGATAAAGGATAAGAAGGAGAGCAGGGTGGGGCCTTGAAGTTGCCCATCAACAGTTAACACCTTGACTATAAGCTGAATAGGTACATGGGTCACCAGGTCACACTTCTCCCAACAATAATGAGCTGAATTTTTATTTAAATTATAGTAGTTATGTCTAAATGCACATCTGCACATATAAATTACTATAATCAACAACTTGCAGAATCTCATGATGCACAGAGCTTTTTTAAGGCCACAAGGGCCATTTATGGACCAAAAACCTATGGTACAAACCCTTTACAATCAAAAGATGGTACCAAACTCTTAAAAGACAAAGAATCTATTGCACTGCATTGGAAAGAGCATTATTATGACCTTTTAAATCGTAAATCTAAGGTGGATAAAGAGATTTTCTCGCAAATCCCGCAAAAACAAATTAGAGAGGAACTTGCAATACTCCCCACTTTGGATGAAATAAAAAAAGCCATTAATCAAATGAAGAACAACAAAGCTAGTGGACCAGATGGGATTCCTGCTGAAATCTTTAAAGAAGGGCCCCCCGAACTTGTACAACATCTTCATAAACTCATCGAAAAAATCTGGATAAGAGAAGAGATCCCAGAAGACTTCAGGGATGCCATAATTATCACCCTCTTTAAGAAGGGTGATAGAACAGACTGTGGAAACTATCGGGGCATTTCTCTCTTAGCTACCGCAGGTAAAATATTTGCTAGGATTCTCGCAAACTGTCTTCTATCTATTTCAGAAGAGATCCTCCCTGAGACTCAATATGGTTTCCGCCCCTCTAGAGGGACAGTAGACATGATTTTTACTACACGTCAGCTCCAAGAAAAATGCCGGGAGCAAAATTAACCCCTTTATATGGCATTTATCGATTTGGCTAAGGCCTTTGATACTGTAGACCGTACAGCTCTCTGGACTATCCTTATGAAAATTGGATGCCCCAATAAATTTGTGAATATCTTGCGACTTCTCCATGACAACATGACGGCAACAGTTTTGGACAACAACGGCTCTCATGGTGCTCCATTTAAAGTGGGATCAGGTGTTAAACAGGGATGTGTTATTGCCCCAACATTATTTGCTATTTTCATCACCATGATTTTACATCTTGTCGAGGGGAAACTTCCCACTGGTGTGGGAATTATATATCGAACTGATGGAAAGCTTTTTAAACTCAGCAGGCTGAAAGCAAAAAGTAAGGTAATTACAACCTCCGTTGTGGAACTTCAGTATGCTGATGATAATGTGGTCTCCGCACATTCAGAGGATGATCTCCAAACTATCCTAAATGCTTTTGCAGAAGCATACGAAAAACTTGGTCTCTCACTTAACATCAAAAAAACCAACGTGCTTCATCAGCAAGTGAAAGCTAACCCCTTGGTGATGCCATCTATCCAGCTTGGCGGTGCAATACTGGAAAATGTCGATCATTTTCTCTATCTTGGCAGCTATCTTTCTGTTACAGCTAACATCGACAGTGAAATCCAGCATCGTTTGAGCTCCGCAAGTGCCGCGTTTTCTCGAATGAAACACAGAGTGTTCGAGGATCGGGATATTTGTAAGAAGACCAAAACACTGGTTTATGAAGCCATTGTATTACCAACTTTATTGTATGCCTGCGAAACATGGACTATCTATAAACGTCACTTCCACCTCCTTGAAAGATTTCATCAACGTTGCCTCCGGAAAATCCTGCGAATTACTTGGGAAGATAGGCGAACAGATGTCAGTGTACTGGAAGAAGCAAAGACTACTAGCGTTGAAAAAATGATCCTTCAACACCAACTTCAGTGGACCAGTCATGTTGTTCGAATGCCTGACTGCTGTCTCCCAAAGCAGTTATTTTATTCCCAATTCAAGGATGGAAAGCGGAATATCGGTGGTCAGTATAAGAGGTTTTAAGATGTTCATAAGGCTAATCTAAAAAAATGCAATATAAACATCGAAAACTGGGAAGCTCTGGCCCATGAACGATCTAAATGGAGGTTGGCCTCTCACAAAGGTTCCATGGACTTTGAAGAAGCCCGAGTGCAAGGTGAAAGGGAGAAACGTGCTAAGCGAAAAGCACGTCAAACGAATCCTTTACAGGACCATCTTCCATCTGGTAACCTGTGTCCTCACTGTGGGAAGCTGTGTGGATCTAGAATTGGCCTCCACAGTCACTTACGGACCCATCGCTAGAGTCTACACAATCCTCTTTAGAATTTCCTCCTTTTATCCTGGAAGACAATCTTACTCGGCCACGAGTGATCGCCTGATGATGATGATACAAATCTTACGCAAATCTTGTCCTCTTTTGTCCTCATTTTTAGTGATGCATTTCCTGTTTTGGGGTAGTGGGTACGTGCCCACCCTAGTATAATATGAAGGCATCAGGACACCAAAATATTGTGTTGGGGGGCGGGGAGGAGAACTCAGCACTGGCCTGCCAGTTTCAGCAGTAGTGCTGTGTTTATTGGAACATGTTGTCTTCCCCCGTCTCTTAATAAGGAACTTAATGAGTTGACAGAGTAAAGGCATTCATTAAAGGGATGAGAGGAGCAATTTGGTTCATCAAATTTGCCCTTTGGAAGCTTTATCTCCTGTCAAACACCTTCCTCCCTTGTCTTCTGCATCCTTCAATTAGCCCCCCATAAAAGTAGCTGGTTGCCTCAAACTCATTTATTGTATTTTCTTTATTAACTTTATGGAATTGCTTTACATATATTAACTATGGGAGCATAAGTAATAAGCACTCTAGCAATTGCATGGGGGGGGGGGAGAAGGTTGAACCACACCAGGGCCGGTGCTACCATTAGGCCAACTAGGCTGCTGCCTAGGGCGCCGGGCTAAAGGGGGCGCCAGGAGCATAGAGCTGGAGGGAGGGAGGGCTCAAGTGGGAAGAGGGGGGCGCTAAATATCTGATCTTGCCTAGGGCACCAAACTGCCTTGCACCGGCCCTGAACCACACAGTTCCTATTTTTAATAGAAGTCATGTGGTTATAACCAATGCACTTTTACTTTCAAAATGTAGGGGGTACAGTAATTCTTTCTAACTATCAAATGACTTAAATGAAATTGAGCACTAGTGTTATGTTACAGGCAACACAGAGGTCTTGCTAATCTCTGTTATTTCTTTTTAAACACAGATCACTTTTAATCACCTCCATGGTGATCTAAATGTATGCAAAGAGGCCTTTGGTGAAGAGCTTATTAATTGATTATCTTGGTAATTATAGCATGGCTCTCGCTGCAAATCAGATGTAAATCCCCCTTTTAAAGAAAGCACACGGTTCGCATCTGCAGCAGCTTCTCTAAATGAAAACATAACATCAAGAAACCCAAATGCCAACTGCATTATAATTAGCCTTTCTCTGCAGAACTAAGTATAGTTATGTATTGTGCATGCAAATGTTTCCTCTGCAGCAAAGCCCTTGTTGAAAAAGTGAGGGAGGAGGGCTTGTGTGACTCACTACCTGGTTCACATGATTGGCAGGCATTTAACAAGCCATGGTGGCTTGTTAATTACTCTGTGCATGCTGGTCACATACCGGGGGAATTTACATAATTACCCTCAGCAGCACAGTTTGTCATGTCATGCCAACCTGGCCAGGGAAGTCTTGATGCCATGGGTACCAAGCCACCTAGAACCCTACAACAGTCCATGGTTCTGGGTGGCTTGTTACCCATGGCAACAAGCCACCCTGGCCAAGTTCACACCACACAACAAGCCACACTGCTGAGGGTAACTAGGCAAATCCACCCCCTTCGGCTTGCAACCAGCAAACACAGCATATAGTTAACAACCACTGTGGCTTGTTAACTGTCTGCCGATCATGTAAACCCGGTCACTGATAACATCTGGGAGTGTAGAAGTGGGCAAACATTGCTCATCTCGCTGTCCATGTGTTATTAATTCTGTTTGCTTCACTACTTTCAGAAATCTGTATCTATAGAGAAAGATGAGACTACCTGGGTCAAATGGATCTGCCTGAGAGCCAGGTGAGACTGCAGCCCAGCACTCTGATTATATCAAGTGTTCCCACAGTGCGACTTTAGTAAGTCATTGCAACCCACATTGCCATCAAGCCTTCCCGGAAATGACCCGGTCAATCACGGCCATTAGAAAATGAGCTAAGGATTGCCATGTAAACATTCCAACTGCCCCCTATTCACCAAGAACAGTTTCTGTGTTCTGGCTTTTGTCCGTGGCAAATCACCGTGCCTGTTTTGTTGCTGCTTTGCAACAAAACAGGCACTATTGGGAGATGTTGTTCAAGCTGAGGATGCAGCTGAGTTCATGTTTTGAACTCCTCAGCCAGGCTCTAGAAGTTAACTCTGGGTCAAACTACATGCTATGTTAATTGTGTAGCTGAGGATAATCTTTTTATTTACTCTCGAGCAGTGTTCTCCAACCTTGGGTCCCCAGATGTTTTTGGCCTACAATTCCCAGCATGCCCCAGCCAGCTGGCTGGGGCATGCTGGGAGTTGTAGGCCAAAAACATCTGGGGACCTAAGGTTGGAGAACACTGCTCGAGAGTAAGTGTACATGGCCCTGATTTGTATCAAGACCACCACAAAGCGAGAGTGGAAGATTAAACCTTCCCGCCCAGCATTTCCACCCCCCACAAAAATTTCCCCAGGGAGGCAGAGTTTAAAACAGACAACAGCCTCCATTGACTCCAGCAATTTTTTTTCTTTTCTTAACCCCTAACCCTAAGGGGGATGGGGGGGATGTTGTGGGGGGCAGGAGGAAGATTCAATCCTTGTCCCCTAGAATAAATAAATAGATTATTCTTGGCTACATGCTATGTAATTAACATAATGTGCCATTTGTCCCTCTGAGTGGGGGGTGGCTGTGCCTAACTCTAGTGCTCAAGCAAGTAAAAGTCGGGTGTGCGAATCGGCAAAACTTGGAATTGCCGAAGTTCTCTGCATTCCATCTCGAAACTCGTTTTGACTTGAGTCCATATCAGTTTGCAACCTTTGTGGGTTTCTTCTTTTTTATGAAAAACTGTGCATATTTTCATGCATTTTTGCCAAATGTAAGCATCGACTGTGCACAATTTTGAAATTTTTGCATTTTGAAATGTACAAGGGCTATTGAACAGATTTTTTTGTGGGGTCCACGAATCACATTGCAAGCTCAGAAACATATGGGCTTCATCTGCAGATTTTGTCTGAGTCCATGTTCAGTGTGGAAGGTGCAAACTGGGTAAAATCCTGATTTAAAAAATGCACTGAAATGAATTTCTCATACACAGAACCCTAGAAAATACTTGGATGGACACAAAATGTCAGTGCAGTTTCCTTTTCCATTTCCCATCCCCAAAACTGCCTCTCCAGAATTCCAGATTGTAAACATTGCTAAACGCGTTTCAGTTGCAGCTTCTGTGAGAGATTCCCCAAACTACTGCTGAGTCAAATCAGAAATGCCGCCCCATTTCCCTGGCCCCATTCACAGGCCAGAAAAGTGGGGCTGCATTTCAGCAGCAGGAGGAGAAAGCCGGGATCCTTGCTGTTGGGATAAATCCAAAAGTGGGTGCAAGTTAAGCACCAAGGGGCAGGGTGTCTGCCTGCCACTGCACTCACTAACAGTGCACAGATGTCCAAAAGTAAAGATGCAGCTAACCTCTTGGCCAGGATCTCCAAACGAGAGAAGTGGAGAGCTGTGTACAATGTGGATACCAATGGGAACTCTCCCTCCGAAAGGAGAAGAAGCGAAGGCCAACTAACACTGGGTTTAGGGGTCCCAGACCAGTTGGGGTATAGGGGGGAAATAGCTTCAGTTTGTCATTAACCAGAATTTACCCAGTTTTACCTCTTGGAACCAAATGCAGACCCAAACATAATCTGCAGTCGAGGTCTGTACATTTCTTTCAAAAAAGGTGTACATTTGAAAAATGTCAGTGAAAAAATGCATACATTTGAAGAATGCACACAAACATGCTTCAATGAATTGGAGAAAAATGCATACATCTGGAAAATGCACGCAACTGATGTGTACACTTGGGGAAATGCACATGAAAATATGCATGGATTTTCATTCAAACGGGGGAAAAAAAACACACCAAAGCTTGCAACCTGATAGGGGCATGAGTCAGAATGAGCTTTGGGGTAGAAGTTGGAGAACTTATTTATTTATCATTTTAAATTTCACCAAAACAAAGAAATGAAAAGAACAGAAATGGGGGCGGGACCCTGAAATTAACAATTACTGATTTGGAGTACCTTGATGAGCTCGGGTTTTGCTGATTTGTACATTCCAGTTACTGTCTTAGGAAAGAGAAAGCAGGGTGGTAACTGAAAGGGAAATTTCCAGGTGAACAAAAAACGTTCTTCTGAGTATATTTTAAATAAAGGGCACCTGACACTAGATGGGTATGTTTGGTGCTTGTCGGAAGGTCACACAAGAACTCGGGGTTCTCAGAAGTTAGTTTGCCTGTTTTAAGTAATTGTAGGCCATATTTCAGGGCTAAGCCCTCTCCATAAAAAGATAATTTCAGTAAAAATACATACAATTATATTAAAACAGCAGTTAACACAGTCCAAAGCCTGGCACCACACTCATATACAATTAATGTAAATTTTAAATGACTAAGTGTGCAATCCTATGGCTGCTAGATGCTGTCTAACCGACCACAGGTTAGGTCAGAGTCCCAGCTACGACATCAGAAATGTGTTCTGAGATTGAAGTTGGGATTCAGACTGTGGGGAATGTCCTCCCTTGCAGCTGGCCCAGTTCTTTCTACACTGGCTGCAGCTCCAAAGTCACAAGTGCAACTTTGGAGCCGGCTCTGGGGGGGGGGGTCCGATGGGCGGGGAGGGGAGGAGTGAGGCTCTGCTGGGATATGACATATCCTGGTGGGGCCTAAGCCCCTCCTCCTTTTGCAGGGTGAGGGAGGCACTGAGACAATTCTTGCTTCCACACTCTATTGGATGCCCATAATCCTCTGAGCTCAGAGGGTCATAGCAGCCACGTTGGATTGTGCTGCCCTAGGGTCAATATAATACCAACAACATTTTAAAACAGCAGCAGTGAAAGCCATTAAAAACATTCATTACTGCATCTTCACCAAAAGTAGCTTGGAATAAATGGGTTCTCAAAGCCTGTTTAAAAGCCACCACTGATGGTGCCAAACATTTGTCCCTTCAGAGGGAGTACCAGAAATATGGGGCCACTATGGAAAAGATCCTGTCTCTGGTGCCTACCAGTCTAATGATCTTCGTATCTTGATCCTAAAGGCAGGCCTTCAAGCATGGCTTCTGAGGCTTATCTTAAGGCTCAGGCAGGTCCATATGGGTGCAGGCAATCTTTAGTTAACCTGGCCTCAAGCCACTTTAGACTTTAAAGGTCAATACAAGTACTTTAAACTGAGTCCATGAGTGGTGAGGTGCAGAGGAGATTTAGTTTGGCACATTCAGGAGTTCCTTATCCCAGAGCACAAAGGGATAGGATATTCTTTTCCATGTCAATGGTGTATACTGAGTGGTCCCCCGAAGACATCCTGATCTTGATATCCAGCTATTGCCTGCTAGGAGTTATAGATAAAATGGAGACTGAGAAATAAGAAGGGAGGGGGGGCAAAATGGAGGTGGGCTGGTCCTCTACGGCAACACGTGTTCCATACTCCAACTCACACTTTGCCTTATACATATGGATATGATGGAGGGTACGGTTGCTAACTTCTGCTTTTGAAACTTCTGGTACCTGTCCAGTGCTGTTGAAGGGAGGGTTAACTGTCAAAAGTTTCCTGTTTGCTCCTCTTTCTGATCCTGGCAGGCGCAGAGGGCTGAGTTTGCACTTTGGGGAGAGTCTAATGAGGAACCATGTTCAATGCTGAGTTCAGTGCCTTGGTATCTTCATCTGCATGTGCAGGCAACATAGTTCAGGCATGGCTAGTAGTGGAAAATGTTGCTCTTTACATTTATTCACAAAACTATTCTGGCCTCCAGCCTAACTGCCTCTTGTATTGTTTGTGGTGTTGCTATTGTTGTTGTTTATCAACCACAACAAGAGACCAGCCGGGCTTGTTCTATTTTCCTAGTCGGTTGGCAACCCAAATGGATGCTCAGATGATGGCACTGCCTGATGACCCACTACTTGTGACCTAGCCCCTGAATTTTGCTCTGTGCACCCTGCTCCCAATAAATGTAGGGCCAAAACTAAAGGTGTTTCTATTCATGCTTAGTGAAGCCATGTGTGATAGGTTTCTTTACTCCATTGTAAGTGCATGCAACCCCAATTTGGATTGGGACTATGGTGCTCCAAGAGGGGGTGTTAAGCCTTCCTCCTCACCAGTTTTCATTCCAAAATTCTACCCACATGGGGGGAGGAGATTAAAAAAGAAAAGTGTTGATGGAGATTTTACAGACATTTTTCTCTTTTAGGGGTGTGGGGGGGATTTCAGGATGAAAACAGGTAGGGGGAGGTTTGAAACCCCTACCTGGAGTGCCACAGTCCTGTCGCATGCACACTTAAACTGGAGTAAAGAAATCTATCAAACATATATGTGATTAGAAAAATGTTAAGTTTGGTCTTTCACATTCTCTATTATTATTTTTTTGGCAGGAAATTCTTTTCATCCTTAAGCATCCTCAGTTTTGAACAACTTTTGACATCAGCATATCAGTCCATAGTAACGCTAGTACAGAGCTGAAAATTCTTACATGAGAGCTTACAGCTTGAATCTTTGAGCATGGAAAAGGGGCACACACACACACCATAAATTTTGGTCTGTGCGATTTTTTCTGGGAAGGGGAACTTGCCACTGCCTCCATAGCTCCTTAAGATGGCTGACAGGCAGTTGCTCCCAGAAGGAGCTCCAGAGGCAGGCAGTGAGTTGTGGGGTGGGAAAATAGCAGTAGGGGTTTGGACCAAAAGCCCCTTTAGGGTCAGTAGGACTTAGTGATGGGCAAATTCCCTAGTTGAAAACTAAACAATTTCAGTTTTATTGAGAGTATGGGACGAATGTTTAATTACTGTTCTGCATGTGCCTAGGAACATTTCAGACATCTTGAGTGCTGGACTGCTGGTCAAACATTTTTGGGATCTTGTTTACAATCCAAGCTATGGGTGGGGGGGACTTCTGAGGAAAGGGACACTCAATTTGTAATCCACTCAGGCATTACAAGCGGGCCAAATTCATATTCCAACTCAGATGACAATGAACTTTAGTGATGCAGTATCCATTGTCTTATTTTGTTTTTGTTCATGCTAGTACTTGCACGGGGGGGGGGGGAGTCTGAAAACTTTTCAAGAAAACATACATCAGCATTAAAAAGACATGAAAGAATGGATGTTCCTGCCAGTTGTGTCTAGGGTTTTTATTTCCATAGGCCTCTTGTACATGTTTTGGTGGATATTTATGAACCTATTAGCTTCCTTTTATATTGTGGTTGTTGCTTTGCCTTGTTTTTTCATCTACTCCTTTGTGTTCCAGGGAACAGAGAAAATAAATAAGTTGTTGATATCAGCCTGACACCCCATTTTGCAAAGGGATACCATTCAGAGAAGCTGATGGTAGGAATTGTTGGCATCCACTCTCCCTATAAAACACTCGCAGTAGTATGTTCCACAGATGCATTACAAACACAGACAGAGATCAGTTGTGTTAGTATTCACTAAACAACATTTCATGCACCAGCCAATCTTTCATGGAAGCAGGACCATGACACATTCATAAAACATGTAATTCTTGACATGCCATGATTGTAAGCTCTGAATATCTTTTACTGAAATGAAATGATAGTAAAATGATAGTCAATGATACATATTCTGGGCTTATAGATTCATAGATCATAGAGTTGGAAGCGGCCTACAAGGTTTCATAGATTTCATAATAGAGTTGGAAGGAGCCTACCAGGCCATCGAGTCCAACCCCCTGCTCAATGCAAGAAACTAGAGGAGGGGTCTCCCATCCAAGTGATAACCAGGCCTGACCCTGCTTAGCTTTCCACACTCAGACAAGCTGAGCCAGTGTGAGCCACAGGCCTTCTCAGCCTTCCCCAGCATGCTGGCTGGGAGTTGCAGTCCAACACATCTGCAGGACACCAGGTTGGGGAATGCTGTGTAGAGGCACCAATTGTATAAATGGTCTCCTCCGTGTGGGATGGTGGACCATTGACACCATCTGCATTATTGCAGCAGATCCTTTCCAAGCTTCTGCAACTGCACAAATCACAGCAGCCATGGTGTCTACCCCTAGACAGAGTGCTGGTTTGAACAATCTGTGCCTTCATGTAAATCCAGCTGAATCTTGAGTCTGCTGCTGGTGGCCCTGTCCACACCCAGAGGCCATTGCTTGGTACCCTGTTACATAGATTGGATCTCTGTTCTGGTATCTTCCTATGGAATTCCCTCCCCAAGGAGATTCACCTGGCACCCTGTTTGTTTTCTTTTTGGTGCTACATAAAACCCATTTACTTCTCTGGGCAAATGGTTGCTTAATCTGGCTTTATGATGACATTTTATTCCATTACTCTGTAGTGTCCTTTTAAAAAAGAAAAGTGATTTATTTATGATTTATTCCTTTAACTTTGATTAATTTATTAATGGTTGAATTTTTGCAGTTGAGAGTTGTTGCTATTATTTTTATCTGAAGAGTGGTCAGTAAACACGCAAAAGAAATAATTAACTTCCTGGGGAGGGTAGTGGGTGGTGGCTTTATTTTCTTTCTTTTAACCTTCCCCGTCCCATTGATTCCAGTGTGTGTATGAGGAAGTTTACTGGCATAGCTCTGGTCTCCTATCCGAGAAATGAGGGGGCTTAGAAGCCTGTACAGTAGATCCTTAGCCTCCCTTGACGCTTCTCTGATAGGCTCACAGAATGCCTCATTTCCAGCCCCACAGCCAGTAGAGCAGTGTGGGTGGTATAATGAGGTATTTAAGCAGAGGCTGGATGGCCATCTGTCAAGGATGCTTTACTGTAGCTGCACCCTGCAGTGCAGAGCCTGTATTGAGCAGGAGGATGGTCTAGATGATCTCTGAGGTGCCTCCTGCCCCTATGATTCGACAATTCTATCTAGAGGAAGTGGAGCTTTGTTCTATGCTATATGTTTGTTCTTTTTAGGATACAGATGATCACTTTCAAGCAATTGTCAGATTTTTAGTTGATTAAACATCTGCCTTTAATTGATTAGCTGATAGTTAATGATTGACTTTGGTATGAGCTGACTTTGATTAACTTTTGTTAAAGTTTAATTGATTAACAGTTAGTCAATTACATTAGAGGTGCACTTTTTATAAATATAAGAAAACCTACAATTTAATAAGCAAATACTACCGCCCATTGTTAGAAAGGACAGCTTTAACACTTTCTTTTTTTAATTTCCTGTTACATTAATTGCCTCAAAATATTAATAGGTGTGCTCTTAAGTTACCACTCCACTGATTAAAATTTGACCTCAGTGATTAAAATTGGCCTCCACCACTAAATCAACTGAGGCTTTAGTTGATTAATTTACCAATTACCATGTATAGCCCTAATAAAGATTAATGATGTGTGATGTTAGGCTGCGAGCTCAACATTTATATGGCATTCTTTTGGAGAAAAAAATGGTGACTTCTATTTTCTGTCTCCTCAATCGGAAAAAAATTGTTCTGGAGAGCAACTGAAAATTGCCCCAGATTGTCATTGAGTGATTTACAGAAATAGCCTTTGATTACACTCCCAGTCACTTTTATAGTTTACAGGCTATCAGATTGGACTCGCAGGGGGGGGGGGGAATAAAATAAATGTGTCAGTTGTGGACAATCAGATAATTGGTACAGTTTGTCCAAGAAAAATTATGTCTATTTCTTTTTGGCAAGGTGAAAAATATAAATACCATAAATCACATTTCAATTGGAAATATGATGGCCTTAAAAAAGATCTGTTAAGCTGTAGCAAAATGTTTATTTGACTCTATTACTATACATTTTCTGTTAAGCTGGGGAAATTGTAACATGCTTTGTATTGGTACTGTCAAAGTAAGATCCAGTGTAGGATCAAGGGGGTGAGAAAGAGTTGAGGCTGCTTTTTAAGAAACTTCCCTTCAGTAATTTTCCCTGAACCTTTGGGTCAGTTCAGACATTTTCCTGGTTGGCCAATTCTTTCACATTATGGAATAGCAGATGCGCACCGACCGAGTTCCATGACCATGTATCTAATGTAATTTGTGGCATGGGCACTTTACTTTACACATATTTGCATACTGTCCCCTCCCCCATAGCTACAGTAGCATGTGATGTTAGCCCACCACTGAGAGATCTGTGTATGTGAGAGTCCAATTTATATCAATTTCCTCGCTTCTGTTTTTATATAAAACATTAATACAATTGGGCCCTCACATACAGTATACATCTCTCAGTGGAGGGCCAGCATCGCATATAGGGCCAGCAAGGGTATAGGGAAGGGGAAAGGATGCCAGGCTGTGCTGTGGCAAAGAGATGGATTACAGCTTGGGTAACTGCTTCTATGAGCTGCCAAACCCACCCACCCCTTTTCAGCTCAGACTGTGTACAGTGGCCATTCATCAACCTCTGTTCTCAACCTCAAACCCCATTCGCATTATGAGTTTAATAATAGTGACCTATTTTATAAGGAAGTGATCAGGTTTATTGTGGCTATGCATGAAATGTGTTTTTCAAGACCTGAAACATGCTATATAAAGGCCCTCTCAATAGTGGAGTCCCAGTTGTGGAATGTTCTTCTTGTAAGGTTCTCTTACCACTAACTCCGTCATCTTTTTTGGCGACTTCTAATTTCCCCAAGTGTTAAGCTTTACTTTTTTGTTCTGCGGGCTGACTTGTACTGTTCTGAGATCTGTTGCCTTGTTAGTAGGGATTGGGAAGAAATTCATTTGGTTTGAGTTTTCATGTGAATTTACCTAACTTTACACTTTTGAATGGATATGAAGACTGAATCTTGTTTATCCTTTGAACTTTGTATTTTGCAAATTTTGCAGTGGAGTTCTCCAATAATAATACAAAAAAAAAAAAAAGAGTACAAAAATGTATACATGTCAGGGGGAAGTGCACACAAAAATGCATACATTTGTGAAAATAGAAACTCACTGGGTGACTTTGGGCCAGTCACTGACTCTCAGCCTAACCTACCTCACAGGGTTGTTGTGAGGATAAAATGGAGAGGAGGAGGATTATGTAAACCGCCTTGGGTTCCTTGCAGGAAAAAAGGCGGGGTATAAATATAATAATAAATAAATAAATAGCATTAAAATGCATTATATTAGGAAAATGGTTTGTTAAAGTGTGTATATTAGGCAAAATTGTGTACAAAAATGCCTGTAATGGAAGAAATGCATACTTTTTTTTATGCAAACTAAAAAAAATAAATGATTTGGGATGAACCAAACTTAAGATTTGGAAAATTCCCAAAGTTCAGGGCAAATGGAACTTGAGAAAATGAGAAAATGAAATTGAAAATTAGTCCATCCCTACTTGTTAGTGTGTTGTTTTATGGATATCTGAAATTTCAACTTTAGTTTAATTTGAACTGCCCTGGGAATTTGATTGATGGGTGGTATAACAAATAAATGCTAAATGTTGTCGCTGCTGTTGTTAGGCTTGTGCACTTTCACAGCCTGCGAATTGAGGCTGAGATGAAGGAAAGATTGATTTTCTTCACCCCTTCCCTTTTAGGGAATCTTGAGGGACTTGGGTTTTTTGTGTGAATTCCAGTATAGAATAACTGGATTTCTACCTCCTGGACTACTGTGCAGATAGGAACTTAGTTATTTATTTTATTTATTTATTTATTACATTTATACCCCACCTTTTTTCCTACAAGGAACTCAAGGCGGCTTACATAATCCTCCTCCTCCTCCTCTCCATTTTATCCTCACAACAACCCTGTGAGGTAGGTTAGGCTGAGAGGCAGTGACTGGCCCAAAGTCACCCAGTGAGTTTCATGGCCGAGCGGGGACTAGAACCTGGATCTCCCAAGTCCCAGTCCAACACTCTAACCACTACGCCACACTGGCTTTCACACTTCTGGATGTTCCCATACAGTTTTTGGCACACACACGTGCACACAAAATCAACATGGATTTAAAAATCTGGATTTTGAACAAAAGTACATCTAGGAATTCATATTTTGAGAATATTATGTGCACAAATGTGTATTTCGAGAGAAAAAAAGGTTAATGGATTTTTTTGTGAATTTCCTTTTAAAAAAAATTCAGATTAATGTGGAAAGAGGATGGAACAGATTTATGGGTGAACACATGTGAAAGTGGCATGAACCAGAAACAGATTGATTTCCCATCTCTTTCTATATCTATTCACCCCATCTGTATTTATTCACTGCAGCTAGTCTATTCCTCCACCCCACACACAGTCCCTTTTCTCTCCCGACTCGAGCATATCACTGGCTGTGTTTCTCTCCACATACGACCTTCTGGTGCTCATTTTATATTCACCACCACCACCACCACCACGAAAAATACCCACTGGCCAACTCTCCTCCCAGTTTCTGGCTCTAGCTCTTTCTCTGCTTCCCCTAAAACCTTGGAGTAAAATCCAACATAAGCTGTACCTAAAGTAGACCCACTGAAATTAATGGGATTTAAATTAGTCTTTGCTTTCCCCTGCAATATATATAATTATTATTTATTATTTACATTTATTAATCACCCATCTGGCTGGCAACCGGCCACCCTGGGCGATGTACATAGGCTAAAACAAGATAAAATACATTTAAAACATTATAATTTTTTAAAAAATCTTAACCCACCCCATATTCCCGCCTGAACAGCCAGGTTTTTAATGAACGGCGGAAGCTCA
This sequence comes from Shinisaurus crocodilurus, assembly GCA_021292165.1. Classification (NCBI taxonomy): domain Eukaryota; kingdom Metazoa; phylum Chordata; class Lepidosauria; order Squamata; family Shinisauridae; genus Shinisaurus; species Shinisaurus crocodilurus. The sequence goes on along the minus strand of CM037877.1, from coordinate 144,007,376 downwards.
GCAGAGGGGGGGCATGGCGGAGGTCACTCGGGAGAGAGTTCCACAGTAATATCCCTCTGGTTCTTTCATATTTCCTCCAAATAAAATTTCTGAAGGTGAACTTGCAGAGGAAAGTTGAGTAGGCTGTAATTTAGCATACAGCCTGTTCCAGTGCCGCACTGGGATGATGAGGCAACCCTTCTCTGCTAGCCGAACTTAGAAGCGGCAGTGCATTCAGTTGGCAGAAGCAGCCCTCTGTTTCTATGTAGTTCTGACATTTTTTGAGAGGTTACTGAAGTATAAGCGTTATAAACATTTTCTTTAAACAGATGTTTCATGGCAACTAATTGGATGATTAATTAGCTGGCTGGAAGCAGAGGCAATTTTTGCATGGTATCATCAGGTTGTGACCAAAAGCTACATTTTCATTTTAGGACGCTTCTGACAGAAACTGATAGCTGAAAATCAACTTGGCTGTAATGATTGCACTGGCTGTGATTCAAAGAGCATGTGATTCAAAAACTCAGTGGAGTTTTTGAGGTGTTTTTTGTTTTTGTTTTGTTTTTGTTTTTGAGGTGTTTTTTGTTTTTGTTTTGGGGTGGTTTATTTCCACACAGCTGGTATTTTCAGCCAATTCTATATATTTTTTCCAATTTTACGCTTTAGCTGAGTGCTGCAGTGCAAATGGTATTTTTCAAACCTGAATCCCAGTCAAACCTTATTGACACTAGGCAGCAACAGAGCCAAGTGTGTATGCAAAACTAGCTAATTTCTACTATGTATTCTAACTTTCCATAGTACACCCTCTTCCCAGCCTCAAAAAGAAAAAGAAAAAATCCAATGTACATTGTGCTTCATTAATTTCAATCTTTTGTGAACTTAGAATTTATGAACAAGAAGTCCTGGATCTGAAACTGTAGAGCAATTTTCCCTACTGTCAGCACTAAAATTCTGGCTTCTTTTTCTTCTTCACTACAGTTATGGTTATACATTTGTTGGCAGCAACTGAAGGGGCTATACTGCAGCCAACATGAACCCTGCCTGTAGCCCTACCTGAGCGATGACCTCTCAGTCTGCCAGTTGCTTGCCTGGGGTCTCTAAACTTTCTTTCATGATTCAGGAGGAGTGGAGGGAAGGTGGCCTGATACATAACATGCTTCCAGCTGCACCACAAAGTCTGCTTCATTCAACTTGGGCCAGAAAACAACACAACTGTGAGAAGTGGTACATATCATAAGCTATGAAGCATGGGAATTGCCCTTTTAGGGGCTCCTTTCCTGGGACGAGGGTAACTGTTGACTTTTGTTCTGAAGCAAAACTACCTTGCCATCTCATTAAAGGAACTAGAAGGTTTTAAGGACAAGTGACAAAGAGCCCCTGGATGTGGGCCAAGCTGGTGCACATATTATATTTTTGGATGTACAAACAAGCATTGAAGCTGATCGGGTGAAAGCAGCCATCGCAATTCTGCAATAAGCGGTTTTACACACACAAAATCTAACTGATCTTGAATCTCCTGTGGGCCTAGGGATGGGAGAATCGATGAAGCTTGATCTCATTGAGTTTCTCCAAGCCAAGCTTCAGAGCTTGGATTGTCCCATTCTCATGCTTGATTGTGAGCCGCTGTTATTATTATTTGAGCAGGAAAACTGTGCATTTAGGTGCACGTTTTTTTAAAGCACCCAAATGTGCATGTCCCCCCACTCCATTGACTGAAGTGCAAAAATGAATGTTTCCAAAATGTGCATTTTTAAGTGCACATTTTAACAATGCACAAATTTTTGAATGCAAACTCAAGTTCAGAAACATGCGAGCTTTTCCCATTAAAAAAGGCACTCACGTTCGAGTTCAGAGGTTGTGAACGGGACAAATTTGGATCAAAGTCAATCGCATCCCTACGTCCTGCTCCACTGCTGATCGGGAATGCATTATGCCCTAGTTGTATGGCTACAGTAAATAACACAGAGCTTTCAACTTTGGGCATAGCAAGGTGAAGGTAGCACACCTGCCATATATTCTATCCTCATGAGTGACTGAAAGGCCTTCTGTTTTCCAGGCAAAAACTGGAGGTCAGTCAAGCCTTTGATGATCTGTTGGCCTTCATTTGGCTTGGGAAGTCATGCAGGACTGGGGTAAGAAAGAAGAGATGGGGTGCTATTTTATATTTTGGTGGGGTGGGCCAGGATTCTCAGCAAGGTTTAAAAATCTGGTTTTGGTCAAGATTAAGTTGCCAAAAAGCAGCTTGCTGTGGTTAGTTGCTCATCACTAGGAATGGACAAATCTGTATGTTTTTCTTTTATTTCTTTTATTTATTTGTTATACTTATACCCCCGCCTTTTTTCCTGCAAGGAACCCAAGGCGGCTTACATAATAATCCTCCTCCTTCTCTCCATTTTATCCTCACAACAACTCTGTGAGGTAGGTTAGGCTGAGAGTCAGTGGCTGGCCCAAAGTCACCCAGTGAGTTTCATGGCTGAGCAGGGACTAGAACCCGGATCTCCCAAGTCCCAGTCCAACACTCTCACCACTACACCACACTGGCTCTTTCTTTAATAATTGAATATTTTCAAGCACAAATCCACCCAATGAAACATACCATCCCCTCTTTTTGCTGTTGTTGCTTTATTGTTGTGTTACAAATAAGATTTTAAAAATAAGAAAAAACACGATTCATTCCATCCCACTGTTATATCGGTTTCCTTTTTTTAATTTAAAAAATGCATGAATATTGTATGCATTTTCGTGCACGTGAAAATTCATATGCATTTTTCTATGCAATTTCCCCTAATATACACATTTCTTGCAAGTGCTTTCCCCTAATGTATGCTATTTTCCCTAATTCATGAGAAGTGCAAAAACTGAAGGATGATTGCGTTCTGGTTTGTGTATTAGTTCAGCAAGTGCAAATTAGGCTGGTTCCTAATTAAAATGCAAACCAAATGAATTTTTCCCCAACCCTATGTATCACTCATAATTACTAATGGATTGTTATCAACCCAACCCCCAAAGTCATACTGTTAATAGAGCAAAGATATTTTGTACCCCTGGCATGAAGACACGTTAAGGCTGCAATCCTATACTCGTTTACTTGAGAGTAAGCCCCCATTGAAATGAGTGGCACTTATTTCTTTATATATATTCATACGATTTTGCTGTTGATATGTAGAAGCAGCTAGTTTTCCATTAATGTAAGTGCTCCAGAGAAATTGTCGCATATGTTCTGATACTTTTCTATAGCATAAACAGTTCATTAGTATCTGTATTTCACTACTCTTTTATTTGAACTGTTTATTTCTCGGTTGCTTTCTATATACATTTAATGTTTGCCACTGAGGGGGGTCTGAAAGTCTCAGGTTCCAGATAGCAATAGCAAAATGACTTTAGCTATGTATAAACAAAGGCTGAAATATTTGGGGAAATAACATTGAATTCACAAATTTAATGCCAAAATGAAGCAGGGGAGAGACCAATATATCATTAAACCCACCACCACATTTCCATTGTTTAAAAACAAACAAACAAAAAAACCAACACACACAACCCACTGATGTTTTCTTCAGCACAACATTGTTTGCCAAGGACAGAAGGCCAAAGGAGGAAAACGACTCTTGGAAGAATCCACAGTGAGGGCCACGAAAATGTCCTGAGCAGCATGAAAACAGCATGGCTATGTTCACAAATATTATTGCTGAGAAGTGCAGACATTTTTCAACACTTATTAAAACACTAGGTAAATCATTTCAGCTCATCACTCCCTCTAATAACAAACTCAGGAGGGGAGTGTCAACACAATTGAAGCCAAAATGGGGCCACTGAGAAACGAGAGGGAGGTATCAGCACACCTAGAGGAACCCTGACATTTGCAGAAGTGCAAAACAACAACAAAAAAAGTTTTTTGAAAGCAAAGGCGGTAAACCTGAAATAACATGCCAATGAGAGTTGAGCATGCTCAGGAACCGTGGAATCTTGAGTGTCAGTTGGAAAAGAAAAACAGAAAACAAGAGGGAGGATTACAGTGCATAGTATCCTGGAGGAGGACAAGGCTAACTGGCTGGAACTCTGAACAGGCACAGTGATGCTAGGAGGGGAAGATACACTGCAACATTAAGTTGCAGGTCCCAGCTGAAAATCATAATTTTGACCTGAATTTCCAGATATCCTTGTGTGAAGAAATGCTTGTATATAATTGTGTTATGTAATCATTCCTTTGTGTGGCCTCTGTGTGGCTACAATGTATCTGAGTAGGCTTGAGGCATTGTTTTGTTATGGTCAAAGACCTATGTAGTTGTTGCTTAGTGCAGTTCTGAAGGTGGGGGGGGGGAGAGAGAAACGCTTTGAATATTGTTAAATGGGGCCTGAATCAGGTACATTGAATTCTGAATGGCTGCGGATTCTAGCTAGGTGGAAAATAGCAGTTGGAAAATGACCATTATGGTATGATAGTTCACAGTTAGGAGGGGAGTCAAGGAGAGTCTGGAGCAGCACGAGAGAGGGAGAAGGTCTGCTGGTTGGTGTATGGTGTAAAAGGGACTAGGAGAAAGGTGAGGAGAAAGTTAATAGCTATTCTAACTCTGTGGGTTAATCTTAGATATCTGGTGAAGATCGGGAGTAGGGAGCAGGTGGCTGTGTTATGCCAAGAGGCTGCCCTAAGATCTTGCCAGAGGAAGGTTGTACAAGCAGGCAGTAAAAACCCAGATAAGCTGTCCATGCAACCAGAAATACAACGGAAGGAGCTTGGGTGTTGGAGGAAGACTGTACCCAGAAGCTGGACATGGTTGTAAAGGTTCTTGGCTGGGGTGAATTTGTCCTGAGGCAAAAGAAATCCTTAGAGGCTTGTAACAACAACAGTGTCTTGAGTCCTAAAGAATTGTCACTAAGCAGTCTTTTGAAAACCCCAAAGTAAATATTAGTAATCCCTTATGTACAAAATACCCCTTTAATAAATTAGTTGTTTAATAGTTCATCTTGTTTTTAGCGCTGGTGCCCATCTCATGCCTAAGCCTCTTATACGAGGAGGTTTTAAAGTATTCTAGCAGAATTGGTGGCAGCGGCAAAGGGTCAACTTGTGGAAATTTGAGTTATATTGGCAGAGTTCCTTAGGCCCAGAAATACAAGCATTTGCTATAAATAAGAAATCTCATAGGTGGTGGCAGTAATGGGGAGAGGAAATCCCCATACCTTTTTTATTAACTGCCCAGAAAGCTTTGGCTTTCAGTATAGAAATGAAATAAATACAAAGACGTAACTATCAAATTTTGAATTTGAGTGAGAATTCAAAATTCATGAGAGAATTCATGAGAGAAACCCTAGTTTTCCATTAAAATCTCACATTTTGCCACCCGAGTCCATGTTATTTTGCAGAAGATGGGTCATCGATTTTCATTCAAGTCCAACATTTTACCATCTGACCTCTGTTAGAGTACTGCAATATGATCTGCTGGGGCTGCCCTTGAAGACTGTTCAGAAGCTACAGCGTCTGTACAATGTGGCAGCCAGATTGATAGCAGGGACCAGATGATCTGAGCATTTAACACCAATTCTGGCCTGTTTGCACTGGTTGCCTGTATATTTCTGAGCCTAGTGCAAGGTGCAGGTTTTAACCTATAAAGCTTTACACAGCCTGGGACTACAATACCTGACAGAGCACCTCTCCCGGTATTAACCTATGCAGACACTGTGATCAGCATGATCTGAGGTCATCCTCTGAGTGCCTTGTTTGAGGGAGGTTCAAAGAATGGCCACAAGGGAGAAGGCCTTCTCAGTGGTAGCTCCCTGAATATACAATGTTTTCCCACAGAGGTTCACCTGGCACCAACATTGTCAACTTTTCGGCACCAAGTTAAGACTTTCCTCCCAGGCATTTGATGGCATTTAATGGGGCATTTATGTCAGTTGTTTTAGCAGGTCGAGGTATCTTATTTAACCGGGGGGGGGGGGGAATAGCTGTTTTCAATTACTTTAAAATTTTATATGTTACATATTTTATATTATGGGTTTTTTTAATTAACTGCCCAGAAAGCTTTGGCTTTCAGTATAGAAATGAAATAAATACAAAGATGTAACTGTCAAATTTTGAATTTGAGTGAGAATTCGCCCAAATTTGAATGTATTAAAAATACTTAATTTTGCTTCTAAGTAAACAAATGTACAGTTTGGACAATGGCAACATCATAATTTGTTTTCTTGATAAAGTATACACTTACATTAATGAAGATGCACCCAACTATGATCCATTGCTGCTGCATTACATCACTTTGCAATGTACTTTTCATATCAATAGCTTTATGGCTGCAGTATCTTTTCTTTGTTTATTGTCAAAACACATTTTGTTGCCTTTGGCTATGCAGAACACAAGCTTGCTTCAATTTTATCCATCAGCAGTTTAATTTTTTTTTATTGTTTGTCCTGATGTACGATGCTGAAAAACACAGCTTGAATTTCAGATATTATATTAAGGCTTCACAGATTGTCGGAAAGAAACCTAATTTGTTAAATACAAAAGGTGGCTATGAGATACATTGTGGGGAAATAAATATGGAATGTATGATGTTATTGTTAAGCAGCCCTCATATTTTTTTTTGCCTCTGAGCACACAATTTAAGTTTCAAAGGGAATTATTAATGAGTGGGAAGTGAAGATGCACATACTTGTGATTAGAATGTATTGCATTTTTGTGTGTTTGCCTGTCTTAGTATGTGTGTTGTGAATGACATTTCTTTAAATACATCCTGTAGATTCAAATTTAGTAATTAAAATACTGATGCTGCTGCAGAAACATATGGTAATTTATAAAGGCATACAAATATGCATAGATCATGCTGCAATAGCAACGAAAATGCAAAAACATGTAAGGGAGAAAAAACAAATAACAGTATGTTAAGATAATGTTAGAATTGAGCCAGACCTAATCAGTTGTTTTTTGTTTGTTTTTTCATAGATGTTTTCTGCATTGCTGGAAAATGTCTCCCTTTGTGAAAATGTTTGCTTATTCGCTTACATTGCTCTTAGGGACATCATGACATAGCCAAATCTGATTGGCTATGTATCACTATAAATCAGTCACATTCACTGTGTGATCCCTGTCTGGTTAGGATCACCCATGCAATTAATCCAGGAAGGAAGAAGCAACGCCAGAGAGGGAAAACAGCAGCATTGAACCAGCAATAGCCAAAGCAAATAGATGCCAAACAGATAGGGAGAAATGGAATATTTGTACCACACATTGTATTTTTCAAGAAAAAAAGATGTCTAGGGGTGTTCATCAGATTTGGATGAAGCTTAAACAGAATCAGATCCCCTTCTGACCATTTCTGGTGCATCCCAAATTTAAGTAGCATCTCTCTATGGCCACAAGATCCAAGCCAGGCCAGAACAAGTCTGTATTATGGATTTGTGCTTGGAGATGCAGACATTCCGTCTCTTCTCCAGATAGCAACATTCGGTTTTGTTTCTCTAAAGTTCTGATGAGCAGAGGAGAGGGAGGGAGTGTGGTTGAGTGACTGACACGTCCACCTTCTAATCCTAGGGCATGTTCACCATGGGCTTTAATTGTTGTTCTTTTGGGGAAGGCAAGGATGGGACTGTGAGATGGCCATTCTTCCAACACCATCCAACCAGACCACATTATGAAAAAAAACGCCTTAAACTGCTTTTCAATCATCCACCCGGCCCCTGCATCTATCCTATTGAAATTTTGCAGGTTTCTTACTTAGGGACACCTCCATGCTATCTGCCATTTTCAGAACAATGGTCCACAAGAAACATAGGGGGAGAAGTGCATCTTCTTCGATTACCTGAGTCAAGGTGGACAGCCTCCTAATAAGTCCAAGCAGAATTGGGCTATTTTCCAAAATGCCAAATCAGTGTTCAAGTCAAAACTGGAGTGTGGGGGGTGGTCGGGGCATATCTCTAATATCTCACCAAAATTCTGCTTCTTTCCTACACATAAACTGAATTTGGGCAAGGGGCGGAAGATACGATGCAACTCCAGAAAATGTACATGTGATTTTAAATCCCAACATGAGCCCTTTTTCAGGGAACCCTCGTCTTATTAACAAATACAAGATTTTAGTAAAGTTCTGTAACGTCACGTGTGTGTGAGAAACTTCTAAATTATTGATAAAAGAATTAATGTTTACAAATGCAGTTTAATCTTCTTATTCCAAATTCTTTTTATTCCAAATGGCCTAGGGAATAGAGTTAAAATCTTGATAAGGGAAGGTTCAGATGATGTCAGTAACTGAGCCAGAGGCTGTCAAGGCAGGTTGGGGGGGGGAGAATGTCAGGCCTAGATTGAAAAAGGCTAGGCTTCTTAGGATGCTCCTAAAGCCGGGAGATGAATACGCTAGCTAGAAGGACAGTCGAAAGCAGCGGTGTTCACATACCTGTTGGGGGGCTCACCTCTCCGCCGCCACAATTCTCCGTGGCAGCGGGCCCCCGCCTCGTTCTTCTGAGCGGCGCGGAGCGTCCTCCGCACCACTCGAGCTGCCGCTGACTGGTGCGCTGGTCCCGTTGTGTCACTTCCGGCATGGCAGAAGTGACGCGACGGGACCAGCGTGGGCGGCTCACCATGGAGAGGCAAGCCGCCGCTTGATTACTTGGATGGGAGACCCCTCCTCTAGTTTCCTGCATTGAGCAGGGGGTTGGACTCGATAGCCTTGTAGGCTCCTTCCAACTCTATGATCTATGAAATCTATAATGGAGGTAGGTCCTTGCGAGCCTCGCGCAGGCATGAGCGGGGCAGATTTCGGCCCGTTACACCCACGCGAGGCGAACGGTTACATCCCTAGCTAAGCTGGGTTTCTTTTGGCAGTCAGTAGACCTGAATGGTCGGAGTGAAGCCAAGGCAAGCAGGAGAAGAGCATGGATAAAAATGGTGGGCAAAGCTATTGGAAGGCCAGCACAGCAATGTGTGGGATATCAAAACTCTCTTCAGATCTTCTCCATGCATACACTAAATGTATGGAGAATGGATATCAGGACTCTGCACTGCTCAAACATCTAGCTGGGTGCTGCTCCACACGCAAACACACAACTACAGTCATGTGAAAAAGAAAGTACACCCTTCTTGAGTTCCATGGTTCCACGTATCAGGACAGAAGAAAAATCATCATGCCCGTAGCAGGTCTCAACATTAGGTAAAGACAACCTCAGATAAACAATAACACATGACAGAGTACACCGTGGCATTATTTATTGTACAGAAATACACATAAGCGCCAGCTGAGGCACTCGCTGAGGTTCCCGGCTCTATGCTGTTTACGTAGAAATTAGCATAAAATATGTTAAAAATGGCTGCAATTTGCACAAATTAGGCCGCAATTTGCACAAATCACACCGTTTTTAATGTATCTTACACCATTTTCTATGTAAACAACATAGCACCAGAAACCGGAAGTTATTTCCCTGGCTTGGCTCACAAGAATGCAAGTCAAGGTAAAGGTAGGGTGAGCACAGCTCGGGGGATTGAGCCTGGCAAGTTCGCTGGACTTTCACCCCCAATCAACCTCTACGCACATCCCTAAGATTCAGGTAGGGATGTCACCGTGAATATCGGGGGGCTGGAGTGAGCCGACAGCCCCGCTTGCAGCCCCCCGATATTCGCAGCGATTCACGGGCCTACCTTGCCGCCCGCGCGGCCTCCAGGCACGTCATTTCTAGCTGTGACGTGACGGGTCCTGCCAACGCGGCTGAACCCTGTGCTGTGGTTTTCGCGTAGAAACCAGGGCCACAGGGCTTAAAACGGCCAGCCGGAAGTGACACGATGGGAGCCCGTGCGAGCGGCGCAACTGCCTGAGTGGCGCGGAGAGCCCCTCCACGCCGCAGAGAATCCAAGAATTGGGGGGGCCTTCTCGCTGAGGAGGCAAAGCGATACGCCCCCCCCCAAAAGGTACGAAATTCACCACTAGATTCAGGGCAAAGCACACAAAAGGACTGGGTAGACACAGCACAGGGAGCACGGCAGCCTGCTCGAACCCCTTCCACAAGTAGTGGATGCAGAACCGGTAGCCAGGGAAGGCCACCCATCCAAGAGGAGGACCAAGGCAAATGGGTGCAGCAGAGGGACTGAAAAGAAGATTTCAAAGAGGGCAAAGGAAGACAGATAGTGAGGGAGACTCAGATGAGACCTCCTCATTGGAGGGGGAATCCCGCAAACCAGCCAAAAATTACTGGCTGGTTGATGCCCATACCCCTGGCCTCGCTAGGTGGGCTCTAAGGAGGAGGGTGAGAATGTCCCCATCTGGCTCTGGTCTGGCAGAGGTTTGGGCCCCCAGCTGAGCTGGCTCACAGCAGGAGTCAGTATTCTCCACATAGAGAGACGAGGAAGACCCGCCCCCCCTCCCGGCATTCATCTCCCCTGTAAAATTAGGGAAAGGATCCTGGATAGGTACTATGTAGATGTCTCCCTCCTGGGTGGAACTGTCTCCTAGTCCTACTACAATAGGAGAAGGTTGACTCAACAGGGAACTGAAGCTAAATGAACACTAATGTAGGCTGGCCAGTCCTGAAGTGTGTCAGATCTGCCCCTCTTGAAGGACCTGACAGGACTGTTAAAGACCCCTCACTTGATTTTGTAGCCTGAGACTTCTGTGAGGCTTGGGAGATGGAGATTCTGCCAGGGACTCATCCTCTGAGCCAGAGGCTGATGGCAGAGTTTTGTTCTGTGGCCAGGAGGGCACTGCATAAGGCATTGACCATCCTATCCCCAAGAAAGTAACCTGTGTCTTGCCCTCATCAGAATCCTCTGCTGCACACTGCGAGGTCCAAGGGCTGGCAGGTGATAACAGTGGGCAGAAGGAACAAGACCTTTTTCTGTCATGGTTTCTTGGTTATGGAATGCTCTTCCAATGCTGTCTCCAGTTCTAATCACCTTCTGGCAGGCAGCAAGAACATATCTCTTTCAGAGGGCTTTTTTAAGGTGTTCCATTTTAATGGTGATTGCTCTCTGTTTTATGCTTTTGATTGACTGTTAATGTCTTTAGTTGTGGTTGTCATCCTGAAGGTTCAACTGAATAATTGCGACATTGATTTTTATTTTGTTAGCTGCCTTGGAGTATTTTTTCTGAAATAAAAGCAGGTGGTATGTACTCAGGCTGTGATCCTTCATGTGACAATATAAGTGATAATGGTACACAAGTGTTCCCCTGTTTTCACTTGAGGAATGCTGGAGAATACAGCCCCCTTCAGAGCCAGAATGAGAACTAGGCCAATAAGTTACTCCTTTTGCACAAGTGACAGAACTCCAACCAAACAGCTGATGGACACAATGTTATATGTGTACATTTTCCATTGAATGAATACATCACGTTCACTGCAGTTTTCTTCTGCGGGCATGTGTGAGATGAAAGGCAGCTGTGATCTTCCAGCGGAAGTTCAGAGAAGCACAGCTGGATTTCCCTTTGTGCTGTGTCAGCTAGACCTGAATGTTGATTAGTTTAAGCATTTTGTGATTAATGGTTTCCACACCCCTACCCTGTCTGCCTTTGGAGGGTAAAGCAATCTTTAAAAGAAAAAGAAAGAGAACTATAATTAGATTGTCAACAGCCTGCAGTATGCACACAGACATTCTTGAGCTAATCAGCAGTTTGCCTGCATGGATTCCCGCTTGCATTACATTGGATCACTGGTCAGACTTGAGTGCATGCAGGTTAAACTTGTAATGGCCAATTCTATATTCTCAGGGTCCACTCTGTTTTCTGGATGATAGCCTACTGGCAAGAAGAGGGTAGATCCAAAGAATATTACATTTTGCTGCTACTTTCCGACAAGGTCCCCCATATTACCAACAAAGTGGCTGAATTCTGTGCAGCTGCCATAGCTTGCCGCTCCTCTTTGTTAACAAAGTGATTTGTTATCTTCGTTATGGTTTTCTGACATAAACATCTTGATACAAATTTTATACACTTTGGGATGCATCGTTGGCATAATGGCATAATGTATGTTATATGTTTTGCTTTGTCTGATACTGTTTTATCTATTTGGTGCTGGTCGTCGACCGTAATAAATACATTCATTCTAGTGGCAGGAAGAGCATTTTGTCAATCAAACTGACCCCACCCCCTCACTAAATGGTCAGGGTCCATAATAAAGTTAGTGTCATCTAGCAGTCCGGACTTCCCAGTTATGGAGCACATGTGTTCAGGCTTAGTCTTACCATACAAATATGTACATTTTGCATATGATACATGTTACAAACAAAACCAAAAAGAAAGGTGCAGCATTACAATGTGGAAATATCTGAACTCCGAAACATCTTCCTGAGTGAAACCGTGGGCAAACCTTTTACCAACCTCTATTCAGATATGTAGGGCTCCGAGGACGAGGGGTCAGATACAAACCACCCTCTGGGATTGGCCATTTCTGATAGACCATCAGTTGACCTTCCTGGTTTAAATCAGCCATGTATGCAAAAGCAATGATTTGGCAAGAAATGGAATTGATATGAACAGAGCCTGCTTTAGTTAAATATCTAGCACAGTGGTTCCCAACCTTGGGTCCCCAGATGTTGCTGGCCTACAGCTCCCAGCATACCCAGCCACCATGGCTAATTGGAAGAGGTGCTTGGAGCTGTAGTCCAGCAACATCTGGGGACCCAAGGTTGGGAACCAATGAATTCTAGCACCTGCCTCCACACCCTCTACACCCCTAAATGCCTCTTTTCTCTCCCTCTCAGGGCCCAGTGATTTACCTGTGTTGGCAGGGAAGGCAGTGGAGGAAGTAGCAAGTGCTCTAGCTTTCACAGTGGAGCCTCAATTCCTGCTGGTAAGGGACTCGGACTGCAAATTCCAGCATTCCTAGGGGAAACTATGGTATTCATGTCCACTTCTGTTGAGAAAGGAGGCCATCTGTCAACTTCTCTACCTTCTCCCTACTGCTGCAGGTAAATTGCTAGGCCTTTGGTGGGAGCAGAGGAACATGGAGGAGTCATCACTATTCTGCATCCCTATTCTGGGTACTTCCAGTGCCTGGGTACATTTTATGCATTCTCAAATGGAGCACGCAGAAAAGACCGAGCCCCTTTAGGATACAATTAATAGGGATGATTGTAGGAATGGGCACCAAGCCTGGCACCCAACTCGTGTGGCGCTCGGCGAGTGCTCCCACCGTGCGATCCGACCCGAGCACCAGGTGCGCGTGGCGCTCGCCGGACTTCTGGTTTTGGGTGCTATGTTTTTTATGTAAAAAACAGGGTAAACTATGTTAAAACGGCTGCGATTTGCGTAACCAGTGCTACTTTTTTTACGTTAAAAACAGCGTAAAATATGTTAGAACAACTGTGATTTGTGTGGTGTATGCAAATCGCGATTGTTCTAACGTATTTAATGCTGTTTTTAACATTAAAAACAGCGCAGGTTATGCAAATCATGGCCGTTTTAACATAGTTTACCCTGTTTTTTTTACATAAAAAACATAGCACTGGAAACTGGAAGTTCCTTTCCCCGGCTTGGCTCGTGAGATGTGAGCCGAGCTGAGGAAAGGTATGTCAAGTGGAGCTCAGGGGGGGTTGAGCCTGGTGAGTTTTCCACCCTTCGATCGAGCTCCATGCACATCCCTAGCGTGCATCCCTTATACAAAATCCTTATATGAAATCAAATAGAGGCTCAGATTTCAGTAGGATGGCTGCAAGAAATTAAAGAGATTGGCAATAGCCAGTGTGGCGTAGTGGTGAGAGTGTTGGACTGGGACTCGGGAGATCCGGGTTCTAGTCCCCACTCACCATGAAACTCACTGGGTGACTTTCGGCCAGTCACTAATTCTCAGCCTAACCTACCTCACAGGGTTGTTGTGAGGATAAAATGGAGAGGAGGAGGAGGAGGAGGATTATGTAAGCCACCTTGGGTTCCTTGTAGGAAAAAAGGCGGGGTATAAATATAATAAATACATTTTAAAAAATACAGGATGGATATTTAGCAAATCTGGCTCTTGGACACATTCCAAGTTAGATTCTGTAAAAGCATGTGGGTTGGGTCCAGGCTTAGTTATGACTTGGTCATGACTAACCTAAGTCCCAGTGGTTTCAATGGGTCTACTCATGACATGACTAACTTTAGATCCAACCCAGTATGTTTTAAGAGAATGTGCTGTTTTTATACCTCATAAAAACTATGACTAGGATTGCTGCCTGTTCATATGGATTGTTCATATTCTGGGAGCTCTAGCCAAATATGCAGAAAGGTTATTCGGGTAGGAACTGCTCATATTTCATGGAAAGGCAAAATAGGGTAACTGAACTTGAAGCATCTCATGGATTAAAGTTTATTCGAACTGTGTGTGTTTGTCGATAAGGCATAGTTAGGAGAGGGAAGCAAGCTCAGCTCTGCCACTGAAAATAACACATGGGACTATCCCCCCACAACCAAATGTAAGTATCGAAATGGAAAAACTTAAGAATTAATTAATATGAAAATTAATGTGATTTTACCAAATGGATAATAAAGCTAGTCTGCTCTTTAATCAAGAAAATCAATGGAAGAACAAACCAAGCATCCAAAAATTCATGTGCGGCCCTACATGGGAACTGTAGTTTGGTGAGGATGCTGAGAATTCTGTTAGCCCCACTAAAGACTATTAAACCAGTTTAGGTGTTTAGTGTAGATGTAAGCAGAGTCCCTATTTCTTCTCAAACCTCTTGCACAGTCCTTTGTAATAAAAACATCAGCTGAAGGATCCAGTTTTTACCCTCCCTGTTACCTTTTCCCAAGCTCCCTGGCCCTTTTCCCAAGCTCCTCAACCATCAGCAAGGCGTGAGTTCATAGGGCATGTACAAACCCCCTTCCCCCTATCCATTGCACTAATGCAGGCTGTAAAACTCTTTACTGAGGATCAAAACACAAGAAGGGATGTATGAGAAATTCATTTCAGTTCATTCTGATCAGGATTTCCCCTGTTCACACCTTCTGGACCAAACACCGACTCAGATGCAATAATCTGAGGTCGAAGTCTGTACATTTCTGAGCTCGCAATGTAATTCATGGACCTGCAAAAAAAAGGGGGGAAAGAAATGTGTTTGACAACTTGTGTACATTTGAAAAATGTGCATGGAAAAAAATGTACATTTGAAAAATGTGCACAAACAGGCTTTAATCAATGGGAGAAGAATGTGTACATTTTATAGTGGTGGGCACGAACCTGTCTGGGGGAGCGCCTCGCCTCGCGTCTCCGCAGCGGCGGCCCCCCGCCTCGTTCTTCTGAGCGGTGCGGAGCTGTTCTCCGCGCCGCTCAAGCTGCTGGTGCTGGCCGCACTGGTCCCGGCACGTCACTTCCGGCAGGCCCTGCGCTGGCGCGCTGCACCCCCGCGCTACATTTTTTGTGGGGAACCAAGGCAACAGGGCTGTTTAAGCCCTGTTGCCCTGGTTTCCCCACCAAAAACATAGCGCGGGGTTCCAGCAGGGTCCCGTCGTGTCAATTCCGTGCTGGAAGTGATGCAATGGACCAGTGCGGGCGGCTTGCCGCGGAGAGGCGAGCCACCGCCAGAATCAGGTAGGCCCAAGCGAGCCTCGCATGGGTGTGATGTGATCAGGGCCAATTTCGGCCTACTACGCCCACGAGGCGATACGGTCCACCCCTAATTTCACAGATGCACACAATTGATATGCACACTTGGAAAAATATGCACAAAAATATGCATGGATTTTCATGCAGAACGAAAAACAACTAAGATAGCAATCTGATACAGTATTGAGTTGATATGAGCATTGAGATGGAATTTGGAGAACTACTTTGGAGAACTTGAGTTTTGCTAATTCACACATCCCTAAATTAACTCACAAGTTTACTTCTACTGGATTTTGGAATATTAACAGGTATGCTTTAGATCCAGGTTGGGATTATCTCTATTTTCCATTGACTTTCTCTCTCCACCATATTGTCATACATTCTTCCCTGGGAATTGTATTTCTGTGAGGAAATGAAGTGATTTCCAACAGAATCCTTAGGACCAGCACCAAACAATGATTCCCAGGATACTCGGAGGGACCACAGATCAGTGGTAAAGCACATGCTTTCTGCATGAAGAATGTCCCAAGTTCAGCCCTTGGCATCTCTGGTTAAAGAGACTGGGTAGCAGATGGTGAGAAAGATTCTGGAAAGAGCTACTGTCATTCAGAGTAGCCAATAACAGGCTAGATGGGCAAAAGAGTCTGACCTGGTTAGATATAAGGCTAGGGCTGATTTCTATGTGTAGAGCCTTGGCAGTTAAATCCTGGTGTAAAAGTGGTAAATGTTTATGATGAAGATAGGTTCTTATTCCTTTCTGGCTTCTCGTCTGCCAACTTATCTGCCTTTTTCCTGATCATATTTGGCCTTACTCCGAGTCTCATCAGTGATCCATCTAACCCCCTGCTATCTAAAGTGTCTGGCGGCAGCAGCCCTCCGGCAGCTGCCCAACACTTCCTCCTTCTTAGCCCTACTATCCAAGATCCTTATCTTGAGCTAGAGCTGTGTGCAAAAAAAATGGCCTCTTGAAATTCTCCACCTTATTTGTGGACAGAGAAATTGGGTGTGGGGAGGGGGCAATTTCACCACATTTCTCCAGTGGGAGAAGAAATTCTCTAAGAGTTTCTCTCAGGTAGGGCTCACCATCGGTAGGGGATGTAGCACAGCTTCTTTCCTTTTTCCGAAGTGTTTTTTTTAAATTTTATTTTCTGCCTTATGCATCAGGGGTTTTATCATTTATTGCTAGATGGCCGAGGGTCTCTCTCTGTGTGTGTTTTCTTTTCCTTCCACACCTCTCCATTGCTCTGCAGCCTCCTAGGCTGCCTGCGCTTCCTGAGCTGAAAAAGTCCTCTGGGAGGAATTACCTCCTAATTAAAGTTCCTGGGCTTTCACTGAAGTGCAGGAAGCTGAGGAGGCAGCTACAGGCTGCCTGAGGGCTGATTGTACAATGAAATATAGGACACTCATGCACACTGCTTGGTTACCTCATAAGCAAGGTAAACAGAGGAACCTTGACTCCAACCCAGGAAAATTTCTCTGAAATGTTCTTCTTTGAATTTCTTTTCAAAAGCAATTTCTTTTCTATCAAATTGAATGAGGATAGTTGGGGGGGGGGGGGAAGGTGGAAGAAAATTTTGTCACACCACGATTTTTAACTGGAGATGCAGGGGTTTGAACCTGATGGAACGCCTCTCCCAAACTGACCACTATGATCAACATCTGAGGCCTTCCTCCATGTGCCACCTCCAACGGAGGCTCAGAGGATGGCAACAAGGGAGAGGGGCCTTCTCTGTGGCAGACCTCCCCCATTATGGAATGATCTCCCCACTGAGGCCTGCCTGGCCCCAACACTGTCATTTTTTCGGCACCAGGTCAAGACTGCCCTCTAATCCCGGGTATTTAATGGTATTTAATGTCATATGATGGGGCATTTATGTCAGCTGCCTTTTTAACATGTCTAGTATTTTTTATTGAAATCGTTTTTAGCAGGGATGGGGACTCGGACTCGAGGACTCGACTCATGAGTCGGACTGAGTCCCCCCTCTGACTCGAGTCCCACTCAAGTCCCAATATTTTTAATGGGACTCGAGATTCGACTCGGGACTTGAGACCAAGGACTCGTCAACATCCCTGGGCTGTGCCAGAAGGAAGGAGTGGAGAGAAGTGCGATCGCCGGCGAAGATTTTATTTTTTAAAATCATTTTCCTAAAATGCAACCTTTCAGGCATTTTGGGTTTGGCTGCCTCTGCCTTCCTGTTTGGGGTTCCCTGCCTCCTCTGCCTGCCTGGTCTCTTCTTAACCAGTTCCACAGTTTGAATTGTCCAAGACAAACGCCTCTGCCTGCCTGCTTTGGGGTTCCCTGCCTCCTCTGCCAGCCTGCCTGGTTATTTTGGGTTTGTCTGCCTGGTCTGTTCTTGTCAAAATCAGTGGCAGAGTTTTGAAATAAAAAGGAACACTTGTGCCCAGAATTTATTTAAGCCACACATCTGAAGGAGCCTTATTTTGTTTCGAAAAAAACCCATTGATTGTAATAGGAACTCGTGGAGTCAGCTTTGGGAGTGACTCAGGACTCATGAGTCACCATTTTGGACCAAGGACTCAGACTCAAGACTCAGGTCCAAAGACTCTTGACTCGACTCGTGACTCGAGACCAAGGACTCTTCAACATCCCTGGTTTTTAGCTGTTTAAATTGTTTTAAACAATTTTGTATATTGAAATTTTATGTGGTATTTTATTACAGTCATGCCTTGGATTGAGAGCATAATTCGTTCCGGAAAGGTGCTTGTAATCCAAAACACTCTTATATCAAAATGAAATCCCCCCAAAAAAATTTGTAGAGATTTTTAATTTAAGCCGTACTACAGTACTTGTATTGCAAGACAATGCTTGTATATCAAGTAAAAAAAATATATTAAATAAATATTTAAAATTTTGCTTGTCTTGCAAAACGCTCTCAAACCAAGTTACTTGTAATCCAAGGTATTACTGTATCTGTATTTACGCTTTGTAATTTTATGAATTATGAAGTATATAAATTAAATAAATAAGTAATAATAACCTGGTAATAATAATAATATGCATTCTACCACTGAGCTATGGAACTCCTGGTCAGCCATTTGGTAGGCTAATGCTCTTCCCCATGGAGGTGTATGATTTACTATGGAAATATGTAGAAAGTGTCCTCATTTATGTAATTAGATTATCCTAAAATACTCTACTGAACACAGTATTCAACCCATTTTGTTCCTGACAGGGCATGCAACCTGAAGATTTAAGTAGCGATGTTAACATACAATATATTGAGGAAAAATATGTGAACTAGGCAAAGATTACTCATCAGTGTGTCAAAGCTATCTTGCCGTTCCTATGATTTCCATAGAGCTATGGTGACATGTTACACTAAAAGGTAATGATACATTCTTTCATTGCTAAAGGCTGCCACCATTGAGAATTCTGCAAGGAAAGAATAGACCTTGATAAAATTTCTACACATACATTGCTGGCGTATTCATCTTTGATCCCCCTACATCTTATTTTATTATGACGTGGAAGGCGGCACTTGTAGAACATCCACAAGGTGTTTTGTCTGTATATCATAGAGACTAGAAACGTATCCAATATTCCCACCGGTAGTGTTAAGGCTGTTTTTTCTCCTCTTCTTTTAACTATGTTATTCTGCATATAAATGGCTCTTGTGTTAGACATATATCCAGAGCTCCAGTGCATTGTGGTTCTACAGCCACAATGACTGACGAATGCTGTCTGAATCCTCACAGATCCTCCTTGTTCCGAGACACATAGAACGGTGCATGTATTTCACTTGCTGATTTAGTTTGTCAGGGGACATGTCTGCTCCCCTCACTGCACAATGGTATGTGGCAATAAAAATAAATGCTTAGCTTTTATATAGCTATTTTTAACATGTTTCATATAATCTTATTATAATCCTTATGACATTCCTGTAAGGTTGGTCAGTATTATTGTTTCATATTGGAGATGGGGAAACAACACTGACAAAGAGGCTAACACCAGCTAGTGAGTACATAACTGGGTGATATTTGCACCAGGGACTTCCTCATCTCTTATGTGAGTTTGCACACATATGTGAGGTCACACACATACATATATACACACAAGGCAGGTTGGAGAGGAGTGACTGAACTAGTTATCCTTACAGCAGTGAACATGTTTTCTGCAGTCTTTAGGAAACCTATGGGCTTTTGGCTGCAAATTGTGTTTGACAATGAGGACTGGTCTCATTTAAAACACCTATAAATTATCACTAGTGCAGACATGATATCAATATCTGGCTGCATGTGAGAACGTCATTCCAGCCTGCCAAGTGCAGCGTATGAAGTACTTCAAGCAGGTGCTAACAGGGTAAACATTGAGCCAGCCAAAGTAAAGATTTAAATTCTCTTTGACAACTGCAAGGTATAGTACAACTGCAAGGAACCATTTAAACCACTTACACCATGAAGGGTTCTAAATTAAGCGTAACCAGTCATGTAAAAAAAAAAAAAGAGGAAAAGGAAAAAAGTTCTGTATGTCACTAGGTGGATTCAGTGAAAAGCTTGCTTAATGTTCAGCAGTAATCCAAGGAGGAGGAGAATAACTAAATGACTGGTTAGAGGGCATAATAGTGTGTGTGTGTGTGTGTGTGTGTGTTAAAATTCTCACAATTCCTGTAAACTAATGCTTGACTCTATACATTCAAACTTGCCCATATTTCTATCTGTCTAAAATTATTTCTAGGCCACCTTTATGGGTGGAACCCTCTCAAGGCAGAGCACAAGATAAAAAACTACACAAAGTGGATACAATTTTAAAAAAACCCATAAAAATTAAATAAAATCCATTAAAACTGAGACTGTCAATTAAAATCAATAAAAACAAAATTTACCAATAAAATCGAACAGCCCCGACTTATGGGAAGGTCAGCAAAAACAGGTAGGCCTTCAAAGCTTTCCTGAAGACCTGAAAAGGGGTTCCTGACAAACCCCTGATGGAAGTTGATTTCAGAAGTGTGGAGCCACCACCGAGAAGGCCCTCTCCCTTTTACTCACCAGCCTAAGAAACCTTGGTAGCTGACAGGCAAGAAGTATCTCAGTTGTTGACCTCAGAGTGCAGGCAAGCTGGTGCATGAGGAGGCAGTCCTACAAGTAGCTTGGGACCAAACCATTTAAGGCTTTAAAGGTTAAAAAGTTTAAAAGAAGAGCCTGTGTGGTGTAGTGGTTAGAGTGTTGGACTGGGACTTGGGGGATCTGGGGTCCAGTCCCCACTCGGCCATGAAGCTCACTGGGTGACTTTGGGCCAGTCACTGACTCTCAGCCTAACCTACCTCACAGGGTTATTTTGAGGATAAAATGGAGAGGAGCAGGACGGTTATGTAAGCCGGCGCCGCCTTGGGTTCCTTGCAGGAAAAAAGGCAGGATATAAATGTGATTCATGAGCAAGAGGTTTCAAACTCGACCATAGAAAATATTTTTAAACAGGCTGCTGCAAGATCGCTTAAATCTCTAATAAATATAATAAATAAATAAATAAAACCAGCACTTTACACTGGGCGTGGAAATGCACTGGCAACCAGTGTAGCTGGTGCAGGATCAGTGTCACATGAACTGACCACAGAATTTGCCAGTTCTGCTGTAATAAAGGCAAATGGGAAAAGATGAAAGGAAAGTATTAACATGTTCCTGTCTCTAGAAAACCCATACGTCATCACTGTTGCTGTTGTAGGACATCATCAATTGCCAGTAGGTAGCAGAGGAGCTAAAACCTGCTTTTTTTAAAATCAAGTATCAGTTTTCTTATGATGATTCTTAGGTTTGTATTATCATTTTGTGTTGAGCTGGTGTAATTTACATCATGCAATGGTAAGAACATAAGATACAGCTATGCTGGATCAGAACAAAGGTCCATCTAGACTGTCCAGCATTGTGTTCACACGGTGACCAACCAGCTGTCCACCACGAGAAACCCACAAGCAGGACAAGAGTGCAACAGCACCCTCTGCCCATGTTCCCCAGCAACTGGTGTACACAGACATACTGCCTCTGATACTGGAGGTAGCATAAAGCCGTAAGGACTAGTCACTAGATTTGTTAAATGCCTTGAGAATTCCAATAGAAAGGTATTTATTCCCTCATGAATTTTCTTCTCTGGATGTGCAAAAGCTTCCCTATTATTCTATGGCTCTTTCAACCTATCTGAAAAAGTGGCATTTCATGTTTAGGGCATTTGTCTGACAAGCAGACATTTCCACCAGGATAGGGTTTTCTACATGGTTAATCTGCATGTCTGTTCAAAGCCTACTATGTGTGCATCTTATCCTCTATACAAAATGCCAGCCAGCCTGTTCTTGTGCTTAATGCCAGTTTGCTTGATGCTTGGCTGCTTATCACTGGCTTCTTCACATGCAGAGTGCTACACAGTTGCTGAAAAGACCAAACTATTGTGCATCCTTCCCCATGTTGTGAAAATTGACGGAGGCTGAAATCCTATACACTAGCTTTGCGATGCTCTCCAGATGTTTTGTACTTCAACTCCCATCACTATTGGCCATGCTGGCTGGGGCTGATGGGAGTTACAGTACAAAACATCTGGAGGGCACCAGTTTGGGGAAGGCTGCTATACACATTTACTTGGGAGTAAGTCCCATTGAACTCAATAGAACATACTTCTGAGGAATGCATAGGATTGCACTGCTAACTGAACAACAGAATTACTGTTTAAATCATTCAAAGACCCATGACTATAGCATGAAAACATGTTACTTTGTTCAGGACACACGTTTCCATTTTTGAATTAAAAAATGATGACTATTTGTTGCGCCCTTAGTTATAGTTCATCCACTTGAGTACTCAGCAGGGATGGGGACTCGGACTCGAGGACTCGACTCGTGAGTCGGATTGAGTCCCCCCTCTGACTCGACTCGGACTCGAGTCCCAATATTTTTAATGGGACTCGAGACTCGACTCGGGACTCGAGACCAAGGACTCTTCAACATCCCTGGACTGTGCCAGAAGGAGTGGAGAGGAGCGTGATTGCCTGCGAAGAGCACATGGAAGCGAGGTGTGCCGCTGCTCGGCCACTATGGACGGCTACCAGGAGTGCAGCCCCAACAGTGTGTCAAGATTTATTTTGATTGATGTGTTGCGTACTTGGGAGAGGCAGAAGAAGGACCTGAGATTACTCTGTGTGGCTGCTCTGAGTGTGTTTCTGGTTCCAGCAAGTTCATCACCAGTGGAGCCGGTGTTCAGTGAGGGTGGAATTGTGATGAGATCTCACCGTTCCAGAATGGGGGCCAAACATTTAGAAAAAATCATGTTCCTCAAATGCAACATGGATAAGTTTTAGGAAGTACAGCAAGTTTATTTTTTAAAATCATTTTTTAAAATGCAACCTTTCAGACATTTTGGGTTTGGCTGCCTCTGCCTGCCTGTCCGGGGTTCCCAGCCTCCTCTGCCTGCCTGGTCTCTTCTTGACCAGTTCAACAGTTGAATTGTCCAAGACAAAGGCCTCTGCCTGCCTGCTTTGGGGTTCCCTGCCTCCTCTGCCTGCCTGCCTGGTTATTTTGGGTTTGTCTGCCTGGTCTGTTCTTGCCAAAATCAGTGGCAGAGTTTTGAAATAAAAAGGCACACTTGTGCCTAGAATTTATTTAAGCCACACATCTGAAATAGCCTTATTTTGTTGGGAAAAAATCCCATTGATTTTAATAGGGACTCGTGGAGTCAGCTTTGGGAGTGACTCGTGACTCGTGAGTCACCATTTTGGACCAAGGACTTGGACTCGGACTCGAGACTCGGGTCCAGAGACTCGTGACTCGACTCGTGACTCGAGACCAAAGACTCTTCAACATCCCTGGTACTCAGTGCTTGATGATTGGCTGTTGCCTGTTTGAAGGGGCTTAACTGAAAAGTGCTGAGATTGTGGTGGCATCAGGTTATATGAGTTGGTGCTAGCTCTGTGTTAACACATTCACACATACAAATCATAGCTTAGTGTTGCAGTCGTCCAGTCACACACTCCGCTCCGCCACTGTTCACACACCGACCACATGCCCTGCCAGCCACATGTTTGGTAGGCATATGCATGAACTCACATATCCCCCAATCCAGGACCAATCAGCCAATTATTGGTACGTTTGTGAGGGCCCTTCTCGTGGCTTCTGATTTTGTGACCACTGTAGGGAAGTGGAAATCAGCAAAACATGAAGTTCTCCAAATTCCACCTCAAAGCTCATTCCGACTCATGCCTGTATCAGATGGCAAGCTTGGTGTTTTGTTTTGTTCTGTTCACACCAAAATTTGTGCACATTCTGCTGCGTATTTTTCCAGATGTACACACCAATTGTGCACATTTTTGAAATGTACCGTATGCACTTCCCCACACCCATTGATCAAGGGCGCAGTCCTATGGGGATGCCCGTAACTCTCCAAACTCAGAGGATTACAGGCATCCTATAGAGGGCGAGAGGAGCGCAGAGGCAAAGGTCGCCTCTGCACTCCTCCCGCCCTGCTGCTCAGCTAGATGGCCGATTTCAGAGTGGGAGGGAAGGAGGCTGAGGTGCTGCCAGCCAGGATACATCATATCTTGGCAGCATTGGTCTCCTCCCCTCCCTGCCTCACCCCCAGAATGCCCCCCAAATCCCTTCTCCTAGCTCGCTCTTATGACATCGGAAAAGCAGCTGACATCGGAAAAGCACCATGTCTAGCGGCCATAGGATTGCACTTTAAAGCATTTTTCTATAGTACACATTTTTGATGCGCATTTTAAAAATGTATGCATGGTGTCAAACACAATTATTTGGTCCATTAATTGCATTGCAAGCTCAGAAATGGATGGGTTTTGATCACAGATTCCATTCAAGCCCACATTCAGATCCTGGAGGTGCAAATTGGGTAAACTGGTAAATTCTGATCATAAATGAACTGAGACAAATTTCTCATACATTCCCTAGTGACCAGCATGCAAGCTGACAGCAGGGGAAGGGTTATGTAGCACAGCTCTGTAGCCCCCTCACACATTTATTTAATGCATGAGTGGGTTCAAGTGATGCATTGATTCTCCTCCTCATGTCTTCTCTTCATTCATTCATTCATTAATAAATTGCCATTCCCATATCTCCATCTTGCTGTGATATTTTTGACATCTCACCTGGTCCTCTAAGGCAGGGCTCTCCAACCTTGGGTCCCCAGATGTTGCTGGACTACAGCTCCCAGAATCCCTTGCCATTAGCCATGCTGGCTGGGTATGCTGGGAGCTGTAGGCCAGCAACATCTGGGGACCCAAGGTTGGAGAGCCCTGCTCTAAGGGCTTACTAGGTCTGTTCATTTCCCCCTAACATGAATACAGTAGCAAGAAAGGATTATTATTTCTTTAAAGCCCTATTCATTGTGGCCATCACATTATTCAAGAGCAATACAGGGCTCTATCTGCTGGCAGCCTGGGTGAATTTGGTTCTTTTTATAAAACCCTATTAATGTTCTATTACCAGGCAGGTGTTCTCTGAATATTATCCTTCCTGGGGTGATACATTATTAAGAAAAGGTGATTACATTTGTTGATGAATTTGCAAGTCTGGTCAATTTATGGGAACACGTAATGTAGCAGTTCTATTTTTTTAGAACGTGATGTTATCATCAACATGGTCCCACCTCTAGAAAAATAAAAATTGCGCTCTCTCTCTCTCTCTCTCTCTCTCTATATATATATATATATATATATTAAAAAGCATGTTTATGTTATTTAAATCTGGATTTCAAAGCAGAATGGAGAAACAAACTGGAAAAGCTAATACAATGTTTTATCATCTGCCAAAGAAGTGTTGGGTGGGGTGAGGAGGGAGAAGAAAGATACAGGGAATTGTAAAAAAGTGATGTTTCTCAGCGCATTTGGGCATAATTAAGTCATAGCACTTTTAAATCTCATAAACCCAGTCTAAAGATGTGCATGCACATGGAGTTATTTGCAAAAAGAAGTACTTGTGCCCATCAGTGGTTTGGCAGGGATGGATGAAGAACAGGGATGACTGCCTCTCATAGCTCCCCCACTCTGTTTCCCCAGGGACTGACAGGCACAATTACTCCTTTTGTAAAGAGACCTCCACTTGTGCAGTTTTGGCAGTGGTTTGGGAAGAAGTATGACACCCGCATGCACACACAATTGCACATCCTGCTAGTGATACATAATGCATGGAAGCCAGTTTCTGTAAAGTTGTGGACTCCATATGGAACAGGATGCATCGGTTTACATGGGAGAGAATGATATGCTTTGAAGGAAGCTTAACTTTGGCTGGATTACACAGTTCCGTTTAATGATCATCCCCTCTTTTCTTGAAGGCAGAAGAAATGCTCACAGTGCTCCATAAAGCATATAGCCATACATGCTATGTGTATTTTATAGTTATGTTATATTGTATTTTATCATTTTAACTGTTGTAAACCGCCCAGAGAGCTTCGGTGGTATAAAAATGTATTAAATAAATAAATAAAATAAATGAAAATGCAGAGCCCTCATTGCACGGTACCTGAAGTGGATGGTGGGAGGGGATAGTTTGCTCACCCATTCCTGCCCAATAGGGAAAGACTCCCTTCCTGGCCCATTGAATAAGCAGTGCCTCCAGCAGCATGATTGAGGGTGGGGGACCATTTCAATACTTTGGTATGAGATATTGAGCCATTGATATCAGTAGATAATCTGTTTTGGAGATCCAATTCCTTCTGTTTTATCAGTTTGTATGTCAAAGGTTTTATTTATTTATTTATTATTTTTAGAAGGCCATTTCTGAATGTTCTCCACCCTTGGTACTGAAGTGAAAGTGATTTGAGGCTGTGTCTTGGAATTCTAGCCACAAGTATCTTCTCTAGTTTTGTCAAAAATGACAGTCAGCATTATCCCGACAGTGACCAGTAATAGTTCTGTATGTGAACTCATAAAACAGGAGTGAGCAATTTGTAGCCCTCCCAGTGTTTTGGCCTACAACTCCCAGTATCCTTCACCATTGGCAATGCTGGCTAGGGCTGATGGGAGTTGTGACCTTAAAGATATTTTGGCCTACAAGTTACCCACCCCTGCCAGAAGACCTGTTTTCCTGGCAAATGTCCAATAAGCAAGCTATAGCTATCAGAGAAAGATGACCACCATTAAATTGAGATGTCTTCATGTCAGGTTGTTGTGGCACAAGGATGGTTCCACATCTTTCCAGGTTGTGAAAGTGAAAGGTGTGTGTAACCTTAGGCAAGTGCCTTAAATACACAGTGATGAAGAGTTATCTCTGTGTTATCTCACTTTCCTATTAAGCATAAAACAGTGGCATTAGACATCTGTCTTCTATACTGTGCTGACAGTCCTGTTTGCAGTGACTAATAGGACCATTTCAAACTGATGTGCATGAGATACTCTTTATTGCCTTGGGTGAATTCCACCGATAGAACATTTAAATGAAAAATGGGAAATGTAATAACGCTGAATGGTGAGCAGGCCTAGAGCAGATGGCCTCCAACAGTCAGATAGGAGAAATGCTGGATGACTGTTAGGGACAACTCCAAGGTAGGCATTAGCAAAATTCAGATTACAAATGTTGACTTTGAAGATGCACTGGATATAGTAGCATGACCCATGAATGTATCACCTGGGAAGGATCAGGTGTCTCACGCCAGGGCCTCTGGTCGTCTTGTTCTCTACTGCACTTCAGCACCAACATTGTGAATGGTGAAAGGGTGGTATTGCACCTAACACCTCATCAGGGGCCAGATAACATTAGAAAAGAATAGGGCTCCACTCATTCCTGTTTGAATTGCTAGTCTGGTCTCACTTCACAGTCTAAAAATGTGTTGCTAAGGCACACACTGGTCTACTCTTACACTGAACCTTCCCTCCTGACTCAAGCACCAGCTTGCCTTCAAACTGCCATGACACAACTTTCTGCCTCCAACTGTTGCAACAGTGTCAGCCCTAGGGGTGGGGGAGAAATTTGGTCAGTTCACATTTTAATGCAAACGTACCTAATTTTGCACTTTTGAACCACTATGCACTTTTGAACTCAGTTATCCTTCAAAACTCACACTTTTCTGAATTTTGCAATGAGAATATTAGAGAAAAATATGTGTTTTATTAGGAAAACCGCTGGCCAAAAATGTGTATAGTTGTGTGGGGGGGAATGCATAGAAAAATGCATGTCTTAGAAAAAAGGTGCACAAAATGCTTATGAATTTTCATGCAAACTTTAAAAAGAAGTCAAACATTTGAGACAAACCAAATGTGTGACAGGAGAATTTCAGTTCTCTGATAGAACAAGATGAACTGAAGATTAGAAAAATGAGAAATTGAGAGAAACTGAAATTGACAAATTTTGGGGAGAAATCCGTTCGCTTTGCATTTTTATGTGAACTTAAATACTTTTGCATTTTGACCCAATATTCAAACCAAAACTGAGTTATCCTTCAAAATTTGCACTTCTCCCAATTTTGCAACAGAGTTCTGCAATGGGGGGGGATGTGTAAAAAAATGCATATATGAGAGGAAAGTGTGCACCAAGATGCATATAATAGTGGAAACAATTTTCAAACTGCATTGTATTAGGAAAATTGCTTGCAAAATATGTGTATATTAGGCAAAATTGTGTATGAAAATGCATGTATCTGGAGAAAATGCGTAACATTTTCGTGCAAACTTTAAAAAAAAATCCTCAAAGTTTACAATAAGCCGAATTTAAGATCATAAACACTACAAATGGAGAGAAACCAAAATAGACAGATTCGTCCATCCCTAGTTTCAACCTATGGGAGGAGATAATAAAATGCTGGGGTGTGGGGAAGGTGAGTTCACTCACCCCTGTCCTGGTTGGCATGAGCTGGTGGGGCTTTGGAAGTGGCTGACGATCTACCACTTCATCCTCCCGCAGCCTCACTTAAGATTAATCTGCCCATCTGGATCCATCCCAATACTTTTTTTTCAACTTAGACTGGAATCCCATCCTATACCTAGGAGTACGTCCCATTCAATTCTAATCATGTTCCAACTGAATTTCTTAGTAGACATATTTAGGATTACACTGGCATTTGTTAAAAATGCAACTGCAAAACTAAAGCCACAATCTTTATTAACCTCACCAGAAGTAATTCAGTCCAAACTATGTCTGGCCAAGATCAAATGGGCTTTGCACATCTAAGAGAAGCTACTCTTCAGAGAGTCTAAGATTAAATCAGATTTCCCCCCCATTCTAGTCCCCTCTTTGAAAAGTATTTCAAAATAATTCATTTATACTCATTTTAAAAAGATCAATGTGTCACAGCTCTGAAGACCTTTGGGTTTTGCTTTGCCTTTGTTAATATTTCATTTTCTACATGGAGAACGTTGCTAATCAAAGCAATTATCAGCTAACATGCCACTCACTAAAGTCTAACTACCCTGTTCTTTAAAAAGCTAATCAATGACTTGGGAAATGTTAAACTTTCAGCTTACCGCACCTTCCCTAGAGAAATAATGAACAGAATTGCTACATAGTTAAACTGGCCATTTTTTATTTATTGGGGGGGGGGGCTTAACCGCTTCAGAACCAGTATCTCATGAAGAGAGAAAAACAGTGTCACAGTTATCTATTTCTATTATTATTACATTTTTACCACAACCTTCCTCCAAGGAACCTGTTTTGTTTGCACAACAACCCTTGAGGAGAGAGGGGCTGAAAGATAGTGGCTGGCCCAAGGTGACTCCCACTGAAATTCATAGCAGAGGAGGGATTTGAACCACACTCTATCCACTATACATCCTAGGGATGTTCACTTACCCCTGAGTTCGCCTTGCTGGGTGCTCGATGTGCACCTCTGCTGCGTGATCTGTCTCGCACCCCCCGTGAGCGCCAGCTGAGGTGCTCGGTGAGGCGCACAGCAGACTTCTGGGTCCCCGGAGCTTCACTTCCGGGTCCCCGGTGCTGCATATTTTACATAAAAACAGGGTAAACTACCTTAAAACTGCCGCGATCTGGAAGTTCCTTTCCCCGGCTCCTCTCGCGATGACTTGTGCCAAGCCGGGAAAAGGTAAGTCGCGCAGAGCTCAGGGAGGTCGAACGGGGTGAGTTTGCCCCGCTTCCACCACCCCCAATCGAGCTCCGCGCACATCCCTAGACTAAAGCCCTGTGGCAATCCATGGCGTAACTGCCAAGGGACAGAGCGATAATCTGCCAGCACCATCTTCTAGAATTGGTCATCCAAGTAAGAGAAGAAACACTGCAATACATCCAGCACCAGGTCCAGATAGCCTGTTCAGAAGGGTACCATGACTGATGGTATCAAACGCCATGGAGAGGTCCAAGGGAATCAACAGGGTGACAGGGTCACACTCCCCTTCATCCCTCTCTTGGCAAAGGTCATCCCACAGGGTGACCAAGGCAGTTTCCATTCCAAAACCAGGCCTGAAGCCTGATTGAAATGGATCTAGATAATCAGTTTCATTTAAGAGTGCCTGGAGTTGGCTGGCAACAATAGTTGCCCATGGCTGTAGCTGATTTTAGTGTTCACTAACCTTTCAAAATGCAAATCATTGACCACCACAGGGATACTGTCTTATTAATAAATGATCAGCCAGTGAACTAATTGATCCTGAACTGTACCGTATGCTGCTTAAAAGACAAAGGCAGTGGATGTCTTCCATACTCTAAACAGCATCAGCAGGCACTATATTTACAGAAAGCACGGTAATTGGACATACTCTCAATTCCCCCCAGGATCAATTAAGGGGGGGAGCATCAAATAATGTACTGACTTTAATTAGCCAGTTATTCAGCATGTTTTTGTCATTAAGCTGCTCTATAACCAGTGTTCTAATCAGATACATAATGGCGGAGCAAATTAAGTTATAGAAATTGTCCAGGCTTAATAAGCAATTTCAAAGCAAACTGGATTTAACTTGAAGCCTCTGGGTCAACAGTTTATGACATGTCTCGTCACATGAGATTTATGTCAATCAGTGCTCACCTCTGTTGAAACCAAGACAGTGGAGTTGTGAATTAAAAGATAATAATGGGATTCTCAGATTACTGATCTGAAATCAAGTTTAGTCTGAGAGAATCTATTAATCAATTGAAAATGCCCAGAAGGGGTGGGGACAGGATCCCTCTTCTTTAAATTCAGAAGACTGTAGCTGGACCATATAATAAATTACTAAGGTCACAATCCTATGCACGTTTTGACAGGAAAAAAAGGCCTACAACTCCCAGCATGCCCCAGTCAGCAGGCTGGGAGTTGCAGGCCTTTTTTTCTGTCTAAAGATGTATAGGATTGTGCCTTAAATCTTTTATCTACTTGTTTGGTACTTTTTTTTTTTTTAGCTTAACAGAAGAGAGGTGATTCTAATTGTTGCAAATGCTAAGCACATTCAGAAGGGATAATATAATATAGTTCCTTTTGCTGGACATTCAAGGTAGGGATTGACAGATCACTCTAATTCCACTCTGTCTCATTTTGCGTGTGTTCATTCATAAATCTCTTCCATCCCTCTTGTTCCTGCATCAATCTGTGATTTAAAAAAAAAAAAAAATCCTGGGGGGGGGGATCTCATTTAAATACTTAGTTAAATACAAATATTTGTATACAATTCATTTTTAAAATGTGCATTTTTGCATGCATTCAGAGAATTGCATAATCTGAAGGAAAACTGTGTTCCAATCTACATATTAGTCTGGAAAGTGTGAATCAGGTTGGCCTGCTTAAAATGAAGACTGAACTAAACTGTCAAGCATTCCTACTTCAGTGTTTGTTTGCTTGTGTATTTGAAGCATATTTTTTTTTTTACCTCATTTTGGTCTCTCAGCAGAGCCAATGGAGTGGTCCTGGTTCCCTTCTTTCCCTTGTCTGAGCCAGAAAAACCTATAAAAAACACTTCTGTGGAAAAATCCTATGCCCTTCAGAATCTACATGTTCTCATATTTATAATATTCTTGTAAATACCACTTGCTTTATGTAAGTGTAGATATATTTCAGACTACCACTGGAAATTCCCCCTTCACCAAATGCAAGGACTTTTCAAAGGAACATCTGTACCTATCAGTTCTGTTGCATAAATAGCTAATCCCAATTTCAGACAGACTGTTGTTCTTGGCTGACACTGCAAATCTGTTACCCAGGGATACTCCCGTACTGCTCCAACCTCTGCTGAAGTGCTGGGTCACATAGTGTCAGACATTAAGGCTGCAAGCTTGTACCCACTTACTTGGAAGTAAGCCCCATTGATCGCACTCTTCCAGTACTTGAAGGGATGTCACACAGAGGAGGGCCAGGATCTCTTCTCGAGCATCCCAGTTTGCAGGACACGGAATAATGGGCTCAAGTTACAGGAACCTAGATTCCACCTAAACATCAGGAAAAATTTCCTGACTGTCAGAGTAATAAGGCAATGGAACCAATTACCTAGGGAGGTGGTGAGCTCTCCCACTCTGGAGGCATTCAAGGCGCAGCTGGACGGCCATCTGTCAGGGATGCTTTGACCTGGATTCCTGCATTGAGCAGGGGGTTGGACTCGATGGCCTTGTAGGCCCCTTCCAACTCTACTTTTCTATGATTCTATGATTCAATGGGACTTACTTCTCAGTAGACATGTGGAGGATTGCAATATTAAAATGTTCAATGTTCAGACTCTTCTGGTAATCAGGTTGGGAAAATCTAACTTTATATCCATTGAGTAGGTAACTAAACCAATTTGATAGGTCTGTCAGTGAATGAGTTAAGTTCAAACATTCTTATTTAAAGAGAGAAAACATGAAAATAGGCCATGCTATCCACTTAGAATTGATGGATGCTATTACCTCGGCGGGGGGGGGGGGGAGCTCTTATTCAAAAATCCAACTTCCATGCTCCCTCTTTTAATGGTGGTGATTGTGAATGCCCTTTCCTTCTAGTTCCTTGAAACTGGTCCCTCCTGATCAACAGGACTACTTAGATTCACCCCTTCCACCTAGGGACGTAGGGATGGATGAACCTGTCTATTTCAGTTTCCCTCCGTTTCTCATTTTTCCAGTTTTAAGTTGAATTTATTTAACTTTGTGAATTTTTAAACAGAAAATTTGCATGAAATTTCATACAAATTGTTGTGTGCACTTTTCCTAATACAGGTATTTTTGTACTCAGTTTTGCTGAACACACTTTCTTTGCATGCAATTTCCTTAATACAATGCTTTCCTAACATTATTTTCATGAATAAGCACATTTTTTGTGAGTACTTTCCCCTCTCATATGCATTTTTGTATGCATGTTTTGATTGCAAAACAGATAGGTTATTTAGTTCAGTGTAAGTGTGCATAGCCCCAATTTGGATCAGGACCATGGCATTTCAGGAGGGGGGATTTAACTCCCCCCCATTTCCATCCCAAAATTCCACTACTCTGAGTGGGGGAAGCTTAACTCCCCCCTCCTGAAATGCCATGGTCCCCATCCGAATAGGGGCCACACATGCTTACTCTAGGACTCTTGACTTCTTTCTCTGTTCTTTCTCTCTGATTTCCTCTTCCAAGTCTTTCTGATCCTTCTCTCTCTGAATTTTGACCATTTGGCTGGTACTGACCAGCACACACACACATGCACACGTGCAAGTTTTAACCCCGCAATATCCAAAAAGGAAACTATATCCAAAAATGGAAGACACCCCAGCACTCATCAGAATGTTGGTGTGGCCTGCCTTTAGGTACACCTGCCAGAGCTCATGGGGGGCACCGATTTAGGAGGGGGCTCACCAAAGGGAACTATGCCAAGGGCCCCCTCAAACCTGGACTGGCCATCAAGTTTCAGATTTTAGTGGGAGCCATCTATCTGACAGCAGGTAGACCTAAGCAAGCAGAGGTCAGCTTCCAAAGATGACAACCAAAGATCATACAAACAAGAAGCAGGTAATATAGGCCAAAACAGACAGTGGATTGGGTTTCAAAAGCAGCAACTGTGAAGATCCAAAGACTCAAAGCAGGTAATGGAAATCCAAGGCAGGGAGAGTTACCTGGCAGTAGGATAAGCAAGCTCTGAGGCTGGGGTTTTAGGAGGCTTGGTATAGCTGGGATTGATCCTTGGAGTCCGCTGTCTGAGCGCTAACTCAGGTAGCATGGCTTGTATTCAAGTTGGGATTGTGCTAGTACCCTACAAGTGGCTTCCCAAATATGTAATCTTTTTCCTCTCTGCTTTTGCAGTCCAAGAAAGGCAGGAAAAATTATTTACTATACTCCTTGAGGCCCACCATTCATAGCTGGTACACGACATTCAGCTTGGTGAGTCACACCTTGTGAAGGCCTGTAATAATGTTTGTTTACTTACAACACTTCTATACTGCCTCTCAACAACAACAACAACAACAACAACAAAACACTCCAGGTTGTTAAATAATTTTCAATTTAAAAAGTCTGGGGGAAAACAATGTTTGATTTGGCACTGAAAAGAAAGCAAGGTTGGCACCAATCATATCTCCCTTGGGAGGCTATTCCAATGTCGGGGTGCCACCACAGAGAAGGCCCTCTCTTTTGTAAATGCCTGATATACTTCTCCTACTGATGGTACTCAGAGAGGGGCCTCCTCTGAAGCTATGAATTCATGGGCAGGATAATATGGGAGGAGATGTCCCTTCAGATCTTTGCACTTAGAATACTTTTAGGTATAGTTCATGGAGGCTGATTGAACAGTCCCTCCATTCATTACATACTATCTTCTTGATTTACCACACTGCCTTTAAAGTAACAATTAGGCATGACCAAGAACAATAATACTTAAAGTTCAATTAGGAATTCATGCTGGTAGGAAGATTAAATATTTACTAAAATAACAACAACCTTTCAAATAATGGTTGAAACTTAATTACTCAAATACATTTTTGAACGGCTATTTTCTGCCTCACTTCACTGTAATTGCAAAATGTAATAGTGGCTGTAAATGTTTCAGGGCGTAAAATAACACAGAGCTCTTAGGTTAAAGGACAGTGGTTGAAATGCGATAAACAATTTTCCAAGAGGTTTGCTTGTTGTTCCATCTTTCCCTGCTGTAGCATCTCTTAGTTGAAAATGGCAACACTATGACAAAACAAGTCATATAATCTCATACTTCCTCTCTGTATTTGAGTGGAAGAATGTCCTTCAGCTCTATTTCCCTGCTTTTAAATGCTTTTATTTATTTATTTATTTATTGAAATGTATAGCCTGCTTTTCCATTTTTGGTTCTTCTGGCTGGTAACAAAACAAGTCATACTCATACATATAATAAAATATTTTAAAAATTAAAATTAAATATTATAGTCTACAGAGCCACTTAACACAGGCAAGTAAATTTAAAGTAAGAATATCCATGCTGGAAGAGACCAAAGACTAATCTGGCATCATGTTCCCATAGTGGGCAACCAGATGCCTATGGGAAGCCTACAAGTAGAGCATCGCACCCTCCCACTTGTGTTCCCCAGCAGCGTGTATTGAGAGGAATACTGTCTCTGACACTAGAGGTAATACATATTCATCATGAATGGTAGCCATTGATGGCCTTATCATTCATTAATGCAGCTCCAATGAACTTATTGGCCAAAAGTCTGTCTGAAGAAAAATATATTTACCACTCACATAAAAGGTCCGAGCAAGAGCGTCTGGTGTATTTCAGATGGAAGGGGTGCCACAAGTGTAGGAGCCACCACTGAAAAAGTTACTATTGGCTGTAGAAACCAGTCATACTCTGATCTGTTGGCACTCTCAAAGACCTCATCATGCGAAGTCAACAAGGTATGCAGAGGTACCTATGGGAGAACGGGCTCTCTCAAATATCTCAGACCCAGGCTATATGGTGTTTTTAAGTTCTCAGATACAGAACCTACTTACTGTGATGTGAGTGGATGATCATGAGTAGCATGATCATAGCTAGAGATTTCTTGGAACTTAATGCAAGATCAACGAAAATGGATTTTCCGTGCTCTTTTGCTAAAATA
Source organism: Shinisaurus crocodilurus (assembly GCA_021292165.1). NCBI lineage: Eukaryota > Metazoa > Chordata > Lepidosauria > Squamata > Shinisauridae > Shinisaurus > Shinisaurus crocodilurus. Next base: position 143,972,023 of record CM037877.1, on the reverse strand, counting down.
CTGGATACAACAACACTGGAAGGATAACGGCCATTCCTGATAATGCAATGGATCGAGGACTTAATGACACTTCCAGCTTTCAAATGGGTGGCATTTAGACACCACCTATGCATGGGCAAATATATGGATATTTGCTTTGCTTTTATTGAAGTTTCTGCATAACTATTTATATTGAAAGTAGTATGCCTTTTTACACATTTAATACATTTGGGCATAAATTTCACATGTATTTGTTGCAATTGATATATCCAAACTTTAGTAATGAAAACTGTAAAAAAATAATAATCTTTTTTCCCCTCCCCTTTGTTTTTCTTTGTGGTTTTTGTTTTTGTTATGGTTTCGTTTTTGAAACTCATGATAAAATATAACTTTAAAAAAATGATCAAAGCTAGAGATTGAATCTAACACTGGCATTCTGCAAGCAGAACAGAAACCATATGGCCCCCAGATCTGCTCCAGAGTGTTGGGGCAAGAGAAAGGAGAGCAACTGGGAAGTTCTGTTGTACAAACATACGTCCACCCATGTGATGTTGGATTTAACCCAGTGTTTACTCAGAAGTAAACCCAATTAAGAGTTTTGGAGAACCAGGAACCTAAGGAAATATTGTCACTGCTCTGGTAAAATTAGAACTAAGAGTTCATACAGGAGGGGCCTAGAACAACAACATGGTTCCATCCCAGAGACACCATAGCAGATAGCAGTGGGGGTGACAAAGAGATTTCAATAGGAGGGAAGGGGACCAAGTCTCACATCAACGCTGTAGGGGCTGTTCTTGAATTTTGGATATATTTAAGATCAGCAACCTAATCCTATGCACATCTACTTGGAAGTAAGTCTCATTGAGTTCAATGGAGCTTCCTCTCAAAGAAGTGGGTATAGGATTAGAGTCTGAGCAATGAATCAGAAGTCCCTGGTTTGAATCTTGCCTCTGCCATCAGCTCACTGGGTGACTTTAGATAAGCCACTCCCCCCCAGCCTCAGTTTCTACATCTGTAATATGCAATGACTCTGGCCTCAGTTGAACAGAACACACATGTAGCAACTTGTGATGTGTGCGCATGCCGCATAGACCCTTTTCAAAGAAGGCTACATCCTGTCAGATCAGATGGACTTTATTTTTTAGCACTAGTGATTCATACACACAATTTCCCATCAAAGTAGGGAGATAGATATATGGGATATGAGGATTTAATTTTTGCTTGCAAAACATGCGAGCATGCCCCATCCACAACTGCAAACATGAGTATGAGTGTGAGCATGCGTCCACTGAAAATGTTAGTAAATTGCTGAACAAATTTCCTAAATTTATGCAAATATCCCCCATAGATTGAATCAGCCCCGCTTTAGTCTATGGAGAAAATTTAGGAAATTTGCACAAATCCAACAGGGGAAAGCTGCACAAATTTCACATTCAATCACTGCTCGATTTGCGCAATTTCCCCATTTGTGCAGAGTGAGCAATGAGCACAAATGCGAATGGGAATTGGGCGCACGTTGAGCCGAAGTTCAGAGAATCCTAGCGATCTCTAACATCGTTCATTCACCCATCCCAAAAAATGCGAGCTTGCTGCCAAATGCATGTGACCCCAGGAAGACCTAGCTGCATGTCTTTTAAGAGCCTTCTGGTTGCTTTTCATACTTCATAGTAACCATATAGCAATATTAACAGAGAGCAATATTAACAGAGAGCTATTTTAAAGAAAGGGGGTTGTGCCTTTGGCATACATCTCTTGTGCATATGCCCCTGTAATTGCTTATATTAACAGAAAGTAGGACCTCAGTCTGAAATACATATTGTATGTATTGGCCATCCACACACTGTGCTTTCAGTTTCCTGTAGGGATGGGGGACAAATTCATTCGTTTTGGCATTTTAATATGTTCTTACATAATTTTGTGCTTTTGAATCACTACATGAATCCACTGAAATTTGCACTTCTCCAGATTTTGCAATAGACTTCTCGAATAAAAAAATGCATACAAAAACACACATATTAGAGAAGGTGCACCAAAAAAGGCATATATTAGTGCTGTGCATATTACACATACAAAAATGCATCTGTCAGGAGAAATGTGCACAAAAATGCATGCAGGTTTTCCTGCAAACTTCTTTTTAAAAAAAATATCTGATCTGAAAGTTCAGGGCAAACCGAACTTAAGACTGGAAAAAATTCTTAAAGTTTGGGACGAACTGAATGTAAGATTGGAAAAATGAGAAACTGAGAGAAACCAAAATTGACAGATGTTTCCATCTCTAGTTCAGCCATGCCTGCAGCAGTCTGCTGAATGGCCTGTTCTCAGCAAGCATGTCTTACTAAAGTTGCTGTTGATTTTGCATGCTTTGTGTGGCTTTCTCTTCTTGATCCACTCTGTAGATGTTCTTGATGAATAATCACGTCTGGTATGGAAGTCAAAGGGATGGGCAGCTCCCTCTCTGCCCTCCCTAAATTGTGTCCCTGCCCCACACCAGCGTTGGGAAGAAATTGGTTTGAGAAACAACCACATCATCAACATCTTCTATACATCAATCTCTTTGACATGATCACATTACCTTCATATTACCTTGTGGTCATTGCTCAAGTTTAAGATTAGCTTGGGCAATGACTACAAGGAAGCTACCACAGGAACGGTGCAGGGCTGTTGGCGCCCTAGGCCAAATTATATTTAACGCCCCCCCTCGTGCCGTGGGGGGGCTCAAGAGCCAAGCAGCCCTGCTCTGCAACCCCCCCCCACGCCGCCGCCGCCACCACCACCACTGCCAACCTACCTTCCCCCCCCGATGCTGGCTGCTGCTGCTGCCGCCGCCGCCCCACCTCCGACGCGACGGGACCCCTGCGCTTTTTTTTTTGCCGGGGAAACCAGGGCAACAGGGCTGTTTAAGCCCTGTTGCCCTGGTTCCTCCCGCCAAAACAACGCCGGCGGGGCTCCAGAAACGACGCGAAGGTAGGTAGGTGGCGGGCGGGCGGGTGCGCGCGCGGGTGGGCGGGTGCGCACGCGCGGGGGGAGGTGCGGCAGCGGCGGGCGGGCGGGGAGGCGCGGCAGAGGCGTCAGGCGGAGCAGGAGCGCACCGGTGGCGAGGAAGGAGCGTAGCGTTTCTGCGCCCTCTTCCACCACGCACCCTAGGCAGCCGCCTGGGTCTGCCTAGCAGTAGCGCTGGCCCTGGCTACCACAATGTCACACTTTGAATATACAAACTGGGCTTGGGATGAACTAAATGATGTGTGGCGTAGTATGTATGTATGTATGATTTCATTTCTATACCGCCTGACAGCCGAAGCTCTCTGGGCAGTTCACAACAATCCATACAATAAAATCTGCATAAAATCCAACAATAAAAACAACAATGTAATTAAAAGATTTAAAATCAAATTTAGACATTGCAGTTTAAAATAACAATACTAAAAGTTAATATCAGAGTGTGAGTGAACATGGAAACAGATATGTTAAACCAAACTATTTTTTAAATTGAATACGCTTTCTCCTGGGCTTGAACATTTAAAATGAAGGGACTGTGCTCTGTTTTGAAGATCTTCCCAAATTCCAGACATTGCATGGATTTACAGGATCTTCTTCCCTATGTGTGCTCTTTGATGCGATTTCATGCATTTGCTATCATGGAACCTCCTTCCGAACTCTGAGTACTACTACCCAGTGTGAAGTCTTTGATGTCTTTTCAGGTTCGTGCTGAGAGTGAAGCTCTTTCCATGGTGAGAGTGTTGGACTGGGACTCAGGAGATCCAGGTTCTAGTCCCCACTCGGCCATGAAACTCACTGGGTGACTTTGGGCCAGTCACTGACTCTCAGCCTAACCTACCTCACAGGGTTGTTGTTGTGAGGATAAAATGGAAAGGAGGATTATGAAAGCCGCCTTGGGTTCCTTGAAGGAAAAAAGGCAGGGTATAAATATAATAAATAAATAAATCACTACAGGTTACTTTACATTCCATATACAGAGCCCATGTGCAAAGTACAAAACCTTGAAGGTACGTCAAGCTCAGCAAAAAGCAAGTGCAAGCATGTGCAGCTCAGAATCATACAAGCATGATACCTATGGCCAAAGCCTGGCCACTACACGTCATTGGCCTTTGTACACCACATGACCTCTTTGTCCCACGGTTAGCATTTCCCATACTAAAATAGCTATGTAAACATAGACAGCCATGCCCCACACTGTCTGGAAAGTTCCCAGATAAGCAGCACAGAAGCCGCTGCAAAACATATCAAAACATAAACATTACACAAAGCCTGTTTTTATCTATACACGAACACTATGAAGCTCAAAACCTGCAATGATAAAGGAGCCCCACTGAAATAGGAGTCACCAGCCTCCTCTGGTAGCAATGATGAGAAAGTGGAAGAGGAGCAATGTCAGCTGGTGAGACTCACTGAAGGAGGGAGCCCATTGAGCCCAAGGGCCCTCCAAAACCTGGAGCCAACACTGTCTGGACCCCAGGCAGGTGGGCTGCAGTGTTCCCAGTCATTCTCGATAACGTCACTGAGGGGTGGATGAGAATTTCAGTTTAGTTTTGATGAGGATTTGCCAAAATTTGCAAATTTCTTCCTATTCAGGACAGAAATAATTTGAGATTTAAGGGGGGGAAATGAATGTGGGCAACTGACAGGTTCATCCATCCAGACCCAGGGCCTTGAATTCTTAGCTCTTAAAAGTCTGGGTTTTGAATCCCTGCATAGTCAACCATGAGTGCTGAACTGGTGTAACCACCTTTCTTCTGTCAGGCTCCTCATCTTTAACAGCTATATGGCAGGCAAGTACAACATGGTTCTCTCTGTGGGAATTGCTATACCTATTGAATTTGGCATGTCCAGATGGGTAGGGATTTAGATTCAGTTCACTTTTGATAGGGATCCCCCCCCCCAAATCTGCAAATTTCTTCCTATTCAGAATGGAAAGAACTTGAGATTTTTTTAAAAAAATATTAATGTGAGAGAAAGCAAAACTGATAGATTCATGCTTCCCTGGATTTCCTTTCCCACCATCCAGTGAAGAAGTCTGCATACTGGGAGGCGAGATGAGGAGTCGGCTGCTAGATTATTATCTTGGATGGGCAGCAGTGGCCAATCCCAAGGGCTGTGGCTCACGCTGGCTCAGCTTGTCTGAGCGTGGAAAGCTAAGCAGGGTCAGGCCTGGTTATTACTTGGATGGGAGACCCCTCTCCTCTAGTTTCCTGCATTGAGCAGGGGGTTGGACTCGACTGCCCGTAGGCCCCTTCCAACCCTATGATCCTATGACCTAGTATGTTCATCTTAGGGTTGACAAGGGAGGAAGACAGAGCTCAGCTGCTTATTTATGGAGATCCCACCCAAACGTGCAGGGGAAGCATTGTGCCCTAGAAATTCGAGTCGCATGCCAAATCCCAAATGATTTTTTTTTTTACTTCTCTCTTTAAAACCTGCAAGGTTTTAGGCCACTCAAGGAAGGGAGTTCCAGAAATGAGTGCATAAAGGAGGAGACCTTGGCCTGTGTATCCCCCTCAATACAACAGTACAAATAGTTAGGACACAAAGCTGGATCTCCTCTACAAGTCAGTCTCAGATCTTCTCATATAGATGAAGAAGACCACCCCAAAGACCCAGCGTATTCTGGCCATCCAGCAAGGAAGGGCTTGAGAGGAATCCATTAAAAAGATGCACCTTGGTAGAAAATTGCTATAACACACACACACACACACACACGCAGGGGGGAGAGGGGGAGAGAGAGAGAGAGAGAGAGAGAGAGAGAGAGAGAGAAGCTTTTGTCAGAGCTAGAGCCACGTTAATATTTTCTACATATTAGCCTGATGTGGGAATATCTGGATTATGATGTATTGTTAGGAATTCCAGAAGGAGCTATACCATGTTTCTGGTGCTATTCCTATTGATTTTGCCATCAGATCACAGCAGCCTGACAGCTGATTAATGGTCGAAAACACACTCTTAACTTCCTGAGCTTTTCTCTGGGCTTTTAAAATCGTCTTGCTATTTAACATCCCACTCGATATTGTCTTCGTGTGAAAAGCAAAGATGTACATTAATGGGCTTCCAGACAAAAGAAATCTATAAAATTAATTACTTATAGAATGGGACTTAAAAAGTTAAGTGTAAATCTAATTTTTGCTTCCAGGTTTATATTTCAGTCAGTATCATTAAATGGCTCCATCCATAGCAGGTATGCTGGCATTTGCTCCGCTGCTTCCCCTAGTGAAATGGGAAAGATTTACAATTTTTCTTCTTAAGGGAAGTTCTTAATCAAAGAGTCATTCTGCAAGATAATAGACTGGAACTCACTTGGATGTAAACAAGGGAGCTAGCTCTACGGGAGAAGGAGAATATATTAAAGATGTTGAACATTTATATATACTAGAAGCCTGCAGTCAAATAATTGGCTGGTTAGTTCAAATCAATATGTGAAATGCACTATCAACACACACTGCTCCTTAGAGTTGCCAGGTCACAAAGCTTCAGGAACACCAGAAAACACAAGTAGTAGAATTTTCCTATTCTCCTCTGTATTCTAGAACCCACTCCCCCCTCCTTCATCTGTTCACTTCCTTTATGCCAATAGTACAGAGCCCTTTCTCTCTAGGGCCAATGTCTTCCCCTGTCCTTCTTCCTTTATGGTTCCCCCTTTCTTCAACTCCATGTACATCACTTCAAGCACTTATTGAGTGGGAGGGGGAATCCCCCCCCCCGGGACTATGCAACAATGAAATCCCTGTGTCCCCCACCGGACCACACAATGAAATCCCTGTGTCCCTTCCCCCCGGGACTACACAATCAAATCCCTGCTTCCCCTCCCCCCTGGGACAATGCAACAATGAAATCCCTGCTTCCCCCCCCCCAGGATTACGCAATCAAATCCCTGCTGTCCCGGCTGTGGTTCATGTGAACATTCTGTTTGGACGTAGGAGAGATTTGCATATCCGCCACTGATTGGGCCCCTGTGGTGGCACTGCATACCAACATTCTATATGCCGGTTGGAGCTATTTGCATAACGCCTCCTGAGTGGCCCCTGCGAGCATTCCAAGCGACACCATTGGCTCTTATCTATTTTGGGCCATACCGGCGAGTCAAGGGTTTTTCGGAGATTTTAACCCACCAGTCTTTGTCCTTGGGTGATGGGGAGTATGCGTGCCAAGTTTGGGGTGGATCCGTCCAACCGGGTAGGAGCCAATGCGACACAAACCCGCCGCGCGGACCCACGTACAAACAAACGGACAAACAAACCAACGGACGGACGGACAAACATTCACATATATAGTAGATATGACAACAGCAGCGAGACTATTATATGCACAAAAATGGAAAGTTCCAGCATTGCCTACAATGGAGGAATGGTTGGTCAAAATGGTGGAGCTGGAGATGGCCAAACTTACGTCACTGATTAGAGAAAAGACAATATCTACGTTTATTGCAGAGTGGAAACCTCTAATTGACTTTTTGCAGGGGTTAGAAGACAATGATTTGTTTATCTGTGGTTTTGTGGAATAATAATAAGATGAACTGACAATAGGAAAAAATAATAAGATGATAAATTTGTGACAAGAGAAAAAGAAAGCTTTTTTTTTTGATTATCGAGTAGAGAAATTATTTGTTACCTATATTTGCTGTAGAAAAATCTGGAAGTCCATTTTACTTTTGTTAACTGTTAATTATTGTTTATGTATTGTTGTGGTTTTTTTTGTCTTTTATAGAAATAAAAAAAGTTTTTTTAAAAAAAGAATATATATATTACAACTACATTGCAACTATATTGTTAATATCCAGTAATTTAAAAAAAACAACAACAGGTAACTGTTGCAATATGAAGCAAAAAAAAAATACAGTGAACCTTTAACCTACAGGATTGCCAAATATCTAAAAATATCACTACAAGATGTGGGAGTTACTGGCAATTTTTATATATATCTTATAGAGATGTGCACTGACCACAGAATTTGACTTGGACTCAGACTCTGATTCAGTGCCTTGGAAAATGATCTGATTTGGTTTAGACAATTCCAAGGCTGTCCAAGCCCCAGTAGAGATTTGGAAACCTGAGGCTTTGTGCCTCCCATTAACTAGCATGGGAAATTAAACCATGGCTATCACTTTTTCCTCTTTGTCAGATGTGGATGACATTTGTGGGCATAAATCCCTTAGGTGGGGATTATCCATGCCAAATGTCAGAAAAATGGATGCACAGGAAGAGAATCACTCACCCCTATGCAAAATGTCAGGCCAAGGGGTTGGAGTGCTGTGCTCTTTAAAGTCTGGGTTTGAATCGATGTGTCTACTACTTAATTGGGGTTAATGCTTAATTAGGGTTGCTACTTCTTTTTCCACATCTTTAAGAGCTATATGGCAGGCAGGTACATCATGGTCCTCTCCATGCTGGGAATAACTGTACCTATTGAATTTGGCTGGTGCAGATGGGTAATACTTTAAATTTATCACATTTTGTGATAATAATTTACCAAAGTTTGTAAAGTTCATATTCGAGAGAGAAAACACTTGAAATGTAAAAAAACAAACAAACAAACAAACAAAACGAATGGGGAAGAAACCAAAGCTAACAGGTTCACCTATCCCTAGCCTGGAGAGTCTCAGCTAGGATATGCCTGTGGTGGCAACCTATGATTTTATTTTTATTCTGGGGGAACCCTTATAACAAAGGGGGAGCCCATAGGGAAAATCTCACTTTGATCTGTCACCATCTCCATCATCATTATTAATTATTATTGTTCAATCAGTGTTCCTGCTTTACAGAGTTTTGTAAATAAATAAAAATGTTCCTTGCATCAAAGGAGCTCATAAACAGGAGGAAAACAACAGACAAAGGGAAGGACAAAGGTAGCTAGGGGCACTTGTGAGCATTCAGATGTATTCTTCCCCTGCATCATGGCAAATAAGCCCAGATATATACCGTACTTGTCCTATGTGAATGTGTTCATTGCAATCCTTTTAAAAACATGTTCCACTACTTTATTGTTCCATTGCTTCATTCAGTCATCTATTCCTGAATTCTGGGTAACTATAACTTTGTAAATTAATTCTGGATTTGAAGTATGCACAATGTGCTGTGGATTTCAGTTCCTTCATTTCATTTGTACACATACCCGCTCCTTCTACATTACCAACACACATGTACACATTGATATAACATGGGGCAGGGGAGGCAACCTTCATATGATCCTAAGTATGGTTGCATCCAGTTCCTTTTTGTGCATTTTTACTGATGTGCACATGGACTCCTGCACATCAGTAAAGCAACCTACACACACTTAGTCTTGATGCAGGCATACATGATCCCCATCAGTTGCTTTATTGCAGTGTTTTTTTTTATCAAAGTAATGATAAAATGTAGGAGGTAGAAAGGGCACTAATGAACTGAAAGAACAAAAAGCTGTGGCAAACAACTACACATGCAGAGCATACAGTACAAAACTCTGATGTTTTAAAAAAATGGACAAAAAGATTCCTAATTCATCAATTTGAGTTCGAAAACCAGGTTATCCAGAACTTCAAATCTAGGTGAAATTGAGATGAAGCATTTCAAAAGCACCCCTAGCTTATTTCTGTGGTTGCTTGTTGTTTTTTTAAATGGTCTTTCACATTCCAATGGTGATTAATTCTCCATTTTTTATGTTGATGATGGTACTATCCAACCATTTTAAATGTCAACTGTCCCTAAAACCTACAACATGTGTTTGACTAGATGTTCCTGGAAAGTTTTTGGTTTGTGCTATGAGCACCTCCCCACCCTCAGCAGAAACTCAAACACCGACCTAGACAAGGAGGAACCAGCCAGATCACAAGTACCGGCAGGGAAAGCCATGGAAGCCAAACTCAGGCCACAACACTGGGGCTTGTCAGCCAGGAACAGGGATCTCCAGAGAGCAGAACCACAAGGAACCAATCACCTTCCCTCCCATCAGTGGACCAACAATCCCCATTGCTGGACTGGGAGCAAAGGCAACAAACCAAGAGGGAACTAATAGAGAAGAGTAGTAGACGACAAGCCAGGAAACTGGCCCTTTAAGTTCATAACTGTCCAGAAAATGGGTAGATCTGAGAGAGGTAGTGTGGGCCAAGGAGGATAAAAGCACTTCAGACCTTTGTCAAAGCAAGTTGGAGCTCTCCAAGGTCCTACAACTCCAGCCTTACCTTCATCAGCCTAGGTGCACCCCTTGGGCTCTTACTCAAGGTCAGAAGGACATAACAGATTTGCATGTTTTGTTTGTCGATTTGCTTAAATGGACACACATTTTTCTATCAAAAACACCGCCCAAGCCAATGATGCTGATTCCATCTTAGGGGGCAAAGAAAGGGACTCCAGAAGCAGAACAGCAGGTGCGCCTCATTTCCTTGATTGGGGCTACTAGCTTGATTCAAAGTCACATGCTCCACATAGCTTTCTTGGAAAAGAAATGCAACACACACACCCAAACACCATGCCATACAATGAGGAATTTAATTTCATTCTGTAAGGGGGGGGCATAATATTGGTGAACAAGCTTGATTTGATGGCTACATACTCATAACACAGTGTATATAATGTAAGGAGATCTCATTACGCAGTAGGGCTAATTTGAATTACTATCTGTTCTTCCTGATGGGTAGCAAGAAACACATGCAGTGGCATTTACAAGAATATTGTAATGGCCTCATCAGTGTGATACTAGAGTTCATTAAGTACCCTATATGCTGTTGAGGGAATGCCATGAGAGCCTGGGCTGTTTGAATAAAATGGGACATATCATTTATTTTCATTTGACTGGTCTAATGTGTACTTTAGAGCCTCTCAGGCTATAAGATGGGGGAAAGAAAGATGGTTTTACAGTTTAAACACACACACAACCCCCCCCCCACACACAGAAAGATTCTCTCTCTCTCACACACACACACACACACATTGTTGTTGCAAGACTGGATGCATAGGCCCATTTTGGCTGAAGACTGAATGAGTAATGAGCAGGAGTCCAAACCTTTTGGCTGGCCTTGGTAGTCAACTTAAGAGTTGTAATCATCAGATGTGCACATGCATTTTTGATGCAGGTATACACATGTCTACAACAATATTGGTTTTTGCTCCTTTCTTGGGAGAAGAAGACTCTGTCTAATAGGAACATAGGAGGCTGCCTTACACCAAGGCAGGCAGACCATTGGTCCATCTAGCTCAGTATTGTTAACACTGACTGGCAGCAGCTCTGCAGGGTCTCAGGGGAGTCTTCTTTCCCAGCCCTACCTGGAGATGATGGGGATCAAACTCAGGACCTTCTGTATGCAGGGGCTCTACCACTGGCCCCTCCCCTCATTTTTAATTACATTTTTATTTAATTTTTCCAAAACAAAATAAGACAAAAAATAACAAAATACAACAAAAACA